>JAKCOX010000024.1:3600471-4217615 GCA_022605575.1 Laterallus jamaicensis coturniculus | reverse complement strand
TGTGATTAATTTTATAACTTGAAATTATTTTGTTCTTTGTTGATCACAGGCATTTCTGTCTAACCAAATGTATATATGAGCCCCAGTAATATAAAAGTGCATGTTGCAGATACTGAAGATATAAAATAACAAGAATGAATCCAGAGAGATTTAAAAAATGAACAGGAGAAAAGAAATAAAGGGTCATTCTTTTCCCATATATTAAGCTCATGAATATATGGAAAAACAAATTCAGAAGAAGGAAGGAATTTGCTAAACAATCATTTTAAAGAATTCAAGAGGTTAGAGTGGACAGAAAGTTAGATGTGCACTGGGAACAGGATATAGCATCCAAAAGGGTAATGCAGATGTGAATTGCATAGGCAAGGATAACATCCTTGGTGGGCAGTACAGCAAAAGTCCTCTTGCAAGTATTATTCCATCCACAACACAACTTATATCCTGGGAAAAAAAAAAATTGGTGTATTGGAGAGCAGTGAGGGAACAATAAAAAAGAGTAGAGGTGAGTAGAATTGATTTTAATAGGTAAGATTAAGTACTAAATCTGTCAAATTTGGTTAACTGGGAAAAAAAGGCCACATGGATAAATATTTAAAAGGTGTCTAATAGGAGAGGAATTACTTTAGGACAACCAAAATGCTACGAAGGAGGATGAATCTGAGAATGAGGTGTATCAGACTGTGAAATAGTCCCTTGTGGGATGAGAGAAAAACCACTCTCCTAGTGAGAACGACTTTAAATGAGATTGAATATTATCTTAGTGACCAAAGGGGCAGCTGGGAATATCAACTACTTTTGAGATTTTGTAGGCAAGGATCCAAATAAAATAATTTTCTGAAGGTCTTGCTTTTGCTCAACCACATACCCGTTCTTTTTCTCAGTAAGGTATGTTGGCTGGTGGAGCCTCTTCTAAGTGCTCTGCTGTTGTTGCTCACACTGAGACTAAACTAGGAAGGAGGTGTATAGCTGGACACTTTGCCCCCTAAATCTCTGCCTGCTCAGTATCCCTAAATAAAAGTAATGAGTTTCTCTGTTGCATGGCAATAGCATTACTTTGCACTATGTGTATTTCCACATCCTGTGCTCTCCCAGGCAGTCTGCCTACTGCAAGTATAACCCCCCAAGGAAACTGGAGAGTCGGAACCAACTAGGTAATGCCAGCAAACTAAACCTTTAGGCATCTCTCTTCTTTGATCCAGAGAAATGCATGTGCTGTGCTGTTTGTACCCTCAGAACAAATGGCAGTCTTGGGAACTAGCATGGATATTTAGAGATGATATTTAAATAACACTACTCGGGAAATTCCCACTGCTTAAGAAAAGACCAAAACGAGAGTTTTCTTTCCCAGAAGGCTGAGACAGGTATAATGAGGATTAGCAGGCATAATTGATATCATTTCTGTATCCTGGAGGATCAGATGAGTCATCTTCCTAGTCACGTCCTCCCTGTTCTCAGTACCCATCAGAGTGAAAACATTGCTGTGAAGTGTAAAGAGGCAATACAAACATACTGTGTGATAGAAGCAACTGGTTGCAAACAAATAACTTCATTAAGCCACATCCATATAATTCCTCACTTGTATATAGCACTTTTCACCTGCAGATCTCAAAGTGCTGGTACAGATGGAAAAATTCAGGAGGTAAAGTGGCTTGTTTGAGGTCATTCAGGTAGACAATGGCAGCTCTGGGAATAAACCATGCCACAGTGCCTCACTTGCATTATAAATGCCCCTCCTGTGCAGTCCTGGAAAGAATCATGGCAGTGAGCCTTTGGAAAGGGAGAGTGTGTAGCTGGAGCTGAAATAAGACTGAGTCTGATCATAAGACCACTGTGAATTAAAAAGGCCAAATTCCACCCTAATGTGCAATCTCTCTTAAAATCAACTGGAGCTTTATATTTAAGTATTTCCAAGGTTTTCCTTCCCATGGTGTCTGAGTACCAGCAAAATTACATCACACTAAAACAATCTCTGAGGATGTTTCCTTACTACATTTTCCCATTAGCCCCAAGAGCCACAAGAGATTGTTTAATTTTATCACTTCTTTATTTTTTTTGAATTGCACATAAACACTGGGCCTAATTCACTAACCATGGTGGAAAATGGAGGAAAGGATTGTTCACTACCTAAAAATACAGTAGTTCAATGATGCTGCAGGCCTCGTAAGTACAAAAAAAAGCAGCAAGAGAATATTTCAGTCTTAAATAAGTATATAATTTTAAAAGCACAGAAAAAGAATTCTGCAGGCATCTAGCATCCCCCCATTCATGATAAGCAAAGCTAGGCAAACACTATCCACAAATACTGCACGTGATCGAAAAAATAAAGGTCAGAGTATGAGAGGAATCACAACAGAATATATCATAAATTCCAAGATTATAAATCACTTTATGCCTGAAATTTGTAAGGTAGAACACATCCTACAGATTCCTGGAAGGATAAAAAAGGCGCTGGTCCTGAAGCCACAAGTCTAGAGTTCCTTGCTGGCTTGGCTGCAGGCTCCCTCTGTAATCTTGGGCATATTGCTTTACTTCTGTTTCCTCTCCCACATTGTGGGTGTGCCTACATTGCCGTCAAAGTGGGATATTAAAGCCTGACAGCCCAACTGAACTGGCTTTAACCGAGTTATCTTATGAACTGTTAACAAGGCAACTCTAGTGTGGAGTTGGGTACGGACTAAATTCTTAAGGGTGGATAATGAAACTCGGCAAGAGTAGAATCAGAACACTATCACAGGAATCCCATTCATCTAGACTTCACATTATTCATTATTTTCTGAAAGGATACTTCTTGGGAGACAAAACAAACAAAAACATTTTCTGATTAACAGTAGGACCTGAGCCAAAAAAAAAAAAAAAGTGAAGGATGATGGTTGAAGTTTTCAGTCATTTAAGGGATTTAGCCACATGCTTCATATTAATGTGAGAGCACTGCTCTGGGATACAGATCTTAAGAATGGGAGATTTGTTCCTGAGTTCCATCCAAATCATATTGTAACAAGGGTATGAAATTAGATGAGTTAGTCTTCCACAGGGGTAAGTCCAGCTGAGAAAAAGTGCGTTTCAAAACCATGAAGGCATTTTAAAGGAAAGTTGCTTATTGTTAAGTCAAAGTCTGGCCAGCTGGTAAAAATAGTTGTATTAGGCAGTCATTATATACATTTTAAGAAAACATTCATGTATGATGGAGGCAAAAAAAATTATCTACTGGGTTGCATTTTTTTATGAAAGCGTAGCAGCAATATAACTTAGATCAGTATCAAAACCAATAACACAAGCTAGTATGGCACTTCCCCAGCCCACCCACCACCCCACTCCCACCAGCTAGATGGCTCTTAGGTACTCTTAGAAGAAGAATGATAGTTAAAACACAAATAATGGGTATTAGATAAAAATGATTGTAAAGTACAAACACATGTAATGGAGTTGCTTTAGAAAGTATAGTGAGAGACAACGTAAGAGGAAAAACTTTATTAATATCAGAAAGATACAGTGAAATATTTAGTGCACACATGTTTGGGATAAGAGTTGCAATGAAGAGCCAGATGCTCAGCTGGTGGATGTTGATGCAGCTCTGTTTAAATCAGTGGGACTATACTGATTTACATCATCTACAGATTTTACAGCTGGTTTCGATATGCATAGAAACTTTGAAAGTTATCCGGACTTACCTGCCCTCTAGAAACAAGGCTGGAAGTCTGGTGGGATAAGGATTCTCAAGGAGATTTCTTGCATTTCTGTGGGCTAGAAACATGGTGAAGACAAGTATTATTATGGTTAGGACAGTATTTCTACATTTTCCTAGCCCCATGGGAAATCAAAATGCACACTAAAAGCAAATAATTAACCTAACTTTGTAAGCCTTCAAGAAGCATTCATTCTTGTATGATTCAAGCCGTATTTTATATGAATCAGTGTTCCACTCCCTACTTAAATGTAGACACGTTATTTCTGTGGTCTGGAAGCTGAGATCAGATTTCACCCATAATGATTTTAGCTGCCACACAGCTCATCAAAACTGCAATTATAAATACCAGTGTTTTTCTTTTTCTGGAATGTAGACTGCATCATACAAGATCCTGCCAAAAGATGCAAAATTAGCACTGCGATGGATATACTTGTGCAACCTCCAGGGAAGGACAATTAGGGAATGAAGAATAAGAGAAGGGAGGGAGTCGTCACTGCCCAAGTGACCAAAGGTCTAAATCATCTTTATATCCATCTCCTGCACTGAGAGCTTTTGATTCTGAAAAGCCTTTGCACAGAAAAACTGCACATGAATCTTAAAGAAATGCTACCAGTTTGCATGTAGCAAATTTTGAGTTGATTAACAATGGGACGCTAATGTTCATAGATGCATTGACAAAAAATGCCAGATTTTTTCTTCTCTTTTTCTTCCCTAAACAGCATGTTCCGAGTGTGTCCCTACAGAGCTTCTGCACTGAATGGATCAGGTTAGAGTTAGGACAGCTATCCAAAATTCACTTGGAGGCTGTCTGTCAACAAGAAGCAGTTGTAATGTTTCTCTCCTGTTTACATTCTACCTGTGCTGGCTTGTGTTAGAATTAAATCTCCATTGAATCTATGACAGGTGTAGCAAACATACTGTAAATAATACCAGACTCCTTAGCACTCTCCCTACAGATGGAGGAGAGATAGGGGAAGCATGAGCGGATCAGACAGACATACCTGGAAGTGCAGTGCTATTGATCCTGCCTCCAGCTTAGGGCTGGTCCAGGAACATCTCAGTTCCTCATTCCATTCCGTGTGGAAATCAAATATACATTTCCCATCTGTTCTTTTTGAAGCAGTAGCTTTATTTTGACAGTGCTTTGAACCGTCTCCCAATCTGCATGAAAAATTCCACAGTATGCTCTGTTTAATCATGCTCGGAGATTTTTGGGAAATAGCTCTGATTAGTTCCAATATCATTAGGAATGGTAGAGCTGTGCTTTTACATGTAGAATATATAACTTTTCCAGACGCACAGACTTTTATAAAATGACCAGCTACAACATCAGTAGGGAAGGCAAGGGAATGGGGGAGAATGTTTATAAAGATTTTAACCTCTAGAAAAATAAAGATGTCTGTGAGTCCTCAACTCAGCTGTTCAGTTTCCAGCCCAGATGGGAGACAGACTTACAGGACACGGTTCTGGAAAGTTTTAGCACTAGCTGAAAGGCTACGAGGACTTTGATTTACTTACACTGTAGCTAATGGAAATTAGAGGCATGGGACACAGTTTGCTGCGTTTTAGGAAGAACAAGTCTGAACTACAATTTGTCTGAGGACTTCAGATTCTCACTAAAAGTATTTGTGTAATGTCTGGCTATCCAAGTAGTTTCAGATGTTAATTGAATTCAGCAGCGTTATTAATGCAATCAGAAGGTAAAATAGTACAGATGCAAGGGTTCAAACATATTGTATAATCTCAGTAAAACAGAGGACACAAGTTATTGAATATGAAATAAAGTTACATTTATCACTACGATTTTTCCTATTGTTTCTTTGTGACTGTACCAGCCAGACTGTGGAAATGCAACCAGCGCTTCCATTATCTAGATTTTGTCTACGCCGCAGAGAGTTTTGTTTGTTTTTTTTTAATAATTGGATGCTATTAAGTTGGTTGTAAAAAAATGGCATTTTTTCTATTAAAAGTCACTGAATATATTTTCTCTCCAAAATAATTATAGGAAAATATTAATATTTTGTCTGCCTGCCTGCTTTCCTTTAGAAAGCAATTGTTTAAAACACAGAAGTTCTATGTAGTAATTCTGGAAGTTGTTTGATATGCTGATACATAAACTTGTGACTGAGAAAACAACTAAGGCCTAGACAGATTCAACTGGGTTGACTGATAAGCACTAACCTGCAACTGTAGACAGAGAATCACTGCTCCTTCTGAAGTCACTCTACAGTCTGTTCTTTGTTCCCCTCTTATTAGGTATCTTCTATCATTAACTTGAAGTGAAACATAAAATTCCTACTGTTACAACTTACAGCCCATGCAAACATTGGAGCAGTGGTACATGGCAAAAAGAGGTAAGTCACTGATGCAAATACATTTGGAATAATTTGTGTGGTATGGGCTAGAGAACCATATGGATACAGCCAAATACAAATCCATGCATGTATGGAAGAGAACATGGGCCATACTTAAAAGAGATGAAGGCTCTAGTTTTGTAAGCAATGACTTAAAAAAGATACTATGTGATCTTGGAAGAAAATCAGCTGTTGGGATAGATGGCAAAATCCAAGTTACCTGCCTGGGCAGGCTACATACCTTTTGTGAATGACAGAAAAGAACCGCTACTACAGCAGCCTTACCTGCCAGACAGCTGGGACAAGTGTGCACGTGCAGAGCAACTAGGCTGAGACAAGCAGACATGAAAATTTGGAGATTTGGGGGAGATTTGGGCAGCTGTGCACGCCTGAGAGGCACTCACACCCAGCAGCATTAGGCTGCTGCTAGCACGTGGCTCCCTGGCCAAGCTCTGGTTGTTGTGACCTGTACCAAAGGGTTGTGTGGCTTCAGGGACATCTGGAGAGATGGCACTGGGGAACATGCTGCCCTCTTCTCAGTACGAATTGCACAGCCTGCAATTACCTCTGAAGTTGCTCCAGAGATAGGACTGGAGGGCCACAAGCTGCACTTATCCCCAAGGTTGCGAGCAACCCACAAACCGTTGCCTGAGCTCTCACACAATACCAAAAGCAGTCGTTTAACCCTTGCGTGTATTACTAAAGGAATGTCCAGCACGATTTTTTTATTTCTTGTGAAATTAGTGTGCCTGGGTTTTTGGAATATTAAGTAGGACTCATATCACCATACTTAGGTCATCCACAAGGAATTATTCACTTCGGTTTCCTTACAGTAATGAGTGAGAAATGGGCATTTTTATGGTGTGATTCATTCAGGGTAGATTTCTGAAATCTGTCAGATGGATCCCATCCTGACAGTGTCTGTCCCTCTCCAGTGACAAATAGGGACTCTTGAGCAAGTAGTCCACTCTTGGTCACTTTGCTCCCATGCCCTGTGTCTTTTCCACTGTGCACAATTCTGACAAAAAGGTGGTTCTTTCATAGAAGATTGCAGAAAGAGCAATGAGAATGAATAGGTAATTGAGAAATGCATTTTGTATTGAGGGAATGCAGGAGTCCACACTGTTCTGCTTAAACAAAGTAAAATTAGAAGTCTGATAGTATTCCGTAACATACCACTAACCGTTTAACAGACACCAATGTAAGAGGCTGCATCAGAAGACAGAAGACAGTGAGAATAGAAATTGACAGTCATAATAGTGAAGCTAATTAGAATGGCAACCGTTTAGCAAAATTAATCAAATATTAACATCATGTCTTTCTGTATCACATAAAACAAGGAAGACAACAAGAAGAGACACAAATTAAATAAGAGATAAGTGCTGGGCAGGGAAAAATGGTGTTATTATATATTACCACCTGGGAAATTTGAAGTCAAAGCTCAGTGAGCTCAGCTCACAGTTTTTGGAAGTTTACCTACTGGACCTCTTTTCTAATACTGAAAGAGCAATTTTACTGTTCTGGAAAGAAAAGCCTTGTCTAGAGGTGTGAGCCCAAGTCAATGAGCCAGAAACACTTTGTGTCTAATCCAGTTTTGTCTCTAGCTCCTCCTGTTGCCTTGGGCAAGTCATTTAAACCCTAAGCTAAGAACATTACAAATTTAAGAGCTAGATTCATGCAAAGTGTTTTTATTTTCAAAACCCTAATCTGTCAAAAGCCATCAGGACAAGTAGTAAAGAGAAGTCCAGCCATGCAAGACCTGTAAGGAATTGTGGGAAGTCACAAGCAATGGCACAGCTTGAGTACCTGAATTGGAGAAGGGGTTTTGGATCAATCTAAGCAGGTTGGGACTTACACTTGAACTCATTCAGTTTTACTCACCTGATGTAAGATCAGATATTTGCTCAGCAGAGTACATAGTGAAGGTTTGTGTAATGAGGGGAAAAATCCTACAGCATGTGGTTGTCATTCCAATTGGATGAAACATAAAATTATAAACCTGCCATGGGTACACCAAAAAACTGGAACAAAGACTGGCTCATGAAAGCTTTAATATCCTCCCACCAGGAAAGAATTAGAAAGAGTTGAGCTAGATTAAACATAATAATCCAAATTCTGCTCCTGATTACATGCATGTAAATCTGAAATAACGTAACTTAAAGACTTATTTGGGACTTAAATTGGTGTCTCTGTGAGCTTGAATTTTGGCCAGCTTTTATTTCAGCTGTGAAGAAGAAAACATGTTTATAAAATCTGAGCAGCCTACAGTTTATCTGCCTTTAAAAAGACACACACTGTGTTCAAGCTGGTAACAGACTTCCAGTCGTACTGAGAGGCTGAATTGTACTGAATAACATATATTGACAACAGCATATAGTCTGGTAGCTGGAGAACAGCTCATTGTGTTCTTCTGTCTTAATCCTTGCCAATTCAAAGGCGTCTGGGCAAGCTGATAATACATATAGATTGTGCTGAGCCTTATGAAAGGGAATATTTCTCTCAGAAAACAGCAATACAGAACTAGGAGGGTGCACTGTTTTCATGGCCTCCTTCATTCATCTTGTCTGATTGTGGACAAATCCCTGAGATTCACTTTCATCTCATCAAACTCGTGGTACTTAACACAGACTTCCCTGGAGTCCAACTGGCCTTCAGAGAGGTAGAGAGCCAGGCTGTCCTTGGTAGTGATAAAACCCAGGGGCATCTCAAGCACCTTTTGGTAATGTCTGGCTTTCCCTCCTGAGGCCATACTCATGAGGGCTGAGTTTTGGACTTGGGTGCTATAAATGGCATAAAAGCAGGGTAAATCCTCCCTGGGTTGCTGGCTGATATGATTGCTCAGCTGTACAATGGAAATAATAGGATCTGACAAGGGAAATGTGAAGCTACAACAGAGACTGTGAAGAGCTAAAATGTTATGATAATAGATGTTGTACATGACCTTAAAGTAGATAAATATGAAATGAGTTATTCACATATCTTTCATTAGTCCATCACAGAACAATTTTGATTTCACCACAGCTGCAATGACCCACACTTCTTTCAGCTGTTCCTTCTCTTTTTTTCTTTTTTCTTCTTTTTATCTTTTGTTTACATTTAATGTCTTTTCAGGGATAACTTTTAGCTAAAGGTGTATTATTCAAGAGTAATAAATAAAAACTGTAATAACATTTTCTTTCCAGTGAACCCAGGAAATGTTCAGGTTTCCCTCTCCCCATTTTAAAACCTCCACCCTAGGAGTATATACAGCACATGTGAAGAACGTCTGGATAATGAGTAATTCTGACTCACGAATAATGCTTCCAGATTTGCAATTTTGGCAGCTGGGAGTAGGATTCCCTGTTTGCACTATGTCCAGTCCTTTCCTTCAGCTTTTCCCCCTCAGGGGCCCTGATTCAATAGACATATTTAGCAAGCAGGTCCTTTCATCTATGTGAAGCTTTACTGATATCAGAGGATCCCCTCCCAAGAAGCCTGGCAACCTGCTCATCATTGCAGGACAAGAAGCTTTTGCTGCCTTCTTCAATATTTCAGCTCAATAATGGATCAATAATGGAGATCAATAATGGAGAAGTGCTTAGGCAAGTACATAGGTGCCCAAAACGGTGCTAAAAGCAAACTTTTTCATTCTCTGAGAGGTAGCTCCCTGTACCTGCCCTACTGAAACTGCCTCTGTCTCACACGTGCTGTCAGGTGCCAACAGTAGTTCAAGTGGCTCATGTTGACCTGCATGGTGATCCAGACGGCAGCAGAGACTCATGGCTCAATGGCTTGGCAGCCGCATTTCCATCAGCGCTTTCACTCAGGCTTCTGTATATTTGGGATGATGAATATAAATCATTGCTGCTTTTAATGAAATGGCAATCTCAGCCCACTTTACATATGACTGTACTACAAAGCCATCCACAACATTTGCTGATATGGTGAGGATACACCCTTTTCAGTCACATTGTTATGATTCACATAGCCAGTTGTGTTCTTGGCAGTTTCAGCAGAGAGACCACACCACAGACTCATGGCTGGCATAGGGTAAATTGAGTAACCCCTAAATCCCACTCCTTCAAGTCAAGGCTCACACACATTGGTGAGGAAAGTATAGAAAGATTTGCAGTGCTGGTGGTTTGTAAGTGTGTGAACACACAGAAAATGCATTTTCCATCAAGTGTTCAGAGCATCAGTTGTAAGTCCTTTTACAGTCAATCAGCTAAATACATATACACAAATATCAGCATTGGTGTTGATGAAGCAGACCTTTACTTAGAGAAAGACAGGTTCATGTCCTTTCAGGGTCACTGTGTATTTAGCTTTTGCTAAAGGAAAGTCCATAATCTTACAGGCATGGGTATGTCTTACTCCAAGAGAAAAGTTATGTGCTACTCACTGGTGATAACTACCCTCCCATTTAGTCGTTTGGCACGACCAGTTCCCCCAATATGAATCCAAGTGCTGCCTGATGGTGCAGTATGCTCTTGCCTTCCACCTCAAATTCCATGCCTGAAATGCAATGTAGGCAACAGAGCAGGGACCTGGCATCTCTGGTCTCTCCGTACAATGTGTCTAATTCTAACAAGAAAGAAACTGCAAAAAAGATCTATGTATTAAACCTAAAGAAAAACTGCAGCCAAATGGTGTCTGTTCCTCTGGTCTCCATTTCAGCCAACAGTAGGGAAAAGAGACAGGTAGTGAAAGAAGGATCCCTCGTTACTAATGTTGACACTACGGTTGTATTCCTCTGCTTAAGTAAAACACTAAGTACGGTAAATCTGGGCAGAATAATACAGTAAGGAGAAATACTTTTTCTGTGTTTCAGTTATTACTTAACTATTTCAGACAGAGAGCTATAGGGTCAATGCAAGGTCACATCACAGCTGAGTCAGTCCCTTCATGTGACACAGCAGCCCATGTATCTGCTAAAGAAAGTAGCCAAGGAAAAGGGGTCTGGCCTTCATTCCTTAGTCATTGGATACAGGGATTTAAAATATGCAATACCTATGTACATCACTGAGAGCTGCATCACACAGGGTGGGTACACAGGAATATTTTGACCTAATTAAGAGTTTTTCTGATCCAAATTGGGAGGTTGGATGATCACATCGGCATGTTCATAAGGGCATTCATCCTCCAGGGTGGATCAAAGGCAGCAGTCAGTATGACAACACAACACATTGCGTGCCACTCAGAACAGGGAAGATCTCTGGCCACAGAGCTCGTAGTGTTATGCCCATTGCGCAACCACCACCTTTACCTCCAAGAGCAAGGTTGAAAAGCTATGTCATTTGAAGCACAAGCATCATCAGCTCATAAAATGGCACCATTGAACTCAGATGAGTGATTTCCACCTGTTTTATTAATGAAGAAAATAAAGCAATTAAATAAATAATTTGGAAAATTGTCATAAATATATCAAACAAGAAAGCAATTTTTTGAAGTACCATTAAAAACTTGTCACTTATGACTCAGTGACAATGTCATACCAAGATACTATAAAATTAGTGTTTGCTCCCAGACCATGTCTAGCACTAGATGGGATTCAATGGTAAGTACCTGGCTTAGGAATTGCCTGCAGTTAGTCATTCAGTTCCAGGAGGGATGACCCTCTTCCAAAATAACTGCGCACATTCCCATAAAATCAATGGAAAAATGTTGAAGTGATCTTGTAAGGGATTTAGCCCAACTAAATAAGCTGTCTATATCTCCACAGATTCTGTAGACAATGTAAGGATGTGGTCTCATGGGCCTGCTTCCATCAGAGGATGGGCCATCAGAAAGGTCCTGGGGCCCTGTCAGTCTGAGAGGTTTGGTTACAGCTCCCATGACTCAGGTAAGTAACTTACACGCAGGTTTAAGCATGCACTACCCACCTTTCAAAAAATGCAAAAGCAAATGGGCCAAAAAGGACAAATGGTTCTTCCCTCAGAGGGGAGACTAGAGATACACAAAAATAAAACAGAAGAATCCATCTAGGAGTAAATACCAAAAGCCTTCTCATTCTTAAGTTTGAATTAGAACTTTATAGCCTGGTTTTCTTCTGGTCACATGTGTGTCTTTTCAGTTTTGTCAAAAGAAAATTACACCCAAACTACTATGTATTCAGATGGTTTACATCTTCTCAGGATCAGAAGACTAATCTCCCAAGTCATGAGGTCACCTTATGAAGATACCTTTTAAAATCAACAAATTACTATTCTTCTTCAGTTACTTAGGAAAAACACAGGCAGCTTCCCCACTAGAGTGGCGAGTGCCATCAGTGGAGATAGAGCACGACATGGGAACTTGTGTCCTTAGTGTATCTAAGGACAGCTTAAGTTTGGTACCTAAGAAGCTTGTAAGCCAGTAAGAGAGAATGTTGTTATATTAATGCATCCTGACTGTGATGGAAAACTACAATGTCTATTACATTATTTGCAACACAGGCAGATCATAGAATCATGGAAGCACAGAATAGTTCGGGTTGGAAAGGACCTCAAAGCCCATACAATTCCAACACCTTGCCATGGGTAAGGACACCCTCCACTAGACTAGGTTGCCCAAAGCCTCATCCAGCCTGCCCTTGAGCACTGCCAGGAAGGGGCAGGCTGCGCCAGGGCCTCGCCACCCTCACAGGGACCTAATACCTGATCTAAATCTACTCTTTTTAATTTTAAAACCATTACCCCTTGTCTTATCACTACACGTCCTTGTAAACAGTCCCTGTCCACCTACTGTGGTTCTATTCCAGCGGCAGCTCAGCCCCACACTCACCCTTCATCCCCAGCAGGATAGGGTAGAGAACTGGAGGAGTGAAAGTGAGAAACTCCTGGATTGAGATAAAGACAGTTTAACAGATAAAGCAAAAGTCACACATGCAAGCAGAGCAAGACAAGGAATTCATTCACCACTTCCCATGGGCAGGCAAGTGTTCAGCCATCTCCATGAGAACAGGGCTCCATCACATGTAATGGTTACCTGGGAAGACAAACACCATGACTCCGAATGCTGCTGCGTGCTCCTTACCCAATCCTTCCTCTTCCCCCAGCCCATTATATGCTGAGCATGACATCATATGGTATGGAATATCCCTTAGGACATCCCACTGGCAGGACAGTGAGACAAGCAGAAAAGGCCTTGGCTCTGTGTGAGCACTGCTCAGCAGCAACAGAAAGATCTCCATATAAGAAAAACATCTCTAAATTATCAATACTGTTTTCAGCATAACTCCAAAGCACAGCCCCATGCTAGCTACTCTGAAGAAAATCAAGACTATCTGAGTTGAAACCAGGACACCATATTTCCCATAGGCCCCCTCAGGTTGTGGAGGGCCACTATAAGATCTCCCTGGAGCCTTCTCTTCTCCAGGCTGAACAACCCCAACTCTCTCAGCCTGTTTACATAGGAGAGGTTCTCCAGCCCTCTCATCATCTTTGTGTCACTCCTCTGGACTCGCTCCAACAATTCCGTCTCCTTATGCTGAGGACCCCAGAGTTGGACACAGTACTCCATATGGGATCTCATGAGAGGGGCAGAGCCACTTAGTTTGACCTGCTGGTCATGCTTCTTTTGATGCAGGCCAGCATATGGTTGGTTTAATCTATGTCCGGGTTTGAATGGTATTTTGTATCCTTTATATGAAAATACTATTTAATTAATTTTTATATTGCTATAAATTAATTGCATTTCCAACCACATCAGAGATTAAGATACTGTCAACATAAACACTGCGCATATAGCATTACCTGCTTTGGGGCAAAGGTTTTGGTGAACTGTAGGGTGAAATACTGAATTTTGAACATTTTATTTACTTATATTTCTATAGATAAGATCTTCAGTATGAGCTACTTAACTGGGACACATTGGAAGTTTATGGTCTTCCATAATTCCTGCTTTCTCTTGAATACAGCAGTAGGGTTTTCCTCCCCAGTGGTATCTAATTTTGTGTCTATATCTCACTAAAGCTCTGCTCTATTCATTAAGTATTTATCATATTCCAGACATGTTGTTTTCAATGCTCAGAGCTGATTCTTTTGATATAACTTGAGTTGGATGACCCCTTACACCATGACCATTAGAGATACTTTAGGAGTGATGAACAACTAAATATAAGAAATGTAAAATTTCTACCCTAAAATTTTTAATTAACACAAAAACCAGTTAGTTACTGTGAAATTACCTGAAGACCATGCAGCAGTACTAAGTGAAAATCAGATCAGACTATGAATATTCAAAGACCTTGACACCTCCTGATGTAACTTAAAATTATGTCTAAAATAATCTCATTAAATCAAGTTGTGCAGTTATGTTTTTCTTGTTAAAACTACTGGATTTGTAAGGTGTTCACAAAACCTCCAGGCAGCAAGAACATGCTTTTCTGAACTACAAGCACAGTTCAGAGGAGCTCTATCACTAAAATCACAGTCTTTTAGAGAGTTCCCCTGATCACGGCTCTTGATTTTTATATAAAAACAGTCTTAAAATGAGTCAGGCGTATGGATTTTACTTAAGAAATGGTGAAATTCAACACTTATTTCACCTTTGGCTTTTTCTTTACCTCAAAATTTGTATAATTGATGTATGTAAAAATGTTTAGGTCAATCCACCATGAAAATGAAAAATAGGCAGATTCATCACTGCTCTAACCACAAGTTTTGATGATAGAAGAAACCACAGATGATTTACATCTTATCATTAAAGTGGTTCTATAAGTTATCTGCCATTGTTTGTTTCTGTTTGTCTTACATACTGTGATGACTGAACCATATTTTATTTAGATAGATGTGCTAATCATACAATCATGTAATCATAGAGTGACCTAGGCTGGAAGGGACCTCAAGGCCCATCTAGTCCCAAACCCTGCCATGGGCAGGGACACCCTCCACTAGCCCAGGCTGCCCAAAGCCCCATCCAGCCTGGCCTTGAACACTGCCAGGGAGCAGGCAGCCACAGCTTCTCTGGGCAGCCTGTGCCAGGGACTCACCACCCTCACAGGGAAGAATTTCTTTCTGATGTCTAATATAAATCCACCCTTTTTCAGCTTAAGCACTAAGTGGATAACCAAACAATTGTGGTACCATGGATGCCCAGTGATACTAGATTTTCTGATTGTTTATTTGTGCTAATTTTAGATAAACTCTACTAGTGCTCAGAACACAAAAGGTGATGTAGCCGAAATAGAGCCAGGAAACAGCCTTAGCAGAAACAAAAAAAAGCATAATTGAACTGCTGTTCCATGCCTTGCACTGTATTACACGCTATAGAACTGGACTGGGGTATGTTGCTTGGAGTTTACTGAGGTATTTTGCAAATACTTTTCCCATCCTGTTCTTTCAGTTCTTTTTCAGAAAGATGAAGTCTGGATGAAGGAAGAACAAATAAAAGAAAAGGTTCTTATTATCACAGACTTCTTAAGGCACCTGGTTTATTTTTGTTTTCTTTGTATGGATAGGCTGGCTAGGTATTTTATGGGGCAGCGTTAATTCCTTTAAATGCCTGAGATCTTCAGGAACTTTCTGTGTTTTAAGACACTGAGATCCAACTCCTACATGGGAGGAATTAGGGTGAAGTTATAATAACAAACACAGTTTTGAAAAGCCTTTTTCTGTTTTATTGCAGGTCCATTAGAAAATGAAATAAAGAAAAAAAAAAAGACAGAAAGAAAAAAGGAAAAAAAGCCTGAACGCATTGATTTGGTTTTGGCCTGAACAAAAGTTCCACAGCTGTTAAGGCAAAAACAAACAGACTTAATTTTAAAAACTACATAGGCCAGTGTCCCCGTTCAAGGGATAAAGACATCCTAAGAACTATTCCATGTGCAGGGACGGTTCATTTAGGCTCCCACTGAACTTGTGAAATTGAATTCTTCATAGTGATAGCCAAGTGATATTGGGGTTGGAGGTAAGCATCACATTAAATGTCTATGTTCAGGATGAGAGAGAAGGAAAGTAGGTAAAGCTTCAAGGATGCTCTGCACAGGTTCCTTGAAAAATAATGTGTATATTTTCATAACTAACAATTGTATTAGTGTTTTCAAATATATTTTAAATCATAATAATCAAAATGCCAGCTTTTTGGGAGGATCTTTTGTTTCACATGATCGTTCATTGATATGTAATATAAATTCTGGTTTTAACCTCAGTCAGCTTAAAGAGTAGGTGTTAAATTCAGCCTGTTCCATGTTGTATCTAAACATTTTGCATCTGACATTCTGACCTCTTTTATACTGGTTATAACTACAATATAAGTTAGAAAAAGATAAATAGATCTACCAATCTGTATTTCCACAGTGTGACAGCACTAAGATCCTGTATTCTGGTCAAGGTCTTCCTGCAGAAACTATTTGTCTGCACATACAGGAGAGAATGTGTTTCTGCAGATACTGAAAAATTATGTCTCTGTAGCATACATCTAGGCAACATTTAATTGCCTTCTATCTTTCACCAGTATAAATCCAAAAGCAGTAAACTATGTAGAGCTATGACTGAAAACTCAGCTGGTTTGGGTTCTGGAAAGGCACTTTCCAGAAAGGCCTTCACCTTTGATTTGCAAGTGCGTGGCAGTGGGCAGTGGGCACTTGCATCAACACCCCAACCGCGCCTTGTTGGGCAGATGACTTTCCAGCTGAGGTGGCTTGGCCCTGGCTAGAGGCCAGATGCCCACCAAAGCCACTGTATCACTCCCCTTTTCAGCCAGAAAGGGGAGAAAATATAGATTGGGAGGCTTAGGTTTCAAGATAAGCACAGGGAGAGATCACTCTGCAATTAGTGTCATAGGCAAAACAGACTCAACACAGAATAAAGGAAAGAAAACTAATTTATTACAACTACAATACACACCCAGTGACACCAGAGTCGGGTAATGAGAAGCATGACCAAGCCTTAAAGCACCTTCCCCCCACCCCTCCCTCCTTAGCAGGTTTCACTTCAGTCATGATTTCCCTCCCTTCTTCCCCCGCCGCCAGCTTGGCACAGGGAGGGGCAGGGAATGGAGGAATGGGATTTCAGTCAGTTCCTCACAAAGTACTTTCCTTCTCTAGATCTTAACACTTCCACTGTCCCTCACCCCGCTCCCCATTGCGGCACATGGAGTGTCCCCCCCACTGCAGCACAGGGAAAGGCAGGGAATGAGGGTATGGAAGGTTTCAGTCAGTTCCTCCTGAATTGTTCTCCTTCTTCAATTCCATACACACACCCTTCCCCTGCTGCACAGTGGGGTCCCATCTCGGGACACAGTCCTCCATGAACTTGTCCAACACAAGTCCTTTCTGTCGGGGTGTCATCTCCTCACCAACTGCCTCAGCATGGCTCCTTTCCATGGGGTACTGACCTTCAGGCCCAGACTGCTCCAGCCTGGTCCCCTACAGAGTCACAAGTCCACCAGCAAAACTGCTGCAGCCTGGGTCAGTCTCTACACAGGATGTAGATGGTCTCTGCTCCCCATCATTATCCATGGAATGCAGGGGCGCATCCTGCTTCACCATGGTCTTCTCCATGGGCTGCAGGGGAATCTCTCTCTCTCTCTGGCACCTGGAGCGCCTCATTCTTAACCCCTCCCCCCCCGGCCTTCTTCCCTGGCCTTGGTGTCTGCACATCTTCTCACATCTCCTCACTCCCTTCTCTGGTGGCAAAATGCCAATGCTTGTGGTTTTTTCCCTCCTAAATGTGATTCATAAAGGCACTATGACGATCGCTGATGGGCTCAGCTTTGGTCAGCAGTGACTCTGATCTTGAAAAAGACAATGTTCACCCTCTGGGGCCTGCAGAGAGCTTCTGGCTGCTTCTTACAGAAACCGCCCCTGCAGCTCCCCGCCTTCTCCATTAGAATCCATCTACGCAAAACTGTGACACTAGCCAACAGGATTTACCTAGTACAGGCATATAGGTGTCATTTAGCCTGATAAATTTAGGCTCAAGAGAATGGTGTTCCCTCTGCTGTTTCTCACTCTTTTGTTCCCATCTCCTCTGCTTAACCAGTGTTTTTGCTCTTCCTTAAACATGTTTTCCAGAGGTGCCACCAGCTTGGCTCAGGTGTGCCCTACCATGGGACCACTGGAGGTGGCTGGACACAGGGCAATCCCTGGTTTCCTCCCACAGAGGCCACCCTGCTACCCCGGTGTTGCTAACACCTTGCCACCTACAGCAAATACAATACCTTATTGGCAGAAGAAGTAATGAAATAAAATAGTATTAAACTACATTTAATTGCACATCTCACTGACTGATCAAGAGATTGAACAAGAAACAGTTGTATATAATAACCCATGTCTTACAGAATTAATGAAAGGTGAACTTTCACTCCTGGATACTCTTTCCTGTTCACTTGAGGCCATAGAATTTCTTTTTTGTACTGTACAGAAAAAAAATTAGGATGAGAATGGATAAGGACATAAATTAAGCTGTGTTGCAGTTTTATGGCAAGGTATGAGGCTGTGATCTATTGCAGGATAATCCAGTCCTCCTTAAGCATAGATTTAGTATTATGGTGAAGGTTGAGTGAGACATCACTGATGCTGTTAACAGGCCTCCTCGTATAGGGCAAACAGAAGAAGCAATTGTAGTCCTTTTTAGTGTAAGGCACATATGACAGCTGAAACAAATGAGTCACTACCCAAAACTCTGGCCATATGCAAGCCAAATGAGAAGCTGAGATAGATGGTGAAGGACTTTTTTTTCTGGGAGATGTCTATAAATTCATCTAAACTATGTACTGTTTGGTGAAAGTGTGTGTGTTTATGGGCAGGAGCAGCCAGATACAAGCAAAGAAGCCAAAAAGCCAGCAAGACAAGTACTTGAGAGTTTGTAAGGGAGCCAACTCATAGAATTTGGGGGACAGAGCTTTGGCTGAAAAAATGCTTGCATTTGTGAGCAAAGAAAATGCTTTCTGTTGTATGACCTTTACTCAGTTCCTGGAATCTGAATGTTACCTTGTACACCTTGTAACTAAACAGGATCACATAAAAAAAACCATATGTCTATATTATATGTCTTCTGTCATAATAGAAAAAGTCTGCAAAATCATGAATGTTGGCTGCTTACTCTATAAAAACAGTAACAATGGCATTAGGAGTGTGATCTTTTTGGAAGAGGAAAGCAAAGAAGGGGAAGAAATTGTGAGCTGAGATTCCTGTTTAGCATCCAAAACTCCAAGATAACCAAAGCTGCTTTCCAGACAGAGGCAAAAACTTCACAAAAGGAATTAAAACAGCAACTGGAAACTTCCCAGGTATACTGAGGGAAAACACCTCAGTATACCAGTGCAAAATATCTGGATTCACTAGGAAGACCAATAACAATATTCCCATTGTTAAGTAGAAAAAAAGAAATCAAAAAGGTAATCAGGAATCTGTGTGTCATAGATCAGAGGGTTTCCTGGAAAATAAGGGAGGCTGAGAAAGGTGTAGCCAACTTCGAACTTGCTAAAAAAGTCGAGTTGTAGCAAGGACTCAAGCAGCAGATGGTTCACACTGAGAAGAAAATCAAAAGATCACAGACCTCACTGGCAGTCAGCCACCTCGAATGGCACTGAGCCAGATGGAGAACAGTAGTAAGACAGAGTGATCACAGCATTTCTCTAGTACATCTGTAACCTTGAAAGGGGAGAATTTGGATTGTCAGATGCTTCCATTTGCTTCAACTTCCCACACCTCATCACAATCTGTAAGGGTGATCTTTGGACACTATAGCTTGATGTCCCTCTTTCCTGAACTGCTTTGAAATATGCCCAATGAAAAATCAAGAAGATATAATTGTAACTTAATTCCTAACAAGTGACCAGATCTAAGGTTCTAAAAGTATTATCTCAAAATCCAGTAAGGATTCTTTTTTTTCTTCCAAGTAACCAGGTTTTTGAAGAGTCAAGGGATCTACAAAGTGCCCCAAACCAACCCTGAGTCTGATGGGACAGTTCAACAGCTTTAAAACATCAGCAGTGGAGCAAGTCCCAGCACATCCCATTCTTTGGTGGTTTATTACCACCCCATTCCACTGGGTGCAAAACATACCCTAGCCTCCCAAACCTTGTGTATAAGCTAAGGAACAGCTGGAATGGAAACTGCTGGAGTGAAAAAATGGCATTTGGACTACTTGTATTATGAAGTGTGTGCAATTATACCATCTCCAATTTCAAAAAAAGTTTGCAGCATTTAGCTGAATACAAACTAGGGACAGACTAAGAAAATGACTGAGAAGAGAGGAAGAAATAAGGTGATGCAAAGAAGCTATAAAACCAGGACACCTGGCCTGTTCCCTTAGAGCAGTGGGTAGGATCTTAGAACCCAAAGCTAAATAAGCATCAGGTTTGTGCAGTCCTGCCCAGAAAAGCAGTAGCAAGCACACAGACAGATTCCATTAGTTCTTTGAATATTGTATATTCAGGCAGTGCAGTTGCTCAGACATCCATGGCCTAAGTGGGCACCAGGATCAAGAAGAAGAGGGGGAACTATTGGTGGCCAACCAGGCAGCAAGCACCGTTCTAGACCTCAAACCACATTTTAACAGTTCAGTCCAAGGACAGAATCATTACCCACAAAGGAGCAAGGAGGTAATAAATCACAAGGACCATAGTGTCAGACCAGAGATTATTATTAGATGCAAAATCCACTCTCTTGCGTTTGCTAAGTTTCAGGAAAGACATATGTGCAAAATCTAGCCATTAAAAAAATTGTTTGTAAGTACAGAAGAAATCAGAATATTTTGTACAGCTACTGACAATCAAGCAAAAAGAGTCTAAAGCAGTGACTTCACAGGAGTAAGATATATAAGATTGTGAGTATTAAGTCCAGCAGACACAACACTGACATAACTTTCATTATATCCTTTCTTTATCCTTCATACATTAAGTGGTTGAAAAAAAGACATCAGAAATAAAAAAGAAACTCCTGATTCCTTTCCACCAGCATTCACAGTGAAGCATGATTTTGTTTTTCAGGACATTCGGCTGGGTGGTTGGCTGATTGGTTTTTGTAGGGCAAAGTTCTTTCTAGGTCATAAAATTTATTATAAAACAGGCAATCCAGTTCCTGGAGTGTTCTAATGTTCTTGGTTTATATTCCCATTTCCGATCAGCTCAAAGAAGTCTGTCTTTGAGGGCAATTTGTTAGAATGGTCATTGTTTGAAAATAGTTTTGGTTATATACTGTCCATTTGAAACTCCATAGAAGTCTTAACTACAATTGCCTTCACATGGCATTGTAACACAGTATTTGGAATATACTGTATTTTCAAAATATTCACAGTATTATTACATTTTAAAACGTAACTTCTTACATTTATAAGCTAAAAATAAGTAATTCATGGATCACTTAAGTCTTCATAAATATTCACCCTCTTCATTCAGTGCAGTACTAAATACTGTAGCACATCAATAGGAAAAGATGCCTGAAGCAGAAACCTCAGAACTATCTTATTTCCTTTGGGGTGGGCTTATTCTGGTTTATCTTTGCTCATGTAAACACTGCAAATGGAAAGGGGAAAAGAAAAATTTATCTGAGAAGAGATAGAAATCCAAATGTAATAGTATGTCAAAATCACTTAAGGTGTGATTTATTGTTTTTAATTTTTAAGCATTTAAAAGTGCAAAGGATTTTCCAAATAATCGAAGCATGTAAGCCAAACTGATGTGTAACTATGGGTGCCACAGAAGTCCTGGATATTACTGAAAGAACAGAACAGAGCACTGAAGCAAGTAAATGCTTCATTTCAGTATTCACACCCATTACTCACCATCATGTATCCTTGCCCAACATTATATCAAACAATTGTGTGATTCAGTGGTTCTGTACAAGGTACAGTCAAAGAAGCGCCTTGCAGGTTTTTTGAATAGGGATAAAATATGTACAGGATCATCTAAAGACTCTAGGTGCAAGAAATTATGTAACACTAATTTTGAGAGCAGAAATATTTTCTGTAAAAAAAGATGGATGAAATTGTGGATCGCCATGAGCTCCCACTGACTATTGATCAGGACCATAGGCCTTATTAGGTAGAAGAATTTTGTCCTATCTCACATGGTCAGCATCTATTGCTTAAAAACCAGTTAATTCCTCATGTCTGACTCCTGGTAATGGAAGCTGTGTGGCAGCACAAAATGAGAATGATGGCCAGGTTTCTAGATGGGCTGTGCTCACAGTCCTTTCAAGTTAGACAGTCTGCACCGTCTAGACTTCCTGCACCTTTGAAATCCAGGACTAAAGGCCAAGGTAAACAAAAAAGCTGCCTTTTCTTCTCTTCAGTCTTTAATGAGCGGGATACACCCTTTCAGATGTAGCAAACCGGTCATTCCACCCCAGTAGACTCCCTTCCCACCCCCCCACGCCCCTTCTTCCACCACCTAACCCAAATATGTAGTTAGCAAAAAGTATCAGATGTTCCCTGGATTGTAAACAAAAGTTGTCAGATATTTATTGAATAATTTATTAAAATTCTCTCCCACTTGCCTGAAGAAATGAGAAGTAGAACAACAATGGTAATCATCTTCAAATATTCAAAGGATGTAAACAACAAATAGGCAGTAGTTATGTCGAATCATGTACTGACATTGTGACGTACTAGGTTTTGGAATAGTTCCCCTGGGGAAGTGGTTAGGCTTCTTGGAGAGTTTAAAAACTGGACTGAACTAACCCTACTTACTTTAAAGTAAGAAACAAGCTGACAAAGGCAGGAAGTTGGACAGTTTGAGGTAATAGGCCTTTCTTACATCTAAACTGTACTGTTCTGTGAAAGTACATTTTTAGGCATGCTATTTCTGTGTTGAAGGGGTGAAAAAACCTGTGGATCATATGACAACAGTATTTCAATCAGCAAACAAGTGGGTCAAGGAAAATTTCAGTTACTGAGTTCATGAGTTTTGAAAAAGGTAGCCTGCCTGGTTTTTGGGGAAAAAAAATAAAATAAAAAAATCTCCTTTCTACACAGTGACTTTTAAAATATGGGCTACATCTGCATTAATGAGTGACAAGGAATTTGAGAAATCTGGTGCACATGTGGCTTGGCAGGTGCTTTATATTGAAAGGCACATGAGGTTTTGTCAAATTGTGTAGAGCTGCTCTAATCATAACCTCTGAGCATCAGTCATTGTTTACCTTAATTCTATCCTAAGCACATCTGGGGTAACTCCTTAAAATAATGGTAAAGGTAATTAGTCATGAATTGAGTTGGAAATCTGATAAAGTACTTATGACATCCATATTGGTACCAAATGAATTCATCATGGCTAACATTGTTACAAAAACACCGGAGGAATTAATAATGATTTGTGCCAGCATTTGAATGTGTTGCTAACATGAGACCAAGTATAATGAACGCTTTTCCTGTTTTTTAATTTAAAAGAATGGTATATAAACAGGCCTGCAAAATTTTATTTTTGCATTTCGTTATTGATAAAGCACATAACTAACCCTTTTTTATCTATTACCATCATTTTGTGCATCTTCTCCAGTTTTCAGGATAACTCCTCAAGGCTACAGAACCACAAAATCACAGAATCACAGAATGACTAGGTTGGAAAAGACCTTTAAGATCATCGAGTCCAACTGTATCTGTCCTCAACTAAGCCATAACTCTAAGTACCTCATCTACCCATCTTTTGAACACATCCAAGATTACACATCTACACTACAAGACCTGAACACTGTCTGTGCAGACGCACTTCCCACTGCAAGAGCTCCTAGTTGGAAGCAGCATGCACAATCCCCACCACAGAAATCCATACAGCAGAGGTGATTCTTTCCTGTTCTGACCTGGCACAGCTGTAGCTGGTCGGTGAACTTTTACTTCACAACAGCTAGGAAGCTTGATCCTATGTGGTTGTGGCAGTGCCACCACCACCGCAAGAAGATGGGGAAAGGCTGACTCTGTGAAACGGGCTCTATTCTTTGAACCAGGTCAGAGGTTTTAAGCAAGAGTAGACTGGTTTATTCATGCTAAATGGCTACAGCCTTCTCCACTGGCTGCATAAAGAGTATTAGCAAATAGTCTCATCAATCTGCACTAATAAAAGTTGTCTAGCATCAAGGTGAAAACTTTCTGCCACAGAGAAAGAAACCTTCTTATAAACCTACTTTGGAACAGGTGGGAAGAAAGGGATGGGTCATCCCTGTATGTGCATGTAACCTATGTGCCATGGACACGTACAGTGCTGTCCTGACACTTCTGTTTTCAACTGTATCACTACCCAGTAGACTTTTAACTCATAGATTGGGTACTCTGTTGCCCAAGAGAATTACAGAACTCAGTGCAAAGCAAAAGCACAGGGTGGAGAATGGCAGAGACAATACGCTCTACCTGTGGGAGAGTAGATGGGCCCACAGCTCCTCATTCGTTTACTCAGGCATCTCCTTCCCTAGTTCCCAGCACTTCCACATCTCTCTGCCACCACACTGGTATGTCCCTCACTACTTCCTGGTTATCACTGCAAACACAGCCTGACTGTTTTCCATCTACTGCTTTCATCCTTCTCAGTAGTTTAATCAGTATCTTATTTTTCCTCTCTCAGGTTGTCAGCAGGATCCCAAGTGTTCAGTAAGCTTAAAGCTTCCTTTGCAGCTCAGTTTGTATCTGTGTGAGAGGTTTCCTTCTCTCTGAGTCTCTATCTGAACTCCTTCTGTGGCCAAGCTCCAAAAATGCCCTATTATTTAACTTCACATTCCTCCAGCATTTATCCTTTCTTTCTCATTTCTGCCACTGAAAGCCTTATATTTGTGCCTTAGTCACTTTTTATACCAGTTTCCACAATCTTTCTCTATTATCCTCTTCCTCTTTGTTCTCATTTGCCCAGACTCGTTTCCTATTCTCACTCTTGAGGAACGCAGTGCTTACCCGTTTGAATTCCTCACTACCCTCTCTGTGCCAGGGTGCATTCTGCCCTTCCAAGTCTGTGGTTACACCTCTGCCCTAATACCCACTGACTCCATGCTTTCTGCCCTGCCCAGACTCCTCTGACTGCTTTGCCACCCGCTAAGATGCCCAGGAAGTTCATTCCATGCTCCAGCTGCTTGCTCACACTGACAAAGCAGCTCCGATATTGTATGTGTGAAGTCACACTATTTCCTTAGCTTATCTTGTTTTCTGAAGTGCATGGAGTATCCCTAACCCTGGTGGCTCTCCAATCACTTTCTAAAAATCTTTTCTCCTCCAACACAACTGCAACAACGGCCAGTCTCATAACAGGTTCAAGTCTGCATTCCTGACAGGCATATTGCTAGTATCCCTAGTAATGCCTCTGTCTACATCACATTGGGAGCTCTGTGAGATCAAAAAATGCCTCATTCTGTGCCTGCGTAGCATCAGACTGGTGCTCAGCACTTAAGAGTGATTTATTTCCCCCATTTATATTTTCTTGACTTAAAGACGTATTTTCTTACTTGGAATGTATTTCCTCATCTGATTTGAAACTGTCATGTAATCATAACAGTGTGTTTGTGATAGCGTAGTAAATTCCATGGCAACAAACTGTGATGTCATAAATGCAGGATTTCTATCTTTTTCTGCAAAAATCAAGCTGAAGAAGCAGATGGAAGGGGAAAAAATCCTCATTAAAATACCAACAGTTTCTAAAAACTGCAGTAAAAATATCAATGGGAACCCAGACAAACATTGTTTAATAGATTTCTTTTTATACATGTTTCCTGACTTTTAAAAGCCTTCTTCTCTGGATAAGCCCCTCTTTCGGGGGTGGAATTATATTTTAAAATAACTGCAAAAAAAAAGTGTTTGGATTCAAAACAATTGCCTCAGACAAATTAACTAGAATGGAAAGAAAAGGGCCACAATGGTGAGAAAATACATATAAAAATTTCTGGGCTACATTTCTCAAAGCTAAACTGCCAGTTATTCATTAGAGTGCCTATGACATATTAAGGATGTACTTGCGTAGATTATTTACAAGAACTAAGAAGTGATTAATAAGAGGATGGAGCTGAAAACATGTGATGTTCTTGCTAACAAGTGGGCCCAGCTTTGTAATCAGACGTCATCAGAGAAAGCAGCGCATCCCAAAACGGTATGAATCATTTTTGACTTCCTGCCCTCCCTCACTGACAACACAGACAAGGAAAAATAAAAACTTTTGAAGATAATATAGCAGT
This sequence comes from Laterallus jamaicensis coturniculus, assembly GCA_022605575.1. Lineage (NCBI taxonomy): Eukaryota > Metazoa > Chordata > Aves > Gruiformes > Rallidae > Laterallus > Laterallus jamaicensis. The sequence goes on along the minus strand of JAKCOX010000024.1, from coordinate 4,191,526 downwards.
TCTGAAGATAATGTAGCAGTTAAAGAAATATATTCAACAGAATCCTATCTTCTACTTGAAATTAAGCATTTCTAAGCTGATGACCCTGAACAACTGGGACATTTCAAATGTAGAAATAACGTAATATCATGATTTACACTTTATTTATAATAGAGATTTTTTACTGAAGATCTCAAAAGATGTTGCAAATGTAAGTTAAATAGTAGAAAATTGTTTCCTGTAGCTCTGTAAGTTTTGCCTCCAAACTGATTTTTAACAACATTGTTGAGAGGAATGTAAACTATGTCCTTCCAACTTGCCTGTTCTTCCTTCCCACACTGTTCCAATCAGATTTATTGGAAAAAACATGGGAAACAGTCCTAATATCTGGACACAGCAGGGTATGAGAGCTATGTAGCATGACTAAGAAGCACTTGTCATAGTCCTTGACCTGGTTTGGACAGCCCTCCCATTCTTTGTGCAACTTCATGGACTACTGTGGTCCTCCTGGGCCAAGGCACACTTGGAAGGCCATTCTGCTCATGACCACTCCAGAGTCAGTCACAGCTGCAGTCAGGAGATTCTTTCTGTGGAGAATTTTTTTTAAGCACCCTTTTCTTCTCATGTACCCAAACAGTTCCCTTGGCTACTCTTATCTAACAGCATGGCCTGTTTCTTTTCATCTAGAGTTCTTCATGTAGCGTGTTATTTCACAGTATGGAGAACCACTGGCTCCAACAATCCCAGAGCAATGCCTCAGATTTAGACTATTGGTTTACTGTGAAGTAAATCTTTGTATGTGGTATAGGGATAAGGATAGCTGAGACAATCCAAACTGACAAGACAATGATACTTTGGGCACTGTTGGGCTCTGCACATGCCCAGGGAATCAATGACAAGGAGACAATAGCTGTACTTCTGGTAAAATACATGTGGTTTAGGTATTCATTTGGTAGGTCCACCAAGTCTGACCTCTGCCAGAAAGTCAGATATGTGGCTTAAAATACACAATTACCATTTGTGCTGTGGAAAAGGAAGTCCTCTTTCTCAAACATTACTCAGGAATCTAAGCATGGTTTTCAGTGTGAATCTACATGCCTGCTGTGGATTCAGATACAATTGTGTCACCCAAAAGAGCTGTATGAGCCAAGACAAAGGTCTTACAAAATGCTGCATAGGTGATTGCACAGTTCCTATCAACAAGCTCTACAGCACTGGCATTTAGCCCTATAAATAGTAATACTTGTTTCCATGGAACTACTTAAAAGTATAAGAGAATGTTCAATGTGGGGTGAATTAAGAATTTATTTTTTTTTAATTTGTCCTATTATTTGAGAGGTTCCAAAGAAAGACATTACAGTTCTGCAAAATTGTGCCTAGCGTGTCCTTAACTTTGGATGTTCCCCTCAACACAAATCTCTGTTTGCTTACCAGTTCAGATCAGCCCCCTCACAATCCTCTGCTGGATTAAGAGAGAATGCTACACAATCAGCTAAAGGCCAAACCTCAGAAAAGGTTGTCTGTGCTTGTGACAACACAATAAACGATTGCAGCGAGCTGATGACAAGCAGTCCAGATGAGATCCAACTGGTCTGATGACAATGTAATCCTTGATGGCTTTCAAAAGATGGCTTTCTGTAACTCTCTGATGACTCTACAAAGAAATCAACACCACAGTCAGTCAGACTGAGGTATAATGTGCCTAACATACTGCTGGCATACAACCCATTTGGTAATGTAAAAAGTGGCCATACATCTTTATGTTACAAACATTTCCTACCTACATTTATACTGATATAAAACTGTTAGTAAAATGGAAGCTATTTGAGGCTTGTAAAAGAAAGCAGAGCATATTATCTGGATTATTTCCATTTTGGACATATTTTTTTACTTAGTCTAGTATGAATGGTTTATATTAAAATATTTAAATATTGAAAGAGGTTTTGGGTTACAGACTGATAGTAGTTCCATAAAAACAAATTATTTTTCCATTTCTACAAAATCTAATTAAGCATGTGAAAACAAATGTGTTGTGTAATATTAGTGACTCTTCCTTGCCTTCAACAATAATGCAGGACCCTGCTAACTCACTATGGACCAACTTCTTTTTTTGTGTGTGGCTATGTGCCTTGTAGATGATTTCTTACCCCTTTGTGAAATATTTCTCCATATTTTCTCCCTGCTGCCCCCCCTTCCCCACCCTCCCCTTTTCTTCTGATTTCAATTTAAAATATTTTCCAGACTTTATGAACTTGGGAAGTGACATTCTGCCTTTGGGCCATTTCTAATTAATTATAGATTCAAAATTTTGACAGTAAAGTATATAACTAACTTAATTATTATAGTGAATCTACACTACATTACAACTACTCCCTTAAATAAGGTATGACAGGCAGATGCATGATCTCAAGTCTTGTCCATAAAGGACCAGCAGATCTCAAGTCTTGCCCATGCCTCCTCCATGCAGAATTGAGACCTTGGCCCTAACCCATCACCAACTGCCATTAACTGCCTCATTTAATCTGGCTGAAAAGAGAATGCAAGGTGATGGAATCCCTGATTTAGAATCTTGGTTTTGCATTGTTACAAATACTTCTTTAGGCAAGAAGACTCTGAGCCTCTGAGTACAACTTGAGTCCCAGGAGCTTGGGAGCAAGGTAAACTCATACATGGAAGGAAATTTGCAGCCTCATAGGCAGCGTTCCTCCTCAGACCCCAACTCATATTGTAAACATTTACTTCTGTTCTGTTCTAAGGGCAGAGCATCACAGCCATTTCCCCTTCACTATTCTATTAGAAACGTCATCTTCAGCTATGCCTTGTTCCTTCTGGATCTCCCTGCACCTTTGCTCTTTGCTGGCTCAGTAAGACGTTTGTCATTTACGTCACTTGCCTTCCTAGCACCTGGCTTTTTGAACTGTAACATCTTCACCTCCCCTTTCTCCAGCCATGCCCAAACTGTAATTATTGTTTGAATGTCTTGTTTTCCCAATAGTGCACTTGAAAAAAAAAGCAAAAATTATTCTTTTCTCACTATAAAATCCTACTGATGGCAGAATCACCTCATCCCTGTCTTCCTTTATTTCATCTTTCATGTTTGCTCACACACCAGTGGCACCTGACAGCATCTCCTACCACTGCTGTAATTGCTAGGACTCCAAATAATCCAAACCCTATCTTAAAATCAACTTGCAGTTCACAGCCTAATTTGAACATCTCACATGCAGGATCAGCATTTCATATCTCTTCCATTCCCAATAGATATAACTTCTGTCCTCCCTTCCCTCCTGCTCCGGTGTCAATGCTGACAACATTTCTTCCTAATTGTCTTCTCTGAATTCTCTTTTCAGTTTTGCCTGCAGCCTTCCTTCCACGAAACTCTTTATAACTGAACTCTGTCTGCCTCTCTGCCTTTCTATCAAAGCATTCACAGCATGCTTATCATCTCTGAGGTCAGGTTTCTGTTCTCTGCCTTTACTACTGTTCACTTCATTGATTCTTCCAGAATATTCCTTGTATCTCAGGTCACACAAGAGGAGACAGGAAGGTCAGCCACATTTGCATCTCTTTTAAAGGCCCATGGGCAAATATCTTAGTATTATTGTAACTGCTTACTAGATTGGGATCTTACAACATAGATATCTGAATCGTCACGAACCCACTTGCAGAGCGGTTAGCTGTGATTTTACTTTCTGATAAGATATGAAGTTTGATTTCCAATTTTGTTCTAGGTTGTTTGGTTGGGTTTTTTTCAGGGAAAGATCATTATAAGCAAAGTGATACATAATGATACTGTACAAAATAAAATGCTGATTTGACATAATCGGCTGCATGTAAAATACACCAGGGTACTTTCATTGTGCCAAAAAAATACGTCACAATAATGTTCAACTCTGAATGAACATAACTAAGTAGATACAGGAGACAGTCAAAACTCAGACTGAAGAAAGAAGCAAATGGGGTAGGTTGGTTTTGGAGCACTGATTTTGCTATAATGCAATGCCCTGAAGACAGCTGTAGGACAACAGCACAGTACAGTTAAATGAACAGATGTGTGCACCAACCATACGTACATAAAATAAGACGTAGCCTTTTTATATGCGTCTGCTAAAGGAATAAGAATAGAGAATAACATATTTCCAGTCCAGGAAAGGGTAAAATATTCAACCCATACAGAGTGGCTGGTCTTTAACTCTTCCTCTTTATTACTTTAGTAGTAGAAATGGAAAAGTTCGATTTATCATCATCTGCAAGATTACCAGTCTGCTGTGGTTTTTATAGACTTCATCCGTGATATACTGTCGTTGTTAATTTTTGTAAAGTTATTGCAAATTCTGTGTAGGTGATCTTACAGTTTTAACTAATTAAAAGAAACTACAAGAGATTTGACAAAATAAATGTCTATTAAATAAACTATCATTCTGTCTTACTTGAGTAAATAATACCACTTACAACCTTTTTAGAAAAAGTCCAGTTGTATACCTGTCAACTTCTAACTGCACTGAAACCACAAATACAAATGGTATGAATCATGAGACAGAAATGGAAGACGGATGTTACCTTCTGTGTGTTGTGATAAGATATTATCACCCTTCTATAGGAAGATTGATGGAGCCATCTAATGAGAAACATTGTTTAAAGGAGAGACAATAATGTGACAAAAACCAGCTTCTCAAAGTTTCCTCACTTCAGAGCTGTTCTTTGGGAAATGTAGTATGCAGTCATTCTTACCCATAAGATATGGTGGTACTCTAGAAACATTTGAGTACCATTAATACCGTGTGAAGGATGGTCACTCAATTTACCTTATGCACACATGAGAAACATGTTAGTGCCATGAACCTTTCCCTAGTGAAGCCAACACTAACAACAGGAATTCCTGTGTCATCAACAACTTGTAAATATTTTAAAAGGAATAAAATCTCCAAGCACAGGATAATAAGTAGATACTTCGTAAGTAGTAAAAGTTTCAAGCCATGTTAAGCAATCTCTGGGTAAGAACGTCTCAGCGTAGTCCATATGTGTTAGCAGACGCTGTAGGTACTATGTATTGTACATTAGCAATTCAAACGCAGCACATCTTGTTTATTAGTTGAGGTACCTGCAAAGGTATAATTTCTTCCATCCCAAAATCATAATCAAAATGACAATCCCATTCCTCTCTCACTCTCTCTCTTTCTCAGGAGGTGAGCCAGCTAATGCATCCTAAACATCCAAGTTTTTACAATAAAACTCAGGTGATATTAATTCCAACAATCATGTGATGTGTGTCAAGCATCACTCTAGGTATAATCAAAATTATGAACAAGTAGAGCACCTGTTAGAATTCATTAGCTCTTCATTTGGTTGGTATCTGTCACAAATTGGCATCACTCCACTGAAGTTCCTGCAAAAGGCTTGGTCTCCAAAATTATGGTGGATTTTATATGAAAATTGTCCAAAAATATATCCTTCCTGTATGTCTCACCAGTGATGGTCACAGCAGAATCCCTTACCAAGAGACATTCTGTTCGTCACATTAGTTCTGATTCACTGTTCACATACACTACCAGAAATAAGACAATGAATGACACTGAAATCACTATAGACATGTCAAGATTAATGAAAAAAGAAACAGAAGTATCAAATTCAAGGTGAATTTTTGTTTATGCTACAGAATTTCCCCCAATAGTTTCAGCAGCTTTGTTCCTCCTTCTCTTTTTATATTTTGAGCCTCTTTTTCTAGCAAAATTAGGCTTAATAGCCTAATTATGGTGAACATTCCATGTATGTGTGTGTCTGTGCACATGTTTATGCATCTGTGCATTTCTCTCTCATCGACTCTGGCCATCCATCAAAATTTTTGAAACCATTATCTCATTTAATTAACCAACATGGCAGTGGGGAGCTCCTCAATGAGCGTCATGAAAACAGATAGCCAGAATGAGAAAGTAATTCCTATCACTGGACCTGGAAAAGCTGTAATGTCAGTCTGTGACTTATTAGACAGCAGGGAATGTAACCAGAAAATGCCGTTCTGTAAGAAAGTGTATTTCAGAAGCTTCACTCTTCGTAGTCCTACTAGGAACAAAGTCTACCCCCCACAGTTAAATCTCGAACTGCTGTGGAAATGCCTAAGTGGCTACAGATGCACAATCTCATTTTAGGATTACCACACTGCAGAGTAACCTCAGTGTCATCCAGAGAAGGCAGGCAGTTAGAGGATCAGACATGTCTTCCTGAGCCAGTACCCATCCCAGCAGCAGCTGACTGCAAGCTCAGAGCATAGACAGCACAAATGCCTTTTCCATCACAGACAGGGCTCTCCTGTAGGCAAGGAACATATCCCCATTCTCTGTGTGAAATAAACCTCTTGCCCTATATAGAAAAGCGAGATAATAGCAGCAATGATAATGCCAGTCCTGTTTTGAAATTTATTCAGATCACCAGATGCACAGAGTACAACCCTGAATGCAGTTCTGTGCAACTCAGTCTTGATGTTCAAGATCCCTTTTCTTTTAAACGTACAGAAAAAAATTGCAAGCCAGGGAGCAAAATAATAGTTTTAACTGCCATACTTCAAGGCTGCAGGAGAGTCTCAAAACATCCCTACCTTGGTCTCTCCCTCTGCATTTGTGCTTTATGTTTTCCAGCTCAGGGAAAACAAGTGGTGTATGAAGATGAACAGCAGAGAGAGGCAGAAAAGTTAGGAGATTTGGTCCTCTTGCTGCAAGAAAGACATTGATGTCCTGGAGTATGTCCAGAGAATGGCAACCAGGCTGGTGAAAGGGCTGGAGAGCAAACCTTACAAGGACAACCTGATGAAATTGGGGTTTGTTTAGCCTGGAGAAGAGGAGGCTGAGTGGGGACCTTACCACCACCTACAACTACCTGAAGGGAGGTTGTAGAGCGACAGGTGTTGATCTCTTCACCCAAGTGGCAGATGAGAGGGCGAGGGGGAATGGGCTCAAACTGTGCCAGGGCAGGTTCAGATTAGACATTAGGAAAAAAATCTCCATAGAAAGGGTTGTTGGGCATTGGAACAGGCTGCCCAGGGAGGTGGTTGAGTCGCCATCCCTGGATGTATTTAAAAGATAGGTAGATGAGGTGCTCAGGAATATGGTTTAAAAGAGAACAAGTATGGCTGGACTCAATGATCTTGAAGGTCTTTTCCAACCTTGTGATTCTGTGAGATACCAGGACTTTATCATCCCGGTCACTTTGTCATGACACAGTTTTTGCTAGTGGCATTTGTATGAGAGGGATAAAACCTCATAAAACAACAACAAAAAAAAGATAGAGCACCACCTCGGTCTAGCTAATATCCCCTTTCCTACTTGTTTTATATTACACAACCAAGTGTGCAAACACTAAAACACCACACCATCCATATAGAAGTATGAGTTAGAACAGCTGTAGCCACAACATAAGTGCGCTTGAATACACTGAATTTTTCCAGTGTATCACAATTACAGAAACACCTGTGCCAAACTGCTTTCTTCTGATCCTCTATAAAAGTTCACAAAGCCTCCAACTTTCTCATTTCATACAGGTCTGTGCTGTCTTCAAGCCAGCTCCATACGTCTCACTATGGGATACCACAGACTGTTCCTTTTCAAGCCTCAAAACATAAAATAAAGAGTATGTGCAGGTGTAGCAGTCAACATATGATTCTGTTAGTTGACAATAAGGCATGACACAACACAACAATGTTTACTTTCTTGACAAATCCTTTTCTTACAAAGTTACTCTCAAAAAAATTAAAAACACAAATATTTTGGCAACAAACTTATCTGTGCCATGCCTCTTGGGAATCTGTATTCTAGATTTCTGCAGATTAAACTATCCCACTAGCACATGTTAGCTATTGGGTTTTTATGCACAATTCAGGGGACGTAGGTCATTAAACAATACGTGATTGCTACGGCAAAAGCCTCAGGACAAAATGCAACCAACTGGCTTGGTTGTTATTTTACAAACAAGATGCTGTGGTTGCATTAGCCATCGGATCTGCTGGCTAGATTCTATTAAAATTCGTAGATTTAAAGCTACCTGAAGCATCCATTTAAATAGGGTCAGAAGAAGGTGACTCTCAGCAGTCACCAAAGAACATGTGGATGACTTTCTTCAGCGGAGGTCCAGTAAAGGGAGAGGGAATCAGCAGAAGTCAGTTACCAAGCACGCTCAGCTCATGGGGAACTGCTGCCTGTAGATGTCTGTCTTACAAAAGATGAGGAGTATGTAGTAATTACACAGCAACCCAAGTCTTAGCTCTCTACAGCCATTTGTAGCTGTTGGAAATTCCTCCATGTCCAAAAATTCAGCAAAGAAAGCTTTAATAATATACTCATCAAAAAGGTATCATTTTGGCACTTACAGAAGGGAAAACTTGCACTATCCCCATTCACGTAGTTCACTGTGAAAAGGGGGCTTTTTGTTGGTTTTGTGGGTTGTTTTTTTCTAGAGCATGAGCAGATAATAGATAATATTACTACACTAATTCAGGAAGCAATGTACAATGGCAAGCATAATTTGAACCACTTTTGCATTGCTTATACACTCAAGAAAAACAGCTAGATGTCATTGTGTACAGCTCAGGGGAAACATCTGTTCCAACTGCCTTGGTCAGCAAGTAACAAGGAATAATACTGAAAATATCTGAATGCTGTTATGCAAATCAGTGGTATGCCCTCATGTTGAATGTTATGTTCTGATTATTCCACCTAAGCAAGGATTTAACAGAAATAGAAAGGGACTGGAGACAGATGATAAGCATGTTGCAGCCATGAGAAAGATTCCATAGTCTTAAAATGTAAAGACTATTTAGCTTGGAAATAAATAAAACCAGCAACCCCAGTGCAAGCATACACTGTAAATTAAAATGGTATGAAGGATGTAAATTGAAGACCCTATTTTGCTTCCATTTTCTGCCACTTTTCTTACCATTCAACTGTCTGGTCTATTTAGATGTTGAGATATGAGAATTAGGAACTGTCTATTACGCTAAATTTGAACCATGGCTACTACAATGAGGCCCACAGATGGTCACTAGGCAATCACATAACAAACAAGAATAATCTTATTTACTCTTTGTCCTCATAAAATAACCAGGAGGGAATTAAATTTAGAAGGCCACCCTTTCAAAATATTAAAAAGGAAGTACACCTAGAATGCAGCCTCATGTATGCCATTTCAGTGGCTCATGCAGCCCTGGGAAGCATCTCCTGCTCACCCAGGCAGGCAACAGATCTGGGAGCGAGCTGCCCTCCCATGTGTGTGCCACCCAGACCCGTGGCAGCCCAGACTCCTGCTACCTTCAGACACTGCCCTGGTATGAACACAGGGTCACAAGGAGGACAGCAGGCTTATCTTTGACCTTTTTAACCCACTGCTAGAGAGCCTGGGACTGCTGGTGCAGAAAGTGAGGCTGAAGGTCCCTTGCTCCTTCTCTCCATCACCACCATCACCCTTGGCTCACAGCCCCCTTGGGAAGCTCATAGTGACAAAAAGGCAGCACTAAGGGATGGAGCTTCAAATAGTTTCAACTAGTACTCCAAAGGCTTTGTGTTGTACACTATGTATCCCTCCACACTCCTTTCTGGATCATTCAGTGCTGGAAATGATGAGAGAGAAGAATCTAAACATCTGTGGTCCCGAATTATATGTTTCTAATTCACATTTCCATAAATATAGGAGTTATTTTTAGGAGTGATGAAAAGACCTGCTTTACTTAAGTGTTAAACTCATTGCTATGAGATAAAAACCCAGAAAAAGAATTTAGGGGGATTCAAAGGGCTTAGACTCTGTGACCGGTCAAAACTACCGCAGTTACACACAGCAGACAGAGCCCCACTCTTTAAGAGCAAGAGCACAGATGCACATTTCAGACATGAATCTGACTGCTAACTGGCTACCACAATGAAGAATATTCCCTGCTGTCACGTTATTCCACATTAGTTTGCCATGGGGTTTCTTGGTCCTTTTCAGAAGCTTCTGGTAGAGGTGATCTCTGACAGACAACTGCACTGAAGCAGCAGCCCACTCAGCATTGTCATTTCTGGGTCCCAGACAAAGACCTGAAACTTCTTTCCTTTCTTTTAACCTTTATCATTTTCTGTGTGACAGATGAGAGGAACAATAGAAGAGAGGAAAAAATTGCTATTTTCTGTGTTTTTACATATCAGAACTCAACTGTTACAAGCAAAACATCTGAAATGGGAATCTTAATAGTGGCAGAGATCAAAAATAATCTTCCAGCTGTAGTATTTGAGGTTCCAGTTTTAGTTTCAGTAAATAGGAAATTTGTTCCAGCATCATAAGCTTACTTCCATTTGTTGCCTGTTGCAAGCACTGGCACATGCTTCTAGTGTGGATATTGTGGATACAGTATGTGAATACATGTTGGCAGTAGTTTCCCTGCAGCCACGGAAACACCTGCCTCCAAGCTAATTTATAATCTGCACCTATGGCCATGGGCCACTTACAAGTTTATTGAAAAAGGTCTTGACAAACTATATAGGAAAGACTGTTCTTTCTCTTCCTGTTCCACATGACATAAGTTTGGCATTAGCAAGTCACATTTTTATGTCCAACTTTATAGATTGTTAATAATATGTAAAGATATTTGATATGTAAGACCATAGGTCAAATATTTCTCACTCTACCCATGTGAGCAGTCCCACAATCTTTATTTATGCAACTAGTCTGAGGAAGACAGTAATGCTTTACCTTCCCTGTAAAATTATTCTGCAGCATTGTGATGCAGCTCTCGCCATTACTTACAGTATTCTCATTAACTCTGAAGTAAAATGCATGTCCCGCTCTTGAGGTCTTCAGACCAAATCCTGTAAGATGAAGGAGAGTTATCCACACATAAAAAAACATCCCCTTCACAATTTCTAGGTCTAATGTATTCTACCTAGAAAGAATTATGAAAATCCATTCAGCACTATTTCCTTGAAAATATGTTTTCCTTTTGTTTATAAATGACTGTGGAGAGCAGGTCTGTAAATGAGTCACTGCTTTTGACTCCAGTGTATTCAGTTGGCATACTGTATCTTGGCCGGGTACTACACCTAGGTGGTTTGTTTTTGTATAATTAGCATGTAGGTAATCAGGAAGTGGGATCTCGTAGAATGTTTATAAATATCATGAAGAGTCATTATTAAAAGTACCAGGAGCAATCCTGTAGATGATACATCACATGGTCTGGAAAGCCCAGAGGAGAAGTTCAGGTTGTAGTAGTTTTTCTCCACTGACTCGCATAGGAGAGACAAGCAGTCCATAAACTACAGAGCAACATAAACAACTCATTCCAATTCAAATCTGGATCCAAGCTGGAAGCACCTTGGGTTTAGCATTTAGCACTGAGCCCATTTCAACACAGAACAAACAGCAGAAAGTTTCCATGGCATTTGCAGTTTTATTGGAAATCAGCAGATGGTGCTTCCACAAGGCCCTTTACAAGTTCTGCTTAATGAAATATATAGGTGGCTAGGTTGTACTGAAATGTTAATTTTAACTGTCATGCCTGGCTCTGCATAGCATCTGTAAAGTCTGTTCATTGACCAAATTTCTTGCATTTCTTTTAATTGCTGACCTACCTGTAAAATGGATTACTTTTATCAAAACCTCCACCGTTATGCCTCTACAGATGACAGTATAGCTCAGAGTCTGTCATTCTACTTCCCCTGAATGATAAGAACAAATTTCAGAGCTACTTTGCAAGGTTTCCTTGAAATCTGAAGATTCTGACTTAGGTTAGACTGAGAGGCAAAGCCCTGCGCAACCCTGGAATGGGTATCCCACCTGAAGAGGTAAAAGAGCTGCAGGCATCAGACAGAGGCTTGGCACAGATAACTACTGGCACTAGCACTGATGTGTTCAGGAGTAAAAGTATTAATAGCAGAGGTGCAGATGCTTGTACAGCCACAGTCTGTCTTGATTTCAGGGCCAGAAAGAAAGTTATGCCATGCCTCTACTTACCTAGTCTGTAGCCTAACCTGAACAGATACCCATCCTTCTCAACTTCTGCCCAATAGCTGGCAAGCAGTGGAGGAAAACAGGCATGAGGCAGAGGATGAGGCATTTGTGCCCTCTTTCAGTATGTGCCACCAAAACTGTGTGGACGTGCACAGAGATGTTGCCTAGGAGCAGCATATCGCTCCTGTCCCTGGCAGCAGGCTCCCTTTCCACTTCCAGTGCAGCACACGGATGGGTCCTCCTTCATGTGGCTTATCATATGGGTGATCCCAGATCCAGTGGCTGCATTTTCCCCAGGGCTCTCTGCAGCACATTCTGTATTTGACAGCAGAGCTTCAAAATAGCCCAGGACCAACTATTTAATTCATAATCATGCAATTATATGCATGATTAAAACATGCAGGTATATTATCAGTACCATAAATTTACAGTGACCTAGGACAAAATAAATTAAGTTAGTTTCCCAGAATGACACAAAAAAAACCCAAAACCAGTAGGGATTTTCCAACTGCTATGTCCTATTTTAACCCCAAATCCATCTTTCTCCTTAGCAAATTAACTTTATGTGTGCATTGTCAGTCCATTTATATCCAATTCCTTATTGCTTAGCAGTGGATTCCTGAAGGTATTCTGGCAAAATGCTTAAATGCTGAAGGCCTGGAGAAAGTAAAATCTGTTTCTTTGGTTCTCAACTATTTCCAATGAGATGAATAATCCCTTTAAATCTGGCAGCAGCTAATATACCCAGTCAGTGGTAACAATTACTTCCTGAAAGCAACTCAAATTCTGTCTTTCCTTAGATCTAATATCTGGGGAAAGGAACAAAATATGATGTCATCATAGTGTGTAAAGGTCACCTGGTGAAATCTGTAGAGAAGGGAGTCAAAAAAAGTAGCTACTAACAATCCAAATTAAAAGGAATCAGTTTCATGATTCTGAAGATGTCCTTCTATCCATCTCCCTAAAAAACACAAACCCTACAGTTTCAATTTTTCTTTTATCTTGTGGTATCTGCAGCTCATTTTTATTTGCTTACTTTACAGGGAATTCAGATTAATAAGAGTTTACAATTTTCTGTTTTCTCCATAAAAGGTGAATGGTCACCAAAGCTCAGAAACCAACAGCAAAGCAGGCAAGGCTTCATTAGGGAATTCAGAGCAATCATGTGTCATCCTCAATGTAATATATCTTAACTGGGTAGAGGCAGGACATCCAATAGGGCAGCACACCTCGCAGACCTCAGACCATGGGGTTCCCAGAGACTCGGTGCAAACACTCCTCAAGGAACACAGCAGAAATACCTCCCTGGACAGCTGCATGCTAAACACCCGCCCTTCTGCATGGCATCAGAGCTCTGGTGCTCGCAGAGTGGGCTCAGGGGCTGCATCCCTCGTGGCTTGCCCTTCAGAAGACACTGGAGACATTTCCCACGTGCGACTGAAATCCCACCCTGTTCCACTAGAGGGTTATGCCTGCAGGCAGGACCGTGTGCTCTGGTAATTCTCACTGTCCAAACACACTACTAGTTCTTCTTGCGGGAGCAATTTATGAAGCACAAAACCCCTAAATGTTGCCCTTTTCCCTTGCCTGTGTCTCTGAGCCCTCAAAACTTCCCCCACAAACCTTTCTCATCTGGAGTTTGCTGCCTATGAAAGAAGAAAACTTGTCTGATTGTAAGGCATTAAGACAAAAGAAGGTGCTCAGTGATGTGTCTTCTCCTCCAACATGCAAAAAGAACTACACTTTTTAAAGATAAAAAATGTTTACAGCATAAAAGGAATCATTGCAAAAGAGTTTGGCTGAAATAACAGGCATAATAACCACGTAACTGAGAAAGTGATGGATCCTGATCTAGTAACAGCCATCATCTCCTCTACCTGTATATCTTGTCTGAACAAGATTTTTCAAGAGACATCACATTTGAAGATAATCTTGATTCTGCATATAAAAGAACATTGCTGCAATTGAAACACAAATAGCCTATCATTTTAACCAAAATATTAAAACTTTGAATAGAAAAAAAATAGTAATTGCAAATAAACCCCTACTGTCTACCTTCTTTTCCCACATGTAGACATACTTTTATCTGTGACTATTCATCTTTGTTACTATTTTTAACTTGGGGCTGGAAACAGTCCAGGATTTGACCTCCCTTTTCCATAAAAAGAATATGATTTTATTTCTGAGAAGCTCCAAGTATATTTTGGAGTTTTTCTTTTTCTTTTTTTTTAAAATAAGATTAATACTGTCAACACTCTCATACTGCACTCTGATTAGAATAAATATCCTAAGAAAAGACAAAAATTACCTGCGACTGTCCTGCTGCAGGATATAAATTATTAGCATGTGCTAACAAAGTTTTAGGATGCTTGAAGTAGATCTTTAAAATTGTGTGCATCTTCTAACAAGACAGGGTAAAAATAGTACTTTTATTTCATTTCTAAGTGGTTCCAGGCATTGCAAGTTGTTGGTATGCTGTTATTTTCCTCAAAAGAGTTTATTACTTTGCTTGTAATATTGAATTGGGGGATATTTTGTTGGAGCCAAATAGCACAAGTATGATGCTTAAATTACTTTCTTACTGTCTGGATTTACTACATCTTCATCTTTGAGATTTTCAAAACTAATACTTTTAAGGATTTGTGTTTCACTAGTAGAGGGTTATTAAAACATGCACCAAAATTGTGTGGATAAAGCATTCGCTTGGATTGTGGATGTATTTTCTTTACACCTAACAGTAACATCAGATCTGAGTTAGGTCTTCTCAGGAATGCTCCCCTTTATTCTGTTTTCCTTTGTTTTACTAACAGGTGAGCAAGTTAGACATACATCAAAGACATCTAAGAAGCATGGAGCTACTGGAATTCATCCTTAGTCCTCCAGAGGTCTCTCTTATTTTATTCTTAGTAAATATAATTCAGTTTGGAGTAGTGAATATTGGTTTAAATTAACAGATTTTCAGATTTTCAAGTTGTTCCTCAGAACCTCCCTTACTAAGTGTTTACTACTAAGACTCATTTTAAATTTCTTTTCTCTGCCAAAATACCATGAACTCCAACAGGAATCTAATAGCACAAGTTTGTTTTGATTCTTTGCAGTCCTTTCTGGAGGTTATATTTTTTCCATTATTTGCCCCTATACTATCCTTTCCCTTTCCTAGCCCCTGTCGTCCACCAAAAGCTCATGAGTTTCTGTCAATTAGAATGGAGAAAAGTGTCTTTCTCTGACAATCACATTTCCATAAAGTAGGCCACTTTTGTTACTCTGCTTTCACATCTTTCAAGGCTACCATGGTCCCATTCTTTGCAGACCTAAATTTCATAGTCGGAAATTCTAATGTTTCTATCAAGGACGTTTGATGTTTTTCTTAAAACACTAGCTACTGGAATCCAGACATAATGTCAGAACCTTAGCTTTCATTTAAAAAAAAAATTAAAATTGTCATTGTTTTGTGGAAAGATCTGGAAAACATGATTGCCATCTCAGGAACCAGAAAGCAGGAAAGAATAAGAACTCAATTAAAAACTACTTATGTAAGCTGATTTGTTTGAGTCAAACTTCACAATACACGTACATTCAGGTCACACTGACCCTGGCAATACTGCAGCTCACTGAGGCAAGTAGCCATTAAAAGCAAAGGCTCGTGAGAACCTCTGGTGAGAGGAGCAAGACCCAAGACACCCTTTAATTAACTGTTACCACCATGTTGCTACAGAAAAACAGGAGTCTGCCAAGGCTTTTTCAAATTTGCTGGTTTTGCTTTTACATAATGGATAGCACTCTTACCAGCATTCAGGATAGAAGGAGTTCGGACGGTCTGACTGATCAACTTTGGAATACACTGTGACTTTTCCGATTTGCAGAGATGGCCTCCTTTATATAACAAAGCTGGAAAGGAGACTATACCACCTTCTCGCCATCACAGAATTTCACCTACCTTTTGAGTCCTATGAAGGATTCTCTAGTGGTTTGGCCCTGGCTGGAGGCCGGATGCCCCCCAAAGTCACTCTGTCACTCCCCTTTTCAACTTACAGGGGAGAAAATACATATTAAGAGACTTAAGAGCAAGATAAGGAAAGGGAGACATCATTCCGCAGTCAGTGTCACGGGCAAAACAGACTCAACACAGAATAAAGGAAAGAAAACTCTCTAATTCATTACACTGCACTGCACACCCAGTGACACCTGAGTGGGGTAATGAGAAGCAGGACCAGATCTTAAAGCACTTCCCCCCGCTCCTCCCTTCTTAGCAGGCTTCACTTTAGTCACGATTTCGCTCCCTTCTTCCCCACCTCATTGTGGCATGGGGAGGGGCAGAGAATGGGGCATGGGGGTTTCGGTCAGTTCCTCACAAGTTGTGTTCCTTCTTAGACTGGGGTCATTCCTCTCACTCTTCCCCTGCTGCACTGTGGGGGTCCACCCACAGGAGACAGTCCTCCATGAGCTTCTCCAATGTGAGTCCTTTCAGCTCTTCACCAGCTGCCCCAGTGTGGGTCACTTCTATGGGGTGCAGTCATAAATCATAGAATGTCTCTCAGGCCCAGACTGCTCCAGCCTGGTCCTCCATGGAGTCACATGCACCCCCAGCAAACCTGCTCCAGTGTGGATCTCTCTCCCTCACTCATTTCTGTGTCTCCATCTTTCTCCATGGGCTGCAAGTGCTGGCAGAGGCTTGCTCCAACACAGGTCACAACATCTTCTGTATGTTTCCACCTGCTCCAGGTTGGGGTCTCTCCACAGGCTGCAGGTGGGGTCTCGGCCTTTTCCATGGGCTGCAGGGGGACACATGTGCTCCACCATGGGTTTCTCCACAGTCTGCAGAGGCATCTTTCTCTCCAGCGCCTGGGGCACTTCCCCCCACCTTCCCTGGCCTTGGTGTCTGCACAGTTCCTTACACCTTCTCAATCCCTTCTCTGGTGGCAAAAAGCAGCTGTTTGTAGGGTTTCTTTCTCCTAAATGTGATTCCCAGAGGCGCTGTGACTGTTGCTGATGGGCTCCGCCTTGGTCAGTGCCAAGTCCAGCCTTGACCCGGCTGGTGTTTGCTCTGTGGGGCCTGTAGAGAGCTTCTGGCTGCTTCTTGCAGAAGTCACCCCTGAAGCCCCCCTTCTCCACCAGAACCCAGCCACACAAAACTACATCAGATTCTCAAAACATTCAATGAGCTCAGCAGGACACGGTCAATGAGTGTGATGAGGGACAAGAAACAGGCTGGGTTTAGACTTGGAAATAGGGAACTATGAAGTCAGAAATAAGGAATACATGGATCTTAGGCCAAACCACTATTACCTTCTACTGCCTGTAATGAAAGAAAGTGGCACAAACTTCATGAGCAAACCTCAGATAATCCTTTTGTCTTCAAAAAAAGTGATTCAACACTAAATGTAACAGACAGATATAGATAGATAGATAGATAGATAGATAGATAGATATAGATATAAATGACAGATGCCTAATACAGACCAGAACCTGAATGCCAGGGTTTCATGATGCATTTTTTCTTGTAATCATCAACTTTTCTTTATCATTTCACAGTTTAAAGCACGGGACCAATCCACATATTTTTGCATGCATAAATGAGGTAAAGGGACACAGCAGCAAGACAGTATGGCCAATGGACACAGATGTACTTGAGATTTGGGGCTTCTCCCTGCTATTCCACAAGCTATCAATATGCTTCAGTTGCCTAAGCAAAGACATTTAATGTTATTTGTAAGTCCAAGCATACCCAAGTTAATCGTATAAGGCTTGCAGATGTGATACCACACACTTCTGGAGCAGTACCTGGAGTCACGTGGAGTAGGTACATTGTGTGGGGAAAATGGCTAAAGGCCTGCCCATATCCATCTCAACCTCTCATCTGACATGCAGATGATCTCCACGTTTACTCTTCCTGCACTCATGGCAGACTTGTGTAATGAAATTGTTAAGGATTAGCAGGTTCTCAGACTTGGAGGGCCCACTGTTATAAGCCCCAATCTCATGACCAGAGGAAAACAAAGACTTGGTTGATCATTGCAAGAGGCAAGGGCCAGGGCAGAGACAGTAGAGCAGAAGCTCATCCCATGCATTCTGGACTGTCCTGCAAATCTGTGACTGAACTGGCTACCCTGTGCACAGAAGCAGCACTATCTCATATTCTTCAAGAGTGCTGGGAAGGGAATTTACCATACCCTAAGGGCTGGCAGTCTGGATATCAATTATTCTATTAATGACTTCTGTTTCCTCATGTCATCTCTTGATCAAGTGTAGAAGAAATTGTATGTGAAATTATCAAGGTAGTGGGCAGAACAGGAGCCACAGGGCTCCTCCAAGACCCCCTTCTTGGTGGAGCGCTGGGAGGACATAAGCCAGTTTTTATGTTGCTGGAGATAGACAGTTCTCACAGTACATACCATGAAACCAATGAACTCTCAACAGTCCATGCAAGGCCTCCCTCTAAACAAAATGTATGTGATAGGGCCCAAAAGAAAGCATAAATCAACCTGGACTCTTCTTCCTTCCCATATCACCAGGTAATACTTGTAGCCATATTTATTCTATAAAAACCTGACTTCAAAATAAGGTTTCAGAGTGTCTACAGATACCACTATTTTGCACTGCAGTAAGACAAGTCTACAGAGTTACTCACAGTGCCATTTATTTATATGTATATAACAAAATATTTTCAATTTGTGCTACAAATTCATTTTGGAGGTTCACCATTGTTTATGTGATGGTAGAAATGTGTTTTGTAATGAACTTAAAATTTTTATGACCTATGAATATTTGTCATATATGTGTGATGCTGTACCAGACTGTGAAACAAAAAAGCTTAAGCATTGTTTTAATAAATATATTTCATTGCAAAAGAAAAATTTGAAAGAATTGGGATAATCATGAGAGTCTAATTTTCTGCTCATAAAAACATAGCAGCTCAGCACAACTGGGAAAAAAGCTTTTCTTTGCTTCCATCATAGCCATGACCTTCTCTAAAATTCTTTGTCATGATTACTCTCATTTAGATCATTATTTTTGCTACAGGCTCTATTTCATTTGTTTCCTCTCATGCTATACATTCACCAAGATGAACAATGGGGTACTAGAAGGTGACATTTGGAGTTTATCAACATGTAATACCTAGGACAATTCTGATAATGTCCCAATAATCTGCTGCTGACTAACAGCAGTTTAAAATCCATTTGGTTCCATTAATGTCTGAAAGTAAACCATCAAAACTGATCCTCTTCCTTGACGGGCAATAAAGTAAATAGAAACCTCACAGTAAGAAGTTAATGATCTGTCCCTAACAAGGCTGTAACTTTGACGTACTCATACACCTACCGTCTCAGTCTAGAAACAAGATCCAGTACATCACCAGATACATGCACTGAGATGGAAATTGTCCATTCGTTACCCTTTATGCCATGCTATATTCAGCTAGTCACAGCCGGCTATGGGTATCACTCTTAACCACGATTTTTATTCCCTTTAAGCTCCAAATCAGGATCTACAGTCAAAAGAAGCCTTTTTTGGATTAGAAAATGATGTCACTCCACATATCCAGTGAATCAGATATGCCCTCCACATTAACTTTAATAGACTCAAACTAAAGAGAAGAAAAACAAAGTAATGGCAAGAATTAATTCAATTTTCACAGTAGTTATTTACAAACTATGTCCATCCTCGCTTTAATCTTGGGTTTAGTCTCCAATCCTGTTCCAACTGCAAGTGATTGCCAACTGACACGTCTTTTGAAGTCTGCCACACAAAATGTTCCAGACCTTAAAAGTACATTGACCACACATAACCCCTCCACTCCTAAAGCACCAAACTCCTCATCTATAATTTTAATTTAAAAATTCAAAGTTTTATCACCAAGTATGACATAGCTCCACTTGGCAGACTTGTGGAAGTAGAGAAGGCAATTTGCCAGTCAGGAAGCTGGGCAAGAGCCATTCTGCACTTAGCACATGACTTAAGACAGCCAACGGTTAGCTAAATGCTGCCCAAGCTGAAACGGCCTTCTAGAGGGCTGATCTGTCTGACAGCTTCTCTCTTTCTGTGGTCCCCTCTTATGTCACTTCTTAAACCTTTATGTGGTAATGCATTGTCTAGAGCTGGTGGTGCTGCCTTTCTGGAATTTAGTCGTTCCCTTAAAACAGCAGTATCCTACATGGCTGTTTAGAGCAGGTTTCCAGCAATAACTACATTTTATTTTCAAGTTTTCAAAATCTTAGTTACCATCAGCATCAGTATTCCTGCTGCTGCTGTCAATACTGCAGTCCCAGCAAGGGAAGAAACCCCTTCTGCTTTAGAAATTCCATGGTCTGTGCACAGGTCTAGTTTTCTTGTATTCTCTGGAATTATATAGAAAAGTTATCAATCAATAGATGAGATCAGTGAAACAACAAATCTGTACCTATAATTTTTAAATAAGTTTAATAATTCTTCTTTTAACTTATCAGACAGTTAATAATTTTAATACTTTCTGTACAATTTTTTTCCCATTCTTTTCTAGAGAAATTTTATTCTTTTGTCCAAAGTTTCATTAACTTGGAAATCTTTGTGACTTGTTTAGCAACCTGTTTTCATTCCAGTCACACATGAATGTGGCCTTACCACATCACATCCTGTTTGCAGTGGATACTGAGTAACAAGGGTTGGTGCACTAGTTCCTCTGGCAGTTGGTGGTACTGCCAACACAAGTGAGTAAAATGTCTTTGGAGTGTCTAGGACAGCTTGTCCTGTTCTAGCCTACAACAAGGGGACAGTATCCACCCAACTGCATAGGTATATGCAGTTCTCTCACTACTCCCCAAATCACCAATGAAAGGTAGGAAAGGTGTCAGTTTGGCTCACACCACATATAAGTCAATTTTATCTGTCCTAAAATGTGAATGCCACCTATCTACCTGCCCTTCCTACAAACTGAACAAAGCCACAAACACAAGGAGTTACTAAACCTGCACAGGCTAACAAAACCGTCCCATATTTTAGACCAGATTACTCACAGTCACACTGCTCTATTACTCCTGTAAACCACAATGAATCAAGCTAAACCTTTAGTGTGTCCTCGAGACAGCCTGAGCATCGATCTCACAGGGGTTATTACTGTAACTGCAAAATGCTTATCTACAAAAGGGCTTCTTGATGATGCTCAAGTCCTACTCCCAACTGAACCACAAGGAGAAGTTTCAGACAGCATACCTGTTTCCAGCTGTCTTGGTCAAGAGGGATGACGGCTTTACAGGTATAATTTGCTGGTTATCTGCTGGAGGTCAAATTTATATTCCCTTTTCCATTTTTACCAGTGGTATTAATTATGTAAGATTCCTAGTCCCTTTTAATTAAATTCACTGCCCACTACCTGAAAACAGACATCAACTTTGAGGTAAGCTTAAACAAAAATTAACTGTTCAATGTACCTGTACTCATCTAATAAACCCCACACTCACCAATACCACACACTGCAATTTCTATGTTTAAGGATCTCACTTATGTGTGGGAATAATGTCAGTGTTGTAGCAGGCATGTTCACTACATAATATTAAATGTAGTTAATATATTTTGGAGCTTAGTTTGGAATTGATTTGCATGATTTTTCATAGAAAAGTCTTGGCTAAATCAAGATAGGAACCTTTGTAACCCGAATTTTTATGCTACTTTATGCTGAGAAAGAGCACTTGAAATTTCTACAGAAAATGCTGTTAAGGCTTGTATTGCCCTATACTGAAGAAAAAAAAAAACTCGGGGGGGGTAGGGGAATCTTTAAAAATTGAGCAATATAAAGGTGCTCAGAAATGTCCTTAAATCTGATATCTGAGATGCAAAAGAGGGAAGCCTTTGTAAAAGTGCAGTATTCCAGAAATTGAGCCTTTTTTTCTCATCAGCAGGACAACTGGATGAGAGTAAAGGAGGCTAACAAGTCCTCTCTGCTACCAGAAGAGGACGTTCTACCTTTATTTGAGTACTTGTTCTGTGGGAGAAGCTAGTTAGGTGAGAAACCAGATAAGATGATTCATACATCCAGGACCACAGGAGGGTGTTTGAGTCTTTTTCCTCTCCCTTGAGTGCTGGGATAGGCCTTTCCATTCTCTCTCGCCCAACATCCAGATCCTTTGCAAATAATCAGCTTTTGCGTGGAGTTCTATCCACATCCTCTAAAACCTTTATGCAGATGCCGTTCTTACGGAAGAGAGGATCCTGAGGTAATCCATTCCTGATAGAAGCAACCACTCCTCTGTTGAAAGGCAGCTCATTGAGGGGAAAAGAGTAAAAGGAAATACATTATACTAGTACAATCAATACTGACTTATCACAAAATAAATATTCCCCCTACGCACATGTATGTGTGTGTGTGTATATATATATATATATGCATGTATGAATGTTAACAGCACATGTCACACAAGGTTACACTTGGGGATAATTTTTCCTCCCACTCAGTATTTTGCTGCAATTTTCCTCAGAGGCCAGCCACTTAATATTTGGGACTATTAGGTCTGATGTAGCTACAGCTATATTAAAGATAGGACGAAGACATGCATTTCATGCAAATTGAGAGCTAAATGTGAACTTCGAATATTTGAGATGTTAGTGTATATATGGGGTTTTTTAAAGGCTTTATTTTTCCGAGATCAGGGCCAGCTGCAAAGATTGGATTCACATCCAAAAACATATATTAAAATGCATATTCTTCTCAGTAGAAAGAAGTTTTCAAACCTGTCAGGCTGAGAACAACACTCTTTTTGTGCGCTGCCTGACAATTCAGTTACAGATCGACCCTATTGTTTTTTTGGTAATTTAAATATGATTGTTGGCAAAGCAGAAAGGGGTGGGGGAGTTGTACTGGGAGGCACACAGCGAGAAAGCAAGCATTTCTGATTATACAATATACCCCTGACATGTTGTTACACACAAACCCAATATTTAGCAATTGAAAAAGAAGGGGGGGGGAAGAAAAAGAAAAACAATAAAAGAAACAGCAGCTGTTTCTATGTGATGTCAGAGAACAGGTGTGATACAAATCTCCATACCAGTGCAATCATATTGATCTCCTGATGATACACGCACGAAGCACATGTGCAAACGTTATCGACCCATCCAGCATCTCATTTCCAGGAAAACGGCCTGAAAATGCCTCTCTATAATTGAAAACATTATCAGGATAAACACCGTATTGGCCAATTATTAAAAAGCACACTCGCCGCACAAGACAAGGTGAGCCTGCCCCCGCAGCACGCCCCGGTATCACGGCCGTGCGGTGCCTGCTCGCTCGGCAGCAGCCGCCTGCGCTCCCCGCGCTGCTGCCGGGACCCCCCCGGGGACACACACACCCCCCCCCAGGGCCACCCGCGGTTGGGTGAGAAGCGTCTCGGCCTCGGCGCTGTCCCCGGGAGGGGGGATCCATGCTGTGGGACGCCGCTCCCGGTCGTGGCCGGGTCCCCGCGGGGCGAGTCAGAGAGGGAGGCGGGAGAGGGGGGCCCGGGGGACGGTGACGAGGGCAGACGGGCCTCCGACCTCTCGCCGCGGCGGGCTCCGCGCCCCTTCCTGCACGCCCCGCGACGGGCCGAGTCCCGCCGGCTGCTTCCGCAGGGCTGCCCCGCGGCTGCCCGCTGAGCCGTGCCCGGCGGGGGCGGCGTGGGGGGACGGTACACCGGACCCTCGGGGCACCTTCTAGCCGGGATACGTCCCCTCCGGGAGGAGAGGCAGGTTTTGAAACCGGCCCTTCATTTGCTGCTCCCGGCTAAGCGGTGTTGTACTGCTAATTGCTAATGTCGTCTGCCATTAGAGGGCACTAAGCAACCCTGCATTAACGCCGAGAGAGGGGGGACGAAGAGGGGGGAGGCGAGCGAGGAGGGAGGGGGAGAGAGAGTGGCACCAATTTGGGAAAAGATTAAAAAGGATGTTGAGTCCCGGGGCTTCCGAAGTGCTCAAAATGCCCGGGCGCCGCTGAGGACGATGTTCATCATCATCATCATCATCATAATAATAAAGTAATAATAAAATTTAATTTAAAAAAAAACAAACCCAACAACCAAAACCCAAAAAAACCCCAAAACGCAGCGAGGTCAATCATTTACCAGTCTGCTTCTTAATGCGTGTGACCGCAGGTGGTACCGAGGGACATTGTGATTCATGCCCACTTTCAAAGCAGGACCAGGGCCCGGCCTGAGGCACCCAAACAACTGTCTTCTAATATTAGCACGGCTGTATTTCTGGATCTATTATAGTCTGTCCAGACAGATCCCATTGTAATGGGATCTTTTATTAAAAGATTAGCACTATCTCCTGCAGTTGGTGGAAAAAAATCTGTTATCACTGAGTTATTTGCAGTTGTGGGGAGGGGGCGGGCGGTGGGGGGAGCCGGAGGGCGGGAGCGGGGAGGAGGGGTGTGGGGAGGGCCGGGCGGAGGGCGCGGGCGGCCGCGGCGCACCGGCCCCTGACCCGGCACTGTCCGGGCATTCCTGTCTGCATACTTCGCAGTCTGTTGTGCTTTGGTGGCTCAGAAAAGCGAAAGAATCGAAATTAAAAAGGCAGCTTTTGAATAAACAATACCATTTTCCGTTAAGTAATCGTTTTGTATAAAAGGAAATATCGCCTACTCAGTTTCATTCAGCGGTGCCAAAAAATGTTATAAATGAGAGACCGCCAACTTTTCTAAGGGGAGAATAATGCCAGACTGTGCTTAATAAACTAGTGCCCTAGAAGTTCATTATCGATGTTGCAATCTTTTCTGATTCTGAAAGGAGACCGCCTACGTCGCCCCCATTCCCGTCTCGTCCTCCCGGGCTCCCAGTGAAAAGGCTGTCACTCGGGCACGGCCCTAGGTATTAAAACTTTTATTTGGTTCTTTTTTTTTTTCCCCTTCTCCCCCTCAGGTTTAGGGCTGGCCGGTTGGTTCGCTGGGGGGTGGTTGGGTTGGTTCTTTTTACGCCGAGCCCCGCGGAGCGAGCTGCGTGCCCGCCAGCCGCCTCCCGCCCGTCGGAGCCGCGGGGAATGGGATTTACTCTTAGCATAAGCCACTTCGCGTGGGGACGGCAGCGCCCCGCGGCCGCGGAGCAGACCCCGGGCGGGCAGGCGCCGCTCCGCGCCCCTGCAGCCTCCGCACCTCCGCGCACCCGCCCGCGCCGTCGTGGGGGGTGGGGGGGGAGGAGGGGAGGGAGGCAAGGGGGGTCCTTCTCGCGCGGCCGCGACCCCCCGCGGGTCTCCAGCTCCCCTGCTTGCGCGGGCGCGGCCGGCTCCGCGGGCGCGGGTGGCCGGGGCTCGCGCTGCCTCCCGCTGCTGCGCTAACGGCTCCGGCGTCCCTGCCGCGCAAGGCTGGCGTGGGGCTGCGCGGGTGCGCGCCCGGGGGTGCGCGCCGGTGCGCGCCTGTGTGTGCGTGCACCTAGAGCAGATCATTGGCGAGGGTTTCCAGAAGGTGGAAAATGTCACCTGATTCACACTGAACTTTTTAAATCTCCCCACCCCCGAGCAGACACACACACACATTAGGAGACCGCCCACCGCAGACAGCTAAGACCCCCGTATAGATTTAAAGAGAGACTGCATTCAGAGCCTGACGTTCATTCAATAGAGCGATCATAAGCAGGCTGGCTAGTGCTCGCTCCCTCTCCCTACTCCCCCTCACGCTGTGACTGTCTCGCTCACTCGCTGCTATACTGAGGATGTTAAATCAGAGAATCCACCCGGGCATGCTCTTACTCCTGATGTTTCTGTGCCACTTCATGGAAGATCACACAGTGCAGGGTAAGACCAAGACTATTTATTTGCAGATCTGTCTCTTTATTACTATTGTTTTCTGTCTTTCGGGCACGGTTTAGTTCGCTTGGGGTGTTAAACGCCTCTCTCCAAGGTCCAACAGGACAGAAGTTAACTGTGGGCATGGGATTGCTTTGTGCCGAGGTGCAGAGGTGTCATTTAGGTTCCTTTCTGATCGGATCTCCGCACCGCTCTGCACAGGCACAGAGGACAGATGAGGATGTTTCTCGGTATTTATTGTTATCATGCTGCATGAATGAAGAGCAGCGTCGCGAGGGAACTTTCCCAGTCTCGGCTCCCGAATGAGCGCTCAAAGTTTGCTAGCAATGTAGCTGAGGGGTTTTTTTTTATCTCGCCTGCCTGACGGAAGGAGAGGTGGTGATGGGGAGCCCCACGATTACAGCTGACATTTTTAGAAACCAATAAGTGGTCATTTTCCGGACATTCCTTTAATATTGGGATTTCCTCACACACGCACACACACACACACACACACACGTTTTCTTTGGTTGGGTTTGTGGGTTTGTGGGGGGGGGGGGAGTTGGTTTTTTTTGTGTAGTTTGTAGATTTTTATTTTTTTATTGTGAACAAATATTAGTGTTGTAAATTCTCCTGCACTGAAGAGTGGGCTTAAGTAAATTGGTTTGGGGGTTTTGGTTTGGGGTTTTTTTCCCATATGAACAAAACAAACCCCAAACCTCATCTTGACAACTCTTAAGAGCCCTCTTTCGACACAAGGGAATATTGATTTTTAGTTTTGGAGCTTTCTTCCCTTATCTTGACCGTGTTCCAACCACAACCTGGATGTCTCACCCTTGCTTGTTTTATAATATTTTCTTTTTTTTTTCTTCCTTTTCCCCCACTACCGAGCTAGAGCATAAATTAATCTAATGTAGGCGATTCTTAAAGACACAAAACTTTTTTTTTTTTTTTAAGGGTGTTGTTTGTTCAATGATTTTTTAGCGGGGCGTGGGGGAGGTGAGGGAGGGGTGTCTTCCCCCGCGCCCAGCGACATCTCGGCTGGCCGATCCTAACCCCTCGCTGCGGTACATTGCCATCGGAGTAAGGAGGCAGGATCGAGCCCTGTCTGGATTAGCACCAGGATCAATTGGTATTGAGTTGCTGGAGAAGTCACATTGGTTATTCACGAGAGACTCATCCCAACCAAAACTCTCCAGCTAAAAAAGGGGGAGTTGCCTAGACTAATGTTCTTGGCTTGACTCCACAAATAACAGGGATACTAGTAAAAAAAAAGGGGGGGGGTGAAGACACCCCAACAAAAATCGCCACTATCCGGTTTAAGGACAGTGTACTTTCATCTGAAACGCTTGCGGGAGGGACGGCACCTATAACTTTTCTAACTTGATCGATTTTTAAAACTCTGTAGGGACCTCCTACTCTGCGTGCCCTTGTATTTTATGTACTTTGCTCACTTTTTGGGAGCTCTGCTGGCTTACTTTAGTGAAGGGAAGACATTTGTTAATAGAAGCAGCAAAATGTGGAGATTTCGAAAGACTTCGCTAACAGCAAATGTTCCCAATTCGTGCAGATTGCAAAATGGGCTGGGACTGAAACTCTGTGCGGCACTAAAACAATGCTGCTGTGCAGCCGCGGTGAGGAGGAGAGGGCAGGGGGAGGAGGAAGGAATTTGCAAGCGCGATTTTCTTTTTATTCCCTTTTAAATGCACATCCTTTTCAAGCCTCTGTCACGTGCCGGCAGTGCTCCTTCTGCTCTACATATGGAATAAATACCCCGAAAAGTGCCTCGTCCTGTTTTGATCGGGTCTTTTCTTTCACTATTTCTTTCTCCCCCCCCCCCCCCCCCCCCCGCTTTGATCTCCTGTGGCTTGTGTTTTTCGTGCGTGGTTTTGTTCGCTTGGGAGTTTGGGGGTTGATTTTTTTTTTTTTTTGGGGGGGGGGGGGAGGGAGGGGGGTGCTTCTTTGTGGTTTATGCTCTCTGTTTGTTTGTTTGTTTGTTTGTTTGAAACCGCGCTCCCGGATGGGCAGGAGTAGCTGTGGGTTATGAAACGGGACAAATAAAAGTAAACAGTCTAGTAAAACTCATTGCAAGGCGCACGTGTTGTGTCTGGGTCACTGGTGGCTGCCACTGATCCGGCTGGGTGTCTCCCCCCGCCCCCCTGCTCTCCACTCCCCCCCTCCTCCTCCTCCTCTCCCCCCCCCCCCGCAGCTGGGA
This sequence comes from Laterallus jamaicensis coturniculus, assembly GCA_022605575.1. Lineage (NCBI taxonomy): Eukaryota > Metazoa > Chordata > Aves > Gruiformes > Rallidae > Laterallus > Laterallus jamaicensis. The sequence goes on along the minus strand of JAKCOX010000024.1, from coordinate 4,163,652 downwards.
ACTGCTGGCTCCGGCAGGCGCGGAACGGCCGCTGCCAGGTCCTCTACAAAACCGACCTCAGCAAGGAGGAGTGCTGCAAGACCGGCCGCCTGACGACTTCGTGGACGGAAGAGGATGTTAACGACAACACGCTTTTTAAGTGGATGATTTTTAATGGGGGAGCCCCGAACTGCATCCCGTGCAAAGGTGAGGGGGGTGCTGGCGAGCTGCTCCTTGCTGAGGAGCGGTTCTGGGAGAGACTGGGCTGGGCGGGGGGGGGGGGCGGGGTGGTGGAGTTTAAGGAGCTGTTGAGGGGGGGCCAGCGCGGTTCTCCAGTTTCCTGCGTCTGTGAGGCTCTGAGGGGCGTCTCGTACCAGCCCTGGGGTCGGTGAGGGGACCCTCTCCTCTGCTCGGGCGCCTTGCCATTGCAGGGAGGAAGGGAGTGACCTACTCTCCCCCCTGCCCTCGCTGGCAGGGGGGAATTTCCTTCGGGTGGCGTTTCTCGGGGTCGGGGGGGTAAGTGCTTTCTCTCAGTGCCCTGGGGTCATGGGGTGTTTTTGCTTTAAGCAGTTTCGACACCGGGTCTATTCTGCACACTCAGTACTAAAGTGATGCCTCTTTCCTTCCATCAGAAACGTGTGAGAACGTGGACTGTGGACCTGGGAAGAAATGTAAAATGAACAAGAAGAACAAACCTCGGTGTGTTTGTGCTCCGGATTGCTCTAGTATCACTTGGAAGGGCCCCGTGTGTGGCTTAGATGGGAAAACCTACAGGAACGAGTGTGCCCTTCTCAAAGCCAGATGTAAAGAACAGCCTGAACTTGAAGTCCAGTATCAGGGCAAATGCAAAAGTAGGTTTGCAAATTTAATCTGATCTCCCTCAAATGCCAAAGGGTGTGTGTCTGAGTGCAGGGAGGAGGAGCTGTTGGGCATCCTTCCCCACAGGAACCAGAGCAATGTTCCAAATGCTGGGAGACACTAGCTTAACTACACTCAACAGACATGTAACTGGATTGGGAGCTCCCCTCAGTCTGTCCCACCAGCTACCCTGAGATGGGAAAGTTCCCTCCAGCAGCCCTTAGATGAGAGCTGCTGAAAGCTTTTATCTGATCATTTCTTTCATTGTGTCACTTGTTCACTCCTTGCTTGGGCTCTGGGATCTGCTATTAATCACTGTGTGTTTCTGTCTTTATTTCAGAGACCTGTAGGGATGTTTTATGCCCGGGCAGCTCCACATGTGTGGTTGACCAAACGAATAACGCCTACTGCGTGACATGTAACCGAATTTGCCCAGAGCCTACCTCCCCTGAACAGTATCTCTGCGGGAATGACGGCATAACTTACGCCAGCGCCTGCCACCTGAGGAAAGCTACCTGCCTGCTGGGCAGATCCATTGGATTAGCCTACGAAGGAAAATGCATCAGTAAGTATCTCAGTCAGAGGGTTAGGGTGGGGGAAGCTTTCACCATCAGCAGTTTCAAAGTATCATATGTGCAATTGGATGGATATAGTTAGGCCCCCAGGGAGGAAGAGAGTCTTACAGCACTGGGTTAGTGTTCCCCTCCTGGAAAAGGGGAGCCAGGCTGAGCTTTGCCCCAGAAAAAAACTGCCAAAGGGATGAGGGCCCAAGCCTGCTTCTCTTGCTGTTGCTGTGGGTGCTGATGTTAGTATACGAAGGAGAAGTACCCACCATTAAATAGATGATGACATGGTTACAGTATAACAAGGTCTCGATATTCAATGTTTCTGGATTCCTGGAAACAATTGTCTTCAAGTGGTCTTGGCAAAGCTTGCGTTAACTTAATTGGAAACATCTGATCACTTTTCCCTCTTTAGAGATATTGCAGAGTTTGGGGATGGTGGGTGAAAATAGGAAAACACTCTCTGTACACCCTGAGAATTTGCATTGTTATTTCCAGAAAGGACTGATAGGGAAGCATGTTAAGAGGAAGCGCCTTCAAGGCAGCCTCTACTCTAAAACTGCTGGGGAAATTCAGGACAGTCTCAGGCTGCTTTTAGTTGGCATAGGTTGAGGTGAATTCTCTTTCCAGTCTTGTAGACAACTACTATGTGTGGGTTAGTTTAAAAATAATTGATTTAGAAATGCTGAATGTGTTGGCAAAAATCTACACTTACTGCTAATTTAGGGAGCTGAATTTCCACTGACATCAAATGGAGCAGGAAGGTCATATACAATAGGCAAATGTAATTCTGTATTCTCAGAGCCAAGCTCTCCTGGCACAGCTGTCTTTCCTCCCCCACATATAGACAGGCAATGGTGTCCAAGGGACTACTTGCTTGAGCAAAATCAGCAAGTATCATCACATCTACTGCATCTGAGCTTTGCCTGTTCACAGGGGAAAGGGAGTTCAGGGTTGTTTGTTGTTGCTTTTCTTTTTTCTTTGTCTTTTCACTTACCTCTAGTATCCTGTCTGTATTTTTAGAAGCCAAATCCTGTGAAGACATTCAGTGCAGTGCTGGGAAGAAATGCTTGTGGGATTTTAAGGTTGGCAGAGGTCGGTGCGCCCTCTGTGATGAGCTGTGCCCCGAAAGCAAGTCAGATGAGGCTGTCTGTGCCAGCGATAACACAACTTACCCAAGCGAGTGTGCCATGAAAGAGGCAGCCTGCTCCATGGGTGTGCTTCTAGAAGTAAAGCACTCTGGATCTTGCAACTGTAAGTGAGATTTTTAACTCTGCAGACACTTAAATCTTCTGAAGCCAATCTCTAGGTAATGAAGACTTACACCTTTAAACATAAGAAAGCTTGATTTAGAGATTCAAGATGCTGTAGAGGTACCATATATATATCTATCATGCACGTGCTTTGGTTACTGATAAAATGCAATAGACCTCCAACAACCAGTTGGCCTTCAAGTTGAGTTTTTTGGGGATATATGGACATGTCGTACTGTAAGAAAGGAGTGTGCCCTAGGATTGTAATTCTAGCGATTTTTTTTTTTCTACTTTGTCTGCTCTCGTGTGCTTCGCTGATTGCTTTATTAACACCCGGACAAACTCTAACTCAATCCAAAAGAACAAGCCTAATGGTAGCACATAGGCACCTGGTTTGGCACAGTTGCCTCTTCTAACTCTGAATGAAGGACGCAAAGCAGTTAAACCTAGAACACAAGAGCGCTTTTGATTTGATTTCAGGAATCTGCCAATAAAACCTGAGCCATTGATTCTTCAGAACCTTCTGCAGTTATGACTTCATAGATTATGTATAAAAAAACCTTATTACATAACAGCAGATGCCAAAAAGCATCTTACTACAAGTCGCATAAAATGCAACGCTGTATTATGGCTGTTCAGAGGGCTTTGAAAACATGCACTGAGCTGCTTCTGCGCTGTTGTTGTCCTTATTTAAACAACAGCTCCCCTGTATTCCCCCATCTAGCCATTAATGAAGACCCAGAGGATGAAGAGGAAGATGAAGACCAGGACTACAGCTTTCCTATATCTTCCATTCTAGAGTGGTAAAACCTCCATCATTATTGGAACAGCCATTGGGCACAAAATCAATGTCCATACTGTAAATAAGTGTATGCTTATTTATTTTGGGGAGAAAAAAAAAGTATACATATAGTTGAGTCTCGTAGACATTTATTTATACTGTGTCATGTTTTATAATTTATACATAAAATGTCTGGTTGACTGTACACCTTGTTTTTGAAGAAATTTATTCGTTACGGGAAGAGCAGTGTTATTTATTGTGAGGTCTCTTGCTTGTAAAGTAAAGCTTTTCTTTTTTCTGTAAACTATAAAAGTCCATTCCTTAGAGCTTATCCACATGATCTCACCTCTTTGTTCCACTGATGTTAACACTTTTCCACTTAACAACTTGCATGTTGGTTTCTGTTATGTTTATTTATTGGATTTTCTTCTTGCTGGTTCTGTACATAAAAGATCCCTCGGGTTTTTGTTTACAAGGAATCTTGACTGACCAAAAGGTGTTGTAACTGGCTTAAGTATACTTCCAGGGTGCAGTGAGGCGATCTTTAAGGAAACTTTTTCCACTTTTCCCTCCCTCTGATCACATTGTGTACTGAAAGTGATCTCAATGTACTGAGCGTATATACTGTACTATACAAATTTTGGACCCAAAGAAATCAGATTATGAAGGTTGTTAATAGCTACAGGGCTAACTGTAATAAGAATAAAGGTTTTACTGTTTTATTTTTTTGTAACAAGCATAAGTGTTTTATCAGGTGTTTCCTATAAGATGGTCTTGCAGTACAACTTTCAAAGTTTTCTCAATCAGTGTGTCACTAAAACTTATATCAAAGCTTTATCAGTTCAAGTTTCTTGCTTTTCATAATACTTTTTTTCTGATGCAATTTTATATTTTCAAACATGGCGAGTTAAATATAAATTCATTTAAATATATAGTTTTGTACTTTTCTACCATGTAAATGTGCAATGTATATAAAAGTTATAATGTGTATTTGTAAATAAATGATGAGTGAAAAAATAAAAAAATGGAATTTTCCCTAGAGGCAGTCCTTAGTTTTTTTTTATTTTAGAGGGTTCTGGGTCTCTGGTACAGAGAAGACGTGTTGGTGGGGAGGGAAAAGGAGGCTTGTGCATGACTACGCAGTGAAACACACTGGTTAAGGCCAGAGCTTTCAGCTGACACTCATTCTGTAAACACACACACACCCTTTTATTTTTTTTTTCCACACATGAGCAACATCTCTGTTCATTGGTAATAACTAATTTTAAATCCATGTGTGGTGATGGGAAGATTAGGCATTTTATTTCCCTTTCCATCCTCCAAATAAAAAGTCTGTCATTGCTTGGACATCCTTAATTTCTAGGAGGTTTTGAATATGCATTTGAATATTTGCTAAGCTTCAGATCCATGTTACTAGGGTTGCAGTTGTATTGCCATTTTAAGTTACCAATCGATAAAGCAAAACATGGCCTACCTGTCCAAATTCAAGATGTGTAACAGCACAAAAGACAACAGACAAAAAATCCTAACTACAAACCATCAAAGAGCATATTATCACTTGGAAGATATTTTCTCCTAAAAGGAATGTTAATTCAGAAGTTCTCTTTGGTGAACCAATGTGCAGATTCAGCACAGTTCTAGGAGTAGATTCTAATACGATGAATTGAGGAAAGGTAACAGCCATAAGCATAGCAAGGCCAAAAATCCTGCTTTATGCTATTGGGGTTACGCTGTTCTCACAGTTAAGGTCCCACTTACCAAAATTTCTCTATTATACTGCATATAACTATAAAATATACTTAATGACTTTATTCAGTGGTGTTCTAAACACTTTGCTGAACTGAGTTCTGAGAGCACAAGTTGACTTGCCCAATCCACTTAAATACAGATCACAGTTGAAGGCTGTTCCTGCTACAGTCTTCTGTATGTTTCTTACTATAAACTCTCACTTGTTATGGGTTGTTTATCATCACACAAAGCAAATGCAGTTTACACATCTATGAATACATAAAAAAATAAAAGCACACATTTATCATATTGTATTCAAAATAATAGAAAAAAAATTTTCCCTTCATCCTCCTGTTGCTTCATGTAGACAAATAGTCTCTTTGGAAGGAAGTACATGATGAGAGGAGCAAAGGGAGCAGCCCTTAGTCTCCTGAGGGAACAGAATCCAGAATAAAAGAACCTAGAATAAAAGGGCTGTGAGAACAGAGGGGTGGAAAAGGAACTTATCATAGAATCTCTCAAGGAACCAATAAACACATGACAATGACATAGAGACAAAATGGTGGTTAATAGATGTGGAGAGTATCAGAGGAGATTTTTCTGAAGTTCAGATAGGTGCCAGCTACTTAATTTCCAGCAAAACAACAACATTAAAAGACTCTTTTTAATTGTAAATATATTTACATGTCTTACAGAGAGACTGTAGCAGAGCAGGAATTCTGGGTTCTAATTTTATGTCTTGCTGATGGATCACAAAATAACTTTGAGAAAGTCACTGGTAGCCAAATTTTAAAAAAGCAACAAAAATGCCAGAAAGTTATATTTACACATGTACATGTGTGTGAAATGGCCACAAAAATTTACATCAGGCTTTTGCTGCTGAAATTATCAGGAAGTGCTGCTACTTCCTTTTCCATTGTTATTATTTCTGTACAGGTGGAAATCCTGAAACCCACCTTGCACCAAAGCCTGCCTGTGATGTACAGGTGAGGCACCTCCTGAGAGGCTTGATGAGGTAGGCATCTTCTGAGCATGCTTAACACACCAGCCTTATAATGAAGCAACAACAGCCCCAGAGATTTTCTCCCAGAAACATGTCCGGAGGTTGTGGCAGCACGACTGCCAACTTTTTACATAATATCATACTTGTAGATGAGACACTTGTTCAAGAAGTGGAAGATGCAGGTTCACTGACAGTCTCTTCCTGAGGAGATCTTTCCCACATCTCCTGAGCACATCCACCACCAACTCAAGGTGAGGCTCAGGTTGGAGAAGTGTCTGTTGTGCATGTTGAAGCCATACTTCTCTATTGGAGAAGAAGCAAGATTCATGGAGAGAGGGTAATTTGCAACCCTAATAGGTGCTCCTTTTGAAGAGGAAGTCCTGGGTTCTTGCCCCAGGGGCTGCCTACACATTTCACATTAGTAATTGAGTAACATATGTAAAAAGTGCTTGAAGCAGGGGCCAGAATCCAGGTTGCCTCCCCTCCTCCTTCACCAAATAGGTAAGTGCCTCCATCCTTGAGCTATAAAATCATGCTTAACTCTCTGCTTAAGTCAAGATTGCAAATCTCACATCTTTCTCTACGCTGAGTCATAGTTACAACAAGAAGGGATTTAATTTTCTCATCCTCTCTTCTAGGCTTGTACATGGGGAACTTCCTGGGAAGTGGGAATACAAACTTTATTCCCTCAGTCGAATGGAGGTTCTGAATCCATTTTTTCTACTTCTTGTCCTTTATGTGTGTTTTCGGTTTGCTTTTGTTTTGCTTCCTCGCTGAATGCATAGGCTACCCTGGATGCTGTTTGAATGAAGAAACAGAGATGTCTGGATCTCTAAGTACAAGAAGGTGGTTTCCAGATCCAAAACCATCTTGCACAAACTCCTTTTTATATTCAGAAATACATCTCTCTCCAATGTTTTCTGTTGTCTGGCATACGTATTCCCCCTGCTGTAAATCACATTTCTGAAACTCCTAGGTCACCCCGGAGTACACTTTGGTACCGAATCCCAGGCCTGTGAACTCCACTGACAAATGCAGGCACAGTAACACAGAGTCAAGCATATATGGCTGGAAACAGAAACCCATATTCTGGCACTTACGTCAAATCAGCTTAATTCCAAGAGACCCAGCTTGAGGCATTCGAACAATATGAATATTGCCTCTAAAGCCCTGGTTCCCAAATGTATTTCCCTGTGCAATACATGCAAGCTAGTCTACACAATTTTGATCACACTCAAATGCATTCCTGATAGCTGTGTTCATATGACATACTTAAGAACATATCATGGACCTCTTTTTGCACCTTTTACTTCTTTGCTTGCTTTCTGCCTGCTAATACACCTCAACTAAAGCTACATTCCAAGCCTCTCAGCAAATTTCAAACAGCTGCCATTTCTTTTTTTTTTTCATGACATAAAAATGTTTCCTTCTTTCCCTCCAAATGGAAATCAGGTGAAATTAAATTTCAGTATGCAGTGCTGTTCTCTAGGCTGTGACATTTTACTATACAATGAATCACCAGCACAGAAACATCTGTATCTTATCCCTTTGAAGAACTAGGATTCAATGCTTTCTGGTAAAGCATAACATTTGTACATAAAGCAAGGGGTTCATGAGGTATCAGATTTTAAATTCATAACTCCCTGAAGATAAGGCAATTACATTTTTTGTTTGATATTCCTGTAATTCCAAGGCCTGTCTGACCCATTATGGCAGCATAAATTTTGCAGGTACTACATAAAAATAGTATGCATAGGTTGAATTTTTTTTTTCCTGATAGATATAAACACATAATGGACCCTAGCAGCTGGATCTTGCTCACACTTATTTAGGATCATCTGTATAATTCACATTCATTCATTACTTCTAAACAATGTAGCCAATGAAATTATCCCACATTGGAGAAATGCAACATGAAAATAAGGTGTGAGCCATAATGTTCAGCTCAGAAACTGATGTGGAGTTAAAACCACACATAAAGCTCATTTTCCTGTAATTTACACATACATTCTTTTGATCTCTTTATCTTTAAACAGTTTTGTTCAACTTCACCTGGGACTGTAGAGCACTGAATGTGTCAGAAAACTGAGAAGGAATTCTGGACTCTGATAACAGCTATTCAGACCTACCAGATGCTACAGGATAATGAGTTTACCAAGGAGGTCCATTGTAGATCCAAATGTGCAAAGGCCTCTGAATTTCCAGCAGTGCCACTCGGTAATAACATCTGAACCTCCTAGTGCCCCAGTGAGATACACAGAACTTCTCAAAATGAAACTACAGCACTCACATTCAGGAACTACATTTTAGTCACCTGGTTTTAGAACTTCTGAAATATTTTAAAATGAATATTGGAAGTGTTTTTCATAGCCTGACAGAGGTACACAGCAAAAGCAGCACTTTTTAAAGTCATTCTTACCCTGCGTAGCACGGTTCTATGCAAAATCACAGTTTTACATAAGAAGAACAGTTTTAATGTATTTTCGAGGCTCCCTTAGCAATTTGGAATACTCTTATTCAGACAGTACTGTTCCTATCAAACTTCTGCTGAGCTTCACGTTATGTTATTAATTTTAAATCACTTCATACTTTAGAGGCACTTGGAACTACAAAGGTAATGTTGGTGGCTGGATGTTGTTAGAAGTGTCTTTGAAGATACTACAATGTACTACCATTTGACTTCTGAATTAGAAGCATTGCTAAAAGAGGTCACAGGGCAAGACTTGTGGATAATTCAGATAGGTAGTTATGCAAGTCCTTGGACAATCCTTGGACAATGTAGACAAAGGTAGCACTGTTGACAAGCGAGCCCAGCAAGGGAAGCTTGAGGGACGGAGCTGCTTCTGTCTGGAGAAGAGAAGGCCTTGAGGGCACCTCAGAGCAGCCTTTCCCACCTACAAGCAGGTCATTGTGTTGACAGACACAGGCTCTTCGCAGCAGTGCATGGTAACAAGACAACAACAGGCATAAGTTTCGATAGGAGAAGTTCCATTGGATATCCAACAAATGATTTGACATCCCTTCCAAGCTGAACTATCCTATGATCCTCTGAAGAGGGATGTCCACCTATTTTAAGTCTTAAAGACTACAAAATCAGAACAGAATGTCCAGTTAAGAAGAAACAATTCCCTCAAGAAGCATTCAAGGAACAACCGTACCACCACAGCTGTTGGATGCAATTATGAACAGGATTAGACTGTTTCCGCTTTAATACGTCTTTCCTTTCCATAATCCTTAAGTGGTCCTAACAGTTCCCATAAATACTATTTTCCCGTTGATTTTTGTGAAAATTTTTGCTGTTCAAGTAATGCAGTATCAACTCACCAGAATATCCATTCTGTGCTGAGTAGAATGTGTAGCTGAGAAGATGTAAGCAAGTCCACAAGAGTTTCTGTCTGTATGCTTAGAGTGAAATCAAGTCAATAAGATGAAAGAGTGAAACAGTTAAAGTAGAGTTTAAAACTATTGTATTGTTCAGATTTTCAGTATTTATTTATTTATTTTTTTAAGGACTGACAATAATTCTCAAAGAGACAATAACTAGTACCAGCTAGATTGGTCAAGACAGCAAGGAAAGCAAAAAAACCCCAAGGCAGGACACTTGGAAAAATAATGGATAATGCCCACTGGAGCAACTAAAAAGAGCCCTGAAGGGATGTTTCCCATAATCTTTTCCCCACATACAGATGGTTTAGTCAGAGCAATTAAAATCCTTGTTTCAAACTGTGACTCCACCAAAAATGCAAAAAGCCTAAAATGTTTGGCATAAATGATGCACAAATATTGAGTATTTCCACATTTGGCCTTCAACATTAGAGAAATTAATTTTCATTCATTTTATGAGAAAGAAAAAAAGGACTTGAGTCTATCTCTATAAAGATACAGACCCGGAGCTCCAAATTTACACAGCCCACAAACTCGAGAGTTGCACTTCCCAACTCAGCATGCCTGGAAGCTGTGACAATTCGTTTATTAATCTCCCCGGCATTCTCCACTTATGGGCTCTGATGGAACTTCAGCCTTTATTGAAAGGCACTTGCCACTGTCAGCAACCTAGCACGCAGCACCACATGCACCAACGGTGCGAAATCCAGCCAGGGCCCACAGCAGAAACCCAACCAAAACCTCCTTTTCCTACCTGGAAGAAAGACCAGACCCTGACGCATTTAGCTGCAGTCTGCAGCAAAAGGGACAAAGCAAAGGTAGCACAACATGCATACCTGAGGACACAGAGTGTCTTTGGATGTGTTTTGCAGATACACTGCAAAGCTAGCAAACAGGTCTTCACATGGGAAAAAATACGTGGTGAGGCTTAGCACAGTGTTGTTCTGGTATCTATACCATTTCACCGCTATGTGCAGGTGCATCACTGCAGCACATTTTTGGAGTGACACATTCAGAAACACATTTAGGACCTTAAGAAATTTGGACATACATCTCACTACTCCTGCTTGCCCCTCTATTCTCCCCCCACCCACCCCACCACAGTTGTCTTCAGTAGTGAACCAGTCAGGATCTAGAAAACTACTTTATAACTTTTTTTTCTCTTCTTTTTCTCTTTTTTTCTCTTTCTTCTTTTTTTCCCCCCTTTCTTTTCAAAATGAGACACAGCATATGGAAAAGTGGCAGAAATGGAGAAGAAACAGAACAGTGTCACAGCAAGGAAAATTAACTAAAAGAGGGGAGATTAAAGACCCCAGAAAAAGAGCACAAGACCAAAGAGAAATAAAATTATGTTGAAAGTCGCATGTGAACAACTGCACACAGAAGCCCATTTTTATCAGCCCCGCAGATGTATAGGCGATGCTATGAACACTGAAGTGCCATCTACTGGTACAGCTTGTGCTAACCAGCCATGTTACTTGGAGTCCACCATGGGACAAATAAAATGGGACATTCATCTTTCCCTCTGCCATGGAATTTTTCCTACCTGTGAGTAACAGACCTCACCAGAACAGTGTTATAATCTCACTGCTGTAACATAAAGATACTAAGATTTTATCACCTGTGTGCTTTCACAACCTGAGCAAAGTTCTTTGTGATCTAGTGGTAGAACATTCTGCGAGAAGGAAGAGGGTAAAGACCAGTAGGAGTTAAGGAGGAGGAGAGTTGATAGAACACAGTGTAAATGATTAATTGCTAAGAACAATACAATTTACACTGCAGTTTTAGCATATGAGTATGTGTTGCTCCAGCTGTGGGAACAGCAGACTCTCCAGATCTTGTTTCTGACACACAATAACTGTGAACTCTATTATGTGCAAATAATAAATCTAAGCAGCACCTCCAACATATGAATGAGCAAGAAAAATAGGGTCATATTTTCAGAAGTGTTAGCACATATTTGTCAACACCAAAGTTGGCTAAATAGCACAAAGGAAGACTGCAAGACAATGGTAAAACATACCCAAAGCAGTATATGAGCTTGCAAGTAGATGCATGGTTTTGAAATCCCATGTTTAAGAGGTAAGGCCTCCAGGGATGGCAAACTGTGCAGGGTCTTGGGTAGACTGGATGGGTTTGTTTTGCTGATGTATTTACTGGCTGGTATGTTAATTTTTTCAATGTGTTATAGAGCGGTTCCCAAGTTAGGGTCATGACCCCACTTGGGGCCCGCAAGCCTGGAAGTGAAAATGAAAGTGGGGTTGTGACCCTGGAAGTAGGGTTGCTAAGGGAAAACTTTGGGAAGCACTGATGTTGTGCTACTAGATGAGACCCCTACATGGACAGTGAGTTTAATCACTGCTGAGGGATGAAGTTTTTAACAGCGCCTGTATTTCTTAGAGACTTAAGTCTCATTTCTGACTGATTTACTGTCAGATTCAAGTAAAGGTCTCAGATACATACAGAGAGATTTCAGAATTAAATTCTGAATTTTGAGTACTACATCTTTAAAAGATCAAGTCCATCATATAGTGAAGACACATCCACAATTTTCTTTAAAATATTCACTGGCAGCTACAGTCTACTGATGACAGCACTTCCTGTCAATGCTTGGCCTGAAGAAATCACACCCATGTCTCTGTTTTTCAGGAGGGTCATGTTACCACCAGGACTTCATCATGGGATGGAGCAAGGTTTGTGGATTTTGCCCAACCTGCAGTGCTACCAGTCGATGAGGGCTTTGTCCTTCATCACATGCATGATCTTTAGGCAAGTTAAAAATGCATTCAGTGAAGGAAAGAGTATGTTGAGCAAGCACACTGAGAAGAAATGGATAGCCACTCTAAAGAAAAGACCAAGTCTTACTTCTCCCTTCAGAAGAAGCGGCATAGATACCTTCTTCAAGAACAGATCCCAAGCTTGAATTCAGCCAGGGCTTTGCAGGTTTAAAGTTCACTTGGCAGCACACATTTATCTAGTGCCACTTCATGCACCCTAGAATATCCTTCTTGGTCTCCAGCTGCTATTCCCAGGGGAGACAATTCTTCCAAAGCTCCTGTGTCCTACTTGAAGGTCCCATGAAGAAGCTTCTGATACCTTAATGAGTTTTAAATGGAAGAATATCCTTACATGTAGAAAAGTAAATGGAGCCCTTGGGCTCCTAAATCATGTAAGTACTTCTGAACAGTCACGAAAAGTAAATATAAAGAGTTGTATCTCCTTATTTCTAATGCTCTATATAAATTTATTCCAATCTCAAATTAAATTGTGCTATGACTGGAGATTTCACAGTAGACCTGGAGAATATTCCAGACTTTCATCTAGAGAAATACTTTGTAGTCGCAGAACATTTGTGATATGCAGCATGCCATTTCATTAAGTGAAGAGGCAATAACAGCTGATTTTTGGCAGTGACATGCCTCTGTTTCTCATTTATTAATAACTTGTATTGATTTATACCAAGATTAATTATTGATGCAAATATTTCACCCATATTTTTCCTGTCACAAGCAGGGAAAAAATGCATGGCTGTGAATAATCCATACAATGGTTTATGAAGCCCAAATTCCTCAGAGAGTATCAGATATCCACCTGGTGTCCCCGAGTGCTGGATTTCACATTTAGATGTCTGAATTAACAGATGTGTACAGTCACATACAGGCAGAAAGCTCCTTCTTGATACTATATCTGAGGAGGCTCATGGGCACTGTTTTGTTTAAAATCATGGGATATCTGGTACTTCTGAAATTTGTTCCAAATCTACTTGCTTCAGAATGTTAATAACCAGTTCTCTGCACTGAGCTCAAGTTCCAAGTTTTAGTTCATAAAGCACATCTGAAAAAGGTAAGTGTACCTCCCGTAATATGTTTCCAAAGAGAAAACAGACATGATTTTGAGCAGAAGCCCCTGAATATGAAAAACATACTTCTCTAATGTATGCAGTCCTATTAGAAAGTGAATCTTACGCATTTTTGCCTGAACATTTCAGTACATGAGATCCAACATATTTCAAATCAACTTAGGCAAATGAAATTTATAGAAGTCATTGTTACCAAAGAGGAAGTATCAGAAAAAATAAACTAAATTTAAAACTTATAATACTTTAAAATACTGCATATTTCTGATCCTTCTATTTGTGTGTTAGAGGTGCAAATTCTAAGAGCATTTTCAAGTTTTTTTTCCACAACCATGAATGATGAAAATAGAGTCTAATATGAAACACAGACTCCTATGCATTCACGTTATGCAATAACTTGAGGAGTTTAAGAAACAAAACAAAAACAAATATTGAAAAAACATGATAAAGTCATAAGAGTCAGCAGGGCTGTCTGCCAAGCAGGAGGACTTTATTTATTCAGAGCTGTTCTGTGTCTATGAAACTGAAGCCTTGTCTGCACTTAAGAACGTCTCTTTTTATTAGTCCTGCATAGGAAAATCATTGCCCTCATCTAGAAATGGTAATTCTAGCTTAAACATGTTTTAAAGGTTTATCCTCTTTCTTGTCAGTGAAGCAAGAGTGACAGCATACCTACATCTGCAGCACGAGCAGTGTGAAGCACTGTTACGATGATAAAAAAGCCTGCACTGCTAAAAACATAATCCTGTCAGTGAAACTTACTAAGTGTAGACACAATTTTCTGAAGAACCACAGAAAGCTAGTTGACACTTGAGATTTGCTTTTTCACAGGTGCAAGTAGCCACAGCTGCTTATAAAGGTTTAATAGGTATGTTTTTCACTACAGTAGAAAATCATATAAGAATGTCAAATAAGCTTTCACTATAGTCTTGAGAAATATTGAACAGCATGTATTAAGCACAGAACCTATGTTTTCACTCTAAATTTTGATAATAAAGAAAAAACCCAACAATCATAGACTCACAGAGTCACAAAATGGTTTGGGTTCCAAGTGACCTCAAAGCCCATCTAGCCCCAACCCCCTGCTATGGACCCAGACAGCCTCCACTAGCCCAGGTTGCCCAAAGCCCCATCCAACCTGGCCTTGAACACTGCCAGGGAGGGGGCAGCCACAGCTTCTCTGGGCAGCCTGTGCCAGGGCCTCATCACCCTCACAGGGAAGAATTTCTTCTTAAAGTCTAATATGTATCTCCCTTCTTTCAGTTTAAAGCCATTACCCCTTGTCCTATCACTATACTCTCTGACAAACAGTTCCTCTCCAGCTTTCCTGTAGACCCCTTCAGGTATTAGAATGTCTCCCCAGAGCCTTCTCTTCTCCAGGCTGAACAAGCCCAACTGTCTTCAGCCTGTCTTCATTCATAGGAGAGGTGCTCCAGCCCTCTCATCATCTTCGTGGCCCTCCTCTGGACTCAACTGTAGCAGCTCCATGTCTTTCTTGTACTGAGGACTCCAGAGCTAGATACAGTACTCCAGGGGGGGCCTCACCAGAGCAGAGGGGGAAAATCATGTCACTTGACTTGCTGGTGATGTCATGCTTTTTTTCATGCAGCACAGGACACAGCTGGCTTTCCGGGCTGCAAGCGCACACTGCTAGGTCATGTTGAGCTTCTCACCCAACAATACCCCCAACTCCTTCTCAGGGCTGCTCTCAATCCATTCTCTGCCCAGCCTGTAGTTGTGCTTGGTGTTGCAGAAGCTTGAACTTGGTCCTGTTGAACTTGGTGAAGTTTGCACCTTCCCCCCTCTAAGCCCTGTTAAAGTCCCTCTGGATGGCATCCCTTCCCTCCAGTGTGTTAACCACAGCACCCAGCTTGGTGCCATTGGCAAACTTGCTGAGGGTGCACTCAATCCCACTGTCCTATCTCCAACAAAGATGTTAAACACCAGACCCAGGACTGACAAATGTAATCCATGGAAGGAAAAGATTCAACTATGTTTGACTTTCCGAAATCCTCACTCATCTTTTCTAATGAAAAGCAAAATGCTTCAGGATAATTTTTCAACAATTCATGGAAAAGCATTTTCACACACTACCTGTATACTCAAACCAAATGTCATTACTTGCACATACAATCACTTAATGTGCTGTCTGTCTCAGGCAGATTGGCCACAATGTCCCCTGCACAGAGTCCCCAAAGCTTCCTTGGGTTTCAGAGGCTATATCTTTGTTTAAAGTCTCCATGGGGAGCTGGTATCTCAACAGAGTAGTGGGACTGTGACAACTGCTGCTTATTTTCAAGAGGGAGGTTAGGCAGACCCACTATTGCATGCATTCTTCCTCCCTTCTTCCCAAGTTACAAAGCAGCACTACTGCCAATAAACAAACCTAGGCTGAGGAAGGAGCTGGAGTTTTTTGGTGTTGACACAGAGAGCTGGGCTGGAGAGTGAGACAGGGACCCTGAACAGCAATCTAAGGCAGGCAGGGGTACAATGACATCTTCTGGTACAGCTGCACTGGTAAGCTCAACAGGGCGACAGCACAGGTGTGAGAGTGTAGCGTGAAATTGTTATCTATGCTCCCAGCATAGTTTTGGCTCAGGCAGACTGCCTCTCTCCCACAAATCAAAGTTGTGTTTCAGGGATTCTCATGGGCCAAGGATCACCCCAAACAAGAACAGAGTTAATATAGCCAGAAGGGGAAAAGAGATAGCCATATGGCTTTCCACCCCAGCTAGCTTCAGGACTAAAGAACAGTCCTTAGTCCATTTTATTCACTAATACAGACGCAGCCTAGGAATTACTTGTTTAACTTGCTAGTGATGAAATGATTTGAGACAAAGCCACAAATAAGCTGTGAATGATACTCATCTTAAACTTTCTTGCAAAGGCACGCATGTAGCAACCTATCTATTTACCCCTTTAAATGTGCTAGAGAGATTGCTCTTAAAGAATCAGGCAACAGCAGGTAAGGGAATATACACAACTGATGCATTAATATGCAAATATTGTAGAAGTAAAGCACTAATAACAGAAACTGTGCTTGTTATTAAAATACTCGGGGAAAAAAATTGAGTAACTCAAACTTCACAATCCATGTTTCTGAATAGGAGAAATGCCAGGTTCGGAATAAGCAGTTGCCTTATGGAATCTTGGCATTTTCTCCTGCTCAGAAATGCAAACTGTGAAGTTCAGCTGAGCTATGCAAATCATCTTGTCTTATGCCTTTCTTATTAGGCAATTCTGTCTTGATATTCTGAGTAACAAACTACATAACACAGTCTCAATGGTACATGGAATCAACATGTTTTTCCAACAGCGGAGACACTCTCAGTAAATAATTACTTAGAATTAATTTATTTCATGCTTAAATTAAATAACTGCTGTCTTCACAAATATAGCTAGGCAGATTGAATCAAGGAATGAGAAGGAATAAAATGCTGTTGGACACACTTTGTGGGTTCCTGATGTCACTAGGAATATCCCAGGTGCATAGCTCAGTCTGAGATGCTATCTAAACTAGGGGATGTGGACAGATAATTCATTTCCTTTCTTGTATGTCACTCATCTGTCTGTGTAAGAGCAAGTTATCTGGCCCATGGAACGTAAATAAATCATGAAGCTCTCTTTTAGAAAGGATCACAGAAATTTTTACAAGGTTAAAGCAAACACCAAAATACATCAATAAGAGACAGGAAAAAAAAGAAGAATGTGTGACAATAAATCATATTAAAATAGCCAAATGGAGTACTAGTCTTAGCAAGCAACTAAGAGACGTTAAATCACAGATGCTTGTGTGCCTCTGGTTTTATTCCAGAAAGCTGATTTTACAGTAGGAAATTAAAGGCTACCTGCTCGTAGCATTGTAGTGGAGAGGACACACTCTGGTATTCCAGAAGTAACTAAACAGAATCTATGCTATTACCTTTTAATTTAAGAGCAGTAAGGTAATTGCCTTTTGTCCATTAGGGTTTTACAGACCTAGTTAGCAAGTACTGGTTAATCCACTGGGGTAGAAAAAACCCCAAGCAAAAAAAGCAATGAAACCACAGCTTCTGAACCTTCACTACGATGCCAGCTGGAGAAATCTGCACCTGATTTGAGCATCAAGATTAGCTCAGTAGCCCACTGTAAGATTACTCCTTCACAGGTGAGAGCTGTACTTTCAGTGTGTGCAAAGTCTGGCATTCTTTGGAAGACACTCCTTTCTTTCCCCTTGCAATAAGCCGGTTCTCTAATTTTTCTGTTGGAAGAACTGTCTGGTTTGGGTAGAACTGTTTGAGTGTCTTGGATAATCACAAGCACTTTAATGATTTCAGCTCAAATTTTCACCACAAAGGAAATGGGCAATCAGCCTTGCTAAGAGTGAAATCTGGGCTCTAGCAACATAAAGGTAAGAAGTGACAGAGGCATAAGAAAACTGCAGTAGAAAACTATTGTTGCATTTCTGAGGCTAATTTTAGAAGAGTGTTTTGGAAAGATCCATTAATTAATGCAGCAGACCTAATTGCAACTAAAGACATCTGTCACGAAATTATCTTGATAATCTGAAAATAAAGTTTTGATCTACTTTATTTGATCCATGCAGGGACAAAGAAAGACTTCCAGTTTTCTACTGACATGAGGATTCATAGACCTTTTTTAACATCATCTCTACTTCTATCAAGGTATATAATCTGCCTGTAAACCCTTAAAAGATAGTCAAGAAGTCTTTCACCAGGGAAGTCACATACATCCCTAAAAACAAGAAAAAAAAAAAGAAAATTTCAGTCACACTTTAAAAAAAATTAAAATATATATATGTAACAAATAAGATGGGAAATATGGAAGTTCTGAAAGATCACTACAGCCATCCTGCAAATTAACAAGGATCTTTTTTTGTAGTTGCAAACAAAATTGATAAATCTAGGGGGTTTTAGCTGGTGGTGAACAGAAGTCATTAAGTTCACGAGAGGTCTTGAAGTAATCTTTGGACAGGCTACATGATAATTGTATTTGAATTCTGGAAATCTATTCTCAGGAACTGGAGATAGGGACATCAAGTGCCTAGGATGCTACAAAGAAATACAACCTTCCTTCAAATATTTAGGTAGAATGATGTGGAAATACAAAGGACCTTTTGTGATTTCTCTCTGCTGACTCCTATCCACCTACTTTTGCTATAAAAAGGAGGATGACCTATGCCAGGAAAAAGCATGACTTGGTGAGTTGTCAAAAAGGGAATGAATAATAGAAAACAAGAGTAAAATTGCACTAGGCTAGAATCGACTTCCAACAAAAACATTTCCTCAGAAGTCTGAGTTTGGAGCTTATTTTTGCATGAAAGAATTTAAACTTTCACTGATATTTACAGTTGCAGACATCCCAATGCTGTCTTTTTGCATTAGTAAGCAGTTTGGTTTCCGTCTTACAAATTACAGCTGGTTGACATAGCAAATGGCAGAAGGGAATGACATTCTGGGAAATCTCTAGCTTATAATTTTTGTTTCTTGAATATCAGACCAAAAAAGGCTTCAGGTACCAAGATTCTGCCCTACAGATAAAATTATTATCTAAAACGCAGCCATCTGATCAGTGAATATATAGCATTGCATTTATTTTTGAGAAGGGACAGGAAAGTGATATAAGCAGCTATGGACTTGCTACAATAACTCTAATACACAAAAATTCATAGCTTAAGACAAGAATAAATAAAAAAAAAAAGGAAGCCAAGAAGAGATGAATAAAATGGTACACACAAATTTTGTCTACTGACGTCATCAGGTGCCGGTATTCTGTGATCAGCTAATATATTTTCAGATAAAGGAAATGCAGTAGAGAGAATCCATTTGGACATCAGCAAAAAAAGTGTTATGACATCATAAAGAAAATTCTTAGCTATGCTAGAAGAAGGTGAGGTTTATTGGATGAATGGTAAGACAGGTTTAAAAATGGCCAAAAAGAGGAAAAAGAAAAGATGATCACAAGTAGCCCTGAGAAACAAAGTATAAGACCAGAAGGCTCCTTAAACATCTTATTTAACATATTTGTTAACTTAACCTTAAGACAAAATCATAGAATCAGAAAATATCCTGAGTTGGAAGGGACCCATAAGGATCATCAAGTCCAACTCCTTGCTCCACACAGGGCCAGACAGGTCAGAGCGTGGGACTGAGGGCATCATCCAGACGTTTCTTGAGCTCAGCCAAGCTGGGTGCTGTGGCCACTTCCCTGGGGAGCCTGTGCCAGTGCCCAACCACCCTCTGAGTAAAGAACCTCTTTCTAATGCCCACGCTAAACCTCCCCTGTCTCAACTTCATGCTGTTCCCTTGGGTTCTATCCCTGCTCACCGAAGAGAGGAGATCAGTGCCTGTCCCTTCGCTCCCCCTCATCAGGAAGCTATAGGCCATGATGAGGTCTCCCCTCAGACTCCTTTTCTGCACACTTGATAACAAATGTTAGGATACATTATCAGTACAGATGAACATGCAAGAAATAACTGGATGACATTATCATTGGTTAATTATAACAGAAAAAAATAATGAAACTCCAGGCTGAGGGACTAACAATGATACCAGACAACTGTATACAAGTTTGACTGCAAGTTGAAAACAATCCCAGGACAAGATAGAAAGAGCAACAGAGTTCTCGAATAGTCTTCCATAAGGAGCAATGGAGCAAAAATAGTCCATATCCTCTTAAGATGGATCTTTATCAATTTATTAGAAAGGTTATATGATGTGATTGCCTGAAACAGAAGGCAACTGGATGAGTCAAAAGATCCCTTTTAGTACCTATATAATCTTGGTTAAAAAGACCGTAACACTTTGCTATTATTTCTAGAAATGTGATTTACAAGCACAATAACCTGCATTCAACAATTTTCTATTAAAATTTCTTTACTTCTTCCAGTTCTTATGTTGAGAAGCTATCACTGCAAAATGCTTTAAGGGTTTAGCAAAAGAGTCTGAAATCCAAGTTGTGATGGAAAACTTTTAATCTGATGAGAATACAGTCAAACCATAATAAACATAAGCAAGAAACTACGGTCTTTGCCTTCGTAGGGAGGAAGGTTATGGCGATGGATGAGGTCCTAAAAATAATTATTCAAGTTAAAGTTCATAATAATTTACATAAGCATTCCTGAAATTACCCTTCATTTGTAGCAAATCAGTAGCAATTAAAGTTTAATGTCAACGTTGAAAACTCTGGAGGGTTTTCTAAATATGTAATTTTCCTGAAGGCAAATTAAATGTTGCTCTGTATTTAACTACAGAGATTGTGAATTTTGTGTATGGACTTCCTAATTTTTCAAGAAATATCCCTGGAAATGGAAATTCAGAAACACAAACACAAACATTCAGAACATAGAAACTGTTTCAATGTTGCTGACTGTGTTCTTAAAGGCAGAAAACTAACAAAAGAGAAAATTCCTTTTAGTTTGGTATACTGTATGATTCCAGTTGTCCTTCTGAAGTTCAAATTCCACGTTCGTGAATAAAGATGGTATTTCAAATCACTGTAACATTTTACATTTGGTTTTATCCAAGAAGAACAGTGTGACAAACTTTTCTTAAAGCTTCTTTTGTAAGTTGTTACTTTTTTCACAGTTGTTTCCTAATTATTTGAAGGTCTTTTACAGTTCATTGGAATTGGAGACCTCAATTCAGCAAAGTATATTAGGATGTTCCAAAGTTCTTTAGGTCCACAGATATTCCCGTTGAATGCATGCAGGACTCTACATTACATGAGTGTGAGAATTTGAGATGGGTTTTAAACACATCCGAGGAACTCTTATGAAGTATTTTATGTAAAAATATGCTCAAAATGCATTTGTTTTCTAATATGAATTTTTAATCATGTAATATAAATTTGCAATACATCAAACACCTGAACACGAGACTAAAGGGTTTATTTCAAATTCAATGTGTCAGATGCTACTTATGTAGTTGTAACATACCTTAATAAAAAATAATCTTTGTGAAAAATGATAAACTATTTTTCCATTTCAAAGACTCATCGGAATTAGAAAGAGACATAAGACATAAGATGAAATTTAAGCTTCCAGAAAATGTTGCTAATTTCTTAATTTTTTTTCTGAGAGCCTTTGTTCTCATTCAGAAAGCCAGTGATCTAGACCACAAAGATTCAATAGAAAACCTTGATCATTATGTCCATTTTGTTCATAAATGTACCCTTTTATTTCATCTTGTGCTCTCTTTTCAGAACAACTACCCCCTTCTGCAAAAAGGAAAACCCTAATAGCACTTTCCTCCAGTGAATTCCAGTAAAAGGGGGCAAGCAATAATAGAAGTATGGATTCACAGACATTAAAATGAAACCATATGGAAACATGGGCAGAGGATTTGAGCAGGAAAAGTACTGTTTAAAAATTAATCTTTATGGCTTAATGTGGATTGTTAGGAACACTGAAAAAGTTCTGAAAACTCTTAATTCAGTGCTGCTACAAAGCAAGCCAATGCTCTGAAAAAAGCTAAAACACTTATGTTGTCAGACTGGCTCATCTTAGAATGACAGCCTGGGAAATACACTTTGTGACCTAAATCTAAACTAACAAAAGACCCTGAAGAATACTTATTGTATCTGTCATTTTAGTCACAATTTCTGTGACCACTGACATGTACATGTGTACAGGGAATTTATTACCCTCTTGTAGTATTACTACCCTTCACCTTCTTATGAGGAAAACAGAAAATGAGAAAGGGGAAGGGTCTCCAAAGTCTCACATGGCAAGCAAGTATGAAGAAAGAAATATGAGAGCTGTAGTAGTATGTAGCCTGCTGTTCATGAAATGGGGGAAAAAAATGTAACTTAAATTACAGTGTTATGCTTTCTGGCTGTTTGTCTACTGAACTTCAAGGGTATAAAATTAAAAATACATAGGAAAAGTAATCTCAAAGAAGGGCTTTTTTAATGATAATTTCCAAACTGATGAGAAGAATATGCAGACACAACAGAGATTACAAGTCTCTTTGATGAAGTCTCTCTCATTTAAACTTGTTTTTGCTTTCTTCACGGAATTAGTTAACTCCTCAAAAGTGTGTATTTAAAAAAAATACTCAGAGAAAGGTAATTGCTAATGTAAGACTTAGAGGTCAGAACAAATGTGGGAAGAGACGTTAAGGAGAATAATAATACATCTATAGATATAATTAGAAATGGGCCAAGATAAGGTAATTTCACAAGCCAATTAATCTAGAAAATGCTTAAATATTTCACTGAAGCGCAGTAAGAGAAAGAGCAATGATCATACAGACTTTTATATTGAAGAGCCCTACTTGCACACCTGGATGAATTAGATCCTCCTTGATTTAATCTTGACATGTTACTATCCAAGTCAAAAGGCACAAAACGTACAAATAACTTTACTATTTCTGTTAGCTAAAATTAAACTCACCAGGAATACTGAACTATGAAATTAAATAGAAATTTATTTCTGTGGGTCTTGCTGTGTTCAATGTAACTGCCTTTGGTGAAAACTAAATCTGATACAAAACCAAAATAACAACCATATTGTCAAGAAAATGTCATAGAAAATGGAACAAGAAGTGACTCCAAATTAAAAAAATAACATTATCATTATATTTTAATGATATGTTTAGGGAATTATTTTCATTCAAATTATTTATGGCAAAATAATAGTCTGTTTACATTTGACATGGATTGTCACTTTTGCATTGCCATTTTCCTGTTGGATGCAAGTCATCTTTTCCTCAGTATGACACTGTCCTGCAGCTGAATGGCTGATGAGGGCAAGCAGACTACTATGCTAAGCTGTTCAGTGGCATAGGACAAAACCATCTTGCTCTCCCCAGATGTTGAAACAGGTCTACAACTTACCATTTCATTTTCAGACCCAGATATTTGACCTATTAACACATCAAGCTATACTCTCCAAATTTAACAACGTTAACTATTTCTTGTAAGTAGAAATCATGTGGCATTTTTAGTTTTAGTCCTGTTTAATTAGATGACACAAATGAAAATAAATTACTAACTTATAGCACTTTTTTAAATCATCAAGAAAATAGAAATTGCATGACTACCAGCATGATAATCTTGTAATTATCTATCTACACTACTGATGACAAAGCAGTACTCAATCCTTTGGAATAAAACCATACTGAGAAACATCGGTTAAGTAGACAAACTTTCCAGAACTTCATTTTTGTGATTAACAAGCAGAAAAACATTGTGTATCACTGGTGTCACTGTGATTTAACCAGTAAATATAAAGTATCTGGAAAGCCATTTAGAGAAGAGGAAAGACAGAATTATTGTGAATTGAATAAACAATCAGGTACCTTAATAAACAAAAAAAATAGCATATTGTGAGAAAGCTCTGGTGGGCAAGCTAAAGCTGCCATTACCAAGCATCTGTATTAAAAAAAAATGTATTCCTATGGCATGTAACCTGACCGGGGGTCATGTTGAGGAGTGTATAGTGTTCCTTCACCAGTGTGTTGAGTAAAACAGCACATTCTTCAATATCTTCTTTTATAACCAACTCAGAATTAATTTCTGTGGACATCGTCTAAATATTCTATTTTAAAAATATTCTGCCAATATATACTTCAGTAGTTTACTTCCATGGAAACAGAATCATTAATACTTAAGAATTCCATCAGCTGCTTTGCAGAAATGGTATTATTTTCCTGGCACCACAGTACCTTCTGCAGAAACTAGCTGTGTCACCAAAACCAACATTCCTCATGCAGTTAATACAGTGATGCCCACAAACAAAATTTAAAGTTCTATATAGTATTCTGCATTTTAGTAGAAGATTTTTATGTCTTCCATCCAAATTGAGAAGGTGCAGAAATACATGTGTGGTCTCTTCCAGATCCAGCATGTCAGTGCATAAGGCAGACAGATACAGAACTTATAATTCCTTATCCAAGGTAGTCAGAGCCAAAGCAAGCATAACCCAACTGGATTGTTGCCTTCCCTTTTGCAATCTCTTGATTTCAGATTCCAGTTGCTATAGGGACATCCATCTTTCATTTCTATATGGACAGTCACATACTGCAGACTTTTTGGCAGCTCTCATGAATCTTCAACTCTCAAGCTGTGCACTTATGAGAAAACTTAATTTTCATTTTACAACAAAATAATGTTCATGGTTCTGTAGGATAATTTGAAAATTGAAACTGAGTAAACCAAAAAGACCCAAATGGCTGGAGGCAACTGATACATACATATATATATATATATATATATTTTTTTTAACAAACTCATGACATTTGGGGCAAACTTCTCATTTCTGAGCAGACAGGTTCTCCGATGCTAGGTCTGTGACAAATGAATCAATCGTCACACAAGGTATTCTTGAGCTGTTTTTTTAAGCAGAGGGAGACCTGAGGATTTCCATGGCAGGAGAATTCCAAAACAGCACGGTGCCCTCTCCCAGATCACACTAGTCTGGGGAGCTGGTTGGGGTGTGTGGCTAGTATGAAAACCTGCACACCACTGTGCTCAGAGAAACACATGAACTGCAAACATCACAGACAGCTAGAGGTAGCACTTTGTTCAGCCTGCTTAGAAAAAGAGGAGCACAATGGCAAATTGCATACAAATTGCTGCAGCCAGGAAAAAAAGGAAAGGCACCCCTTAAAAACTCTTACAAATTTTAAAGCACAGCAGTTAAAATTCCCAGTCTTGTCTGTGGTTCTGAAATGTGGAAGTCTGGGGTCCAATCCTTGCTTCAGTTTGTATGGGGCAGAAACAAGCAGTTGGCTTTTAAAGTCTTGTTTATATGAAAGCGAAGTGGGGCTTATTCAAAACTTAGGACAATAATTTAACCTCCCCCTCCCCCCAACAAACCTAACTGTGTTGTGGTGTTTCCTACCACAGAGTATTATCAAGCTCATTAAAACTGCATCTTTAAGAGAATTTTTATGAGTAGGAAAAACCTTCATGCTTAAGGATATTATTTAGGATGAGAATTCAGTGTCATTCTTGCCTTCAGTGTCCTCAGAAGCATCTTGTAGTGGTAACTACTGGGGCTGCTTTCATGCCAACATGAGAGGACCTCGATCTGATCTAGCATTGACTGTTAATATAATTCTGTTCTATATTTCAGTTCTCATAAGGCTAAAGCAAATTCTTTTCAAACATATTTTACTGGACAGCCCAGTTGCTTCATCAAAATGCATTTTTACTACATATTTTTAATAATTTCCTGCTAATCTCTTGAAAAACATTAAAAAACCTCTTCCTTCAACGAAACTGGTGTCATTCAGTATCTATCTGTAGTTGATGCCATACCAAAAAATAATACGCAAGGCTGAAGTGAGAGAGCATTTTAAGCAATGAAATTTCTCTGAAAGAGCAGTGGTACTGTGCACACTACCTCTTGTGAAATTTGACTCCAAAATGAGTTCGTGCATCCAAAGGAAGATCAGAGCATTGAAAGAAGAGCTTCAAATTGCTCTGAACAAAGAAAAAGAAAATAGAGTCACAAACCAGACAAAAAAAAGAGGTTAGTTTCAATGCTATTCTATACCTTTAAATAAATTAATAATTAACCAAGTAATCTTTCTCAGAATTTATTTTCTTAAATTCTCAGATGCATATATTCCTTTTAGCTTACCCGTGTTTGCTGTTTTCATAAGGAATTAGAATTCTTTAGATACAAACATTCGAAAAAATCACTACTTTTCCATAAAACACCAAGAAATGTTTTCCAATTTTGAATGAAAGGGAAATAGAGTATAGAAAAATGGCATTTCTACTGCACTACTTATTATTATATGATACAGTGTTTTAGCAATGTTATACAATGACAATTTTCAGTCTTTTAATTCCGTATTAAGCTGTTTAAGATTTTCTTAATCCTAAATACCATGTATTATTTTACAAAGTTCCTAAAATGTCACCATCCGAATTTAGGGTTCAAAAATTATCCAAAAATGTCAGGAATGGATTTCTATAATGGTTGGCTAGAGAGTAGCCTTTTAATTTTTTGCAACATGAATGGGAAGACAAAGCACCAGCCAGAGCATACTCTGTCAAGACTGGAGAGAAACATTTTCTGAAGTCTTAATTTTCCAGGAACCTCAGGAAAAGCTAAGAAGGAAGAATGACTATCATTAGCATTATCAATCAAGGAGTGTCTGACCTGGACAGCAAAGAGACTAGAATCTCTAAGAATTACTCTCCTTTGATAAATATTTTAAGACTATCTCACTAGCAAACACTTAGGCACACCAAGGATCATTCAAAAATCATATGAGAAAGCAGATGGCTATAAAAAATAAAATACTAAAATTTGCTTTACCTCCAGTAAAAATAAAAAAAAAGGGGGGGAAGGGTGGGGGGAAAAAGTAGAAATTACCCTACAGATGTTAATAATTGTCTGGGGTGGGAGTCAGGGAAGGGGGAGGCTGGCTTCTAAGTAAACAATGCAAAAAAAGACAAAGACGTCCCTGCTGATGTAAAACAATAAAAGCAGTTTTCTCAGCAGTGTCAGCTTAGCAAGCCTGAGGGTCTGTATTTTAAACCCCAGTGGCCTGACGTCACTCACCCTGATGGTGTGTGTGAAGGAAGCTATCTCTCCGCGATGACCGACCTGAAAAGTGTTTTCAAAGCCCAGTGGGCTAATGTCACTCACACCGACGGTGGATGGTGGGATCTCTCAGGGTGGCAGCCTGGGGGAAGTGAGCTGCAACACCAGCAGCCGACCATCACTCACTCTGATGGCAGGGGGTCAGCTGGGATTCTTTGGTGGCCTCCCGGGCAATAGTTAAAAAGAAGATTTTGGTTCACATGTCAATGTCTAGCTTGAAAGCCGGGAGTCTAAAAAGTGATTTTTTTTTTAATTTTTTTTTTTTAATTGTGGTTCACCAGTGGCAGCAGTGCAGCCAGGAAGGGGAGTTTCCCTTCGAGGCCATTTGATTGCATGTGAAGCTTACAATAGGACTGGCTCTGCCTGGTTTTAATTTTTTTCTCCCGTATGAGCTGTTTTATTCCCCCATACCAAGAGCGAGGGGGTGGGGGGGGGGAGTGGGAATTAAATCCAGACAGCTCCAACTGCATTTTAAATTTCATATGCAATCAAACAGACTCTGAGAATATTGTCAGCTTCGTTACCAACCTGACTGCCATATAGAGAATGTAAATAAATACTAAAATCCCAAAACATCTTGTTCTTATGGTAACTCATCTTTCAATGCAGAAATTGACATTTGGGACAAATTTGCCATTAAATTTATCCTGACACCTAAAGCATGGTAAGGTTTGCAAAAAGAATAGTCTTTGTCCCACTGCAAATATACAAAAAACCTGCAAGCATAACTCCAGCTGGTATTTCATCAGCAAAAGAAATTATTTCCAACAGAATGCAGCCAAAACAGTCATTAGTTACTGAATAAGCTCTTGCAAAGATAAAATTTTCAAACTAAAAATTTCAACCTAAGGATGAGTATTCTAAAAACTAGGTTCCATTCCTACAGAAGTTAATTAATGTGAATTACTTAGCGTATGTTAAGCTGTCAAGCTTAGATGTCCGAAGGGTCAGAATCTGAGTTACCCAACACTGAAAACATAGCTTCTGTATGAAAAAGCAATACAACCAAAGAAGAAAATGGAACTGAGAATACATGAAGCTATAGCCAGTATAATCAGTTTGCTTGTGTGTTGCACCCCTTTTCTACCAGTTCTTTGCTGCATGCGACTGTCGAGATCTTTGAGACTGATGCTATTGTTTCCTACATAGTTCCTCTGTGCCACCCAGAAGAAAACAAACCAATTCAAAGCAACAATACATTAAGGATTAGCTCTAGAATTCCGCTTGTCACTGCTTACTGTGGTTTATTTGGGACTATGAAATTATTTGTACCAGAATTTGCTTGGGCATGGAGTAAAGCTGTGCAACCTCAGCCTCACAGGAAAAAAGTAAAAGGTTAATTTTTCCTCTCTAACTCTCCCAATGTGTGCAGCTCACATATGTAAGAAAAGCTATGACTCTAACTCTGCATAGTTAAGCTAATAAGCTTTCTCATAGAGTGAGACAATAGGAACTGTGAGCATACTGTACAGCACAATAAGTGCTGGCACATGAACTGTTTCAGTCTTGAGGGACAGTGTTTCACAGTATATCAGTGACAGAAGACCAGCTTGCAGCCAGAATTATGAATGAAAAGTTTAAGACTTCATGAAAATGTGGACTTTGAGTGATTCTTCTGCAGTTGCCTCAAAAACTTGATGCATTGAATTAATTTGGGAAATACAGCAGCATTTAGCATTTTATCTTCTAAGACTGTTGCACACACAGATTAATTAGCTTAACCTAAGACATGCTGATTTTAAAAGGCGATGTACTACATGTGTAAATACATTTACACAAATGGAAGACATCAGGTAAAACAGTATGCATCTGACTAAACCTATATAGGAGCTTCTTACAGGTCTACTTCTAAACCTGGGGAAATAGTGGGACACAGAAAAATTCCTATCTCTCCCTTTCTGAGGCACCAGACTGCAAGAGAGTGTTGGTGCATATTAATTTCACGGTAAACTGTGTACTTGGAATTGCCACACATGCTGTCTCTGGAGAGCTACTTTTTTTTGTCTTGAAATAGTCTCTCATGTGTTTGTGACTACTATACAATAATACTTCAGCAACAAATACTATGGTTACATTTATATTAGTAAATAAACAGTCCAAGGACCTTTTTGTACCCTGATACAGCTCAGCTTACGTGGCACAGCTCACATCCATGGAGATACACTCTTTCCCCTCTTTCTCCCCTTCTCCAAAAATCAATCCAAAACCCAGAACAGCTTCATCCACACGGCTTATTAGGAACAGTCCCAGGCCCACGCTAGTTCCCAGACTGTGCTCAGACATTGTTTGGGATGGTGCTAATTGGCCAGGGCCAAAACGGTTCCAGGGACTGTGCTAGCAATTAGCAGCACGTTCACTTGCACACATGCTCAAGCCCATCAGTTGCTGTGATCTAGCACAAGACGGTCCTGTCTGTGCAGCTGCCAAAGGCAGCTCCTGAATTTGGCACCCTCCTTTGACAGATGCAGTTAATGAGGTGGCAGCTCCAAATTCCAGCTGCCGTGTGCTACCTCTGTCCTTCCCCCAAACAAAGAAGAGGTAGCAGGGAGAGCATGAGCCATGTGAGACACAGGACCCTTCAACTGCTGCCCAAACCACAGGCTCCATCCCTCATAGTGAAAGAAGATACCAAATAACACAGATCCTAAAAGCTGGATCTACCCCAATGGTCTTCAGCTGGGCTATGATGATCTGCCAGCTGATGCAACATAGACAGACTCAAGTAACTTGTCTCAGTTTAGAATGCAGCCTTCAAGGGCAACTGTCCTGACTAAACAACCATTGCCTCAGAACAGCTACAAAATCTTCCTCTGTTTCCAGTCAGAACATTTCTCCTAGCTGAAGCACCACAAAAGGGACAAGTTTAGATTAGCTGAAGTGAATCTGAGTAAACCTCTCACCTACCAACACTCATGCATGGGGAAAAGAGTTTGGAAGAGAGAGAGAAAAATTAATTTCCTGAGATGCAGACCTATCTGTATGTGACTGAAGTTTTGGTTTTTCTCTCAAAAGTCATGAAGAAAAACTGGTAAGTCCAAAAGTTCGGTGTGTTTTCGCATCTGCATTTAACAAAGGCTGTTACCTTCCCATATAATTCCTCAGTGCTACAAAATTTCTCTTGCTGTCATTCTTACTACATCTGACTTAGAACATACTCACTAAAGACTGAAAAATTAATTTGAAATACTCCTATACTAATTTTAAATACTTCATCCAACTTCTAGATCACTGTCCTCACTGTGTTTCTGTATTATGCTGCCCAGAAAGATTTTTCACTTTTTTACTTTTTCTGCAGCATTGTTGCTGTTTTGGAAGGGAATTATAGTATACATTATAATTTCCCCACAATTCAGAAATATTTGATGGGAAGAAAGCATGGAAAATTATGCTATTTCAGAGTGGAAAGTTCGAGAAGGATGATTTACAAGCAAAAGTGTTTTGCAACCTTTGCTCAATACAAAGACTATGAAATAATGGCTCTAGGTCTGATGTTCAATTAGGATTATATAATACAAGGGTGTTGCTTGTTTGTTCTCATAGGAAATTAATGCTCTGTTGATTTGATAACTGCAGAAGATATTAATTTAAAATTTTAAAACCTTTTAATTAGAAGTACTATTCTGTCTTCCTTTATTTGTGGTGGAAAAATGCTGAATTTACTTGCTTGTACAGAATTTTTGAATCTGACCCTGTCAAACTGTGCTGTCAAAATCAAGAACAGGGCCAGCTTCTCCTGAAAAAAACACAGGAACAGTCAAAACCAACATCTCCTCCTATAGGAATTTCATAACTTTTTTGTTCAATAAACTTCTCAGTATTTTTTTCAGTTCTGAAGTAAAACAGTAGCTGAAACTTCAGCTTTTTTTCAAAATGTCAACAGATTTTTAATATAAAAATAATTAGAATTATTTTAAGAATATCACCTTCCACCAACACCCCAAAAAAATAACCCAACCAAACTCTTTTCAGTTCATCACAATATTACAGATCTTATTGTAAGACAGTGCTTTTGCACTACACATTTCTAGAAACCTGATGCCATGTGAGGATTGGCACTGAACACCATATTTGACTCTTCATTTATAGCAATCTGTCTTCTTTAACAATGAACATGGCATCATAGTACTTCCAGGGCATAAGTGCTGCTATTTACTTCCCTTTTGCAGTTAATGTATTAAAAATATTAAGAGAACATGGTATTAAGAGAACAAGGATCTTGCCAGTCTTCCTTGCTTGAATATAAGACTTAAGGCTGGAATTGGTTTTAGAACAAAGCAGAGCTCCTAGAAGTACCACTATACGTTAGAGACTTAGCGAACCAAGTACACGGATCCACTGTTGGCAGTGAACCTAAGAAATACTGAAAAAAAAAGCCAAGCAGGTTCAAAGAAGCTCTAACAAAGCTGTGATGTCTCTGTGTGGAGTGTGCCATTTTGCCTGTGAAATGCAATGGGAATGAACAGTGCCAAGAGTACCAGTTCCACAGCTGCTGTGCCTAAGCTGGAGAGGTTCCAGGTGTTGGGGCACTAGGGCTCAGTGGCTGCCGTGCCCTCCCTGACTTGCTGGCCCACCCCAGTGAAACACACACCAGTGAGCCCAGCCAAGCTCCTGGCTCCCGTGGTCAGCAGCATCTTTCCCGGGGCCTGCTCCCTGCCAGCGAGAAGGTGGTGTCGCGCCTGAAGCTGTAGGAAAACAGGGCGACTGTGCCCCAAACACATGCATGGCTCTCCCGTGGCGCGTCGGGCATCAGGCCCGACCTTCCTCAGTGCTGGCGGTGGAGTGCCAGGAGCACCCAGCCTTCCCCTGTCCCCGTCACATTCTGCCCCCCTCCCTGCTCGCCCCTCCCGCTCCCTCTTTCCGCCCTCGCCTTCGCGTTTCCTGTCTGGGCGGAGGAGGTTTGGCCCTGCGACGCTGCCGTCTCCCAGCGGCTGCGGCGAGCGTCATGGCGGCGGTTCTCTCAATGTCAGCGGCTCTGAGGCACCTTGTCGCGAGGAGTGGGTCCGCCGCGGCCCGCCTGTCGCCGGCCAGGTAACGGGCACCGCGGGCGCTCCGCCGGCCGGCCGGGCAGCACCGCAGCAGGCAAGGGTCTGCTGGCGGCGGCCCGTGGCGGCGGCCGCGCTCCAGAGGAGGGTGACCCAGGCCTAGGGCTTCGCCGCGGCCGCCTCGGGCGCTAGGCCGGGGGGGACCGCGCAGGGCCCAGCCGCGAACGGGGGGCGGCCGGGCTGCCGGAGGGCGCCTGGCCGAGGCCTTCCTCCGGGGCTGTGCGTGTCTGACCTTGCTGTCTTCCTCCTTGCGACCGCCCGCCCGGTGTCCTTGCGGCGCCCGGAGGTCGAGGCTGATAGAAAAGGCGGCCCGTGGCGGGCAGCGTTTGCCCCGCTGCCAGGGAGCCGGGGAGGGCGATGGCCCCTTCCAGCGCCAGCACGTTCTTCCCAGAGATTTGCGCCCTTTGGCCCTATTCCGACTCCCGTAGCTCTCCCCCTCTCTCCGTCCCTTGTCTTTGTCCCCCGTCCCATTTTCCAGGGGTACGTAGCATATGCTTTCACTGAATCATCGAAATAGTGGTGGAACTTGCTTTATAATGTTTGGTGATGCTTTGCTGGT
Organism: Laterallus jamaicensis coturniculus; assembly: GCA_022605575.1. NCBI lineage: Eukaryota > Metazoa > Chordata > Aves > Gruiformes > Rallidae > Laterallus > Laterallus jamaicensis. The sequence goes on along the minus strand of JAKCOX010000024.1, from coordinate 4,131,082 downwards.
TTTAATGCAAAGATCAGTACTGAAAGTCCAGTACATGACCCAGCCTCTAGTTGGAAGGTGTGTGCACCTGTTTACTTACGTGCGTGTCACAGGACTTAGGTTTTTGTAAGACTCCCTTCTAATCAGGAGAAATAGTTCAGTGCTATTGTCTGTGATTTTGAGGGTTTGCTTTTCCATGCTACTTAAATCTTTACATTTAAACAGACATACAGGTAGCATCAGTAACTTTTTCTTAAATCTGTGGGGTCTGAACATGCATAGAAGGCTACATATGCACACATATATAGAGAAAGGACTATAACCATACAATTTTTTCCAGTTTTTATGCTGTGACTGTCACATTGGTTACTGCATCTCCCATTTAAAATGGCACCTGTTTTACAGTGATCAGGATCAATCCTCAGTCTCAGAAAAATGCTTTGGAATCTGTTAATGTGAATTTAGGAATTCCTCTATGCTAATGCAGAAACTTACTCTTCACGTTTGACTGCTTGTTGCCCTTTTAGTCTTCTGTGGTGTTGACAACAGCTGTTGCCTATGCCATGTGGTAAACTGGATCCGTCAACTGGTTCTGGTTAAAAATAATGTTTCATTGGTTTAAATTTTTACCACTCTACCTTTTAAGCAGTTATCCCAGAATAAATAGTAGGATGTAGCAGAGGCAGGAATGAACAGTGTGAAAATGTAAGGCAGGGACTTTTAAGTTGGCATCTTTGAAATAGAGAAAGAGACTGAAGAATTGATGTCCCTTAATATTTTAATATTTCAACAAGAGGGAGGTTGAAGATATTTGCCTAAGGGAGACTGGAACTTTCACTTCACATTCCATAGCAGAGTGGCCTGATCATAAATCTACAGATTTCTTGGAGAAAAGGAAGGGAAGAGCAGTATGAGTCTCTCTTATTCAGAGTTTTAAACATTTTTGCAATCATTGCATGTTGGAAGAGTGAGAATAAAATTTTTCTTGGAACAAGGAAAAAGTGTTTCAGAATAAAATAATTTTCACAGTATGAAGGAACATTTTAAGCTTATTGTTACAGCACTGTGGGATTAAGGTTTTTTAAAACCTTTAAGCAGTACTTGTACTTGCAGTGGGGTTTTTTCAGATTTTTGCACGTGAAATTTGTGATAGTTCTCCAGTTTTCAGAACTTCAATAGCAGAATAATATAGCTGCCCTTTTGTTTTGAAAATAATTCCCAAAATCAGTGTCCAGTAGTGACAAGCAAGACTATATTATATTTGGTTCTTACAAATATGATAATATTCTCTAGTGCAATGATCGAATTTATCAGTCCATGTTTTATGCATGACCAAGCTGCTTGATGGTTCTGAACTGCATACTGGTAACACAACAAGGAAGTTAGTGATTGGTCCAAAGTTAGGAGAACATGCAGCCACATTTCTTGTATCTTTGTGAAGTTTTGTGTGTCTATTAAATCACTGAGGCAGTGATTCCTGAGTCCCATCATTGCTCTGGCAGGTGATGACCCTGTTAGAGCATCGTCAGATGGCTTGAGCTGACACAGGAAGTAGAAGTGCCTCCTCTGCTTAGATGACAGTTCTGAAGCTTTTGTGCTGTGACATCTGTCCAGGTTTCAGGAGCTGGGAATTCTATGGGATGTGCTTTTCTGAGTTTGACCTCTTCAGGAGGAAAGCTGTACCTTTTTTGTCTCTTATCTAATTACATCAAATTTTACCTCTTAATTACCTGCACCCAAAACTTGATTAAAGGGTATAATTTCAGTAATGCATTGACATTTCTTCATATGAAGTTTCATATGAATTGGAGGAAAGCAGAGCAGGGACTCTTTAATGTCTTTGTCTTGGCAAAAATTGCAGTGTCTCCTTGCATTAGAAAACACAGTTAAGTGAAGCTGGGAAAATAAAACTTCAAACAAATTTCTGCTAAACTGTGAGTCAACTATTTGTTCCAAAGCCACTTAGCATTTCAAAGAGTCTCTCTATCAGCTTTTCTATCTTGCTCTTTCATGAATAATACAGAAAATGTTCATTAACACTTAAAAAAAGAGGTATTTTTCTTCTCAATATAGCTATCTTACTCTTTTGTGTTATTGCTTGTTTTGATTTTTTTCTTTCTTTAAAATAGCATTGGCTTTTTGTTGCATGTTCATGCTAAGCCACACGTTAAAATAGCGCTTAGGTGTGCTCTCCAGATCTCAACCTGACTAGAGAGCTACACAAAGATGCACCAAGGTCTGACCGCATCTGGTTAATAGTCACTGTTGCTGCTAGCCAGTGTGACATGTCAACTTTGGAATAAATAGTATGTTGCAGCAGTGGTATTACATAGTATTTCATCCAGCTGTAATGTATTTTTGCTGCTTACTGTCGTGTACTGCTTGGCATATTGTCTGTGTGGTAGTGTAAGGTTCAGGCACATCAGAAGCTTTGGGTTTTGAGAGTAAAAAAACCCAGTTCTGCAGCATTTAACTTCCTCAAAATTCATTCCAACGGCTCACTGCATCTGCAAACAGTACCTGGAACAAAATTTCAAGGTAAGACCAGAGGAAAAAGTTTTATGAGGTCTTGCCCTTGCTGTATAAGCGGTACTTATGCATTGTTTCGTTTTGGTTATTCATAGGGGGAAAAGACCTTTGAAAATCGTAAAGTTGAAGTTAAATATGTATTTTATCTTGAAAATCTGTTTTGTTTTTAATGCATATCATAGAAAGTATGCATTGCGTGCGTCAGTGAATCAGACTACCTTACAGTGTTACAGAGTAGTACAAATGTCAGCTGAAATGTGGAATAAAACTCCAGTGAGCTTTTTGGTTGTTAGATTGTGGTGACATGGAGATTTGGAGCAGACTAAAGGTGAATGATGTGCAGAGACAAATGGACATAGCGAGGGAAGATAAAGATGAAAAAACACTCCAATTTGAAGATGTAATGAGCGTAAGTTTAAAAACAAGACTCCAGGCAGCAGTGATTGTTCATCTGATCTTGCAGACAGCCTGAAGCAGCAGTTTGGGAGAAGTAGATGTTTCGTATATCTAAGTGTATATAATTAATTTAAAACCCATTCCTTTTCACTCTGTCTGCACTGTTCAAATAATGATTCTGCATATCATAAGCAGACAAATACTGCATATTCACTGTAACTGAAAGTATCAGTGGTTATTTTTGTAGTCACATTTTCTTTGATGATCACATGGTGTCTGGCTCTTGTGAAGGAAGGCTCTCTTTCCCCATCAGTTTTGCATGCTGTGAGGAAGAGAGGAGGAGATTTCTGACAGGTAGGATTACTTGAGTCCTTTTGTAGTACTTTACATAGGATCTCAAAGTTGCTAACCCATCACTACTTGCTTCTGTCCTGTAAGAGTTGATGGGGCAACTACATGCCATCTTATTCACGACTGGTGTGGTGTTCATGGCCCCTTTATGACAAGGTCAGAGTGCTGCTGGTGAATCAGAATGGTGGGCAGCAGGGTGTAGGTGTGCTCTGTCTTTCCTTTAGACTGGAAACAGGAAGCTTTGATAAGCCCCTATGGAGGAATTAAAGTGTTGGATGCGGTAAAACATTGAAACAGTAGTAGGTTGCTGTCACAGATTAGGTAAGTGAAAAAGTGAAAAACACTTGTATCATGTAGTTTAGCTGCTTTGCACACATCATCACTGCTTGTGATCTAAGATCAAGACCATTCTTGTTTTTAAAGTTGTCGTACTTACAGTATTGGTTTAGGTGAGAAAGGATATGAGTAGAAAGACATGACAGTATGAGGGGGAGGAGGGGAAATGAAGTTGGGAGCCCCAAAGTTTGAAAATGGGGGCAAGGAAGAGAGAAAGGAATTGTTCTGGAAATTACTTTCTCTAATGTAATTAGTGAGAATTAAGTAGAGCAGGCATTATGACAGCAAAATTTTCTTGATGAGGCTTATTAAATGGATGTTGATAATTGGGCATATAACTTGGAGTAACTGATTTTAATTAGATTTGGTTCCTTCAATTTTGTAGTTAGAAACCCAAGGAGGAATGACAACCTTTTCAGCAGGAGAAGGTTTAATAGATACGAGCAGGCAAATACTTAAAGTATATTTGTATTGAAAGTTAACCCGTAAATAAGCAATGCTCTTGCTTCTGCACTAGAACAGCTGGAAACTCTATGGCAACTAGTCTTTGGCTCAGAAATACATGTCACAGAATCACAAGGTTGGAAAAGACCTTTGAAGATCATCAAGTCCAACCAATCCCATCCTAAGCTAAACCATATCCCTAAGTACCTTCTCTACCCTTTTTTTAAACACATCCAGGGATGGTGACTCAACCCCCCACCCTGGGCAGCCTGTTCCAGGCCCTGACAACTCTTTCAGTAAAAAGTTTTTTTCTAACATCTGATCTGACCCTGCCCTGGTGCAGCTTTGTGCCATTTCCCCTTGTCCTATCTCCTGTCACCTGGCTGAAGAGACCATCACCCACCTCACTACAACCTCCCTTCAGGTAGTTGTAGGTGATGATAAGGTCCCCCTCAGCCTCCTCTTCTCCAGGCTAAACATCCCCAGCTCCCTCAGCTGCTCCTCATAGGATTTGCCCTCCAGCCCCTTCCCCAGCCTGGTTGCCCTTCTCTGGACTCGCTCAAGCACCTCCATGTCCTTCTTATGGTGAGGAGCCCAGAACTGGACACAGCACTCGAGGTGTGACCTCACCAATGCCGAGTATGGGGCACAATCACCTCCCCAGACCTACTGGCCACACTATTTTTGATACAAGCCAGGATGCTCTTGGCATTCCTGGCCACCTGGGCACACTGCTGACTTACATTCAGCCTGCAGTCAACCAATACCCAGGTCCTTCTCTGCCTGACAGCTCTCCAGCCAGTCTCCCCCGAGCCTGTAGCGCTGCATGGGGTAGTTAGGTCCCATGTGCAGCACTCTGCACTTGGCCTTGTTAAACTTTGTCCCATTGGTCTCAGCCCATCAGTCCAGTCTGTTCAGATCTCTCTGAAGAGCCTCCCTACCCTCAGGCAGATCAATGTTTCCTCCCAGCTTAGTGTCACCTGCAAACTTCGTGAGGGATCATTCAAGCCTTTCATTGAGGTCATTGATAATGATGTTGAACAAAACTGAACCCAAGACTGAGCCCTGGGGGCTGCCACTCGTGACCGGCCTCCAGCTGGATTTTGTTCCATTTATCACCACCCTTTAGGCCCGTCCATCCAGCCAGTTTTTAACCCAGCTGAGGGTTCACCTGTCTAGGCCAGTGGCAGGCAGTTTCTCAGTCAGAATGCTGTGAGAAACTGTGTCAAAGGCTTTACTGAAGTCCAGACAGACCACATCCACAGCCTTCCCCTCGTCCATTAAGCGGGTCACCTTGTCATAGAAGGCGATCAGGTTAGTTTGACAAGATCTACCTTTTGCAAACCCATGTTGACTGGGCCTGATCCCCTGGCCATCACGCACGTGCTGCATGGTAGTGCCCAAGATGACCCTCTCTATGATCTTCCCCAGGACTGAGGTCAGACTGACAGGCCTGTAGTTCCCCGGATACTTACTCCGACCTTTCTATATATGGGTGTAACACCTGCCAGCCTCCAGTCTAGTGGAACTTCCCCAGTCTGCCAGGATTGCTGGTAGATCATGGAAAGAGGTTTGGCAAGCACATCTGACAGCTCTCTCAGTACCCTCAGGTGGATCCCATCTGGCCCCATTAACCTGTGGGTATCTAACTGGCCAAGTAGGTCGCTAATCTTTTCCTCCTGAACCATGGGAACTTTGTTATTCTTCCCCTCCCTGTCAGCCAGTTCCTGAGGATGAGTATTCAGGGAATATCCATGTTTACTATTAAAGACTGAGGTAAAGAACAAATTAAGGACCTCAGCCTTGTCCTCATCCCTTGTCACTTATGTTCCCTCTGCATCCAGTAAGGGCTAGATATTCTCCTTGACCCTCTTTTCACTGTTAATGTACCTATAGAAGGACTTTTTATTATTTTTTACAGAACTGTCCAGTCTGAGTTCCAGTTCAGCTTTAGCCCTTCTGACTTTCTCCCTACATGATCTCACTACATTCCTATAGTCATCCTAAGACACTTTCCTGTTCTTCCAAAGCTCATATTTTTCCCTCTTTTTTTTTCCCCTCATTGACTCCTTGTCCGGCAGACTGGGACAGCCTGTTCTTGTGCCACCAGGATTTCCTTCTTGAGGAGCAACCAACCCTCTTGGGCTCCTTTGCCCTCAAGGGCTGCCTCCCATGGAATCTTAACAAGCAGCTTTCTGAACAGTCCAAAGTCAGCCCTAAGAAAGTCCAAGGTGGTTGTTCTGCTGTTCTCATTCCTTACTTCTCCCAGTACTAAGAATTCTATCAGCTCATGATCACTAATGCCCCAGGCATCCTCCAACCTTCACATCCCCAAGGCCTTCTCTGTTTACAAACAACAAGTCCAGCAGGGCACCTTCCCTGTTTGGTTCACTCACCAGCTGGGTCAGGAAGTTTTGTTTCAAACCCTCCAGGAACCTGCTAGACTGCTTCCTCTGCTGTATTGTACCTTTAGGAGACAACCAGTAAGTTGAAGTCCCCAATAAGGACAAGGGCTGGTGATCATGAGACTTCTCCCAGTTGTTTAAAAAACAACTTATCAGCTTCCTACTCCTAGTCAGGTGGTCTGTAGGAGACTCCCATCACTGTATCTCCCTGATTTCATGCTCCTCTGATTTTTACCCAGAGACACTCAACCCTGTCTTCACCATATTCCAGCTCTATGCTGTAAAAGCATTCTCTGACATACAGAGCTACCCCACTTCCTCTCCTATTCAGCCAGTAGGAGTTACTGAACTCACATATAGCTCTTGTTGTATTAGACCAATGTAACAGGCCTTCCCTGTGACACTGGGGGAATTCTCACCTGTTGTTTAAGTGCATTTTTCTTTTTTTTTTTCCAGAATTATTCAAATCTGTTTGCATTGGGGTTTGGGGTAGCTTTTTTTGTTACTGTAGGATCTGAAATTAGATTTTCAGTATTTTGGTAAAAACTAGAAATTAAAGGTATACCTCCCCACCAAGCAGCTATTGATTTTTCTGCTCTGGGCCAAATTGTCATAGATTAAATTGTCTGTTGAAAGAGATTGTAATGGTGAGACGTTTATATAGTCAGTAGGGAAGCTTGAACCTTCTCACAGATAGTTTTAAAAAAAACCCTTAAGTTAAAAAAAATCTTCCTCTGTACTGATAGTTACAGGAAATTTTTATAGTCCTTAACAGCTTACTGTTTTATAAATTTTATCTATGCACATTTTTGTTCTCATGACAATATAGTGAATTTTGATAAGCTTTTAAAATTGCTTTTTAAAAATGTCATTCTGAGTGAGTCAGAAAGTATACCTTCAAACTGTCTTAAAATCACATCCTTATTTATCTTCTAATAAAAGATATTATTGAACCAGCAGAAGGCAAGCTGAACATGCAACATTACCATCTTCATACTGCTTTTTTCCCTATTTCCTGAGAAATTAATGTCCTATTTCTCTGTGAGTTTCAGATTGCAGTATCACAGTATTTTTAGGCACCATTTTGTTAACAAGCGACTTTCTAGCTGCAGTATTTTCTGTCTTAATCTTCCCTTGACCTGTGACTGATGTTGAGGAAGTAAATTAACTTTTGCCTCAACTAGACAGACCGTAGGCAGCTCTAGAATGTGTGTGGGCAAACAATTCTTGCAGCTGCTTATTCTTGGAGTGTTAGCATGGAAGATTTCATAAACAGATTCTATTCAATATTTTTAGAAACCAGACTTGATGTACTTTATATAAAATATTTGAAGAACTATCTTTTATGAATATATAGTCTATATGTAAATGCTTTTTTGGATGTCATTTGCAGTCAGTCTAATGAAGTAATATTCTTGTAAATGTTACTGATGCCGTTTGTATTAAAGTCCAAACCAAAATCTTGTTGCAGAGGGTATCTGTTTAAATATTCTCTGTATATTTCAGTAAAGTAGAGATTTTTATGGATATTGCATCTGGTATCAATAATGTTCAGAAGTACCATCTTTCATTATAAAACTAGATAGGTATTTTGTGGCTATTTAAAGACCCCAAAGTAAACGGCTTACTACATTCAGTAGAGCCACTATATTTTATGTGAAAGAAAAAAACCGCAAGAGTTCTTCATGCAGCAGCTTTGACTGTTCTGTCATGCATTCAAGGAGTATTTGTGTGTACTGTAAGTTATCTGAAGGAAAATTCTTCAGCAATGATGTTTTGTCATATGTCAGTGTTGATTGTGCCTACCAGAGAAAGAGACAAATAATCTGAATGTTGTTGTCTGAACTTGAATTCAAGAGTAAGGTTTGCATTTGAAGCACTAGTTTTGCCTTAAGGGTTTATTCCACTTTAGAAAAGAGTGAGCAATAGCAAAGCCAGCAGTTTCCTTTCAGAGAGCTAATAGCTGTTCAGATAGTAAGAATATGAAAAGAGACTTAGCAAAAGAAAAGAATAATGCCAGTGGAGGAGGAGGAGAGGGTCAGTGTATGAGTACAAGAGAACACACAAACAGTGAAGCTGATGAGGTTATTTTTATTCTCAAAGGTGAGTTCTCAAAAAAAATGTTCATAAGGTGTGCTTACATTAATAGATAGCTGTAAATAGAAAGAAAATGTAAGAAAGAAAATTGTAGAACAACAGTGCACTTTAGCTTTCTTTTAAAGTAGACTTCATTTAAGTAGCTTGTCAGTTTCATTATATTACTCTTGTAACACAGAATAATTTATCCAGTTTAAAGAACTGTTGTCCCAAGACTGCAGATGCTACTCATACAGTACTTTGTAGAAGAAAGGACTTTTTTTTCCCCCTTAACCATGTAACTGTTACTTGCACTTTCATGTAGAATAGCAGTTAAGGTTTCGATACAGTAATTAAAAAAATAATTTCTGTTGGAGACTTTTGCATAAATTGCTTACACTGCAGCCAGCCTTGTTTTAAGCTAAAAACAGATGAATATTGTAGAGGCTAATTAATCACATTGATACCCACAAGAAAAATCCTGTGTGGTTAGTATCTTTCTAAAAAGAGGTAGGATTTTAGAATTCATCATTATAGAGAGACTACATAAAAAGTAAGTCGTGTGCTTAGTTGCAAAGCAATGAGAATAAATACTAAGTACAAATATATTGCATGCATTGGAAGAAATTGAATTTGAGAGGATTTAATGACCAACCAAGGTGTCAGGGAGCAGCAAGGGCTGGCTGCCCCTGGAGGTAAGGCAAGCTGGAAGGTGAGGGTGATCTCCGCATGGACAGTGCCCTCACTGATCAGGGCACAGTCTTACAGCATCTATATGTGAAGAGATCTGGGTGCTGGTAATAAGGCCCATCAATAGTCCTAGGCACAGCGCAATCATGACGGAGGTCCAGGATCCATCTGTGGTGGCCAGTCAAGAGCAAAAGGAACAGAGATAGGTTTGGAAATGAACTGCAATGTGTGTCTGAAGTCCATCTAGGCAATAGGGTCTGAACAGAACTGGAATCATACTGCAGCTTGTGTGAGGGGTCTAGCCAGCCTAGGAGACAGGCATCATAGCCAGATCTGGAGGCAGGTACGCTTGGTGATGTCATTCAGGCAAGGGTTGAATTCAAACCCAGAACAGATCTTAGACAGAACTCTGGGGCCGCAGACAGGGAGTGTTCATGGAAGCCCTGGCTGAGGCTTGCCATGGCCATTAAGACCTGTTAGTGCCCTTAGGGTCCTGATGCATGGTGTGACAAAGTGTGTCTTCAGACTGTATATTAGAGTATGGTCCGACTTGAAATCTAGAATGACATTCTTGTGTGTAAGATGACACCATTGATGTATCTTCTCTGCATGCAACTCAGTTGGCAAAGATTTATTGAAATAACATGGGGGTTGTTTCACTCAGAGGTGTGTGAAGAGGAAGTTGGAAATATGTCAACAAAGGAATGTCAGGCAAAAGAATTAAAAATGAGCTGTGGTGTAATTAAGGTGTGTGATACAAAGGAGAATAGCTAAGGTACCTGATAACAGGAATGGCAACAGTTCAAAGAGGAGTTGAAGACAAAAGCTTGGTATCCGGAAGGAAATTGCGGAGTATGGTTGCTGAGACAAGGCAAAGTGGACAAAGCAAGGGTGAAGTAAAATCACATGCAACAGTATTAGCTAGATTATCCCATCCTCATCTAGAATAACTGCTGAGAGCATACAGTTCTGAAGTGACCTGCTTCTGTATGTCACGTGCCATTTGTGAGGCATTTGGCTGTCTCTAAGTGGCTTTCACAGAGTGCTACAAACATAAATGAATAGATAGCTCTCATTTATTTATAGCTGCCCAACAACTGAGGCTTACTAGCCCAATAGCTTCATTGACTTTCACAAATCATTACAAACCAAGATGTAGTTTTCCTGGAACACATTAAAGCATTCTGTTTTGTACTATAGTTCAGTACTTTACAGTTCAAATGTTTGAGGACATTAATAATAAAGAAGTTGTCTTTAGTTATATGCCATGTTTTACAGACCTTGCTATTACCTAAGTAATAAGTATTCCTTAGAATGAGTATTCTGTGATTCTGTGGTTACTTAAGTCTTAAGTGCAGTCAAATGGGAAGGCTGAATCAAGAGGAAAGGATAGGGATGAAGTACAGGACTGTAGTATGCCATAAACCAGTTTGCAAACACAGAGGCATCTTTACTCATTTTCTGTTTAATTTTACATGATTCAAAGACTCTTGTTCAAAACACACAAACTTCCCTAAGAAAGAGGTGGGTTGTGGAACATTAGTTTCATTCCTCACAGTTTTCGAATTAAACCCTTTGACTTTTGTTGTTCTTACTATAAAGAGAGCACAGTTTTTAGTTATTGTCTAGTTATATGAATGCCTGAGTGTGTATGTGTGGGGAGAAGTTTGACATTTAGAAAGCACAAACAGAACAAATATGTCACCTGTGTATTTTGTCTTTACTCCCTATATAACTTTTCCCCTTTGTTTTTAACTTTGCTATGTCTTCTGACTGGATAATGTGAAATTCAGTTGATAGTTGACACAGGCTGTGCAGCATTTCCAGCATTATTAGCCTTTTGGATGGCTTGCCATCAAGAAGTTTCCACTGGCCCACAGGGAATCTGCTTTTCTCAGATTTTATCTGAGGTTAATTTCAAAGGTTGGGAGAGTAGCATGTAATGAAACTGCTGACCAGCAGCTGTACAAGTGTCAGGAGTTCAGAGATCCTGTCACCTGACAGCAGTTGGGTATCTTATAAATTACGCACCTTCTTGCTGTAAAAGTAGTACACAAGATCTCCTTTTATAATGAAGATTTTTTTATTTCTACTGCAAAAGTCTTTAAATGATTTTGGGTTGTTTTATTGATAATGTTAGACTCCTCCCTCAAAAGTGTTTCTGGTCTGTTTGCTGTAATTTGGAGAGACTACTGTCGTACTTGGAGTCCTGTGCATGTGAGGATGTAGAAACAGTGGTGTGACTTTGTTCAGAAGTTTAGTTGCAAATAATGGGTGAGTTTATGTGTAAGCACATTGAGAAAACAGTCTGGTATCACCCTGGGACTTACAGAGAAAGGTTTTGGGATGTGCAGTGCTCTCTTGCTCGTGCACAGACTTGAACCCAAATTATCTCTTTAGATTTTTGCCCTAATTCAGCTCAAGTGATTTTCATTGCATGTATGCTTATGCCATGTCTGTGACCCACCTAATTAAGGCACTGTTTGCTACAAGGTATAGTGCCCTGAAGCATGGAGGAGACACCTGTGTAGCGTGCAGGATTAGGTTGAGCCAGCCTGTGCTGTCTGGTCATAGTATCACTTAGGTTGGGAGAGACCTTTAAGATCACAGAGTCCAACCACAGCCTAATCCTGCCTAGTCCACCTCTAGACCATGTCCCTAAGCACAATATCTACACACCTTTTAAATACCTCCAGGAATGGTGACTCCTGACACTTCCCTGGGCAGCCTGTTCCAATACTTGACTACCCTTTCAGGAAAGAAATTCTTCCTGGTATCTAACCTAAATCTCCCTGGTACAATATGAAACCATTTCCTAGTGCTTGTTATCTGAGAGAAGAGACCGACCCCACACCTCTCTACATCTTCCTTGTAGGTATTTGTAGAGAGCATAAAGGTCTCCCCTCAGCCTCCTTAAGACTAAAAAGCCCCAGTTCCCTCAGCCCTCCTTATAGGACTTGTGCTCCAAAACCTTCACCAGCTCCATTGTCCTTCTCTGGACATGCTGCAGTATCTCAATATCCTTCTTGTAGTGAGAGGCCCAAAACTGGACACAGTACTCGTGCTGCCTCACCAGAGATGAGTATAATGGAACAATGACTTCCCTACTCCTGCTAGTCACAGCATTGCTGATACAGGCCAGGATACTGTTTACCTTCTTGGGCACATTGCTGGCTCATGTTCAGTTGGCTGTTCACTAGCACCCCCAGGTCCTTTTCCTACAGGGCGCTTTCCAGCCACTCTGCCCCAAGCCTGTAGCTTTTCCTGGGGTTTGTAACCAAAGTGCAGGACCCGATACTTGACCTTGTTGAATGAAAGTTGGCTTCTGCTTCATCAATCCAGCCTGTCCAGGTCCCTCTGCAGAGCCATCCTGCCTTCCAGCAGTTTGACACTCCCCCACAATTTGCTGTTGTCTGCCAACTTGCTGGGGGTGCACTCAATCCCGTCATCCAGATCATTAATAAAGAGGTTAAAGAGGACCGACCCCAGCAGTGAGCCCTTGGGAACACCACTTGTGACCAGCTGCCAGCTGGATTTACCTCCATTCACCACCCCAGCTATCCAGCCAGTTTTTAACCCAGCAAAGAGTATATCCATGTGATCCATGAGCAGTTAGTTTATCCAGGAGGATATGTGGGGAATAGTGTCAAAGCCTTTACTGAAGTCCGGGTAGACAATATCCACAGCCTTCCCCTCATCCACTAAGCAGGTCACCTTGTCATAGGAGATCAGATTGGTCAAGCACTATCTGCCTTTCATGAACCCATGCTGTCTGGGCCTGATCACCTGGTTGTCCTCCATGTGTTGCATGGTGGTTCTCAAGATGATTTTTTTCCATCACCTTCCCCAGCACCAAGGTCAGGTTGACATGCCTTTAGTTCCCTGGGTCCTCCTTCCAGCCCTTCTTGTAGATGGGTCTTACATGTGCCAGCTTCCAGTCTAGTGGAAGCTTGGTCATTGCGGAGGAGCCTTCTGAAGGGTTGTGCTGGTCTTTTTTGTACGGCCAGTGCTGTCAGCTTGATTCGTTGGCTAGAGAGCAGCTGAAAGGGTCTCTGAGTCAGGACCAGTGCCGGCTTGGCACTGACAGTGCTAACCTTCCTCATTCCTTGTTGACCGTGAGAAAGCTGTTTAAATGAGGGAAGTTGATGGTGAGCAACTCAGGCTGTGTCTTAACAGAACTGACTTTTTTCCTGGGGTCTTAAGAGTGTTCTGGTCCTACAACAGGTCTGGGAGGACTACAGTTGTGTTTCCATAATGCTGTGGTTCAGCTGATACCTTTGTTGTCCATAGCTTTCTCTGGGATAATTAAAGTAAAACCTAAAATAACAAATTTTTTTTGTTTTCCATGTAAGTATTTGCTACTTGAAAATTTAACTTATTTAATGTTTCTCAATGCAGGTGAACGTAACACTTAGCTTTCAAAATGCAAAAAGCTTTAGGTCAAATGCTTAAAGTTATTTTTATGTTTATTCAATAGATTATATCGCCATTGCTTTTCTTCATAATGTAGGCTTGCCTGACAGAAAAGCACAGTCAGCTCCTGCCCTGTTTTCCAAATATAGATCTAGGAATAATACCTATATATACACACACATATATAAAATTTTTTTTTAATCCATATATGGCATGTGAACTTCTTAGCAGGTAGAAGCAGGGTTTATATACTTCTAGTTCAGTTGTGATCTTTTTTGCCACTTAATATAGACCTTTCAGTAGTTTATATTAAATAAATTCATATTCCTTTCCTCAATTCGGAAGCCTAATTTGCTATCTTAATAATTTAATGTTTTGTAGGCAAAGGAAAAATTATGATGTGCCAGTATTGTCTGAGAATGTAACTACTTAGAAATGGGGAACTTGCTTTTCCTCCAAACCCAACAGTTACTCATGCAGTTCATACTACAAAATAGAACTGCATGGCCTTCATGGGCAAGGTTTGACATTATATTCCATATTTTGTTTATGTTGGAATGTAATAAGAATAGTAAATGTATCCTGGTAAAAACAAAATATTGCTGACTCTATTAAATCTCTATCACCTTAATTACAATAGTGAATCTAATATCAGGGAAGTATTATCACATTTCATTTAGGTTAATCTCTCACAAGTTCAACTTTACAAGCTGTCTCTATAAAAATGCATTCACACCTACTGGTGCCTGATCGTTTGGTAGCAGAGTACTTAAAACACCATTTTGCCCTATTTCTTGATGACTGCATTTGTTCGTTTTGAGGCACATGAGGTTTTCTTCAAGACTTTGTCTCATCAATATGTGATGGTCCAATAGCTGGTCCTGTGATATCTGTTCTTTAACCTATCTCCAGCAGCTGACCAAAAGGGGGTGCTAACGGACCAAACAGTCTGATGTGTTGCATGAAGAGGTTAAGGACACTTTTTCTTGCAGTTAATTCAATCTCACCTACTGAATTAGATCAGGTAAATACAAGTTTTTACATCTGGGTGTTCTGTAACATGCCAGTTGCCACATTGCTCTTTGTGGAAGGCAGTCATGCCTTATAAGTATGGCTGCGTCTTGTCTTCCACTAGGCTTGTGGGGGATTCTTTGTGACATTTACAGAGGCTCTGTGGCAGGCATTCTCTTTTATACAACTTCCACTTAGTCTTCCATTTATATAGTTAACAAAGGAAAACATAAAGGGGTTAAGCATATGTTATTCAGAAGATATTTAAGAAGTCCAAATTTGTTGAATTTTAGTTTGAATATAGATGTTCAAAACTACCAAGGTAAGTGTTCAAGTCAAATGCGTTAATGTTCTTCATCCTGATATAATGGACTTTTTTGCTGTCCATTTCTTCTGCTGTTTACTCGAGTTCACCAACAGGTCTGGTTAGTGGTGTCAACAGATCTGGGACCTCTAATGTAAGAAGGGAAGAGAAGATATAAATATGTTCCCTGAAACAAGGAACTCTTCAGTGTCCTTATACCACAGTGGGATAAGATGTTTGAGAGACCTGATACTGGTGTGAATATTGTAGTGAAGACTTGAGAACCTCCAGTGGCTTCTCAATGGACCCCTCCATTTGTGTAACGGAGAGGTGGAACCCATTTGTGACTTGGCTGGATCAGTAGATGGTGGTGGAAGAGAAGTAGATACTGCTTGTTTAAGACATGTAGTTACATGATCACAGTATTTTTTCAGGATACACAATACCTGTAGAAATATTTGAACTCTATATATTCATATTTTCACTAGTAGTCATCATTAATTAATTTCATATTATTGAGCTAATGCAAGAGTATTTTTACAAGTATTTAGTAAGACTATGTCACGTAGTCTTTCCCAAATTTCTACTCTTCTCTACATATTATAATTTCTACTCTCGTCTCTACACACATTTACAGTGAGATTATAAAATAGCAAATTCTGGCCGTAACCCAGTCAAGTTACAAAGTTCAGGTCTGTAATACCTCTCTTAAGAAGTGTATGCTGTGGAAGAAAAATTGTCTTTAAACTTTTAAAAATTCCTAACACTGAAATGCAGACATATCTTTAAAAGGTATTGTTTTGTAATAGATATTAAAACAGAGTTTATGCTGAAAGTAGACCTTGATCTGACTGATGGTAAAGACAAAATTATATCATACAAAGCTACATTTTAAGTTAACTGTAATAAATGATGAAATTATAATAGAAAAATTAATTATGCTGAATCATCCAAGTTCTAGGTATTTAAACACCCCATGTAATGGTATAATGGTATGGGGTGTGGAGAAAATACCACTTGCATAATTGCAAACCAAGAGACAATTCGAGTTGTGGTGTCTAGTCAAAAGAGCTGCTGTTATGTTCACGCCAAGTTATCGATGTTTGTGGAAATGCAGAAACACCTCTGTATTTGTGTGGCAGAATAACATGTAGAGAACAGAGAAAGACTCTCCATTAAGAGAGTGTCTAGGAGATTTGAGAGAGGGAATAGCATAGGACAGGAACAGTTGGACTCAATGATCTTAAAGGTCTTTTCCGACCTAGTGATTCTGTGAATATACTCAGGGAGTAGTGTGATACCAGATGCGTCTGAAGGAAGAGGCTTGGAAAGGCAAACTGCATAGCAAAGGGAGAATTTTGCTGAGTCCTTGTGGACTAAGTGTGGCATCTCTACCAGCCATGCAGCCAGATCTCCTTGATAAAAACTTTTTAGAGACTAGAAAACCTTGTTAAGGGTTGGTTATCATCCAAGAACCTGCAGACCGAATTACCCATGTACATTAATGCAGGATGCTGCGGGAAAATACTTGCAGGATGATAAAGGACGTGGGTGACTTTTTCTAATAAACTCCAATTTAATTTTCGCCTACGTAATGTTGAAGGGTTTTTGTTTTAAAAGGCTAACTATTCAAATAAATCCAGGCTTTTATGTTTAAAAGCTTGTTTGTTCATGACTGTGGAACTTACTGTAAGAAAAATGTTTGGGCAGATCCACAATGGAGCTGTGGCCAGCTTAGAGTCTTGTCACACTTTGTTTATTCCTCAGTAGGAAGTTTGTCTGGTCTGTGTTTTGAATGGAACCTTAATGAGCCTAGAAGATAGCAGGGTTTATTGTTGCTAGATATTACGTGTAAAACTTTCTTCTTAGTTTCTGAACTTTAGAATTATATTGCTGGTCTATTTATTATTTAAAGTATTTTGTGTAGAGTAATTTTAAATCCGAGTTTGAAGAGTTTTGTAACAGGGTAAGAAATGGAACTTTGTGGTCTAAGGGCTTGTCCCAAGGTGTTTGCACAGGAAAAAAAAAATTGCATAAATGGTCAAAACAAGGCAAAGTGGGAAATGTGGACCCATATTTCTTACAAAGAGAAAGGAAGAAAGCAGATTCCAGAGGTCAGTACTAGAAGAAACAAGGAGAATCTTGTGAGAACGGAACTGTGAAAAGTATGTTTTATAATTCTGCATGCTTATTCGTTACAAAAGCTACCTAAAGGTGAAGGTGGATGTGAGCAGAGGCAAAGTATTGGGACTTTTATGAGAATTACTTTACTGTAGAGAACAGAATAAATAGTTTAAATTGAATGCTCACTTAAGTGATTTAGCTTGCATTTTAATTTAATTTTAAGGTAAAATAAATATTGTAAAGTTTAAAGAGTTTCTAGGGGGAAACTTGAGTGATGGAATGATACTTGTCATTGTGTGAGTTTGAAGAGAGAATTGTGTGAAAAAGGTCTGTTTCCTGGTTATCACATCAGTTAAGTACCTGACATTAGGGACAAACTTGCAGTTAAACCTGTTGAAAATTAAAGCAGCCCGCTGGGAATCAAGTAGTACTGCCTATTAACTTTTAAATAGTACTATTTCAGATCACATGGCATTTCAGAGTTGCTGGTATTTCTAAGCTCCAGTTACTTTCCTATGAGAGATGCAACAAATGGAAATATCAACAGCCTGTCATCTTCAAAACAAAACTAGTGTTTTATGTATTTTCACACAGAGAAACCTCTGTGGACTTACAGTTCACATTCCTAGCCTAGTCCAAATGCCAGTTTTCTAACATTTTTCAAATAGGAAGTTCTCCAGGAAAGCATGTTCTTTCCAACTCCCTTCAATCCAGGGATGGACAGAAGGCGGGGCATTTAAGAAATGTACAAAGTTGCAAATTCCAGTAACAGTTGGGCTTTTTCCAGAATGATGTAGTCCACAGAAATGGCTTCTAAGTGTGATGAAGAGAAGCAAAAGTTGGCTTGTCAGTCTGTTTTTGTGGAAGAGGAGCTAAACCACCATGGTTTAGAGTTGTGTGTCACAGCGAGATGGGATGCTTTGCCATTTATCCCAATTAACAGAGACATCTTGTGTAAAATAATCAGCTCCCTCTGTATACAGTGTAGAGGCATCTCAGGGAGTGATTCTGCCCACCTCTAATCTGGGGATGCTTTAACCCTGTTCTATTAACTATAATGGTATGAAACTTCTTTATTTTTTTTCCCTGTAAATACAGAAATCTCTAAAATGAGCAACTAAGTAAAAGCAATGTCAAATGGTATGATGCTGAGTGGCAATCACTTTGGAAGGGTGTGGCATTAAAAGCTGATTAATGCTTTTCCAAGTTAAGAAACAAAACCCAAAACACATGAAAAAATCCCTAAACCAAAAGCAAAAACCAAAGCAACCAAGTTAAAACTGAATTTTGCCAAATTTTATTCTAAGTTGCATTTATATTACAAGAAAAAGTGTGATTCTGGTCAGCCTTATAACCCTGGCATACTCAAGTCTTTACATATTCATCAGACCTCTCCACAGAGCAAGTTTCAGAGAACTTTTGTTTCCTTGTTTGCATTATTTTCCATCAAGAAAGGACCAATTTGATTGCATAATGCAGTGTTATCCTTTGGCCATGTTTTAAGTAGTGCAGTGAACCACTGTATCACATGAAATTTGAGAAAACCTGCAGAATACTAGTCCAATACCATGGAGCAGAGGAGAAATTAGTTTTTCTATTACAATGTTTTTATCTTATTTGAAGTTGAAAATCTTGTGGCTTCAGATACTTAGCCACTGGAAGACAAGTGTAATGCTTTTGCTCCTAAGGTTTTTAGGATAACTTTAGGATAACGGTGTGTTTTTGAATAAGGACCCTCTAAAAGCAGTTTCTTGTAGCAAACTGCAGTATCTGTCTATTCTGTTTGTATGGTGCATGTGCAACATGTACAAATTAAAAAATGACAGCTGTGTTGAGCCAGAAACATAGGCATAGATTTTGAGCTAACAGAGTAGTTACCATTTCAATGTTTATGAAATTATTGTGCTCCCTTGCACTTGAAAACTTCATCTTGTTCTTCCAAGTACCCTTCCAGACATATTTTGTCATTTCAGATAGGAATAGATGTGTCTGTCCATGTCACAGAGTTGGGTGTTCCTGTAAACGTTGTGCTTTGAGCTTGTTAGTCATGATGTGGGGATTTTTAAAAATTGTTATTGGCAGATGGAATGTTTTTTAGAAGAATGAAATCTCTGATAGTAGCATGGATTTGCAATAATCTGCATTTGAAATATTTTGAACTGAATTTTGTTACACTTGCTAAGTTTTATAAGATTCTTGTGGCTTGCTTTATAGTCAGCAGTTTCAAATTCTAGTGTAGGTTTTACCTCCTAAAAATTTTACAGTGGTAATATTGTCTGAAAATCGAATGCTTGTTTAGTTAATGTGTTGAACCTGGAGTAGCTAGATTAATTACATGGTCAGGTTCATATTTCAAATGCATTCTCACCAGAATCAACAAAAATTAGGGAAGGATTTGAGATGAGAAGACACAGTGGATGCATGTCTTGTGGAGACTGTTCCTCTAGGTAGGTTTTTAATGTTTCCGTGTCTTAGTAGAATGAGGCAGAAGATAACGCTTTTCTAATTCTGCAGGTTTTGAATGATTGTGTGCAAGTTGTCTGGGCCTGAGACACCTTTCCTGTTACTGACTCTTTAATAGGTAGATTGGTTAGTTTGGCTTTAAAAACTGTGGTGTTTTTATAGACACTTTTGGATGGTTTCCTCAAAAGTGAAGTAGGCGTTACCAGCAGAGTTCAGTTACTGTGAGTAGGGTTGTAAGTATCGCACAGGCAAAATCTTGAAGTTTATTTGGATCTGCAAGAGTGTTTGGCTTCTCTGATTAGGTGATCTTCTGAAGAACAGTTGAAATGAAAGCGTCTTCGTCCCTTTTACTGTTCTGTTGTCTATATTCCTGCGGTTTTGTGCCTCATTTGTTTAAAATGACCTTAATTAAATGTGAAACACACTATTAGCTGAGAGCATTGGGTTTTTTGGCATGTTTCACTCGCTGTTGCTTTATTTTGCCAAATGATGATTTGTACTCAAAGGGCCCAATCCTGACATAAGTGACATAATGCAAATTAAGGGCAACTTTTACTTCTTAATTCAGTGATGCGGGATTAGGTTCAGTGCTTCCATCTGTACCTTACAGGTTTAGTAATTATGCAAGAAGATTAATCATATTTCTTGGAAATGAGTAAGCTGACCCATATTGACTTAAAATTGGAAAAAAAACAGTTGTGAGCTTTGCCCACTGAAAATCAAGCAAATATTGTTTGAATTACCGTTTTAGGGTTTGGGGATTTTTGTTTTTAATCTTGAATTTGTTAGTACTCTGTAGTTAAAGTGTAGAACTGGAGTTTTACCATTGCAAATAGATTTAGGATTTTTTTCCTCTGATGCCATCATTATAAGGATCAGAGTTCCAGAATGCTTGCAGCAGCCTTGTATTTTTCTGTCTGTTCGTGACAAACCAGCTACTGTACATTCATATAGAGCAGTACAGTCCTTGCCACTGGCAGTCTCTCTGTGACAGAGAGCCTGTAGGCTGACATAAAGTGCAGCCTGTTGTGAACTGCTAAGTGGGAGTCTGCCAAAAACTCAGCAGACAGAACTAATTGGGGAGAAAAAGGATTTTTGTGCCCTCATCTCTTCCTCTTCAATTTTTTTTACAAGACGGATATTGTTAAAGTAACTTGTTTATGTAAGATTTGTCTGCCTCTATTTTCTCATTGCATGAATCATTTTTTAACTTCGAGTCTTGCACCGCAGGTCACTGAGCACTTCCACATGGCGGCTGGCACAGGACCAAACTCGAGACACGCAACTCATCACAGTTGATGAAAAATTGGTAAGGGTTTTCTACTGCATACTGCTATGATACAGCCTTCAGGGTTATTTCTGCACAATAGGCATTCAGTATGGTATTCTGCGTTCTTCTAGGAAAGACGTATTATTGTGAACTACAAAGCAACAATCCTTCATACATTTTTAAAAGGGGAACCTAAGTAAAACATACATATGTGAAAGAAATCAAGCAAAGTGTTAAGCAATATAAAATGATGAGTACCTTGTTTTTTATTATTATTATGGTCAAGGCCCAGTATAAGTTGTAATTTATAACAAGTCAGTAGATTTTGAAATCTGGGTATGTTTTCTGTGTAGTGAAATTGTACAGACTTTTCCAGCTTCCTGAAATTATCTTCATTAGGACCCATATTATTAAAGAAACATTGTAAAGAAGCATCATGCAGGATTATTGTTGCTATGCACATTCTCTAGCTTTTGAATATGCATGAAGGTTTGATTACAGCTAGGAACGAATTCTTCTGCTAATCGGTAGCAGATCAGAAATTTGGCAATCTTTTCTTGTAAGTTCTTCCATAATGTGTGGTCTGTTACTCTAGATGCAACCTGACACTTATGTTTACATTATTCACTATTATAATTTTTGTAAGACTTCTGCAGGGAATGCATCACAGCAGAAGCATGTTTTTCATTGGTTTTCATATCGCTTTTGAATCTACAGGGGAAAAAAAAAATTCCCATCATGTGTACCAGACAGTTCATATTGTATGACTTCCTTGTATCCCTGAAGCTATATTACCTACTTAAGAAATAATTGGGATTTGTATTGATAAATTGAACGTTTGTAATGATAACTGCAAGTTGAGACAGATGATGTTTAGCAGGCTATAGGGGAAAAAATACACCTACTTAACAACTCTTTAAGGCATATTTTTTCCTCATGCTTTGTATTATAGTTGTAGTGATAATAATCAGTTCTTTTCTAATATTACCATTTCAGTTTAAAAATCAGGGAAAAAATTAATACTGTATTCCAGTGAACATGATTATCTTGCTTATCTAATTGCATAACTTGGGATTCAGGAAATTTCATTTGAAGTAGAAGATTTTGTGAGTCACTATGTAAATACCAAGCCAATAGACCTCTGTTTCCCTAAACAAATTATGCATTTCATTTGATGATTGTCACTGTGTTCTTTAAATTAAAAAAAAAAAATCTAAATGGAGATTTTATAGTTTACATTTTAACACTTCACTGTTGTGACCTCAGGTGATGGATACATAGATCTGAAAGAGGCTACAGTGTGAAGACAGACCTGCAAAGCAAATACTCTTCTGTCTTCCATCTTGTATGCAAATGTACATTATTGTAAGTTAGGTTTGTACATTACCCTGTGTAGGTATGAGATTTTATACTTACTGTTGAGTTAAAGTGATGCGATTTTGAAATACAACCATTCTATTCTCTCAGTGGTAGTTTGAATGAATTGTAAGTGAAGTGGCTATTTCTAATACCATTGTACATTCTCATCAAGTTGAAGGTGCTCATATCATAGTTACTTGGATTTTTTTTTTGAGATGTCATAATAGCAGGCATGAAAATTTTCATATTTATAATGTATCTAAATTATTATTTTATCATGAGCGCCTTGAAGTATGTCAGGCTCAGTAGTATTTTCCTACAGTATTGTGAATATAGGTGCACATTCTAGGTGCATGATTTTTTTTTTCTCTCCATATTATTGTAGGGCCTGAAAATTAGAATTTTTTAAAAATAATTCGTAGATTTAGTAAATTTTTTGGACGTGTTTTTGTAGTGCTATATATTCAAAATTTATGATCTATCAGTGGGGTATGGTTACCCTTTTGTGCCTTACTCCTCTTGTAACTTATTTTGAAACTGCTATCTTCTGTTGATGTTTACTATGTTAGTAGATTAACACTGTGATTACTGAAAGCTTCCAACTGAATTAATATATTTCCAGTGCATTTGTAGATCTTTTATTTCTGTGTGTACCTACATGTGCTAGAACTTGTTCAACAGGAATTTATTTATCTAGTGTCCCATTTGGGAAACAAGTGAAGTGGAAGGCAGAAGGGCACCCTGACATTGAATTATTAAGCAGTAGTTGGTCACCTTCTTACAGCAGACCTACATGTTGAATACAACAGAAAAATGAGTTCTACTGAAATAATTCAAAATACAGTAGAACGCATTCATATTTTGTATTTGAAAAAAATTGGCATTTTAAATGTAGAAGGAGTTAAACACTCGGCTTGTAGAGAACCCTTCCAAGGAGTGAGATGTTTGTCTCAGTTATTAGCTGGTTTCAGTGAATATTGAATAAAGTAACTTCTAACACACAGTTAAATCCAAAGAAAATAACATACAAAAATGAACAAAACTAAACAGAAATACACTTATTGCATCACATTTTGAATCTCTGGCCACCAATTAGGTCATATTCCAGGAGTCTGGACAAATAGCTGTGTGAAAAGTAGTCTCTCAAGACCCTGCTTGCATTAGGAAATTTGGGCTGTAGAGGACAAAGGCTGTCGGCAGCAAATCTTCTTCAGGTAGTGTTCCAAATGATTTAACTGTTTGTGTGTATGAAATAGTGTCTTTTCCTAAAATGGAAGTTTGAACTATTGAAATTGCTGTTACTTGTTTTAGTGTTGTTTAGGGTGCACCAATAACATTTGTTGTATCTAGAGGTCGTCCACTTCAGGATGTGTGCTTTAAGCAGGCTTCCCAGCTGGTCCTGCTAACACTGCATTGTGGTTCTCTAGCATGGTGTTTCTACAGGATAAGCTTTTTTTTTTTTTAAAAGTTGCTGCCTACAATTGGGAGGTACACCCAAATATTTGCCAATAAAAGGACTTTTGTAGTTGTTAAATGGTACTGATATTGCAGGAGTATTTAAAAATTAGAACAAGTGCCAGAAAATAATTGTTTGCCTCTCTGAAGCAGAATATTCCACTGATAATGTATATGCTGTAGCTCAAAGTAAAAATTATTCCAAGAGCAGTTGTAGGGTTTGGTCACTGGGGAGATGCTAAAAACATTGTGGAACTGTGGTTAAGGATCAGCTATTAGTTGCATCCATCTCACAGATGTTTTTATTCTGTATCAGGCCAAGATAAAATAGGATGAATTGCTACACAGAGTTAAACATCCAAGAGCAGTGTTATTAAATACAAGGGAAACAGTACTAAAGTAGTTTTTGCAGTGCTGCAAGATCACGTAGGGATGGACACTTATTACAAGCATGACAGGCTAACTACAATGATGCTATTGGCATTTGAGCACTGGTCCTGAAATTTTTTTGTCTGTTCTGCTAAGTGACCTTTTCCACTATTGGTTAGTACTGAGCCTAAGCAGAGGCCAGTTCTGATTGCAGATAAACTCCATGTAACTCACTAAAGATAACTTGCATACATAAATTGGATGAAGGAATTCTGAACCATTTTTGGAGTATGAGCAGTTCATACTTCTTAGATGATGTTCAAGAGTAGTAGTAGATACAACATACTCCATCAGCCCAGGCCAATGTGGATTTGTAAGTGCACTTAGAGAATGAGGGAAAGGCTCTGGATGTTGTTTACCTGGGCTGTAGTAAAGCTTTTGACACTAATTCCCACATCATTCTCATGGAGAGGCTGGCTGCTTGTGGCTTGAACGGACATAAACTCCACTGGTTAAAGTAACTGGCTGGATGATCAGGTCCAAAGAGTTGGGGTGAATGGAGTTAAATCCAGTTGGTGGATGGTCACAAGTGGTGTTCCCCAGGGCCCGGTGCTGGGGCTAGTTCTCTCTAATATCCTTATCTGTGGTCTGGGTAAGGGGATCAAGGGCACCCTCAGTAAGTTTGCAGACAACACCAAGTTGGACAGCAGTGTTGACCTGCTTGAAGGCAGGAAGGCTCTACAGAGGGATCTGGACAGGCTGGATTGATGGACCAAGGCCAACTGAATGAGGTTCAACAAGGCTCAGTGCCAGGCCCTGTGTTTGGGTCACAACAACCCCAGGCAGTGCTACAGGCTTGGGGAAGAGTGGTTGGAAAGCTGCCTGGTGGAAAAGGACTTGGGGGTGTTGACCAACAGCCAACTTAATATGAGTCAGCAGTGTGACTGAGTGGCCAAGAAGGCCAACAGCATCCTGGCTTGAATCAGAACTAATGTGACCAGGAGGAACAGGGAAGTGATCTTCCCCCTGTTCTTTGCGCTGGTGAGGCTGCACCTCAAGTACTATGTTCAGTTTTGGGGCCTTCACTACTAGGAGATCAGTGAGGTTCTGGAGTGTCCAGATAAGGGCAGTGAAGCTGGTGAGGGGTCTAGAGCACAAATCTGATGAAGAGGAACTGGGGTTGTTTAGCCTGGAGAAAATGGAGACTGAGGGAAGATCTTACTGCTTTCAACAACTACCTGAAAAGAAATTGTAGCAGTATGAGTGTTATCTCCCAAATAACAAGTGATAGGACAAGAAGAAAGGTTGGTTAATAGGGAAAAACATCTTCAGTTGTAAGGATTATCAATCACTGGAACAGGGAAGTGGTTGAGTGACACTGGAGCTATTTATAAAACTCATAAATGTGGTGCTTAGGGACATGGTTTGATGGTGAACTTGGCAGCGCTAGGCTAACAGTTGGACTTTCTAAGGTTTTAAAGGTCTTTTCCAACCTACATGATTCTATGTTTCTAATAACTATTGTGAAATTGGTGTCAAGAGTCTTAGCAGCTTCCTCTTGGCTGTCCAGAGGTAGCAGTTAGTCTGTTGTAAGTGTGTACTACCGGAAAATTGATGAGTCGCCGTATATTAATAGGGTTCTCAGAACATGAACCTCTTTAGCAACAGAAAACTTGCAGAAAGTCCATTTTTTCTAAAAGAATGCATTACTAGCAAACATCATGGGATATTTTCGAGATTGAGTCATAGTTTGTTCACCTTCATCCAAATCCCAACTATGGCTAGGCTTCAAAATTAGTGAAATTGTATAACCTTTGATTGGAGAACTATAGACTTTAATAAGCAGTGAAAATGCTGCAGCTCAAAATAAAATATACAAACAAATGAAAAATAAACTGGAATAATTAAATTTCTTCAAATCTCAGGCTGATAGTCTACAGTCCTGTGAAACAAAGGATGTAGCGAATCAAGCTTTAACATGCTTTTTAAAGTGTTGTCATTACTATCAGCTTACCCAAGGACTGAGAGTATGTAATGTACTGTACTCTGAAAACCAAAGTAGCAATGTGTTATAAAATTACGTGCAAGACAGTGTGACATTACATTTGAAGACTGTGTATAGGAGCTTTTTTTGCACTTGATGGAGATGAACACTTGTCAAAGTATGCAGTTATTAGAGATAGGGTTACAGGATTTCCTTTTCTTGAAAGTGCTATCCAGCCAAGAATTCTCCAACATTGCCACTGTATTAGATAGTAAGGACGTAGTGGATATTCTGTGTCTTGTTTTTTGGAAGTATTGTTAGCCCCTTGTCAGTTATTCCTTGAGGGTGATTTTGAGCTGTCCCTAAAGTAATTTAAATGAATAGAATAATTCATAATAATAATTTCTTCATTGAATTAGTTCTAACTTCAGTACTTATTCAGCTGGTCACCATAAACGATGCCGTTTAGGACAGGATTCCTCTTTAGTTGAGGAATGTAACTTACAAATTTTTGTGTACCTTTTATGTATGGCTCCTTGGTACATTGTCATATTCAAACAGTACAAACTATCAGGGTGGAAATCTGTGAGGCGTTCAGAGAGTGTTACCAATTCTTTTCCCCTACCCCTAAATTTCTCGTAGGTTGCATTCTCTCTATTTTATTTTTCTCCTAATTGAATCATTGGCTTGCATTTTGCTTCAATAATGAAAAATGAAAAAAAAAAAGCAAAACAACCCTCTTGTGTAAAATTAAGTTAATGAAAGTGGTTTTTTCCACCTTTTACTTTCCAGATACCTTTTGATAAAACTTTCTAGCTTTGGCCAAAATGTTCTTTTATACAGTCTGTGTTTTGGAAATGTGCTTTCAGTCACCACAGTCCTGTCAGGCAAGCAAGTGAACAGTGTATTTGAACTGTGTTGTACTTGGGATTCAAGATAAAGAAAAATTGTTTGCCAGTGATTTATAAAATAATAGTGTGTCTTGTCCTGTTGTTTCACTTTATATGTAATACTTAGTGTTTGGTTTGCATTTGGCCATCTGCAGTTTTTCCCTTTTTCATTTTTCTTTTTTCCCCTTTCTTTTTTTTTACCCCCTGTGAAGATTTAAATACTGTTCTGGTGAGGAGAAAACTGCCCTAGATAACTTGGTCAAGCAGCTAATGTGAAATTTAAAGGTTGTAATGATTTTGGGGATGGTGATAATCCTCACTTCATGTAGAGCACAGTGGTCAGCCTTACCATATATTTATTTCTGAAGAGTGATTTTTTTGTTTGTTTCTTTTTTATTTAAGTAATTTGTCAGTTTCTCCTGTATAGTTTTGGCCAATAGTTGCCTTTGGTCTTTAATACAGTACAAGCTTATGGGTAGTAAGTAGCTTCTGAAGTTACCAGGTTATCTAGCAATGTACAGACTTTCAATACTGCAAATTCATTATATTGATATTGCTTGCTACAGCTTGTACTTTTAGTTTGATCAAGCTTGCTGTGGTTTAGAAAGCCGAGTTGGTTGGATACCAGTAGCAAGCTATTTAGAAGAATGTCTCCTGGCAGCAAGTTACTCTCCATGATAAAAAAAGCTTTCTGTAATTCTGACAGTCAAGTAAAGAAATTGCTATCACCTTTAGCTGTCCTTTTAAGAGCAATAAATATTGCTATATTACTAAATTTCAGATTGATATAGTACTAGTTTTCATTTTAGAAAAGTACACATTTTCCGTGTAGCCCAGAACGTTGTATAAAGTGATAGAGAGTTGTATGAATGAGAGCAACTGCACTCTCATCTCTCTGTAGGTTTATTTTGGTTTTAGAATAGGGTGAAGGGTTTGGATTTCTTTGTCTGCGAGCCTTTTTTTTGTGCATGGTAGTGCTATCTCTGCTGAGTATTGGAAGAAGGAGTGTCTGAGATTGAGGTTACACAATCTTCTAACATCTCGAGTGTCTGTTTTGTCTGGGCTTCCTTCATACGGCATTCTTGTGCAAAAATTTAAGGGCTTTAGTCTGGAGCACTGGGTCAAAGAATATGTCTCTCTGAAAGGTATGCAGGTGATTTTTAATTTTTTTTTTCCCTGACAAAGTATTTCATTTTTTATCAAAGAATACTGATGTTGGAGAGCTTGCTATGATGGCTTTTGTGAACAACTTAAAGGAGTATCATTGTCTCATGTTCAGTTTGTCTGGCTTCCAAAGGGTTATTCAACAAGCAAATACTTGCGTGGTTTCCTAAGTCTAAATATGCAAGCAATGTTTCTAATCTGCTAGAAAGAATAAAAGTAAGTCATTGATACAGTCTAGTAATCAGCAGAATTAAGAAGTAATTTCATTTTCGGAGCCGTTTTGTTTAGTTGTATTGTTTTTTCAAGATAACAGATAGTAGATAATATTTTCATATTCCATTCCATTATCTGAACGTTTTCTAGAACACTTAAGTTATTATCCCCTTTTATGAACCAAGTTTGTAGATTACGTGATTTCCTCTTTTCCTGTCAGGAATAGTGAAGAGCTCCTTGTGGAGCACTTGCTTTTCTGCTGTATCAAATGTGTCTTTTTGAATTTTTGTGATATATCTGAGTTGTAGATTTAAGACACAAATCCTACCCCAAGGTTCTGTGTACAGGTTTGAAAGTTGTTACTAGTCATGAAGTTCTAGCTGAATCATTTTATCTCAAGTGAGAAGGGAAGAGCTTTCGCTGTGTGGAAGGCTTGTGGGAATCCTTGAAGATCTTGGTCATCCTGCGAGACAGCTTGGTACTTCTCCGTTGTTACCTCTTTCTACTCAGATCATCAGTGATGACACAGAACCAGGTGCTCTCCACTTCTTGATGTCTTGTGTATGAGGTATCTTTGAAATTCTTCTACTGCTGCTCTCTCAAATCAGGAATGTTAACCTGTGTTAAGTGAGGATGTGGGGAGAGCATCTGATGGTCAGATCCAGAATTGTAATATGCATTTTAGTTGTGAAGCAGGCACTGTATGGAAATTGCCCAGTCTCTAATGTATCTTTCTGTCACACTCAGATCTGTTTATTCTGTAAACCCAAAGCCTTCTGTTTACTGCAAAGGAAAATCTTACCTCAGTGGGAAAATAACTTTTATCCTGCTACTGCCAGCGTGAACACTGGGTTACAAGTGATTAGAAGCTGAGCTCTAGAGAGTTTCACCAAAATGCTGACCAGACAGACCAAATACGGTATTTTTTAAAGGTGTTATAATTATGTTGCAAATGTCTCTAAAAAATTGAGACAACAGTGAGTAGTTCTGATTACAAACATCTAAAGAAGTGGATAGTTTTCCCTTACAGATTAATTGTCTAGATGTGCACATATATTAATGTATAGAAATAAATAACAGAATGTTTTTATATAGGCCGACACCATCATCATAAATCTTTTTAATCACTGTTTAGTAAACACAATTGTACATTGTAGTCTGCTTTGATTTCTGCCCCCTCCCCCCGCCTCCCCGTAATAGAAAACTGAAAGGAAAGATGTAGTGTATCAAGTTGAATTACTGAATTTAATTGGTGATGGATTTCCCTCTATTGTATGAAGAAGTATAAAACCATGATTTCTGTCCTATAAATAACCTTAAAGGCCAAGCGTATAAAGGCCAGTGCACAAATTACAGGGACGGATTTCTGGATAGAACAAGCTAAAAACAGTTTGTGAAATAACTCTAATACATGCTTGTTACGATACAGCTCTTTAGAGAGGTTATAGAAAGCTTCCATTTTAACTAACCGTAGATAAATTTAAAGAAACAGTCCAGTGGTATTAAGCTGTGCGTTTTATTGATGACGGTGAAACAATTGAAGCCTCATCAACCCTTCCCATCCCCACCAGGGAATAATGACTGTGTTACTGTTAGAAAAGGACTTTCTGAAACACATTTAAGGCTTAAAAGCTGTATGCACTAATTAACAAAATACAGTGAACATTTAAGCTGTTAATAGCCGCAACATCCCTGATGCATAGACCTTCAGTATGCTAACACTGCATAACAGTTCTCTATTGTGCATCTCTTTAACGAGGGTAACTGTGTCAGTTCTTTTCTTGCTTCACTACCTGCTGTGTATGGAAATTATGTACACTGTTTAGCACTAGCTTTCAACTTTTAAAGTCCATGCATATTACATAGAAGCATTACATTTTGCATTAGGGTAAGGGACAGCTTTTAACAGGTCTGGCTTCCTTGTAATTTCTTAAATGCAACTTTTCTTTTAAAAACGCATACACCAAAAGGGATTTTGTTCTAAATTTGCATTTCTTGATTGGGGATTTGCTTCTGGGGTTCTCCACTGTGTCTCACACCACTTGTTACTATGTGGCAAAGATCTGTTACAGAAATCACTTTATAAAGGAGAAGTAAAGAATAGAGAACATGCATCACAATGAAAGCAGTCTTTGGTTTACATGAACTCAGAATTTCTCAATATTGTTCTTAGTAGCAGACTATGCACTAGTGTGACAGTATTGTCAAGTTAAACTTTAAACCACTACTTTTTTGCTTTTTTTCAACCCCCAACTTTGATGAATGTCTTTTTTTTTTAATAAACAAAAGCCTAAATAGTTTGTTAAATTTTAAGCCTTAAAGTTAAATGGTGTTCCACAGCTACCATTAAATAGGGAATTAATAAGTTGTTGGGAGGTGAAAGGAAAGGAACACACAAATACACGATAATGAATTAAAGAAAAAAAAGTATTGTTTGCTCTAGCTGCCAGCCCAGGGAGATTGTTAGCTGGTTAAAACTGAATCCACAATAGATGTTTCATGTACTGCAGTGATAATCTTTCTTACGACTTCATCATAGGAAATCTTACTAGAGTTATCAAGTCTTAAGACTTTGCTGCACATCCGAATTTGAACTCAACAGCTCAGACCTTAGGATACTGCTGTCTGGTTTAGAGTGGCCAAGGTGTTCCTGCTTCAGAGCAGCAATTGCACTACTTAGGTGTATATAGTGTTGTAGTTCTCTGCTAGGTTCTGAACGTCATGCTCCCTTAGGTCTTTTGCAGCTTGAGCGTTCCACAGCACTGAGAAAATGCACCCCAGCTGCCACACATTCAACACAGGTTAGACATCTTACCCTCCAAAGGCTGAAGATGATGAAACAAGTGGTGCCTGTATTTGGGAATGCTACCTGGGCCTTTTGGGAAAATTTCTTAATGGATGCTTTAAAGGAAGCTCTGTTTTCAGATGGGCGTAAAGCAGATCAGAATTGTTAATTTTCTTGTCCTGACAGAATTCCTGAAAAACAGTAACTTTATAACATTCACTTAAATCACATGCTTATGATTTACTTTATAAACACAGGTAATTCTAAAATATAACACAGGAAATGTAAAAAAATGCAGCCACTTGTGTGCATGGAAGCAAAAGATTTGCTCACATATGCTTTGACTAAGTTCTAGAAAATATGTTCTCTCTAAATCTTGCTGAGTTACAAGAAAAACTAGTTTATAAGATCTGCTGTAAGTAATTTGGACTTTTTTCCCACCTCGTTTTGAAGTAAGTACACTGTGTCATTTCCTCAGTTTGAAGAATGTTACGATCACACTAAAGCATCTGATGACGACTAGTAGCAACAGCAGTCTGTTTTTATGAAATATATCACTGTTCCCTGTCCACCCCTACTTTCTTCCATTTAATAATGATTTTCTTAGTTTAGGTCATGTGGAGAAACTGAAAGGAGTATACCCAAATATTTCGGTCTCCTTTTTTTAAGATTTCATTGTATTTACCCAGACAGCATTTATGAGATGAAGACTTACTGTTCCACGGAAAAAAAACCCAAACCAGATTATTAATAAATAATAATTTTACCTTGCTTTTTGATTCTTTCTTCGCAGAAAAACTATACTAAGTATGTGATACCTGTCTGTGCTGAAAGAGAGACTTACATGTTTTGAATGTTTAATCTGAAATTTCTAAAATGTTTACCTGTTCATCAAGAATGCAGGCTGAACGTATGTTTGTCAAGAAAAATGCC
Source organism: Laterallus jamaicensis coturniculus (assembly GCA_022605575.1). Lineage (NCBI taxonomy): Eukaryota > Metazoa > Chordata > Aves > Gruiformes > Rallidae > Laterallus > Laterallus jamaicensis. The sequence continues at coordinate 4,099,139 of JAKCOX010000024.1, read as the reverse complement.
TCTTGAAGCTTGTCAGGGCACTGCAAAATCTGAGATTTTTGCTTTTTAGTATTTATTTAATATTTATTATGACCATTGAAACTAACGAAAGGACAATTCAGCAGCTTTTGTCATAAATTTTACCATTAATCCCAGTGTTTCTGTGACTTCTGCAGGAGACATGTGAATACAAGATTTGGGAGTGTAATGCAGACTGTACATGTTCTAAGGGGTGAAAGAAGGGCTGATGAAGGTGAAGTTTTCTGCTTTATAGTGTGAAGTTGTGTTACAATTTGTAGAGACCACCTGGGATTTTTAGAAGTCCAGTCAGTTGTTCCTTTTTTACTCTTTGCTCTCTCTGAACAAACCCAAGCGACACTGGTTTAATGGTGTGTGGGATGTGTTATGCCATTATGTTAGTAGTGTTTCATGCAAACAGCATGGAACAATCCTGGGCATGCAAAGTATTAGGAGAGTGGAGTGAGCATTTTTGCAGTGGGACAGGCGACAGGAAAGGTCTCAAGGAGGTTTTGTGACAGTGAATGTTTAGCCATCGTTGCTGTTCAGGTAATGTCTCCTCAGCTGTGAAATACAGACGGATGAACAGTGTGATCAAGCTAACTGCACTTGCAAATCTTAGACTGATTAGAATGCTGACAGCTCCTTTGCCTCATGGCAGTCAATACTCTAAATTAAAGTGTTACAGTGGACTTAGGCTGATTGCAGTAGTGTGACAGTTTCTGCATCTGTTAGACTCACTTCTCAGCATATCCTTTTCTCCATACCCAGTTTCTCTTTAGCGTTTGCTGCAAAACTGCCTATGGAAAGAGATTTTTAAGTTTTTTTTTTTTTAAAGAACAGCTTTTGTGCAGCCATTACCGTTACTGAATCCTTATTCTGTTTTCGATTTTTTTTTCTTTTTTTGAAATACGCTTCTTTCACTGCTATTCTCAACTTTTTTACTAGTTATTCTGCAGAATGGCTAGATGGGAAGACATGTTATGGGTAACACCATGTTTTTGACAGATGACTGTCATAATGGAAAATGATTGTGAAGCCTGAAAGAAAACTATGCTGTGTGATACAGAGTTTCCTAAGGGCAAATATGCTTTTTCCCCCCCTTGTGTCTGTAGCTGTTAGATAAATGTTGTCTGACCATGTTTAGTTCATTCTGCTCCATTTTTCGACTTACAGTTTGCATAGTAGATTTTCTTTCCTTACATTTGTTGCTAAAATCCTGTATTGAAGTGTAGAAACATGTATGTCCTCATCCTGATGTACAGCCTAAGCAGCTGAGCACACTAAATAAAAAGACCCTTTCACCGCAGCTATTTTGTGGGTATTATGCAAGATGTCCTGTGCTTTGATGTAACAGCTCCTAAGGAAAGTGTATTGCAACATGAAATTTATAGCAAAACTTTATGCACTTTGTCTGGTAAAAAGTGTTGGGGGCGGGGAAGAGAGCAAGCTGTTGTAAACTCCTATAAAGTACAGAAAAGTTCTACTTTCCCTCCTTTTTAACAAGTGTAAACTATTGAGGTTAAGTAGGTGGGGCAACCGGAAGTAATTACTAAGGCCAGTGGCATTTTTGCGGTTTAATAAAGGCAGAAGCTAATTATTCAGTTTTTATTTAAGTGAAATGATGCCAAAAAGGGGGTTCCTGCAGAGCAGCTGCACTCCTTCAGTGTTACCCTAATTTACCACAGACACAACTGTCACAAACAGAACTTTTAAACTTGATATATAGCCACGAAAGTAAGGAGCCCTTTGTCTGGAGTGCATGCAGAAGAACTCCTTTATACAAATCAACCGGCAGATGACGGACAATGATGAAAATTTGATTCTTTGAAGTCATAATGGTCATTGAAATGTGTGAAATTCTGGTATTGAAAAGAGAGCGGCTAGCAAGACTCTAAATCCTGGGTGGTTGCTGGAAGCTTGCTGGGAGGTTTTTCTGTGTTTTGACATCAACTTCCCATTGCTTGTTCCCTGTTTCCTTATTAAAAAAAAAGGAGGGGGGAGTGTGCTAACACCAGATAGTTGATAGTGGTTATGTACAGTTTTTGTCTATGCATGGAACCAAATGTCGTAGGAGGAACATGACACCTCTGTGTACACCTGAGCTGTCCAGAACCACTTTTTTTCAGAAAAACTGTAAATTGTTTTGTCTCTTTCCCTCCAACTATTGCGTTCCACTTCTTGTCCTTTTTTGGAGTTGGTGCTTTCAGTGGTGTTCTTCAAAGATGGAAATTCTTGCTCCCTTTAAAAGTCATCTTCCTGCCCAATACTGCTTTCATTGACACTGCTTCTGTGAACAAGGTTTTCTTCCTGCTGTATAGCACATTTCTTATTACTCTTTCCAAAATAGCTTTACCAGGCTTACCACCATGACAAGTCTTCTTAAATAGTGCAAGTTATAATAAACACAAACCCTCCTCTTTATTTCTCAGCAATTTGATGTGATTTCTGCAGTTTTAAAATGTGTTTCGTCCATCTCACCCTATTCTAAGAAAAGCCAAAGTGCCTCAGAACGAGTATTTTAATTTTTTTGAATTAGAAAATATTCAGAGGTTGCTATTAACAGCACCCCGCATATTAAGAAACAAAACATGGTAGAATGTACCTTTTTGATGACAGTCTGTGTGAAAAATGTGAAGCAGGGTGGTTAACTTTTGGTAAAGCAAACCTATACAGTTCAAATCCCAAATCTTTTATATCGTCACCTTATTGTTTAGAAATTTGAATGCTGAACACCTCACTAATATTTTAATATGCTAATGTGGCAAAATTCAGTAAGGAACACTTAAAAAAAAAAAAGTAATGTGAAACCAGCTGTCAAAAACATCTTTGTTTTGGAAAGTTGATTCACAGGTAGTTTCAGTGAGAACTTGAACTCAGAACAAAGCACTGAAGACACAGTAAAGAGTTCAACCCAGTGCAGCATAGTTCTTTTCAAGTATTATATTGTTTTAATGGCATCTTGGAGCGGGAGCTTTAGCCCATTGAAATGTCGCTTAAAGGACAGGTTCTTCTGTCACTAGCTGGAGCTGTGTGGATGAAATGATCACAATAGAGTGTTGTAATGCATTTTAAAAGTGTGAGAAATCAGTTTGTCTAGACTAAGAGTGCGCCTACAGGGAATAGGAATTTTAGAGCTTCTGTGCTCTTTAGGTGTCAAGTATGTGATAGATGCCAAGCCTTTTTATTCCATATCTTTGGCAACAGCTCAGCTATGCTACAGTACCTTACATGTCTACAGCAAGCAAAACCAGTGATTTTATGTCAGGACAACTTGGGCTTCAGAAACCAGGAACTCATTGTCCTAACAACTGTCTGTTCAATTGCCAGCTTTAAAATGGGGAAGATATCAATAAACAATTGCTAGATTCCCAGAAGGCATGGAAACTTTAGCTATAACGAATCAAAGTATGAAGACCTAGCAACACCACATAGATATTTTAGTTTCGGAAAGTAGGCAGGTTTTAGTTTTCACCTTGAAACGATTTTTATGGGATGAATCCTATGTTATTAGTGAAATAACTTTGATTTGGAGCCAACTCAGTGTGCAAAAAAACCCATGGCTTGAAGAGACTTACAGTTTGTCTGGGAATTTGGTTGTATTTTCATCTGGATGAACAAGTCAAGGCATTTCTTTACTATGGTTACCTCATAAATAATAGCATTTTCTTTCTCTAATACTCCTCTTTAGATTGTGTTCTATGTGCCCTATTTCTTTTTAGTAGTATTTTTATGTTTCTGTGGCAAAAAGGCTTCAAAAGAGGAAACTGTGTGTTGTCCATAATGTTAAATTTTAACATACTGTCTTACTTTAATAATTCCAGATAGTTCTGGAACCCTTCTGAAACCCCTAAATCTGAAGCATAAAATGAATAGTGGATGTATGAATTGCTAAGAATAATAATAGTAAAAATTATCATTTTTTGAGTTACTTTGAAGATTGTGTATTTGAAGGTATTTGGTCATGATGAACCCATAATTTCTTGCATGTAACATTTCAGAGGGGAAAAATAATTTTTTTCATGAATGTTCTTACAATTTCTCAATAGGCATGCCTATTAAATGCAGAAATAAAGGCTAATACAGTAGCCTATACCTATAAACAGGCAAGCTGAAACATTGAAGCTCCACCAAATTTTACTGCAGGTGAAAACCCCTTTTTGTTAAACAGAGCAGCACGCCAATTCAAATAAGAAAACTTCAAGTAATTTCCTTCAGAAACTGTGGTTTCTAATTTAATTCAGAAATGCCAGTCTGTCAGGAGGTGTTTTACATACATGCTGCAACATTCCAGTGACTGGTAGTGTTTCTTTTTCATATTACATCTAGACTCCAATTAAAAATAAACATTATTTGGCCTAATGAAAGCATTTATAATGAACTTGTTACGATATTTTGACAGTTTCTTACAGTAGTTTGGGTGGAAATGCCAGAAGTTGGAGAAGTGGTATCCATGCTTGTTTGTTTCCTGTGCTTTTCTAATTGCAAATACAAGTCAAAAGCTTCAAACTTGCTCCCTTGTGTAGTTTTGACAGACTGATCCCCAAAAACTTATTTTCCGATGTAAAATGAAAAATGGGACTCGCCTCATTTCAAAAGATGATTTGGTGTCAGCACCAAGAGCCTTTAAGTTTGACACAAAATCCCATAAAGTTAGTAGCTACAGACACGTAACACCAGTGTTTCATTTAAACTTGCTTGCCTTTTAATTCAAGCCATGGAAGTGCTGGCAAGATAAAAGATCAATGTGCCCCAAGTTTTGCTGCACTTTCTTGAACTTTTACAAGTTTACTATTTGTTCCTGGAGAGAGGAGGGGAGGGCAGGGAGGGAGACCAAGAAGCTCCCACTGGCCTCTTAAGTATGTAAGGAACGGGAGTAGTTTAGCATCCTTAGAGATGGATTTGATGTTTGATTTCACTCTTTGCTAGGGTGAACTGACAGGTTAATTTTATGTAATTACTGTTTAGTTTTTAGCGAGAAAGTTCACTTTGATTATATCAGATGCTGCTGAGGGTAATTTTTCACAGCAATTCATGTGAGGTTTTTGCCTATCTTATTCTTTGTTCAAGTCAGTTAATTTTTTTGGGCTGGTTTTGTTATCCTTCAGTTTTTACCTTTTTAGATTTCTTTGTTGAGGGCTCAGAAGCCTTAGTAGAGGAGGGCATCCTACTACTGACCGTATACATTATTACACGCCTTGGAGTATCCTGATGCTTTCTGTCTTTCACAAAAGTACCAGTTACCAGTATCAAATGTTCCTCTCCTGATCTTGAACATCAGCAGAAGAGTTGACTCTCCAAAGCTGATACTCATAGTTTGAAACATGATGAGGAGGTCAATTTTTTGTTATAACTAATGGTTAAAGAAACAAGAGAGCTGAATTCTGTTATCTCCTTTGGAGTCTTAATCAGTCTTTGTTGTGGGAAAGAACCTCCTGCCTCTTCCCTAATGCTAAGCCTAGCATCTTGAGTCTATGTGGATGTTGGTGCCTCTTAACTATATACAGACTTAAGTTCAACTTAAGTGCGTTTTCACTGCAGCACATAGTTGGCTGTTTGGGACTGAATTGTCTTGTTTGTATGAAGTTTAGGCTGCTAATGGTAATGTAGAATTCAGAATTTGTTGATGTTTCAATATGTGTTCTAAGATTTTCTTTAAGAGAGAAAGTTCATACATTTCTGCATTTTCTTTAGCTGGTGCAAGTTGGAGCAGTCCTGATTTTGCAGCTGTGGTCATAGAGGGTGGGAGAGATCATCCTGTCCCTCCTCTGGCATTAGCAGTTGTATAGTTGAGAGATGAGGAGGTTCAGGTGAATGGCCTGTGCAAGATCTGTATCAGCTTCACTTTTATACAACTAGACTCATAGCATACTTTTCTGCAAGTTTTTCTTGTAACTTAAAGCATGAAATTATGTAAAAAGCATAAGCATTATTGTTTTACAAGCTGTTTACAGGAACCCTTTTATTAACAAGTTCCATTGTGTTTTTCATAGGATATCACTGCTTTAACTGGTGTTCCAGATGAGCACATCAAAACCAGGAAAGTTCACATATTTGTTCCGGCACGTAATGCAATGCAGGCAGGAGTTAACAATACAAAGAAATGGAAAATGGAATTTGATAACAGGGAGCGCTGGGAAAACCCTTTAATGGGCTGGGCATCCACGTGAGTAGTTACTGAATTTGGAAATACTTCTCTGTATTTGGCTCTTACTAGTCATGCAAGTTTTAACTTTGAATGTCCATTCTACTTGTAAATCTAGTTGTGTTTTAACAATACTTACAGTAAGTGTTTGGGTTTGTTACTTGTATGGTTAATGACCTGTTATGTTTAAAAGCAGATTTTTAGCTCACAACATCATCTGGAAGAGTTTGAAGAAAAGTGTTAACAACCAGAAATTTCAGTGATTACATTTGTGGTGATGTTACTTTATGCAGCATCAGGAGAAGAAGGTTATTAGTTATCTGAAGCAGTAAATCCTTCTCAGCTCTCAGCTGTGTCTTTTAAATTGGGTTAAACATAAAATACCATTACTTAGCCTCTGGATTTTTTTTTTCCCATGAAGTTTTATTAATATCCCAAAGATCTTAAATGAGGAGCCATAATTGATTTTAAAGGAAAACAAACCCAATCCTATTTAAAATACGACACTGCCTGTATCAGTGTTGCTAGTAGTAGTAGTAAAGCTTATTAAATAGACCAAAATCTGGAAAAATACTGTCTTAGCTGAATATGCTGTCATTTGGAGGCATAAGTAGAATTTGGATACAGCCAGTTTTTAAGTTTTTTCCCTACATAGACATACTACTCGCATTTTACACTGTGGTTACAGTACCGGTGCAGTCCGAGGACTGTGACAGAAATTCTCCAGAAATTATAATTTTGATTTGCAGCTGTCTTGTTTGAGACATAACCAGAAAAGTTAATTATTCTACTTAATCAAAAATAAACTACTACAGATCATTTTTAAAACTTCAAAAAGGGTACAATGTGCACTGAAAATGAGAATGATACGGATTCTCAAGTTATGACCATACTTAATCTTATGATTAAAGAGCACAAAATTATATGGGGAAAAAAGCTTAAAACCATAAATATGAAATAATTTGAGGATGCACTTTTTAAGATTTATTAACATTTTAAATCCAGTCACAGAATTATTTTTAAAAATTTATTTATAAAATAACTGTGTCCAGAAGTGTTGGTTCAAAGTAACACTGAAATCAAGTCTTCCTGTTATGTTGGTTTCCCATTGAAAAATTGAGGAGCCTCACAGCCTGTAACATCTCAAATCTTTAGGGAAGCCAACCTCAACTATCATTAGATGAGAAAAAAATAGTGAATATTAATTAAAATGTTAATATATTAAAATACTCTGATAAAATGCCTGGCATAAATCTGAAAGCCAATCTGTAGCAATGATCTGATCTTAAGCACATCCATGGATTTTTTACCATTTCATCTTAAGTGTCTTTAAATTGCTCTCTTAGAGAATTAATATTTCAGTGACTTAATACATGTATGCCTTGGATGATTCAAGTACTGCAAGTATTCGCTCTGTTTAGCAAGTAAACCAGGTTGTTTCACAGGGCCTAAATCAATTTAGCAATGGACTGTTAACCAGCAGTATACCTTTTCCCCCTGTCTTTCATTCCACCAAGTGTCTGGCCTCTCAAGTATTGTCTACTTCTACCGTCACACGGATTGTAACCCTGTAGCAGGTGCCAGTAACACCTGCTTTAGTTCAGGTTGAATTTAACTTTCCCTCTAATCCCCCTTTGCTTTTCAGATGACTTTAACCTCCCCAGACAAACTATTTTGTGGGTGGGATTTTGCATGATCTCAGCCAAAACAATGGCTTCTAACCTTTCTAGCAGTTAAAACCATTCGTGCTAAATAAACCACCTAGAAAAATGAGCCATGGTATTAAGGGCTTACCTGTATGTAAAATTGTCCTGGAGTGAGTTTATTGTGGGAATTTAAAAAGGAATGTCTGTTTTGAATGAATCCATCTCTGTGTGCATTTTAGTTTTGGGGTAGGGAATGGGATGTTTCCTGTGTAACATTAAGTTCCTGGTAGGCCAAAAGCGAGTGCTGTGTTGAGAGTTGGCGCTGCTAGATTAAGGGTTTTGTAAACGAGTTTGTATCTGTTTGGTTTTTGGGATTTTTTTTAAGGAATTCTTGCAGAAATTATTGGTCATTCTCTGGTAATTTCAAATTTCCTTCTAACACCCAGAATTACCTATGAAGAGTTTCTTCTCTTCAGATTTAATTTCTGCAAACAATTCTTAGAAGTTTTCCTATTTTATTTTTGAATAATGTAATGGGATTAGTGGATTAGAGCCCTTCAGGGTCTAGGGATTAGAGCCCTTTTCCTCTGAACTCAATATATACTCATTTACCTGTAGGTCTTTGCTATATTTCTGTCATTTTACAGTCTCATTTGCTTTTTTTTCCCTCTATTGCATTTCTTGTTTCTTGGATATAGCTTTTTTTCCAGTGAAAATCATCTAGTTGTAGATCTAAAAAAATTATTCAAGTCATACATATTGTTGTGGGTTTGTTTGGGTTTTTTGTGATTGGGAGATTTCATTACAGGAATACCTGTGGACAGTTTTTGAGTAGATCTTTTAATATGAAGCTGTAAACAGGGAAACATGGGAAATTCATTGTTTCCATTGTACAAGATCTCAGAAGAAAATGTGGAATCCCAGTTTGTAGTGACTGGTGAGACGGTTCAGGGCAGGAATAGGAACTGCTGCAGCACCACTGTTGTGACAGTGTCAGGACACCATGCTGGCCATCCTGAATTCCAGTTTGCTCACAGGTTATCACAGATTTAAACACATGGATAGTTCATTTATGGGGGGAAAAAAAAATCAAAAGCCTGTACTTAGATTGGATGAGAGATGAACCCACAAGAAAACAGAGCAAATAATTTCTACGCAATCCTGATTTCCACACTGCCTCTGTCGGGAAGGTTTTCGACAAACTTGCAGTACTGAGCAGGCACCAGACTTAAACTTCTTTGTTCCCAGAAAGCAGCATTCAGAAAAATTTTCCAGCCCAAATCCTGGAAGGGAACTATAAGGAGAAGTTATCACAATATTGCAGGACATCCTGGTCACTTGATTCTCCACTAATCATGTCATGGGCTCATTCTTAATTCCTGATTCTTCTCACCGCCTTTATAAGAGAAATCTTTAAATGTCTTAAAGAGAGCCCATGTTAGTGGTTTATGAAAGTGTAATTTCTGCCCTTATCCAGTATTTGTTGGGTGGGGTTTTTTTTTATGTACTGAGGAATATATTGGTTTTATAGCAAACTCCATTTTTCCATGTGTACATCAGATAAAATTACATTGTTGTCTTTGCTGGAAGCTAGATTCCCCCTCTTCCCCTCCCCCTCCGCCAGTCACAGGCTTTGTCCTTTATTGTAGAGAGTTCAATGTATCTTGGGTTGCTTTTTCTCTTCATTTACCCTTCTAGCTTCAAAGGGAGAACAGTTGAGAGGCAGCTCCTTCAATAGTTTGTAGCAATTTGGTCTTGTCTCCCCAGTTGTGTCCCAGGCTCATGTGCAGAGCTGTTTCAGGGAAGTGTTATCTAATCATTGTGCTGCTACAAGTGGTATCTTATTTCTCTAAAGGTTTGGTAGATTTTTTTTCCCCAGTTTGTCATTGTTCTTAATTTGAGCTTTTATAGCAACAGATAAGGTAATTTGTTTTTTAACTGAGGTTTTAATATGTTTCTAAAGTTTTTAGTTACTTCATTTCTTTCAGAAATGCAGTTGATGAATAGCTCATCATATAAAACTAACTACTATACATATATTCCCTAGCAGTTTGTGGTTTTCTAAGCCTAATTTTCTGTGGTGGCCTGTGATCTGCTTGCTGTACTGGAATAATTTATGGAGGTCATGTGACCTTAGCCAAGCCAAGCCTGAGCTCTTGATATTTTTAAGTACTTTTCAGTCTCTGATTAATTCCTGCTCTGATCACTTTGATATTCTGCTTTTTTCTGTATAAAACTATTCTTTCCCTATGTGCTCTACAGACTCCTGGTCTCCTTGAAACGTTTAAAATTACCTTAAGCCTCCTAATCTTCCAGAAAAAGAGGGAATACACAGCATTAAAAAGATTGTTGCACAGCACGTGTTATAAACCTCAGCAGGTTTTTCTATTGAAAAACTTAAAAAATTAATTTCTTCAAGTAGTAGGGAGGGAAGTTTAACGGACTGAAAGTGTAAAACAATGCTCTGCAGTAAGTATTAATCCTGGAAAGAAATGAAAACAAATGAAAACATTTTGAATGTCTTGTGAGGTGGTATTCCACAGAAAGTTGTGTAGTACAGCATTTGACTAGCATTTGAGATACAGATATAATAATTTTAAATTTCAGATGTGCTTAAAATTTGTCATCTGATTTCTTACAGTGCTGATCCTTTATCCAACATGGTTCTTACTTTCTCCACTAAAGAAGATGCCATTGCCTTTGCTGAAAAAAATGGTATGTATTGCATATATTGGATATGAAAGATTCAGATATCTGTAGGCAATCTTGATCTCAAGGTAACAACAGAAAAAGTGCAGGATAAAGTACCTTCCCTCTGTTCCCCGGAATTTGCAGTCCATTACTGCTCTATTTGAGGAGGAGGGAAATTGGGAAATATTTCCAAGGGTGCATTCAATCTAGGCCTTCCACCTTCCAGAAAAGTGTTCCAGCCTCTTAGCCTTACTGTTGCAATGGTTTGGCTATATCTGTGTTTTGAATGAGAACTGAGCCTTGCTCAGGTCTTGGAGGAAAGTTAGTGTTCAGACTTTAAAAGTACTCCAGCTACATGGCAGAGGGATTTTTGCCTGAAGGCTCGAAATGAGCATCTCAATTCTAGTTAAGGAAAGGCTGAGAACCCGTGTGAACATTTGATAATGAGAAAAACTAAGTGACTACTGAGTAAGCAGTAAGTAAGTAAGCTCTATAGTTTTGGCCTTGTTCCAGAACAGATTTATCATAGAATTATAGAATATCTTGCGGTGGAGACAAGTGATGAGTAATACTGGGACCAGTGCTGTTTAATGTCTGTGTCAGTGAGGGGATCATGTACATGCTCAGTAGGTTTTCCAAGGACACCAAGCTGGATGGTGCAGTCAACACACTGGAGGGAAGGGGTGCCATCCAGAGGGATTTTGACAGGCTTCAGAGGTGGGCACATGCAAACTACAGGCTGGGCAGAGAATAAATTGAGAGCAGCCCTGAGGAGGAGTTGGTGGTCTTAGTGGATGAGAAGCTCAACATGACCTAGCGATGTGTGCTTGCAGCCCAGAAAGCCAGCTGTGTCCTGGGCTGCACTAGAACAGTTTGACCTCCAGGTCAAGGGAGGTGATTTTCCCCTCTGCTCTGGTGAGACCCAGCTTGGAGTACTGCATCCAGCTCCGGGGTCCCCAGTACAAGAAAGGCATGGAGCTGCCGGAGTTGAGTCCAGAGAAGGGCCACAAAGATAATGAAAGGGCTGGAGTAGCTCTCCTGTGAAGACAGGCTGAGACAGTTGGGCTTGTTCAGCCTGGAGAATACTCCAGGGCGACCTTATAGCAACTTTCTAGTACCTGAAGGGGTCTACAGGAAAGCTGGAGAGGGGCTGTTTATGTGGGAGTGTAGTGATAGGACAAGAGGTAATAGGTATAAGTAAAAGATGGTAGGCTTAGATTAGGTATTAAGAAGAAACTCTTCCCTGTGTGGGCAGAGAGGCCCTGGCACAGGCTGCCCAGAGAAGCTGTGGCTTCCCCCTCCCTGTCAGTGTTCAAGGCCTGGCTGGATGAGGCTTTGGGTGTCTGGGTCTAGTGAAGGTGTCCCTCCCCATGGCAGGGGTTTGGAACTAGATGACCTTTGAGGTCCATTCCAATCGAAACCATTTTATGAGTCTATGATTCTGTGTTGGAAGGGTAGCCATAAAGATCATCAAGTCCAGTTGCCTGCTCCTCACAGGGCTATGTGTTGTCCAGATACTTTGTAAACTTTGACATTCTTGGTGGCCACTTCCCTGGGGAGCCTTTTCCAGGGACCCACCACCTTCTCATTGAAGCAACTTCCAAATGTCCAATCTGAACTTCCCCTGACCCAGCTTCATTCCAAGTTACAGGTTGAGGAAGTTACACCTAAAAATCTCAATGTTTACACGTGGTGGTTTCATATTTAAGTAATAGAATAGCAGAAAAGCCAGTAGCATTACTTAGTATTTTTAATGCTATTGATATGTCAAAAGAATTGCATCTGTAAACTTAATTGTTATTTAGACTTGTGTTTTCTCACAGAATTATCATACCACAAGCAGTATCCATAATCTCAACCTTCTGAATATTCAACAGTCATTGTTGTTATGACTTTGTTGCCGTGTTTTTTGTTGCTTGGGTTATTTTAATTTTTCCTTAAAGAGCTAGGTTTGAATCTTAGTGCTCCTGAATGTGAGAAAGATGAATTGCACTGAGTTAAAGCCAGGAATGATGCACATTTAGTGCAGGCTTCTTCAGAAGTCTTCCCTGTGATGTCCACGTTTCAGCTAGAGTAAATAGATAGTAAAGTTTCTTTGTCAGATGAAACTATACAAAGTTGTCAAGTGGCTTGTGTTGTACACCGAAAAAACAGGGTCATTAGCTTGTACAATTAAGAAGCTACAACATTTAATATGCAATTTATTTGCCCTTTTTAATGGTAAAGGCTAGCATGGCTAGTATTTAATTCCATGATTCCTCTTTGAATGCATCTTTTTTTACTTAATAATCTTAATTTTGTTGAAAAATCAATTGTATTCACTAAGATATTAATAGGATCATCATATTTGCATTCAATATACCAATTTCTGTGAAATAGTAGTATTTTAAAATTTCATGAGCTATGAAATCTGGGAGAATCTGGTCTTGCTTTACTTACACTTCTGTATTGTTCATACTATTTCTTAGAAAATTCAGCCTGTAAGAAAAAACCCCGAATCTGGGCCTATCTATCACTCTATAAAGCAGTTACATATGTTTTCTCTTTAGACATGTTACATTTTGTCATTTTGAAATGCAGATTCAAGTTCAGTATTTGATTTGTTCAGTGTAGGAAGAAAAATGCCCTCATTCTAGTAACGAATCTCCCTTGTGCAGGAAAACTACAAAGAAATTCTACTAACTGAAATGAAGTTGTAACTTAATATTATTAGTTCAATACTCCTTTAACTTGCACTCATAATTTTAACATAATTGAGATACACATACTTTTCTGCAGATAGTGGCTTGCCTAAATTATTACTCAATTTTTATTTAAAAGTGGATTAATTTTATGCACATGATAGTGCATAAAATTTTCTGTAGTAGCTTCAGTATGTAGCTGGAAATAAAATTTTACAATATTTCATTCTTCTTTTCAAAAGAAATGAGAATCCTAGTCACCCATTTACAGTCCAGCTTAACTTCTATGCTAAGGTGGCACTGAAACATGTTGAACTCCAGGAACACAAATATTTACTTCTCTGACCTTCGTGTATGAACCTCCCAAAATTCCTTTCCAAAGTTCCTTAAGAACCTAACACTTAATTTCTGCACATCCTAGATATTTTGATATGATGGGAAACCCAAGTGTACTTTCTCATCTAACAACTTCAGCTATCTTTCTGCCTGCCCCACCTGATGGGCTTTTTCCTAATGTAGGAATAAAAGCACTGAATACAGTAATGAGAGGGATCTCTGTTGAGGACAGCTGAGGATGGTCTGAACTCAAGGCAAAGGAGGAGACACTTGTAACTGGATGAAATTAAAAGTTTAGCCTGTTTTTTTTTGTTGCTGTTCTGTCTGGCATCACCGAGGCAGTTGTCTAAAAACATACAGCTTTAGGAACAAGGGTGGAGAGTTTTTCTACTCCACAGTAACCTTTAGCCAGGTGATGAGGGTGTTCTTCCAGAGGTGATGAAACCATCTTTCTATCCACTTGGCTTGTACAGCAGGGTTCTGGGCAAGAATACCCTCCCTCACCACTGTGGTATTTTTATAAAAGTGTTCTCTGCTCTCTGCTCTCTGGCACTAACCGAAGGTGCCTAACTTGAGGAGACTCTTCCAGAGCATGAAACCTTATCACATGTGGTTGCCTCTTGCAATCCAAAGTTAGATGTAACTAACTTTGTGGGGTTTTGATAGCTATGGCAGCTCAAGTCATTGCACTGGCAGTTGCAGATCTCTTTTGGAGGCACTCGGCACCTCTCTATCTAGTGTATAAAAAGATTAAGCAATAACTTGAGGCTATAGATTCCATTCCAGCAGCCAAGTGCCTCACAGTTAGGTGTTACAATGCTCAGTGTTGCAATACAAGAGTCTGTCTCTGGATCTAGTTCTGGCTGTTTACTCAAGCTTGTATTTTAAATCAGAACAGGAGGCAAAAGCCAGTGCTCTCACAGATGGAAAGAACATGTTTTTAAAACCTCTGTTCCATTATTTCTTATGGAGAATAGTTAACTTGGAAATTATCATTGGCTCAGCCTAATAAACATGAAGAAAATGTTTGTGTGACATTTGCGAGTACTCAGAATTGAAGCACGGTGACATGACAACTTGTGTATCTTCTGAAATGTGTTTTGATGTGTAGCTGTATCTTGAGTGTTTTCTGTGAATGTCTTAAATGTGAAAAAATCAGATACATGTTAAACCTTTTAGGACTTACCAAGTTTTTGCTTTAAAACTAAGGAAGAAAAGTATCCCCTTAGTAATATCAGTTAAAATTGCATATTTAACCATTTCTAGCTTCAACTCAAGTCTCTCAACTGTGAGTGAAATGTTGCAGCTAAAGAGACCAAACTTTGGAATACTGAGTGCTGCCCTGGCAACTTTCCAGGCACCTGGAGGCTGCAATCAATTTGCATTTTGATTTACATAAACACTAATGTCTCCACCTCCTCTTTTCTGACATTTTTTAGCATTTCTCTTGCTTAACTATCACGTAATTTACTTGTCTTCTATCACTTCATTCCCTTTTCTATTACTCCTAATTTTTTATGTTATTATAAAAATGTTCTGTATTAAACTCCTTTCTAATGGTGAAGTTTTTTCTTTGTTCCTTTCTTTGGTCTTCCCACCCTTCTTTTTTCTGTAGCTTTCCAAGGTCTCCATTCTCACCCAGCCTTTGGGACAGACCTTCTGGATGGTATTTTTTTCCACGTTTCTTTATTTTGATTTCCTGTCCCAGTGTACACAGATCCTTAGTGCTTCTGTGGTGCTGTGGAGTTACAGAGCCATGAACTTGCAGGACAGGCAGTAGTGCCTTGTTGAGCTTTTCACTGATAAGGGTCACCTTTTTTGCAGGGGTAAAGAAAACGAAGGTATGTAGTATGGGGAAGTCCTATCCACTGAGAGAAGGGGGATGTCACATCTCTGGCATTTCAGTATTCTCTGCCACCAACTAAGAAGGAATAAACTAGTCGATGCCTACATGAAGAAAAAGATATTACAGTCAAAAGGCTTAAGTTGGCTTTATTCTGTATTGCATGCTGAGAATATTTAGAATTCTCTTTGTTTCTTGTCTCTCCTCACCATTTCCCCTTTAACTTCCAGGCTGGAGCTATGACGTTGAAGAGAAGAAGATGCCAAAACCTAAATCCAAGTCTTATGGTGCAAACTTTTCATGGAACAAAAGAACAAGGGTGTCTACAAAGTAGGTTGGCATTGGCTGTCTGACTGTGAATAAAGTCAGCTGTGCTATATTTATAGTCCATGTATAATACATCTCTTAATCTCCTAATAAATTCGACCTTTAAACTACAGATGCATCTTGTGATGTCTATTTAAAATGTTTTTGATGTCTCCAATTGAACCTGTTGCAAACTTCCCTATAAATAGAGGAGATTTGGAGTGTTCATACTTCTAAAAAGTTGCTGTACCAGGAATCCATCAAAAGGAATGTTTGAAATCAGCTGCAACTTTAAAGATTATGGTTTTATCTCTGATGGTAATTTTATATTCACGTTCTTATTGAAACTAATCCGTGTTACGTACACAGATTCTCTCAGTAGAAACTGTGTGTTTTTCTTTTTCTACACAAGTTTGTCAATTGAAGAGCAAGCGGTATGTATAAAACTTAACATCTGAGTATAACTTAGACCCTTCTCTGTAAATGTATATTATATAACCACCTTTCTGCCCAAATTAATACTGTCATCATTCCAGAAGCATTTATGACTGAAACAGAAAGCAGTGGGTTTTCTTGTGCTTTCTAGTTTGGCCATACAAACCCCAAACAGGTATGAGGGAGGGCTAGTCCAAAAGATTGAGAGTGCAATTTTTTCTCTACGCTGTTCTTCAGAAGTGAAAGTAAGCCAGCTAAATACTCACAGATTAATCAGAAGAGAGCCGGCTGCCTCACACAACATCAGCATATACTAATTACATAATTATAGTTCTTTTTTTATTGCTAGTTGCATGTTTATCTGCATTGAGGTTTCCTGTTGCCTAACAAGAGATGTAGTGATAGTGTCTCAGCTTTAACATTGAATATATAGCCTAAACTCAGTTTGTCTTACATGATACAAAATGATTACTTTTAAGAATGCACAATATTATGTTTGGAGTCCTTGGTTATGTATCTAGAGCTTTTGACTTTTTTTTTTATTTCTTCTTCATTTTTGCCTTAACTTTTACTTAACCAGCTGATATACCAACACGTGATCAGTGAAACCTCTTACAAATAGTGGGAGGGCACAACTTTTTCATATGCAACATTGAGAGTTTTATCCCAAGTGTCACAGAAGAAACAGTCGAGACAGCTCTCTCCATGTAAATCTACTTTAAGAATAGTGTAAGTGCTGTTCACTGAATTCCAGCTAGAAGAAGGCATAAAACTACCTTTTATTGCCTAGATTTGGCTATATTAATGTTTCAGTTTTAACCAGCTGCCCTGTTCATGGGCTAACATTTGTTTAAACCATTGTTTTCAACCCAGTTTCAGTGTAATCAACCAGTTGGTCGATGTTGCTATTTTCCTCTCACAGACAAGAAATGTTACTCCAATCCATCTTCCTACTGATTTTTGAATGCTGGATTGTGCAGTGAAGCCTGAAGCCCTCCAAGAATGCCAGAATCTGAACAGTCCAGAATCTACTGCATCTCTTCTTATGTGCAGTATTCTGATCTTGGCAAGGAGGCATGACGTAACCGGTGCTGCTGTTCAGTCCCAGCCAGCAGCCAAGGCCCACAGAGCCACATCCCTTGCTAGGATGGGGGACAAAATAGGAAAAGTGAGAAAACACATGTGTTGAGGTAGAGACAGTTTAATAGGTAAAGTGAAACCCCTGTGCCCAAGCAAAGCAAGGCAAGGAGTTCATCCCGTGCTTCCCAGGGGCAGGCAGGTGTTCAGCCATCCCCAGGAAAGCAGGACTCCATCACATGTAATGGTGACTTGGGAAGACGAAGGCCATCACTCTGAACATCCCTCCCTCTCTTCTTCCCCCAGCTTTATGTGCTGAGCATGATGTCATATGGTAGGGAATATCCCTTGGGTCAGTTTGGGTCAGCTGTCCCAGCTGTGTTCCTGCCCAATTCCTTGTGTACCCCCAGCCCACTTGCTGGTGGGGTGGGGTGAGAGGCAGAAAAGGCCTTGGTTCTGTGTGAGTGCTCAGCAGCAAGAAAAACATCTCTGTGTTACCAACACTGTTTTCAACACAAATCCAAAACACTGCACAGTTAACAAGTAGCCCAGCCAAAAGCAGCAGGTAAGAAAAGGTACTCATTGGGGGGCTTTGTTAGTTTGCTGGGTTTTTTTACAAGTGAAAAGCAGGAAGATCTTTATTTATTGATCTACAAGCTTTATGAGAATGTCAGCATTAAAATTGGAAAGTGGTTGGATGTCTACTGCATCAGTTGCACAGGTTGGTTTTTGAAATCATGTTGTCCTAGGAAACAACCGGTAAGTGTTAGACATCCAAGTTACCTTTGGAAACCAAATATGTGAAATTGATGAGTGTTAATCTGTACTTGTTACATACAGCACAATTTTTTGCATTTTTTTTTGTTTCTTCCAAGATAATGAATCCTCTTTTTAATCTACTAAGTCCCTTTCCCAATGAAGAAAGGTTTTTCCTTTTTTCTCCTTTATTTTTTATAAATACTTGTGTTCGTTATGTTTCTGTACTGTGCACCCCACATTGAAGTCATCTTTGAGCTCAGACCTTTTCCTCTAGACACTTGGATTTTCCTCTAGGACTTGGATTTACTTCCTCCTGTGGGATGGCTTCTTAAGAATGACCACGCTGACAATGAAAAGAGGGTTGATTATCATTGTAGAAAATCCTAAGAAAAAAACATGAGGAAGACTGGACTTGTGTAGATACATTGTGTGAAGTTCTGGAGGTAAAACTGCTACTGTGTGCCCAGATCTAGCAAATCCGTCCATAGTATCATCGTTTTTTAAAAAAAAGGTTTATTATCTGTCATTGCCATTTCCGCCAGCTACATGTTACAATAAGATCTGGATTATTCCTGCCAAGTCTGGGTGAGAATTCCTTATTTTAAGAAGGAACCAACATAACTCCTGAATTTTCATACTGGAGTTTTGAAAGTCTGGCCACTCCAATAATGCATTTTCTGTTTAAAACCAGGAATGTTTTGGTGCAGTGAAGCCCCTTTTATTTTACTCTGCTTTTTCTCCAAGTTCCTCACAATGAATTCTGTTCTGTTAAATGTATCCCTCTTTACATCAACCCAGTGATGAGCCACAGAAAAACAAAGCCCAAACCAACCCTGTTTAGCTGTCTTCTGAATGCTCAGAGTGGTCCTGATCTTCATGGTTTATGGCATTTCTTTTACCTAGAGCAATGCTGGACATAAATGCTCCCTTTTCCTATCGTTGACTACAGATTACAATACCTGGTTTGCAGACAGGACTCCCCACAAAACGTGGGTGCATATCTGTGAATGCTTCCACGTATTTTGCATAGTTCTGTTGGGTTAAAATGACATTTCCAAGACACCACGTTCTTCTGAAGATTTGGCAGCGTTCATAATTCCAATGAACTATTTTATTTTTATTCTTTTTTAAACAACAAAGGCCCTGCAACTCTCAAAATCATGATGTTGTAATGGAACCTCGAAGACTGTCAGGGAACTAAGAGCACAGTTTCAGATCTCTAGCAGTGTATTCCTTAACTCTGCAGTTTGATGGATGATTTAAAACAAATCAGACTTAAATGATACCACGAAATGGAAAAATTAATTACCCTTATCTGCAAAGTTTTGTCATGTGGTAGAAAAGTAGAAGCTAATTTGGACTAATTTTAGCTTTTTCACTAATTTTTAGCTTTTTCCTGCAATTTCACACCAGGAACTTGTGTAGTTTGGTTTTGCCGGAGATGCAGTTATATGACTATGTTTGGTCACTGGCTGCCAACATGTTTTGTTATTAAAAAGAGAAAAGAAGTGCAAATAAATAAACCTGAAACAACATAAAAAATAATATTAGACAGTCAGTTGTGTAGTAAATTATGGTATGTCTGGTAAGGCAGCTTGTTTTGATCAGTCCTTATTCCTTCATTAAGAGAGGGATTTATTTTTAATTGGTACTTGATTAATGCTGGAATATATCACTAATGCCACAAGATTGCTGAAATAAATGTGCCTATAGCAACTGAATAGGAAAAAAAAGGGCAAATTATTCTGAAATGGTATTAAAATGTGGATTTCAGTTGACTTTAAAATAGTGATTCTTCACATCCATGTTCATCTTGAGGGATGGTAGACTAGTCCCTGCAGTGAACCCTTGATGCACAGAAAATAGGGACAAATTGATTAAAGAAATACAAAGGTCAGACAGTAGTCTTGTGAGAGTCCTTTTCATTCCTCTCTTTAATTCCTTCGAAAATTAAAATTTGAAACTCTGTAACTATTACCCATGGCTTAAACATTTTGTTTAAAACCCTACCTGTTTAACCAGTGATAGGTTTGGGGTTTCCCCCCCCCCCCCAGAAAGTCTATATAAATAGTGCTGTGAATAAGTATGATACAAAAATGTTGCAACAATTTGCCTATTTTAGACATAATTCGTTTTCTTCAGAGGAGTTGGTGATTATGGGGCAAGGCGATTCATGTAGTCGATTTGGATTTCAAAGTTGATTTGGTTTCAAGGAGGCCTCAACAAGTTACAGAAAGAGGCAATAACATACTTAAAAGACATAAGTATCCTTTTACTTTGAGGAGTTAATCTGTAGGGTGGAATTGGCTCTTCAGTGAGGGAACAGAGGGTGAGTTGGTAGTGGCCTCTAGAATCACAAGTGGTGCACAGGGTAAAATTATTCACCATTTTTCATACAGAGAACAACAAACTCATGAGAGTGAAGCTTAAAAATAAATAAGTACATTTTCACAGAGCAGATTTTTAAATTCATTGGCAACTTTTTGACTACCAAACCTAACTTTACACCAGCTCAAATTCAGCAGAAGAAAAGCATGCAATACAAGTTTGTGTTCAACATAAAATAGTGTCCTCTTCAGAAAAATCTCTGAGCTCTAAGGGCTGCTTGTGGCTGAGAAAAGATATCCTTGGAGGAGCCCTGATTTTCTGTTCCCCCTTTGGCAGTCACCAGCAGCCACTGCCAAAGCAGGGTTTGTTCAGGTGGATATCCTGATCTGGCACAGAGTGGATGTTCTTAGTACTGCCTGTCAGTATGGCATTCAAACACTCCGTGCTATTGTGTTTGTCAATGTTTTGTGATTAATTAAATGCATTCTTTAGAGTGAAGAAACGGCTGCAAACAATTTCCACTTCAGAGCTGAGGGAGATTTACTGCTGACCATCATGACCTTCATCAGCTTTTTTAAAAGCAGGTTTTCAACTCAGATACTTCTGTATGGGTAATTCCACAGATTCACAATTACTGTTAAAGATTGCAGAAATATCTAAATGATGATTGATTTTTTTCATATTATACATACAGTTCACACTCCTAAATCATCGCAATGGCTTGACTCAGTAAGTGCAGTTATTCTTAGAACTGTATCACTGCATCAGAAGTAGTGAATAAAACTGTTTATTCTAGTATTGTGCCTATAAATACTAGAAGATACATATTTTCTCTCTATTGGGTAAAGAAGATGAGAAAATTCTTAGTGTGTCTATCAAGTAAAACAGTTGTCTTCTAGCACTCCTTGGTTGTCTGTTACAGGGATATATATACAAAGTTGTAGTCAGTCTACAGAGATGATTTTTTAATCAAATGCAAGCTTGTCATTGCTGCCTCCTGCCTTAACCAGCTAAGGGAAGTAAAACATTGAACTGTAAATTTAAAACCAGAACATACAACTTATTACAAGCAGTGCCTGTTAAATTCTCTGCTTAGCACAGCACCTTGTCTCACCAGTGCTTGGGTATTTCATTGTGTTGGTTCATGAATGAGTTGATGTTGTTGCCAAATATGTGTTTTGTCAAAATTACAATTCTGCTCAGAAACAAAACATATTTATGCTTCTCTCCCCTTCCCCCCAGCCCCGACCACTCTTGTTCCTTCACTTGGGGTGTCTCTGTAGTGCTTGAGAAAGTATTTTTGAGTGACATATGTGGCTGAGGAAATGCTGCAGTTACAGGGCCCTTTGCATTGTGACTGTCTTGTTCATTATTGCAGGAGACATTCAAGTTTTAGCTGTCTGATGGTGTATTTTTTCTCTCTCTCTGGCAAGATGGATGTCCAGTTTATTTTTGAGGTACTGACAGCAAAGTTCCTTTTATGGTTCCTTTACTATCCTAAGGGATAGCTTTCAAATATATAAAGTACTCAGTAAATAGAGCAGACATAAAATCTCGTTTATAAGAAAGAAATTTCACTGAGACACTTAAAAAAACCCCACTCAAGCCTCCCCCTCCCAAAAAAAAAACCCAAAACAAACAAAGCCCCTAAATATTTTACCAATTCAACTGAAAGTTTTTCATTAATTTTCACTTTCATGATCCTTAGCTTGCAACTGTCTCTGCAGCTCTACATAAAACAGGATTTAGGAACAAAAGTTCCATTCAGGGAGTACGTAGCCACAGCACTGAGAACAGGCAGTAACTAGATCCCAAGAGCTGCGCTTGCGCAAGTGTAATGGCTGTGTAAGTAAAATGATTTAAACAAAATTACTTCAAATAACTCGGCTATAAAAAAAGCAAAACCTGCCACGGTGAATATAATCCAAATTTTAAAAATAACGGTAAGTTGGAAACCACTTATCTGCAGCCCATCACTGTAACAGTGTAAAACTGCAAATGCCAAACATCTCACAGTGAGGCTTTAAAGTGAGGTGGTGTGAGAACTACCCACCTGTCCACAATGTGGATATCCACATTTAAACTGGATTCCTGTAGTAGCTGGTGGATTTTTGATTCATTTAACTAGTGTAGAAATCCAAAGAGGTGAGATCACTGAGGTTTAGAAGTACCTTTTTGTCTGTTGCCATGGGTGTGATGTGAATGTTAAACGTTCGTGTCTCAAAAGAGAGACTAAACAACTTATTGGGAAAAAAAAATTCTTATTAAGGATTATTAAACTCATAGAAGGCACCTCCAGCACAGCAGTCCCTGAAGCACAAGTGGCTGGAGGCTGTGAGAATACTCAAAGTTACGCAACGCAGCAGGCATCCTGCAGAGCTAGACAGCTCTCTGTGTCTGCTCCCCATTGGAAACATCACCTGGAGCCACCATAAGTACCTATATGTTCTTGTAACCACTTAAACAGACTATAAACAAAGACTAGTTAGGATACTGCCATCTCCACTGTAAACACCTGAAGTTCAATCGTCACCACTGTTCTTCATGTCTGAGAGAGAATGAATTTCTTATCAGTAAAATATCGTCTATCTGAGGGATGTTGAAACCTCTGAATTTATATCTATTATCTGAATCTACTTGCTTTGCACATCTTAAGAATGAATTACATATGTATTTTTATTTTCTCATCTCAAGTTCCTTCAGGTTTTTTTTCCGCCTCTTAAAAATCATGGCTGAAGCTTCCACCTCTGCTAGAAATAATGGCTAAGAAATTACTTTTTTACTTTTTTTTTACCCTCCAGACTAGAGGGTTTGTTCACTATCAAAGTCCTGCCTATGTCTCAAGATTCCGGTTGCTTTCTGAAGGAGGCATAGATGCTATCAGTGAGTGTGACAGAGGAGTGGAGAGAGGTTTACTCACTTCTCTTGATGTGACCTCAAAAATAGCATCCTGGTTTCCCATCAGTGCCTACTTTTGGATTTCAGACTAACTAAGAAGCATAGGAGAGAAACTGCAGATCTCATGTTTGAACTTAAGCCTTTTATCTTCCTGAAGAAAGACAGGAGAAGACCACGGAAGACAATAAGGAATCCCATTTCAGGAAGGGCAGATGACTTACTACCTGAAGTATTTTGAAAGAGTTGAGATCACTTTCAGTTCCTCCCCTGCCTGTTTTCTATCCAGTGGAAGGCAGGTTATGAGGAAAAGCAGGGAACAAATAAATTAGCACTTCTGCTGACTGTTACATGTTAGAACAGAGTAGAAAATAATCAGCACCTGGCTCCCCCACTCACCAATCACAGAGTGCATCTTAGGAAATTGTCTCAATACCAGGTTTCGCTTCTTGCCTCCTTTTCCCACACTACATGATGGCTTATCTTCAAAGCATTCCCATTTCACTATCTTCAGACAATTCTGTTTTGCAGGTGGAAGGCAGCTTTTTGTTTTTCCTCAACTTTGATCATTACCATATGGTCTTTCATACATGCTCAGGGTCTCTTTCCAGGATCACGATTCATCCTTCTCTTCTCGGACAATTTTTCTGACCAGGTCTCTATGCAAAAAATGAACTTAAACAAAAGTGATGTGGGTTCTTGGAAGTATTTTGGATTCCAGACAGAAATAGTTGTATGGTGCCAGGGACATAGATCCGTGGCCTGGCCTGAGGATGAATGTTATCAGGTATGAGGTCTTATCTCAGAGGAATGTTAACCTAAGACGCAAATATCCATAATAGAAAACAAATGGTGTCACAGAAACAGAAATCCAGTTCTTACTGGCGCCTGTTGGGCCTTTTATTCTTTTCCATAGGCATTGCCTTAAAGATTCAGAGTCAAGTCTTTGAGTGATGTGGTTATGTATGCTCCATCCCAGTGCTACATTTTCTGGGGTTTGGAAATTATTCCTTGGCCAGTAGGCTCAGCATCCCACATCTGTGCACTTAAATGACCTTCAACATCTCCCGAGGGCATAAAATGGCAGAGTGTAGCCAACTGTCTCATCTGTGATTAGAATTGCTAGTCATGCCTAGGTGCCTTTTATCTGTGGCATATTGTTAATCCTGTACTAGGCTATCCCAAAAAGATCATATTTTTAAGCTTGGTTTTGATTTTTTTAACCTTTTAGAGCCCTGCTGTTTCAGTTGCCAGCAACATAAAAAATTATCTTGGAAATACTCTGTAAAAAATAAAGTAATATTGGAAAATACTGAGTTGTTGAAATCTCTGATTTGTGGGAAAATTCTGTCTTAAGTAAACATTAGCTTTGAAGTATTTTGCAGCCAGGCATAACTTCAGCTCAAAACCACTGAACTTGCATGAGCGAATCCAACGACAGGAAAATACAATGTCTGGGAAGGCACAGTTGAGGGACTGGGACCTGCTGCTGCCACATCCCAAGTGAATTCCCTGTTAGGCCAAGGAATTCCTCCTCTTTTTACAGATGCTACTAATACGTAGTGATCTGCACAAAATTGGACTGCTTTGAAGAAGTGATGGAAGCAAGGACTCGAGATGCTCTTTGGTTACTTGACTCGCATGTGAATGACCCAGTCCTTAATGTCTGATTCAGAGCCAGAACCGCAGTCTGTATCTTACATCTCCTAGGTAGCTGCTGTGACTGTTATTTGCTCTAGTTTATTTATCTGTTGCACTTTTCTATTTTCCTTTGCAAGGAACTTCAAAAGCTCCAGGTTTTATTTCCAGGCAAGATCCTCAGGGATAATATTACCCCACCCACTTCTAGTTAATTTAGAGTATCTTCTTTGCCAGATCACAGACAGAAAATTATGTGCCTCAAATCTCTGCCACATTTTGGCTCAGAATGAAAAAGAAATAGGATTTCTAATGGTATCTTGAAGAATACATTTTGCAAACTTTGGGTTTCATAGCATCAGTAGAAATTGGTAAAACTCAAATTCTAGAGAAATGCCTGGGCAGTAATGAGCTTATATCTGAGAATACTTAGTCATTTGCCACTGGGCATGTCCAATTCTCTTGAAGCCAAATTTCACCATTGTTGTATGCAAGAATTTCTGGCCTGGAATCCTGGTTGAGAGACTAAAACATTCTAGCATGTCTGATGGAAGGATCCTGTTACAGCGTGTGTGTGTGTGTGTGTGTGTGTGTGTGTGTAAAAAAAAGGCTGTTCTCACAACCTTCATCTGCAGTGATGGTGATAAAACAATTTGCAATCCTGTGTTCATACAAATAAGCTCTCCTTCTCTTTCCGCGAGACCTGGGGAATCCGATCAAGTATCAAGGTTTTTTTGTACTTGGCAGCAATACATCCAGCTTGTTACAGTCACCCAAAAACTGCTGTCTGTATTCCACAGTTACGACACCCTTCCTTTCTAGGATAATAGGTGAAATGAACAGGGACTGCTTTTGCTTCATTAATTTTTGTTCTTTAATTATCTTTGCATGTCTATAGGACCTTCTATGAGCATTTAATTCTGCTTCTTGAGAACCCAGGGAAGACCACCTTACCTTAATCCCCAAGCAGTTTTTTCATGAAAATACTTGTAGATTTCCATGTCAATCACTTAATTACTATTTAAAACGTCTTCATATTCTGTAAATATTAGAACACTTTTTGATGACTTGCATCTTACCAAAACATTCACAACACGACTAAGGTGACCAGCTTTGTTGAAAGAGTAAAAGAACAAACCATTTTGCAAGAGATGCTGCAGATTTTCCCCTGAAAAGAATCCATATGGGTTACTAACTCAAATACTCTACGTTAACAGATAGCTAAATGACAACCTTCTCCCCAGTCAGATAAAGATTTACTCCATAAAAGCTCCTGCAACTTCTTTTGGAAATGGTCCCATCTTTGGAGTATGTGCTGTGCCACCTGTTTATGCATTTATGAAACACTGCTCCCTGCGGGACAAGTCTGGGTTGTATGCTTATTTTGATAAAGTGATACTTTAATCTTCAGTCAGACACAAGGCAATTACCTCCTGCCACTGAAGTCATGTCCAAGAGTAAAATACGTGATACCTTTTTCTCTCTCTCCTTTGAATTATTTCCGCAAATTAACTGTTCATTGTATTGTATGCATGTATTCAGTATTCTGCTGCTGCAGAGCTTTTAACAGATTTCCAAGTGAAGGAAGGAACTGGGACTCTGATGAAGACCGTCTAACAGCTCAGGATGAAGTATTCTGACTGTGCATGTACAGCATATGTACAACAGGTGAAGATTAACTGCAGAAATAGATTTTGTAAAACAGTAACCATAGGAGAAGCAACGGTTTGGTCTCTTTTGAGTAAGTGTTTATGTACTTCACTGGTGGTACCTTGCAAACGCTAATCCGGTGATAGGAAGAGATGCTTACCATCTAGCTAAATAAAGATTGAAATGCTGCTTAATCAAAAAAAGCTTATGTTCACATGTTTCCCTAAGGGCATCCAACTGGTTTGATGTCTGCATACTGTTAAACAGCACTGGGTATTCTCTGCATCCCATCCCATTTTATCCATAGCTGAGCTGTAATTCCAGATAGATGCTGCTCACTCAGTAACACATATGGATACAGAGATGCTTTTTGTTTTAAGTGATCTTCACGATTCTGCTCAGCGAATGGCTATCATACGACCTCTAGCAGGGTGGTTCATGGAGGTTTTCCAAAACTGATCCTTTCTTGAGTAACAGTGTGTTTAACAGAACATTCATAATACATTGGAAAAGCACTTTTAGCTGTATCCAGAATTTCTCATGTTCTAGGAAAAATAGGGTTTCCTGTTGCTGGAAACCATCAGCACCATCAGTGTGCAGATGAACATGTAGAAAAAGCTAGGTTAGTAGGACTTACTGTTCTTCCCCCCAAAAGCAGCTCATTCATCATAACTCTACTTGTAGAGTTAGAGGTGGACTTTTTTACATCTTGAAGCAATAAAAAAGTGGCCTATAGTCTTCCAGTGTCAAGGCTGAGGATAGGAAATGCCAAGTGACATCTTACAAAGCTGAGCAAGGTCCCTACTGTCGGTTTTCCAGTCTTTTACGCTGCTTTTGGAATAGTATGAAAAATTATGATAGGTAAGTTGTAGGAATTTTTTTTTTTTGGTCATATGGCATAGAAGATGATGTAGTTACTTCTTCAACATCACCGTCCAAAGACCGATACCTGCTATATTGCAAACCTGCCTATGTGATGGAGTCAGAATGGAACCCTAGATGAAGTGACTGTCATATTCCAGCAACCCCAGAAACTAGAACTTACTCTTCTAGCTGATGAACTGGTGAAACAGAGCCTAGGAAGTTGTAGTACTAGAGCACTGGAGTGCCTACATTAAAAAAAATAAACCAAATCTCCACTATAAATTGCATGTTCTTAGTATATTCAGGTAAAGGACATATGCAACAATTCTCTATGTTTAATGTTCTTGAGAGCATCGAACATATTCTAACTAGTCACAGCCACAGCAATTCAGTGAGTATTTGGTGATCTGTAGTACCAAGAAACATAGGTCTTTGGAACAATCTGGATTCAATCACAGCAAACTATGAATAGATACTCCACAGCTGTCTACAAAAATGTCTGCTATGACTGCCCTAAGTGTGCAATCGTGCACTTACCCATGCAACCTCAAAACCTTGCATCAATGTTTCTGTCCCAAACCAGTCTGTGTAAGACAAAAAATCGTCATGGAACATAACCTTCAAAAATAAAATACGAAAAATTAATGTGTTGCCAATGTTCCAACCATAGCCTTAGCAACAGCAGGGCATTCATGAAAAGAAAATGCCTAGGGAATCCCAGAAAGTAAGACCTGCCCAAAACCATGTAGAAAGGCAGAAAACAGAAAAGACTGTTAACAGACTCTGTCAACACACTAAATTTAGGGACAGGAATCCACATGACTCCAAACAGATAACTGATATCTCCCTCAACAATAGAGTAGAGGCAGGACAGAGCTGATTTTTTTTTTAAATATCAGGAAAATACCAGTAAATTCTGCCCCAATATCCTATCACTTTCTGTGGTCATTGACTGATGCTTCAAAAGAAAGTAACTCTGCCTACCTTCATTCCCCAAAAGCCAAATGATGCACTGAGGGCAAATGTAAATCTCTCTGGCCCCTGCAGGTAAACAGCTGGCAGGATTAAAGAATTTAAAATACAGCGCAAAAAAGATATATGGAAATGCAGTCTCCTTTCAAGCCTCTGTTAGAGATACAAGAAGTTAATCACCCAAAGATACAAATCACAAGTTTTAATTTTCAACAGCAGGATCACTTCCGTCCTGTCATTACACACTTAGGAGTTTCTCGCATGAAACACTCTACTCATTGTTGTTCTTACTGCATTTCAAAGATCCAGCATGGCTCATCTCTGAAATACTGATTTTTCTATTCCTATTTCCAGGCTAGTTTTATTTATAACCAGTTCATACACCTCTCCACTTATTTAGCCAATATTTCCTTTCTGGTAAGTGCTTTCTAAATTTATATACCTAATTAGTTTCCTTTTTAGCCTCTCATTACTAAACTAAACACATCAAACTCTTTCTTTAATCTTCTCTCACACCAATTGCTTGCCACATCCCAAATCATTTTAGTAGCCATTGTTGTGTTAAATTATTCTTTTTGTAAAATAAGCAGTAAGAGCTTTGGATGCCATTCCCTTTCAGTGCACGAATAATCTCATAGCAGAGCACAGTGGTCTGCAGTATTATTAAGATCAGCTAGTCTACTAGACAGCAAGACAAGCACCGCCAAGTTGAGCATACACAATTTTAGCCACTGGCACTTTTTTCTGTTGATGAGAGTTTTCTCTATAGCTTTGTCTCCAGGCAATGTTAGAAGATAAATGTATGTATAAAAACATTTTTTGTTTTGCAGGGTCATACATAAAGAATGAGCCTCTTCCTATACTTAAAGTATGTTGCAGCATGAAGACAAAAGGGTAGGCTTACCTGAAGGTTTCTATTCAGTCAGTTTCCTTTCATCCGTAAATCATGCCCAATGCAAAGCCAAAACATTATTCAGACTGGGAATAGAAATTGGTTTATTGCCATTAGAGCCAATGATGTTCTGGAAGTGGAAGGAACATGTTTCTGCCACAGGGTGCAGTTAACCCAAACCAGGATTTGATAATGTAAGTATGTAACATCACAGCCTGAGAATTTTTTCAGAGGTAGAAAATGTCTGAAAGTTGGCAGTGACTAACAAATCAGATTCTGAACTTGAGTGGGAGGAGTCCAGAACACCAGTCTGGTCCATCTACTGAGTGAAGACACTGAAAATTTTCAAAGCAACACTGGGGAAAAAAAAATTACTGCTCTGATTTTTGTTGTTGCTCTCAAGGAAATAGCATCTCTAACTCATTAACCAGTGGCAATTAAAGACAGAATTAAGCCAGTAGGTTTTAACTGCCTTCTGTTGGCCCTGAAATACTTTGAATTTAGCAGTTTTATTTCAATATGGGAGGCATTTCTATGGACCTAGATTATACAAAATAAAAATAGAGAAATATATCTTAAAATGGAGAAATTAGAAGCTTTTAAAGTTCTGAGGACAGATCACCATTTTCACTTTCTTTGTTGATTTGGTCGATTTTTCAAAGAAAATTCTATGACCTAAAAATGTTATCACCTCTCTTCACAAACTTTGTCTTATAAACTTCGAAACCACAAAGAAAAAGTCAGCTGAATATAGTCAACAAAAAACAAATGGGAGTTGTTTTCTTACTAGAATAACAGTGCCCATGGTGATGATTGGACCACTAGTATTTACCTTCCATTTGCAACACAGCTTGCTAATCTGATGATTATTTGTGTGTAGTCACAAATTAGATAGATGAAGGAGAAAGGGAAGTTATTCATCAAGACCGCAGACTGCAATGTGACAGTGATCAATATAAAACAGGATTGCAACTGTTGAAACAAATGCTGATTTGCTAAGCCCAAATTGTTTAGGAAAGGCAATGTGTTAAGTTATTCATTTGATAGCTTTATGATTCTGTTTCTTATTTAAAAACTGAAGAAAGTGTTTATTATAAAAAGTATGCATCTACATTGAAAGCATATTCCCTTAATCATGCAGCTAAATGGACTATAACTTAACCTCCAAGCTAAGAAGAACACCACAACTAAATTTGTAGATTTGGATAAGATTAACAACTCAGTTAAATCATCGAACTGCCTGTTTCCAGCAGATCAGGACTTCAGCTTCCTCCACAAAGTAACAGCAACAGTTTCTTCTTAAAGAAGCTAAGAATGTAAGCGAAGTAAATTTTCATTAAATTTTCATCTGAATCCGAGCAAAGTTCACTTTTGTCAGGCTGCCAAACAGAATATGAGATTTAACTTGAAATTCCAAAGTTCTGTGGCAAAATTTATCCTTTGAACTTAGTAGTTCACAAAGGCCGCCATCAGTGATATACGGAATAGGTTACTACGTGGCACATAGCTCTTTTAATTAGACAGTTGCTTTACTAAAACAGCTTTCAGGAACAAGTCCTATAAATATATTGCAGTGCTCTGACTAGAGGTAGTTTTTTACAGAGGGAGATGCCAGATGAGATATACATATATATTCTAACTTGGATAAGGGAAGGGGAGAGTGAAGTGTGTGAAGAGCTGAAACTTGGCTATGGCCACAAGAAGTTCCATTCTGTTCTGGCAACAAAGTGGTTTTGAGAACTACCATCAATCAGATCACATTAGCAACAATTTTGTTTTGTGTGCCCATGTTTTTGAAAAAATGTTTCAAGAAATTAAGTGGTAGGTAAGGTAGTAAACTTCGTCTCACGATACTGACACTGAACGCTCTGAAAAACTATGAAAGATGAATAATGTATGCACACAAATCTGGTATCTCGCATTCAGAACTGGTAGACTAGAAGGAGCAGGTGTATTCATCACAATGTATTTTGTTACTCTTACATCATCTGTCCAGAAAGCATCGGGCCTAAGCTGCCAAGACAGCATTGCCTTTCAAACAGTGTACAAACAGGCATTTATTCTCTTTATGCATTTCATGGAGTCATTGGTACTGTGAGCCATGATAACTTCTCAGGAACCCCAGACCAGAAGAAATCAGCACAGTGCTTCAATAAGAAACGCCCTGTGAGTGCATTTTCTGTGGCAGAGAGCAAGGCACACCATGTCAACCCAGCGTGGGGAGCCAGTAAGGGTCTCACTCTATGACTTCGCTGCCTGAATTCTCCTGTTGCAGTGGATGTTGGGTTTCAAATCAGAACAAGAATAAAAGCTCTATGGTTAATTTAGGAAACTAAACCGACCCTGAAACAACAACCTTTAAATAAGAAAAGGGATGTTAACTTAGCTGGGCACTGCCAGTCCCTTCTGCTTTTCTCCACTTGGTGTCTTATTGCCAGATGCCTTTCTGTTGAGGCATGGCAGAAACTCATGATAGACGATCTTAAACTAACCAGGCAAGGATCAATCTGGGTGTGTTTAGTTCTTAATTTGAAAGGATCTACATGCCAGTCAACGTTATTGTTGTAAAGAACATGACCAGTGCACAAGAACACAAAAAAAGTCCATGCCATAGAGGAAATATTCATCAATGGCTGTGGCTCAGCAAACTTTCTGTAGTAACACAGAATCAAGGGTTCCTCCTACCCAAGGGGCACTGATGTCTATTTCCAGCAGAGCTTTCTAAATCTTGCTAAATCTTTGTTGTTGTGTCCTAATATAGAGGGTGTCTGCAAGAAACAAGACAACACGTAACACATTTCCATAGACTTTTTAAGGGGTAAATGTTTCAGCCAATTGTGCACTGGTGTACCTGTGCAACAAACCCCAGAAATGGGGATTTCAGTGGTGGTTACAGAGCTTACAGAGATAAGTGTGCAGCAACATGCCCTGCACATAAGAAAGAGTTACAAGGTAATGGACATTTTCCCTAGATTCTAATGTATTAAAAAAAATCATCCTGACAAAATTATCTATATAATAAATAAACACTACTAATCTTGTTTTGTACAATATTGTTCTTTAAAACCTCCATTGCCTCACACACATGCACACACTCTCTCAAGTCACGGCTCCATTACAAGGAAGATCTTGTCACAGTTTCTGGTATTAAAATCCTATTTCTGAGAAATTAATCAACATGCTGCTGAAAAATTCCCCACACATGCTCCTATTCTTTGGACTGACTAAATGTGTGTGTACAAACTAGAGCGGGCAGGTATACAGATGAGGAAGAAGGACAATGCAGAGAACATAAAATACCTTTGGGAGGGGAGAGATGCATTCCCGTGTCATAATCTGGGAAAAAGAAAAAATGACATATGGTTCAGATCCATCATTTTAGCTAGTATACTACCACATTACTGCTGTACTGTAGATGAGTTATGATTTTTAAGTCATTGAAACTTTTGCTACGTGTGTAGAATACAAATCCTGTGTGGATTCTTGAACACATCACATGTCCCTACTACAGGCTGACATGGAGAATTCCACTTTACCAAGACAGTAATGTCAATATACTCTTCTATTAGAAAACACATCCAACATGAAAATTGAGGTTTTTCTTGTAGCTCCTGGCTCCTCTAATGCAATATACAGCAGTTGCTCCGAGACGCCAGCAGCTATAGCTTTGAGTTGTCTTGCTTTTATTACTTTGTACAAACTCTTTTAGAACAGGGAGGGCATAGAAATGTAAACATAAAACAAAGCAGTCAATGATACCTATACAGAAGCCTCTGTTTTCATATCCAGACTTCATTTTTGTCTCCTAGTGTTTGACAGCTGCCAGACTTTGCTGGTTTTTTTATATTCTGTTGTCCATAGTTCCAGTTCACAGCATTGTTGTAGTAGAATAACAGAAAATGTAACCATTTCTGTATTGGCTAAGACAGACTGTTTTAAAACCTCTAAAATATAATTTAAAAAAAAAAATTACCAGCAGTAAGTACGCTGGAGCTAAGAATGCTAAGCAGCCCTTAGAATAAAATGTTTTACAAGAAATCAAAAATATTTTGCAAATCTGAAAATAAAAGGATGTTAAAGTCCAGCTGAGTGTATGGTTGAAGATATTTAGAAGTCTATTAGACATTCTATTATGCTTTATTATCTCTTTTGGCTACTTGTTCTCCTGACCTTGAAACAAAAGAAAATGGTCTAATATTAATACCTCAAAATGTGGAATCTGTTTGTAAGTTGAACTAGAGTTTTACAGCAAAATTACACTCTCCCAGAGTTCTTTTCTGACTTACTACCCAAGCAGAGATAAAAGCTCCTTCAGACCAGGCATTTAGCATACACTTTATGCCACACAGGCAAAAAAGTGACCCTTAGTGAAACACATGGTACCCGACTAATTTAATAACTTGATTAGGCAGACTCACGATTTTAGTTTTTCCATTTGACTTTGAGGTTTTAAGGTTAAAAAATAGTGCAGGCTTTAAAAGAACATTTTGGTAAAAGCAATATCTTTTTTTTTCACAGATTGTAGCTTTAGATTAAATAATTATTTTTTTTTAACCTACACATGTCTGAACTGTACTATAAATAGAAAGATTAAAGAAGAAGAAAGTGAAGCAAGGGAGGAAGAAAGTAAAACAGAGGCAGGAATGTAATAAGGTTTTTTCATGACCTTTGGAATTTCTAGTTGTTTTTCATTATGCAACACTGGGCCCTGTCCAGGAAGATAAACTTGTGGAAATGGAACCTTTTACACTTGAGGGAGAGGAGCTATTACAAAGAAAGCAACCACATCTGAGCACTAAAACTTATGTGAAGAGGATGTCAAAGGCTTTCCCCTCATACCCCTCTACCCCCTTTTTTTTTTTTTAAGATGAGATTTTGAAAGGATTCAGAGAGAAACTTGGTTCTAAAACTAATATATTGCTATCCCATAGGATTACCCAGAAGCACCACTGAAGCTGCAAGTCAGGAAGGTCTTGTGTCCTTAACTAACATGGCCTAGCAGGCACAAACAAAATGTCCCAAACCCTGTGTTTAACTTATGCCTGTAAAAAAAGATTAAGATGTGGAGAAATACAACACAAATGACTGAAAAGAAAGACATTGGAGCTTAAATGTCATGGTATATGATGAAAGGTCTGAATGGAAATGGAAATGAGAGAAGACTAGAGCAATTCACAGTTCAAAAGTAGTTACAGCAACAGAGTGGTATGGCATAATGTCAGTATAGGTGCCATAAGAGCTATAGAAAAGACCAGTTATCTCAACTGGGAACACAAAACCAGAGAGACAAATAAAATAGAAATAAATAGCTACAGGCATATGAGATAAAAAGAACAAGAAAAGGACATGGGTGATAGATACAGAAAATGAAGAGAAAGAAAAAGGTGAGAGAACAATTTTGTTTTAGGAGGAGGAAATCAGTCCCAGCTTATTTTTCAGTGTAGGGTGGGGTGTCGGTTTGAAAGGGGGGAAAGTATGTTGGAAACTGTGCACAGGAAAAGAAACTGCAGAGAGATATTTAGGGAGACATTTTAAGGTCATTCATTTCTGTATATTGGCAGTAATCCATTGTGGAGAACAGACAGCTACTGTAGTTGTTAGTAAAGATAAATGTCATTGAATTATAGATGAACATAATGGAAAAATTTCATGTCTAGCCATTGTGTAAAATTAGGAGTGGGACATACTGGCTGTGTGGGCATGGTGAATGCCAGGTGCGTGGGTGAGTAGTGAGCATTAGGAAAGGGTGTCCTATTCAAGTGGCCTATTCAGCTCTTACACCAGCACCGTAATGTCATTATTTTTTCCTGCTCTGGCGTCTGAGTACAACCCAAAGAATGATAAACATCAAGTAGATCGGTGAGTATCTCAGCTCACCCGTAAGTTTCTAGCTGCACGTTCAATGCAATGGCAGAGGGGAAAGGGCTCACCTTTACTATGATGATAATTCAGAAAGGTCCAAGTGAACATACCTGGAAATGACACATCACACATGTTCACAAGACACAAGTAGCTATCCAGCCTCAACCAGCTGGTTGCAGATCAAACCTGTTTGATATTAAAACCTGTATCTCTTCTGACATACAAATTTTCTTTACCCAATATTAATTACTTTAATGGGTGAAAATTTATTTGCCAGGTAATCACTCAGGAAGACTTCAGCCTACCAGTACAAAGTCTTAAGTCTCTTAGCCTGTTGGTGCTTCTAGATATAGAGCTCTCCATCTCTGCTGCTTTCCCTAGAACAACAGGTCTCACTTTTACTGTCTGACAGAACAGGGGCTCTTGGCTCTTGCAGCCAGCAAAGGGGTGTTTTATTGCTTGGTGAAGCATACTTTTCCTTTACCCAGTGCAGACGGAACAAAGTCACAGTGATGATGTTTCTCCCACTATTCCTGTGCTGTACAGCTACTACTTTCAAAGTATCCATTTTCTGCCTTTTCTCACCTTTGACTCTTCCCACCTCCCCCCCTCCCCCCAAGACATACACACTATTCTGCACATCTCACACTATTTGTCCTTCTGCTTGCACGTTTGATAATGACACAACTGCTTTTCCAATAATTCGTTGCTTCAGTCACAACCACTAAATGTGTTAATAGCCCATTTGCTGGAGATTGCACTGTCTGAATACAAAATTGACTGAGTTTACACAGACTACTATGCAGGCAGTGTTGTACTCTCTGGGAAGAATGACCAATTACAGCCACTGGCCTACTCAGTCAGAAGACTGATAAAGACCAGGAGCAGAATGAACTACACACAGCTAGCCATTAAAGGCAGCATTGCAGAAAAATTATGAAGGCCTGTTATCTACAAATATAGCCTAACAAACCATATATATTGAAACAGATTCACTAGTGGCGTACCTAAGTAGGAACTGAAGATGCATTTTATAATGAGACTTCTGCATGTTTGAATAAAATACATCTGGTATAACAGTAGCTAGCAGGGAGAAACTAGGAGCAACCTAGGTTGCATTAGTAGAACAGTTCTTTAAAAAACCCTCCAAACAACCCTACAAACTAAAGCATATTCCTTTCTTTTTTCCTGCAGCAGCACAGAGAGAGACAATAACAAAAGGTACTTGTGAGGTGAGGAGCTTAAAGGTGAATCACTAAGAACAGCATCCTCTCTCTAACCTTCCATGTGAGATCTGATGGGCACACTCAGGGTATGTTACAAGTAAACATTCCTGGAGATTGGCCATTGTCACTCCCTCCTAGTACTCAGTTACCTGGGGGCTAAAACAGTCATCCCAGGTGTAGACTTCAGATCATTTTACTTTGCACCTTCTAACCATTTCTGTTTGGCTTTGATTCTGCTTGCAAATAACAAAGGGAATACTCATATGTGAGTTGTGTCAAGGCACACTTCCTTCACACTTCTTACTCCCTGATTCATGGTAGAAACAAGTCCACTCTGTCCTTATGTCTGCGATTGTCAGAAATATAAATATCACTTGTAGAAAGAAGAACATAAGAGATTTCAAGAATGAGAAGAATAGAGGAAAGTAAACACTACAACTATATTACATGAAAAAAGATGAGGTGGAGGGAAAGAGATGCTACCTCAGTGTTGGGAAATTCCTTATCTACAAGTTATTGTAAACTTGTAGACTCTCCAAGAAAATATGACTATATGATGTCTATATGTTTTATATAACCTTCCCAAGATATTTGGTGTCAGAGACACTCTAGAGGGATTGTTCTACCAGATGCAGCCATTCTTATGCTCTTAGATTTAGTTTCTCAGAGCTGGATTTTGCCTCCACCATAATTTCCTCCCCCTCAAAACCACACCCTCCCCAATATCATCCTCAGGATGTAATCCCCAGGAACCGAAGGAAAGAGGCCTCTTTCCTTTCAGCCAAACACATTCCCTTATATCAGAATAATACAGTCACTTGGCACCAGTTCCAACATGTATTATCACTTATCCTTGCCATGTGCACTTCACAATCTGTGCCACTTTCCGGCCACTCAGCCACCCTCTGCTTCTGTGATTCAACTTCTGAAGGTTGCCGTCAGCCTGAACGCCTCCTCTGTGACAGCTACACGTTGTGTCCTACAAGTTATTGGAACTACCCAGGGTAAGAATGAGATATGTATCTGTGCCATAGTCAAATCCTGATGCAGACACCTCAGCTATAACTGGCAAACATTTACCCCTAAATGAAGGAATGGATAAATGTCTTCTGCTTCTAATACAGATTATGGAAAACACAGTTCATCCCCAGAGCAGAAAAAGCTCAGACAGAGTACCTCACTACATAGTGTGTCTACAGAGGACAAATGCACCTGCTATTTCTTTCCTTCTTGTACAAGCATTCAAAAGAGCTCCACCTTGGAAGAAATCCCTGCTACCCTCGTCTCCAACCACCCCAATGTCAGCCTGTTGCTTAGAGAAGGTTCACAGTGGGCTCCATCCAGCTCTATGTGCTGCCCCACCTACTGGGGATAACACAAGAGCTGCTCCCAAACCAGAACCTGGCATGGCAGGGGTTAATGGGGGCGATGGGGAAGGGAGGGTGAGACGAAAGAAAATAGCCCGACACTCTTCCCAGCTTGTTTGATGGAGATGCGACCTGGCAGCATTGAAAAGCTTCAAGATTAATGGAGAAAAGGCGGAATCTGACAGCTTTTCCGCTGGTTTCACTCCTCCTGGGTGGGCCGATTGCTCTTGAATGTCACTTGCTACTTAATCTTGTGTATCTGAAACAGACTGACGTGTTTGGGGAGCCCCGCTTGCTCTGTATAGACATCAATTGGCAAGGCAGATAAAAGGAAACTGCATTGAATTACTCTCTTATGCCTTTTATAGAGCACTTTCTGACTACAAAATAATTAGTAGCCCCATCCAACGAAACCCATCGTGGTTAGGGTACTCTTTAAACACCAAATGTGAGGAGGAGCAAGTATCCCTTACTCTCTTCCAGATGCTTCCCAGAGTTACCATGAAACCAAGACATATTTATACTCAGATGGAAACATCCCTAGATAATATTGTCGCCTAATATCACCTCATTGTCTGTGAAACGCTTGCATTGATTTTTTTTTTTAATTATTGATTTCTGTTTGCAAGTTGAAGATTTGCTAAAGAGTTAACAATTTATGTGATATATATTTTCGCTGCTGAACAGAAAAAAACCCAACCCCTATGTACTCTAAAAATCCAGTATGTCTCCCACTCGGCGAATATGATGCATTCTCTCTTGTAGTATATAAAGGGGGGCATGGGAGACTAAAATTTAAGGGATTTTTTTTTCCTCCATCTGCAGTGAAATCAGATGGTGACTGTCTTGTAAAAGACATCTGATTCTTTTTTTATTCCCAGAATTTCAATCCGAGTTCTTCCTTATCTTTCACCCATATCATACCATTTACAGCAACCCAGAAACAGGTAGCAAATAAAAATAGCAGTCCCCAATGGTTTGTAAAATTTACTTCATATCCCCAAAATATTCTAGTACTATAACCCTGTGTTTCCCCCTTTACTTAATAAAAATTAATTTGTAGATACGCCAGTGGAATAGCACAAAGTTGAAATAACTGCTCAGTCTACAATCAGCAACACAAGAAAAACTCTCATAGTGTGTGAGCTGGAAGTTAAGATTTGAACTTTTGAAGCATCTGAAAAATTTGGTTTCCCTATAAATGAGCTCCTGCTTTGTGTTGGACAATTGTCTAAAATAGATTGCACTAAGCTAATTTGACACAGGATGTATCTTTCACAGAGTCTTTTTTTTTCTTTTTCAAAAAACAACAACAACAACAAAATCACAGTTAAGTTTGAAAAGTTTAAACTGTCCCACACCAGCTTCTAAGTGAGAAGTATCCCGGAGTGAACACCTATACCACCAGTATATTTCAAATGGCACCTAAAAATGATGACTGCTCCTATACCAATTATGTAGACCTATTCATTTGGGGGGGGGAGGGGAATTGCTATGTTCTGTCAATTTTTTTACAGCATTTTTCTTCAAATCTGAGTGGCACTTTATAGGAAGCAAATGTGATTTTACACAAAGATTTGTAACAAGCTGGGGAATAGCAGCCACTTCACTGTTTTTTTCAGCCAACTAATCTCTATGCCCTTTGGAAGACAGAAGATATAAAATGAATGATGAAATTAATCACTTTAGGAAAAGCATCACAAAGCTCTGCTATTTTCCTTTTTTTTTTTTAATAGTAATAAATTAAGGAAAAGAATTAAGGAAATTCCTAGGCACCTTACTGTTTTTAAGTGGGCAGCTGTTATTTTCGATTGGGGTTGTTTCAGCAAAGATCCAGGGAAGCGCTAACATCTTAATCTCACTGTGACTGTAAAATTTCTGCCAATGTTTAAAAAAATAATTTAAAGACATTTTTAAAATTTAAAAAATTGTTTCAAAATTTGAAGTAGTGAAAACTTCACAAAGTCCAACTGGGTTTTGATTTTTGTGTGTGTGTGTGTGTGTTGGGCTATCAAAACAAATTTCTGAATTTTCTTAAAGTTCAGATTAATTCCCCACTTTATAGATTATTTCATACATTTATCAGTATTAATCCTTTAACAAACTGTGGAGAAAGGGAAAGAGAGCAACAAAGCCTGGTTATGATGGTTTATAACGAATGGATTCCTTTATCAAATATATCCTGCTAATATGAATTCAAGAATGAACAAAAAACACTAGTGAAAAAAAGGCTAACAACTTTTTGGCAATATTTTGTATTATGAAAAATAATCAGCAGGAGATCCTAGAAACTAAAGGGTCTTCACAGGTCCCTTCACCCACCCCAGAAAGATGACATTTGCATTGTTAAAAAATGCATAGCATTTTAAAGTCATTTACTAAATTCTGATGAAGGCTTTTAAACAAAATTCTTTCTGTTGATGCAGTTCAGCCAAATTTATATTGTACTTGTCAGAATAAATCTTAATCTTTCTATATTTGGCTTTGTTTGCTAAGCTTGCTAGAAGTTTTTAAGGCAGTGGTCAAATTCTACATACGCATTTAACTTCATCTGTGAAGTTCCTGAGACTTGGCAGAAACGAAGTTGAGCATGTGCACAAATGCTTACAGGACCCAGATCTTACAAGTAAAACATCCTGAAATGTGCTAGAGCTTCTATTCTTTTTAAGGATTAGGACTAGGCAAAGCCTGTTAATTGAGTGCATATCCTTGGCCTGGAAAATTTATCATTTGTTAACATCATACCAGTGTTTTATCAAAGTAAAAGTAGGAGATGCAGCCAAACCTTAAGTAATTTATACAAAACAGCTCTACAGTTTATTGTCACATTTGGCCACAAAGAGGAATTTCTTATCTGGGGATTCTGAGTGCAACATATTGCAACACTCTTTGATTTGCAGCCTAGTTCAAAGTACTTGGAATCACAGGTTGCTAACACAATACATCACTACATTCCCTCTGAGTTCTCTTTCCTTGCTCTTTAGGTGCAGTGTTTGTGCCTACTTCCCAGCGTGGTCCAGGAGCACTGTCTTGTAAGGAAGAGACTCAATATCCAGCTAATAGCCATTGATGTGTGCGAACAGACACAAATACATGTGCATAAAACAAAAACCAGAGGGAGTTTTGTTTTTCTTCTACAAGCAGGAAAGCCGCTATTCCATATGAAGACGCAATCACAAACCAAGAATGTTTAGATGAACAACACTGGTGTTAGGTTTTAAGGGCAGACAAAACAAAGTCTGATCTGTTTTATAACACTCCAGAAAAACAAGAGACTTCAAGGTTGAGTTGGACTTCACAGCTACACAGACAGAGGCAACAGAGTTGTTGGCTGGAATTGTATTGTCAGAGGGGAGGGACTCTCCAGGTGCACCTCACAGCCCCTGTGCAACCTCAGCCGACTGCCCAGCAGGGACACAACATCCTGATGGGGACTGGGGAGGAGCATTTACTTTTTTCCCTCAGACTCACAGTTCTATTTTGACATCCATCTGTTTA
Organism: Laterallus jamaicensis coturniculus; assembly: GCA_022605575.1. Classification (NCBI taxonomy): domain Eukaryota; kingdom Metazoa; phylum Chordata; class Aves; order Gruiformes; family Rallidae; genus Laterallus; species Laterallus jamaicensis. The sequence continues at coordinate 4,058,031 of JAKCOX010000024.1, read as the reverse complement.
GAGCAGATTTCAAACTCCCAAAGGTTGCTAAATCTAAAGCTAAAACTTGTACTGTTGCAGATGCTTTCTGCTACCATTCTGAGCTTGAAGCAACAGAACTGACATGACCCTCAGGATCCTGTCCTTCAATTCCAATTTCATGTCACAGTGACATGAGAAGGAGAGAAAGCGATTGTGGTGCAAGAAATACTTTTTTTTCCCTAATGTGAATGTGCAGTTATTAGGATAAAGGGCCTATTCATAGCATGGTACTTCACAAAGCTAAGATAATGTATTAGTCAATTTCTTTCTCAGAATTGCCTCATTACAAGAATTCCACAAGAAAAAGCCTTCACTTGGCAAAACAGGACCATCTCTAGACATTTTCAGGACCCTTAAGTATTCTTTTTCCTTCTGCTTCGTCCTTACAAAAACTCACTAATAGTGATTTCAACTAAATAGTTGAAAACATGTTAGCTGTTTTCAGGATTTCCAAAGCAAAGTGCTGTTCCCTAATATGAAAGCTAAAATTACAAAACTAGGACAAATGAGAAAAGATGTGTGTTGTAGCCAAAACACGGTAGCACATAAACCCAGGTAGGCAGCAAGGACTCAGACAGGAGCTGAAGCTGAACGAACCACACGTGGTGTTCTCTACATCTCTGCAGGTTCCCTGTGCAAGAGAAGGCAGCACACTGAAAACACTGGAAGGGAACCAGTGGCAATGGGAAAGGTTTTGTCACATTTGGACCCCATTCAGTGGGAGAGAAGGTAATGCTAATGCAACATCTCACAACTTCCAAGCAGGGTGCTGACAGTCCTAGTGAAAGATCCAGCTTGCAGGAGTGGGGCAGTCACACCAGAGGGGCTAGGGTAGGGGGACTGCAGTTGCTGTGGCCTATTTGTGTAATTGCTATGATGGCGGATGGACAAGTGTGGGCCTGTCAGAGGAAAAGAGTAGAACTGTGAAGGGGAGTGGGCTCGGGCAGAACTGGAAGCTGTGCATGGCCAGGCAGCCTTTACATTTTTTTGTAACACAAACTGAAATATCCCTTGGCTCCATACATGTGGGAGAGCTCTGAGGCAATTAACAGGTTGCCACATATACAAACATCTACGTAGATATTGAAAATACAAAGAAACCCAAGGTAACTGTCCTAAAATATATTTTGTGTCAAGACATAAGAGAAGGGAGATGATGACCAGTTGTTGTCAGCAGATGCTTGTTTTAGGACTTGACATCATTTGATTCTTTTTACAAAACCACCTTCCTGCCCCTGCTACTCCCAAGAGTGGGATTTTTTCTGTCTTGCTTTCAAAAGGCCATAGCTCCAGGTCTCAGCTCCCATGATGTTGTCTTGGAAACCTAGCTTAAACTTCCTTTCCCATGTATGCCAGGGAAGCAGGGCTCTTGCAGCCAGCTTCAGTAGCCCTTGCCCAGTTTGCCACAGCTGCTTTGCACCCTGCCAGGCCCAGCATGTCATCCAATATGCCCAGTTTTCTGCTCCCGGGGTTGCAGGCTGGACTCAGATGGTTGCTTTCCAACCCCCTGCTGCCTGGCTCCATGGAGGAGCAGAGGGAACATGCGTTGTAATCCAATTACCCCCTCCCCGTGGGGAAAGGAGAGGAGGCAAGAGGCAAGTCAGAAGACAGAAAACAAAAGGTTGAGCAACTGCCTGCAGCAAAATAGGGAATTCCACGAGGGAATGCTGAATTTGGTGGCACCCTGACAAATTGCCAAATTAGGTAGCCATTGCCTAGTTTAACACGGGGGCACGGAGCATGGGGGACCAGGATTAAGATTTATTGGGTCCGTTCACACAAGTTAGAGGCAGTGTTTCAGGTTCTCATTGGAGTCAAGCACATGACAGCACAATGGATTACACCATGTATTTTTTAAGTTATGCTTCAAAGCTAAAAGGGCTGTTTGTTTGCTTTCCCCTCTGAACATTGTAAATTCCATTGCTATGATATACAGAGAGCTCTTTTAGCAAACTGTTGCTGCACATAAACTATTGCCACTCTTCTAATGGATTATTGATGTTATAGTATAACGCACTTAATTAGGCTGGCCACTTTACTGAGGCCATCTGCCAGTGAAACATATCTTCTCTAATCTTAAAATCCTTAACTCATTAACCTCTTTCTCTTCCCTCCCCTTGCCCCCTGCGTATATATTGTGTGTATATATATACATAAATATAAATATATATATATAGATACTATGCCTGTGTATCTCTTTAGAATCAGATGAACTTTACTGATAGAACAGACTATGTTCCAGCTAAACCCAGCTGCAATGCTTCTCATACTGAACCAGAATTCACACACACTGCAAAGTTCTGATGAAGTGGAAACTCATGTGGCTGGGTCCAGTTCATCTAGATAGTGTTACTGTGTTAATGCTGCAATAACAGACTTTGTGTACCAAGAGGTCCCTTCTGCAGCTAGTGTGAAGCCAGCATGAAGTTCCTATTTTGTGGCATGACTAATATGACAGAAATGTTCCGATCCACATTGAGTTAGGTGGATGAGCCAGGGATGACCCTGTTCTTACTTCAGACAAACAACTGTGGGTTCTCAGGTGCTCTGTGAGAAGTTTCTTGCCTGTCTTACCCAGTGGAAAAAGAGCTTCCCATTGCTCCAGAGTAGCTTCCCTAAAGTAGAAGGCAGTGCTATGTCAGAGGTTGGACTTCAGCATCGTTTGCCACTGGTTTATAATGAGGCTTTTTTCAGTACTGTGAAAGCATATGAGCTGCAGCCCTGCCTGAAGTCAGATGTAGGGCCGAAGGAACTGTATGAATTTGATGCTTAATACCTGCTATTCAACATGTCTGGAAGGATCAGTTCCCTGATTTTGCTTACAAATCTTTGCTGAAGATACTTAAGCTGAAGCAGGAGGAAGCCCATCACTCAAACTTTTTCTCTAGTAGTTTTGTACTGTAATAAAAGGTATTGATTATTCTTTTCTCAATCCCTGAGTAATCCCAGAGCTACCTACCTGATGGAGGGCCCCTTTCCCTTTATCTCATTGCACAGTTTCCACAAGCTGCTGGATTCATTTTTCTTCATGGCTCATGGTGTTTTATCTTCCAGGAGCAGAAGCAAAGTAGTTCTGGGATCCCCACTGATGAGACTGGTTCTCCTGGTAACCTGCCAAAGCCTGTGGTTATCAGGTTTCAGAAGACAGTGAAAACCAGGGTTGTTTATACCAGCCTTTAATTAAATCTATAGTTTATTAATTTAAGGTAGTTGCATAAGTTTGATCTCTACTTTTACCTCTGTTCTAATTACTATTCAGCATCTTAAAGGTGTTGTGAGAAGACATTATTCCTCCTCCCATACTTTCCCATCTTCCCTCACTCACGTCATGTTTTGTCTGTCCCAGCTTCCATTGTTATAACAGCCCCCCCAATGACTTTTTACTTTGTACCTAGTGAAAAACTGTTACTCCCAGATCATATGATTACAGACAAATTTTAAGTGCCTGAAAAGGTGGTCAGTAATGGCTTTGCTGGCAAAGGCATTACTTTAATTAGTGCTGACAAGATATTAAATCCCGATTACATTTACCTATTTTCTGCCTTAAGTACTTGGAACAGCATCAGGTCTTGCAGAAAGCGATTTCTTCTATTCACCCATTCACCCCTTTCCTGGGTTTCCAGCAGAGCCGAGGAGGGCTGCTGCAGCTGCTGTGGTGTATTGCAAGTGCGGCACATGCTCATCGGGCTGTTCAGCAGGATTTGCTGGGCAAAGACACACAGGAACAGCAGCATGGCATGGAAAGCATGGATGAGCACTCTGATAAAATAAGATAGAAACATAGAGGCTATCTCATATGCCTGGAGTGTGTGTTTTTGGTATAAAGTATTCCTTTTATCCACTTGTCTCCTGTTTCCTTGCTGGTATGGCTTCCCCAGCTCTCATCACCTTCCCATCTTTCCTTCAATCTCTCTTTCCTTCTCTTCTCACCATTCCCTTTTCATTTCTTTTCCACACCCTGTCCCACACACCTGCATCCTCAGAGGACATCTCAGACCCTATGTCCCTTTTCCACATCTCCTGGAGTTACCATGTCTGGGGAGCAGCAAATACTTGGATTTCACATGTGCTCTCTCACCCCAAGCATCTGGTGCCAAAGGAAATGCCTGGTTCAAGAGCTGAGCTGGCCTATGAGTGGTGGGTGCTAACACCATGGGTTAAGAGCTGCTAGGAGTTTGATTTGGACTTGCCAGCCCGAAGGACACATAGGCCTTCCCCAGTCCACCGTACTTTCCTCTTTTGTTACTTACATCACATGGAAAGTGGTGGTTATTACTTGGGGACAGGGAGAGGTGCCAGTTTCTCTTCCCATGGTCTGGGCTTTCACAGTGTGTCTTTGACTAATTGTCCAGTAAAAAGCTATTTTGTCCAGATATCATTGCAGTCCATATTTTTCTGATTTGTTTCTCCTGCCTACTAGAAAAGCTGGTCAGAAGGGAAAATAATAACATTTTACATACATTCTTCACTCCTTTTGTCAGACATAATCAGTTTTTCAGACTACTTCTATTATGAAGATTATTATGGAAAATAGATGAATTATCTAATAATCACAGCAGGGTTTCTAGGATTTTTAACTATAAAAAACATCTCTGAATTTTCCCCTGCAGGACTATTTTGCAGGCTGATCAGAAAGCAGGGTTTGCTCTTCAGACTGTTTTTTCGTAATTAGCCTGAGATTCAGACAAATAAAATCAATGAGCTGAAGTCTGACACACTGATTTATTTTCAGGACCAAGGTCTCTCTTTGTAATATTGTTTGAGGAGACTGTGTATTCCTCCTCAGTTTTATTTGCCAAGTTCCAGACAGAGGTCATATAAAAATAGTCACATATATAAAAACATGTTTTTTCTTCAACCCATTATTCTTAATTACACACATCCTTGATTCATCCTTTTTGTCCTTAATATTTACACCAATCTAATGTTTATGTATTGTTATCATCTCTCCTAACAGTCTCGTAGCCCAGCTCCACATGACTAACCCCTCTAATCTTTTGCGGCAGGGAGGAGCAGTGGAGATTGCAATTGTTGTGTATCCACTGGCAGCCTGACAAAAGAAACAATCCCCACACAAGACTCCACAATCAGCCAGCTCCTCGCATTACCTGGCAGCAAACCTTCCAGCCCTGAGAGGCTGCTCAGCGTTTAAGAAAGGCGGCCGTGGCCGCCTCGAGTGTTCTCAGGCCGCATTACTCTGCCCCCACCTTCCCTCCTGCTCCCTCTTTAGCAGTTTTACAGCTAACTAATTTTACAACTGCCTTGTTGTAAATTGTGCAATTGCACACTGAGGTGGCTCAGGGTGTTCATCTGGCTGGAAACTCACATGGTAAGGGGACACTCATGCAAAGGTGAGGGAGAAAGTCAAATTAGCTCAGCGGTGTTACTGGGCAGGAACAGTGTGCTGGCCAGAGGGGCTCAGCCTCTGCTTAAAGACACCTGAAGGCAGGCTGCCCTCCTCCAGCAAGAAACATTTCCCAATATTAGCCTATGTGGATGGGGAGGTTTCCCCATCCATTTACTGACTTTTAAAGTGTAAGGAGAATGGCACTTCCACACTAGGATATGTAATTATTCTTTAATTTCATGAGACATGTTGATTAGGTAAATACCCACTACTCACACTGCAGAAAGAATTCTTTGAGATGAGTTCCACACAGAGGCCACACAGCTCTTTTCCCATGGAGTGGCTGTTCTGCTTGGATAAGTCTACAGAAAGCAGCTACCTAACCTGCTTAAGAAAGGGGGTATTTCAGAGTTTTCATTCCCTTGCAGGATAGCCCTAGCAATAATAAATAATAAAAATCATCTTGGACAAAGGACTGCACCACTGCTCTCCACATCTCAAAAGGAGGGTGACTTGATTCAAACAATCTATGAGATCTGTCTGTTTTGCGAGAATGGGTCTGTTGTGGCTAAGGAAAAAAGTCAGGTCCCCAAAAGTCACCATTTCTTCAGCTTATATAACAACCACTAAAAACACTAGTTTAATTTCTAATGGCTCAAAGTGAGCACATATCGAGCCCATTAATAATAATACAAGGATGTCCAAGAAAAACTGGGAGAAAAGCATTAGGAAAAAAAAGCCCTACAACCTCCCAAGGAATCTAATCATGATAGGGTGAGAAAAGAATGTAGCCGTGGATTGATGGATGATGTGCAGATATTTTTTGTTAGAGACTTATGAAACAAATAGAAAGTCCAGATGTTTTAGAGACACTAAATAGTTCAATATTTCTGAAATGGGTGTTGTCAAGGGAGACCGTTAACACTGAGATGCCCAATAGGATATGTCTTCCACTTGGCTTTATTTGTTGGTCTAGCTGAGGTTTTCCTCTACAAAGAAAAGCATTTTGAGCTCGAGTAGAACAACTTTCTTCAGCTTATTGCAGCTAACCACATCAAATTGTCAGTTGTAACAAAACTGAATCTGAGTGTAGGACTTGATGGGTATTCCACATGACTGGGGCAGCAGTGCAAACTGGGTGATTGCAAGCTGGTGTAACCTTCAGTCCAGTTTTATCCATACTGTAGAAACATGTAGACTCAATGTTTCACTCAAAAGCATTGAAATTGCTCTATACTCACTCACGTCTAACTTAAAAGATCACTTTTTTTTTTTTCCCCTCAGTTCTTTAGAGATTTTCACCTGATCAGTTGAGCTTGGAAACTACAGGTCTTCTGCGCTTTTACAGTCTCCACCTTTTGTTTCCTATTGGCAATAACACTGTTGCTCTTTCTTGTTTTGCACACCTGCAGACCAGAAGAAGGTCTAGAAGATCACTCATCCAACATCTACTTCACGTACATTAGAGAACTGCTTAAAGGACAAACTTCATAAAACCCCACACCACCTTTAATTTGTGATTTAGTCTCCTAATACTAAAATCAATAGCAGTTCTTCAACACTGTGGCAACATGTAAGGCAGACATGGCTTTGGAATAGATTTACCTCGACATTTTATTTTGTTGATTTTTCAAAGGAAGATAAAATCTTGCTTCCAGGCTTTGTTTAGTCAACCCAGTTGCTTCCCTAGTAGCAGCACACCTGGCAGAATCTTCCATAGTCTGCAGAAAGTTTTCTTCACCACTGCTGGGGCTTGGCTGCTGGTTCTCTGTTCCTCTCGGCAGGCCCTTCTTGAGTGACGATCTTACTGTTTGGTGCCAGGATTTTCATCTGCAGTCTCTGGGTTGTCCTTCCACTGGCTCTGCAGGGATGGAGAAACAACTCTGCCTTACAGAGAGTACTCTGTGTCCTTCACAGATGCTCATAAGGATCTTCTTAAAACTTTCTACCACATAATCTCTGGTAACTTCTTTTATTCTTGACCTGATGGATACTGCGTATTTTTCACCTTTGTTTGTTGACCCAACAACTATTAAAAACTTTCATAACCCTCCTTCATGACCGTGTTAGTGAAACCTCTCCCAGTGGCTTGGAAGAGGCATACATATACTCCTTCACCTGAAAAAAATAAAGTGAGTTATTCTCATTGCTTCCTACATCAATTTGCAGGCTTTGTGCTCTTAGGGCTGGTGTTTTACCAGCACCCACCTCTAGAAGCTGTTCCCCAAGTTCACTACATTTTTCCTACCCATGTTCACAACCCAAGGAATCACAATTGCTTAAGGTAAAGACATTGTATACTGCAAGTCTGATTAGATAATACTTCCCCCTAAAAATTGCTTTTCTCCAGAGTCTTAAGTCATTTATGAACACAAAACAAACCACACATCAGCTGTGGCAGGTTTTATTGCTTCTTGTCTTCTCCATGGGCAACATAAACTCAGAAATAGAATTTTATTTAAATTTTAAAACTTCTACCTATTTTATAATTTTTTACAGCATTTCCTGAAAGCAATTTCAGGGAGAGGAGGGGGTAAAAAGTATAATATACAACATTTTATTTGGACCCAAGGGGTGATGTATGCGTATGTGTAGATGTGTGTGCAGGAAGACAGAAATATACCTCTTTCTTTGAATAAAGAAAATGTTATTCCTCAACACCTGAGAGAAACCAGAGCATTAGTAATATAGAAAGTAGAACAAAGGAAAATAATGTAGTTTCTAAGTGTGACCAGTGTATGCAAGATGTAATCATTGTTGGGGCCACTAAAAGTTGATGATCAGCAATGATTTATTAGTAATGCAGAATCCAGGGAAATACTCCCCTCTAAATTATTGTTTCTCTGGCTCTAAGCATTCAATAAATTCCCAGCTTGAGCCAGGGAATTTATTTTCTCTTCGTCTCTATATTTGTCTGTGGTTTGCATTATCATTCACTAAATATATTTAGACATAGATTTACTTTTCTTGATCTGCAGATTCAAAAGCTTTTGTGACTCCCCCTTTGACCCTACTCCCTTTTAGGAATTTCACAAATAAATCAGCAACTAGCACTAACATAATGAATTGCACTCTTCTTTTGATGTTGTGTAAGTTATATATTTTCTAAATAAAAGGGCAGAATAACACAACCAATCCAACAACTCACCAAGTTGAAAGGCTTGAAATGTGCCATTTTCATGTTTGTATGGCACAAGTTCTCCCTTTCTTTCTGAAAATATGTACAAGTGTAATGGATTATTTCTCATTAGCAGATTATTTCTGATTAGCAGATCAGAAAATTTCTTGAAAAAGGAAATTTCTATTATTGTGGCTGAAAAACCATCACTCTCCTGTCACAAATTATTAGTAACTTAGATGCTGCAGGAAGTCTCTTTTGCACTAATTTCAGCAATTTTCAGGGAAAGTATTTTTTATGAGCCAGATCAGAAAGTATCTCATCTTGTCTAAGCAATAACTACATGCTCAAGTTGATAAATCATTGGTGCCAAGGTTGGTCAAAATCAAGTCCATCTTGGCTGTAAATTTCCTAAAGATATAACCAAATACAGTGGGAGCTGGGGAATCTGCCAACTAACACCATGGAAGAAGATGGGGCATATTCAGTTTTCAGAGCCTCAATCCAGACAGGCAGAGAATCACTGGTGTTTCATGGAGGCCTTTGTGCAGTTCCTGCTAACTGAGAGAAAAAGAGATTGTGCCCTTGTATTGCTCTAACCCCAATTAAGAAAAAGAAACAGCACATCAGGTGAAAATCCCAAATTTTAGTAAATTTCTGCTTCACTGCTAAAGACAAAGAAGAAAGAGATGCCATTGTATACTAGGTCTAGAAATGGATAGTTTTTGCTGCCAAAAGAGGAGGAAGAAGCAGAAAAGATCTGCCAGACCATGGGTAGGATGGGTCATCTAAAACAACAGACAAAGATACATACTTTGAGCCAAATAATCATTAATTAGGCCGTCTGGGTTTGTTTTTAATTTTCAGCCATGCTGGTCTGGGCATTCTTGGCTTTGATGCCATGACAAGGCTGGTGCCTGACTCTTACTCTTCTCTTTTTTTTTTTTTCTAAGATGTTAGACAAGTTCATCTTTTGAAAATTAGCACATGTGACTAAATACACAATGATAAAAGCACTTATATTATTTCCATAAATTCCCCTGACAGCCATTTGAATGCAAATTGAGCAGAAAGAAAAAAATGAATTAACAAGGAAAGGTGGCAGGGGGATGTGGGGGAAGAAATGGGACTGAATACAGACAGAGTAGATACAACCTAGTAAAAATAGAGTTGGTTCGTATTCTATCTAATGGAAAAAGACACCATTATTTCACACCATTATTTAGGGTCAGAGGTCTCTTCAGTTCCTTTATCCAGCTTGACTGCCCTGATACAGTCAAGATAGTGAAAAAGGCTTCATCTATTTCAATACTGCAAACCAGGGACTGCATGTTATGTGTCAGCTTTCTTTTCTTTTGTATCCATGAGCAAAAGAAACAGCAATCTCTTAATTGAAATGATAACACCACAAAAAATGTGTCATATGTTTAAAATTTGCAGCAAACATATCACCTTTCAGTGAGGATCTGTGATTTTGCTTGCTGCACTGGCGTGTGGAGGCTGTAGGAGATACAGGACTGTTAGATTTACAAGCTACACTTAATCAGTCAACCAGTTTATTCTGGTTTGGAAAAGGCAAAGTAAGATAAAAGTTTATGAAACTTCAGAATGTGGTAGATTATTTGATTGGGTTTCTCTGAGAAAGGTACAGACTCTTCAGTGCCAACATTGTTTCCCAGTACTGTTCCTCTACGTTGCTGTAGTAGAAACTGAGGCTACAGCACTGGTGCTAACTACAGGGTCTGAAGATGAAGAGCAAGGGAGGAGCATAAGGCAGAAATAAACGTATCCCCATAAACACACTACCAAAGAAAACAGATGGAACCTGTAGACTGACCTGTGTATTAGTCAACCCAAAGCATTGTATTGGAAAAAATTACAAGAGGAAAAATAAGATTGAGGGAAAATAATGTTGTGTGAAGTAGTATGAACAACTCCAGAAGGAAACCAGAAAGAAACTAGGCATACACTCTTCCCTCATGTTCCTAAAGTAAGTGTATGCTGCAATACATCTGTGTGCAGTCCTTTCAGATCATGAAGACCACTAGGTAGAAACAGATCTAATGAAACACTGAGTATGGCTTGCAAGAAGTGGCATGAGTGATTCATGGTGTAGTATTTCCACTGCTCAATTGCTATTCAGGTCTGGTGAATCAGGGATAACTGTATAGATGGATACATCACGTTCTGAAGAAGTATAAAGTGTATTTTAAATGAAAAATAGACTACTTAACCTTAAATAACAACTAAGCTACTTAATGTTAAACAACTTACTTTTAAAGAAAATTTTAATCTCTTTGACTTTTTTTTTTTTTGCATTAGGCCAAAATAGCCAAATGAACCTATTTGGTTTAAACTGAATCAGTTTGAACTTTGAGAACTACATAACGTAGCTTATATGCAAATCTGAACTTCATATTGCCTGCAAAGTAGAAACTAATTGATTTCAAATATAGTAAAGAAATGAATAATACACTTAAGTGACAAGATGAACTGTCCATAAATCTGAGATAGTTGGTAGTATAATTTAATCCAATAGCAAGAGCTTGATATATGTAATAGGACAGATTCTAAATTGTGAACAGATATCCTTTCTTTGTGGCTGACTGGGGTTGAGTTTCACATTGTTCAAAAGATACATGTGAATGTTTAGCTACAGCTGAAAGAAATGAACTGCATCCAACAGATCCTTTCTTGTACAGAACACATCAAAAAGAAAAAAACCAAAACCTATTAACTGCTTAGACAAAAGACTCTTTAAAATTAGTCTTTCATGAAAGCCATCATTCAACTGTCTTCTTAATATAAGCCAAGATGTAAGTATACAATTCTTGTATGAGGGGAAATTACACCATTGTACATACATACATTGACTTCATAAAACCATAGTACCACAATGAAAAATTTAGCTTTTATCCCAAAGGACTGTCTGACAAAACAAAAATCCATACCACGCTGGGACATCACCTTGTCTTCTCTGAAACAGCTACAGAAGAGAATCAAAACTGTTAGTAACATACCACAGGACTACATGCTAGCTGTTATTAATGAACTCAAGCCCCTTGTTACCAGGCAAATTTGATTGGGTTACCAAAGTGAAAAGTGCCTTGGGAAGCTTAACATGAAAGGATTACAATCTTGCTTTGCAGGTCTCATCTTTGGAATGTGTTAATTGTGCAGGGAAAGCCCTACACAATGACAGCCTATGTTCAAACATCAGCTTTGCTTCAGAGTCCAGATGATCTTTAAGTCAAGATCACTCTGTATTTGCTCTCCTTTTCTGCAGAATGGAGGTGAAAAACAAAACCTCTCTTGTAGAGAATGTTGTGAGGCTTAATTCTGTGGGTCTGTAGAGCTATTTGGATAACAAAGGAGAAAGAACCATTGAAGAATAATGATGGTAAGTCAGGATTTTCCAAAGACACAAAATTATGGCATTGATTAAATATTGATATGAGGATGAGATGTGATAGAAAAAGATTAATTGCCATTATATCAGACAAAACATCTTCCCTAGCGAGACAACAGCTAGTATTACCCAGACAGACATTCAAGGGCATTCCATAAAACCTAGATAAAAATGGGGAAATATTGACACAGCTTCCTCTATTTTAATTGTCTGGATGGCAAGATAGTTTAGCTACAGGTCATGCAACAGTCACTGCCTAAAAAACATGAACACTTCAAACTGTTACATATACCTGTAAATAATTGTTCATGTGAGATGGCCTGACTGTCAGCAGCCCAACAGCTCTGAGCTCCTATCAGACAGGCGGTGAAGTTCTGTGGAAAACTCCAGACATAACTTGCAGCCTTAAAAGACAACACTACCTCCTTAACACTCCCCACACTAAGTTTTATGTAAAATTCTAGAAACCGCCCTTTTTCACAGCAAGATTTCAATTGCTTGAAAGGCAGAGGGGGAATCTGAGACAAACAGCCATAAGAAAACATTTCCCAGAAGGATTTTGAGATGTTGTCTGGCTATGGTGTAAGAAGATCTACTGGCATTGTGCCACATAGTTAAAGGAGCTAAGCAGTGATTTTAGTCAGCCTTTATGCTGAATTGTGCCACAGATGCCACCTTCCATTGAGAAGATGTTGCCTGCAGTCACCCAGAGATCACTCAATGCCTCATACCTAAAAGGAGGCATGTTAGGTTCCTTTTTAGAGTCTTGAAGATCAAGAAGTGAAGCAGGAGATTAATGGAAGTATACTGGTTTTCTGTGCTTTTAGCTGAATAGATAAGACAAAAATCATGGTTCTGAACAAGCCAATGTTTCTGGGTAGGTAGTAGACCTACCTACTCAGAGAACTGTATGATGACCTTGAGATGAAAGAAAAAAGTAAACCTGATGGCCCTGGGAAAAGGAGGCAAGCAGACTGATCTGGCCAGCCTGAGTTCAGGACCCAAGCCCACAATACAATGACCAATGATCAGGGAGCTGTTTTTCAAGTGCTGGAACAAGAAACCAATTCTCTGTTTCAGAAATACATTTGTTCTGAGTGATGGAAGGTGATACCCATCATCCACATGAAGTGCAACGAGGCCAAGTGGAAGGTTCGGCATGGGTTAGGACAATTCCAAGCACAACTAAAAGATGGGCATAGAATGGATTGAGAGTAGTCCTGAGGAGGACTTGAGGATGTTGGTTGATAAGAAGGTCAACATGAGATGGGAATGTGCACTTTCAGAAAGGCAACTGTACACTGGGCTACATCAAAACTAGCGTGACCAGCAGGTCAAGGGAGGTGATTCTACCCCCTACTCTGCTTTGTAAGACCCCCACCTGGAGTATTGAGTCCAGCTCTGGGGTCCCCAGTATACACCAAACTCTTGTAGTGAGCCCAGAGGAGGGCCACAAAGATGAAGAGAAGGCTGCAGCACCTCTGTTATGAAGACAGGCTGAAAGAGTTGGACTTGTTCAGCCTGGAGAAGGGAAGGCTTAGGAAGATCTTATAGCAACCTTCCAGTCCCTAAAGGGGGCCGAAAAAAAGCTAGAGATGGACTCTTTTTCAGGGAGCGTGTTGATAGGACAAGAGGGTAATAGGTTAAAACTGAAGGACAGTAGATTTACATTAGATAGTGGGAAGAAAATCTTTTATTTGAAGATGGTGAGAGACTGGACAGGCTGCTGAGAGCATGTAGATGCCCCTCTCCTCGTCAGTGTTCAAGGCCAGGTTGGATGGGGTTCTGGGCAACCTGTTCTAGTGGAGGGTGTTTCTGCCCATGGCAGGGGAGTTGGAATGCTCTTTAAGGTTCCTTCCAACCCTAACTATTCTACGACTCTATGATTCTATACTCTCTTATCAGTTTGTATAAATTTATCAAGTTCACCCTGAGCTCAGCAACTACCTTGCTCAAAATATTTCTGTTCTGTCTTTTCACCCTTTGGAGACTTTTATTCCACTGAAGACTCATTCCATTTTGCAGACATGAAGAGATTTCACAGACTTAGGGAAAAGGTATCATCCCAATGTTTTGTGAGACTATAAGCGCCATGGTCCCCACAGCTCAGAAAAACAAGAGCTATCCATCCTTGTAAGAGGGTAAACTGCTTTAGCATGAAGGTAGGATCAGTTATGCCCTAATTTTGATATTGATAATAACTGCATGAGGTCAGGGAATTTTTCAGAGAACCCAGAACATGTGCTGTTTGGAAAGATGTGTTACAAAGGCATCTAGAGAAATGAGGATAGGTAACTAAGTTAAAAAAATATATATATTTGTATATATTTGTATATATGTATGTCTAACACCAAAGTAATTCTGATAACAGAATCTCACATTTACACTCTCTGAAACATCAATGTAATATGTTTTATTGTTTTTCAACACATTTTCTCTGAATGTCATTTTGAACATGCCAAAACATACATCACTCTTTAATCAAGTTATTTTTGAAATTTTCTCTCTGAATTTCCTATACTTTTTAGTTTAAGAAGCTGAATCTGATAAACTGTGGCATTAATGTTGCCATAGAATGCAAACATGCAGATCAGTTAGTGCTCAGCAAGAGCAATTTCCACCAATGATGAAAAAACTCATAAATTCTGAAGGAGAAATTAATATTGTAACATTTTACGAATTCCAGTTATAACATCCCATAAGTGATTCAGTGAAAGAGCCATTTTATAAAATGCATGCAGAGCAGGCGTTTTCTTTGTTCTGAAACTACAGATAGGACTAAACTTTCCTCACAGGAAACTTTGAAATGGAGAAAAAATGATGGCATTTACTTTACCATATGGAGGCCAATGGATTTCAGTACAGTGCTGGTATCCAACATGCTTCTCTGCACTCCCACTTGACTCTACATCTGTCTAGCTACCCTGGAGAATGATGCATCTGGAAAGGTTGAATAGGCCAAGGGAGTTTTCATGTATTTTGCGATGTTCATGAGAAAACTTACTGGAGAGGGGTCAATATGTGTTTTTTCTTGCATCTTTTTGCATTAAAAACATATTGTATGCAATTTGAACAGTCTGAGATTTTATTTTTTTTTCACTAGAAACTCAGAAAAATATTAGAAAGTAGTTGGTTTTGAGAACCTTGAATGCAATGAACACTTGAGAGGGCATAATATAAAGGTTAGTACTGCACAACAGATGCAGACGAAAAAACCACAGTTTTCTGATGGAAGAGATTACAGCAGAAAATGCTTCCTGAACAAGCTTGTACAGTTGCAATCCAGAAATTAGCATCCTTGCTATTTATGGGAGCGACCTGTGGTATCCTGTGACAAAACACATGGGAATGCTTCAAAGCTGTGCAAGGGTAGGTTCAGACTGGATATTAAGAAAAATTTATTTACCAAGAGGGTAATCAAACAGTGGAACAGACTTCCTAGAGATGTGTTTGAAGACCCGAGCCTCTCAGTGTTTCAGAGGCATTTGGATAATGCCTTTAACAATTTGGGACAATCAGTCCTTTTGGGCAGGACTGATGTGGTCAGGCAGTTGGACTAACTGGTTGTTTTAAGTGCCTTCCAGCTGACCTTTTCTATTCTATATACGAAAAAATCCTCATCAGGACAAAGTTAGTAATGAAAAAAGCAAGTAAATTAAAAAAACCATAAAAGTTGATTTAAAAAAGAGAAAAATATTTCTGTATTCTTTAAAGATCAAATGCTATAAGGAAAAATTTATTTACCGACATCACTTCAGATCATCATTTCAGAAGCCTGAGCTATTTTGTTTATTATTAGGTTACTAATCTATGGAGTGGTCAGAAGTAAAGATTTGATTATTTTGTTTTAAAAAGTCAGCAAATATGTGCCATTAGAGAAATTTCATGACTTGCACCATAACTAAAACCAGTTGGTGATGTCCTCCAAATCTTAATACCTCTGGTTTAATAACAGTGAGAACTGAATAGATCTTTGTAAATCAATGAGTCCACCAGGATTTCTGGAGCAGGATGTTTTACCTGCCAAGTGGTTTCTCTTCATTGCCTGGAAGAGGAAAGTTAGCTTTCCTGCCTTATTATCCTTTCAATTGTTTTCTCAAATTTAAATAGCATAGTGAAAAAAAAGGAAATTATTTCTTTTGTGGCTATGGAGGAAGATTCACAAGCAAAAAGCTGATAATCCTGTGTCTGAATGCCGAGACAGTAACTTCTCTGTCAGTGATTTAACAATGGAAATAAATTATTATTTCTGGATCAACTTTGAACCATGACTGAAAGACAGAGCAGTTGTCATGGTTAAGTAGCAGAAAGTCAGCAACAGCCACCGCTCTATTAGCTCCTAATCTAACCAGTTATTCTTTTACAGTTGAAGCAGGTCTGACATTGAAACACAGAGAACTCTTCAAAATAGTGCAGATGATCCGACATCACCTCCATGTTCTAATTTAAGATATCTGTTACACTTGTTACTGTTAAAGACCTTTTTAAAGGTAGTACCTTCAAGCAGACAGGCTTTTGCCAGTTTTATGTCAATGAACAATGCAACATAACTTTATCAGTTTTGATATCTTAGAGTTCATAAAGTCATGAAGCCATATAATATAGCTGAAAATGCTGACCCATGAAGATACGCCACTTCAGAATGTTCTTCCACTTATAAAAACAACTGTAAAACCACTTTCCTTTCCTAAAAAAGAGAAGCAGACTATTTTTTCACATCTATAGGAATTCAAAGCATGTCTTTTAGCATCAAATGATATTACTTTAAATGAAGTACAATAGTATCCTTCCTTATTTAAATAGTGTGTTCCAGGGCTGTGTCAGTGTGGACAAAATAATGATTCAGAGGTTCATTTACAAGTAATGTATTTTGCAGATACACTATTCAGCTACTAGTGATATCAGAAAATTATTTTATACATCAATTACTCACTACCAGGCTTGCGGGGCTGAAATTAGTCCAAACCTAACATAGGGGTCAATTTTCAAGATTTAAACTAGATCATAAACTTTCCCAAATCTGATTGCTTGAAGCAGGAAAACTTCTAGTTTCCATGTTACCTAGCAGTTTCTCTTTTGAAGAAGCAGCTATAAAATACCTAAAGTACTTAGAAACTTCACTCTACATCTCTGAGTGGAAGGTGGCCAGCACAAAGGTTATAGGTAATATTTTTGCACTCCAGTAAAGGCATCGCCGCCAGCAAGTCCCATGTTCTGGTGTACTTGAGCACTTCACAGAAGTTAATGCAGCCCCAATCCCCCCATCTATGCCTAAAGCAGCAGCAAAACAGCATCAGAACTATGGAAAGGTTCAGAGAGTAAAGGAAGCAAAGTCCAGAGTTAGGATGAAAATTCAAGAATTCATTGTTCCCATCTGTGTTTCCCCCCCTCCCTTTACCAATGCTCACTTTTGAAGTCAAAAGGCTGCATTGCTTCCGGATGCTGCTGGGCAGGGAGTTTCCAGCAATTGTAATGCTGTAGGTGACAACGTGTGAGCTCTGAGCTCATCCAGTCCCTGGAGAGGGCCACATGCTTGTGTTTGCTTCACACCACTGATCTTCATGGGGGCACACTTTGTTTAGCAGTGACTCAGGGCATAAAACTCAGTCCCAGGGAAAAAACTAATATATTTTCAAAGTTTTTAAAAGTATTTTTGTGGACAAGAAACACCCTTCTCCATCCCTAGAAATGCAAGGGGAACCTTGCGTAAAGAAACAGTTCCATGGCAAGAAACAGGTCATTGCAACCGGCTTGTCATGCTCAAAACCCAACTCTGTGGCCACTTAAACCAGTCTTGAAACCTACTACCTTCCTCACCTTGCTCTCCTGAACTGCGAACACCTGCACTGGTGATGTGACATCCTACCTGGGATGCAACACAAGGAGCAGCCCTGCTGCAGCTGCCTGGGAGACTGGCTTGCCAGCTGCAAGGGGAACACCACCATGCTGAGAGGCAGGTGCCCCTTCTACTGAGGCAAGCTGACACACCTGGAAGCACAGCGGGGGCAATTGCTGTTACACAGGGGTACTTCTTGGAGAGAAGCGGTAAGGAGGTCTGAGTGGCACAGGGGAAAAGGGCTTTCCCCGGGGGAGGGGAGGCCTTCCACATGTCTCCTCCAGCCGACTGAGTAGTGGGCTTTGATCTGCCCAGGATGACAGTGCGCCAAACTGTCTCTCATTCAAATGAATCTGCCAGACAGTTGGGAGACATTCCTCAAAGGGTCACCAGCAAAGGGCTGCAAAGGAGGGTGGCTCCGGCCCATGCTCCTTTATAATGTCTCCTCACCACCTCATCTGTCTGCCAAGCAGGCCTGCTGTGATTTCCCCCCCACATCCAGGCTCAATTTGTATGCAAATCCTCCCTCATTTGTTCTTGCTCCCTTCAGAAAGGACAAATTTAGTATAATAACTGTAATTGCTTTAATAACATGAAAAAAACCGACACCTTTATGGGACCAACAATCAAAGACTGAAATTGTAACACAGCATGACAGGTGTGGAGGCATGCCACCATTACCGATTTTCCCATTTCAGTATTTTTTTCATCGTCTTGAAAAGTGCTTATCTCAGTGAGCCAGGAATGGCTGGCTTGTGGCTCCTGAACACCATACAGTTTATAACAAGTCAGACAGGGCTGCCATGGCAGAGGCATGTCACCGGTGAGCAGTGGGCTCTGCTGGGACCGTGGCTGCTGGGCATCTGAACCCCTTTCTGGGGGAAGATGTGGGTGGGCATGACCTGGCAAGGTAGAGCTGCTATCAGTAAGTCCTCAAACTGGCATTTCCCTGGTGGAAATATTAAGTATCTTATGGTTTACGGGTCATATTTTCAGGCAGCTGGCTACCCCTTCTTGCCATCAGAGAAATAGAGGTCTCAGTGCCATTCACAATGGTGGTCTATATCTCCAGTTACACTGGAATAACCTTCTGCACCCCTCCAGCTGAACCGGCTATGTCTGTTTTTAGCAACCTTTTCTGGTTTAATTCTGAGATTAGCAAATGAGAATCCATTTTCAGTATTGGTCATCTGGACCAAGGCATGCTTGATCTTGCTTTTAGATATACTCAAACCTATTGCTGTCAGTTAAATTTTCTGGTTCCTATTTGCATTGTAACCTGTAACTTTTACTATAAAACAGAACCTCAAAGGTAGTCCTCTCATAATAACCCCTGCTTTAGTAAAAGATCAGTTATTGTATGAATCAGAGTTCCCATTGAAAATATACAAATATGGAAATGCAAAAGATGGTGAGAACTGGGTCTTCTGGTAGAGGGAGGAAGGTGAGTCATACTATGAGAGATATACTAAGTGCCACCTGGAGACGACTGGGAATGATCTGATCCTTTTTAGTATATAGGGAACTCAAACCTGTTTCAACAACCATTCCATGGCTCTACTTGCATGATGCAGGAGAGATATGTGTAAACAGGTATGAACACCGAGGATTTTTTTAAACCTTACATGCAGGCAGGAAATAAAAAAGGTCAAATCAGGAACTGGAAACATGGATCAGGAATGGCCACCTCCTTCAGGCATTAATCAGGATAAATGTTTAGTGGTTATCACAGAGTAAGAGTTTGAGAGTATGCCAGTCACCAGTATCCAGGTAGTATAAAATGTCGAAGAAGAAACAGATTATATTGATTTGATTAAACCTAAACCTAAAGGCAAAACAAGAAACCAGAATGAGATTCATCATCTCAGAGCAGTTTTATGGAAGATTCCTCAGCTTTGAGAATGGAAAAACCAGCAGATTTCCTCTCTCCAAACACTGTATGGAGAAATTTTCTTTAATGATTTTCTTTAATATCTAGGTCATCAATGTATCTACATATGAAACCACCATACAAAATTTGACCTTGACATTAAAATTCTTTAGAGATTAAAAACAAGTTCTAAAAATAGGCAAGATATTTATGAAGCCCATGATAGCAGACTTCTATATTACTGGACCTTCTCAGTGGAGACAGGCCTGAACTGAAACCCCAGGTCTGCACATCACAACAAAAAAAGAAAGCAAATGAACAAAACACAAATTCTGTCTCAGAGCTCAGAAAGTAACCAGGAATGTCCCTGCTTCTGCTAAAGACTTTGGTCCTTCAGAGTTTGATACTCTTCAGGCAACAGAAAAAAAGAAAAGAAAAAAGCTCTCTTTAGCCTGAGACTGACCACTAAAGTCAGTTTGCCATGTGAAATGAGAGGATCTCCAGGAACAAAAATATCAGAACATAGTGCTATCTTTGGGTAAACATTTGTTTGCAATATCTTTTTAAAATAATACTGTCGACTTCAGTGATTGACGATTTCACCCCATTTATCACTGACAACTAGAATTATTTTTTCAGCTGTGGATCATGTTAATTGTGGAAGCTAATAGGGAGGAATGTGAGGTAAATGGTCTCAATATCTTTACTATATGTGATGACTTTACCAGACCAGCAGTACTGTATTTACTGTAACCAAAAGGTCATGCTCTATATTTTAAAGGTAAACAGTGAACTTTTATGCATCAGTCACACTCCTCCGAGTAGTGTACAAAAATATTTTTAGAAAAGGCAATTAGAATTTCTTTTTTAAATTAACCTTATTCTCAGATACTTAAATGCAGGCTTTCCACTTTAATTGACACCAAGTGTAAAACAGAGAGGATTATAACTCTCATTGGGAAACAAAGCAATTTAGTAAAGATGGACTAAGGCTGTTATAATTTACATTGTTAACAATGAGTGTTCATTTCTTCTCTGTAGCAAGGATAAATATTGAGGCAATAAGGAGATTACATTGCTGGTTCCGCTATTGAATAAAAAAGCAATTATTTCCCAGATACTGCAGTTTAATCTCTGTTAATTTTCAATGGTACAATCCCATTCAAATCTTGAATCTCTTGATTTTACAGAGACATCATGCACAGGAACACTACAATAAAATAATTCTGATGTAATTTTGCAAATAGCAATTTGTTGTTAAAAGCATTAAAAGTGCAGTTTTGATACTGGTAGAAATGGGGTCTTTGAGAGGTACACAATAATAGGGTAATTTGGTGTATAAGCTTCCCTATGGACAGGCTGCTGAACATGGTGGTACACAAAGTCTATGAGAGGTTCATGAAGCTTTTGTTTCAAAAAAATAGCAAGATGTGTATTAGTGGACAATGGGTATATGTTTTCAAGGAAATGAGATGACATAGGACAGAAAATGCTTTTTTAGCATGTGCTAACGAAATCCATTAATACATATAGAAGAAATTTTTAGAGCACCAATCTTAACACACAGCAGGAATTGTTGCTTTAAAGGGACTGTGTCAAAGTTGACAGGCCCAAAACGTAACATACCATAAAATTAAACTTTTTACGAAATGCCCTTTTGATCCTGAAAAATCTATCAACCTTCCAAATCCAAGACTGTCACATTGTTAAAATACCAAAAACTTTGCTGTGTGATTGGCCATTAAACCTGTTTTGCAACATGTATATGGAAGTCATCATTTTGCTCTTCCACACTATGGTTGGGGCCTATACTTTGAAACAGCATCAAATCTTTTGTTTGGGATTTCTGGGATTTAGCATTTCAGTTAGCAGTGACTTAAAGCTATCATAGGAGGCTTCTGTACTCCAGTGCTAAATGTCTCCTTGTAAGAGGGCAATTCTTCATGCGTGGAAGTTGCCAAACCACAGAAGGATTTATTTTTGTCATGTTTTACTTAATGCATGCATATACTTTCTGGTGCACACCGAAATGCAATATATTATAGTTACATGGCATTGTAATAAAAATTAACAACAGCATTTTGGTATTTCTAGGTGACAGAAAAAAGAAAGTGGTATGATTGCTGGTACGTTTTTTGTGAGTTTTAGCTCACAATCTGATCGTTAAGAACTGAGAAAATTAATTCTGAATGGCTTTCCTTATATTGCATTGATGCACAATAGGTACAGTTCATGCTTCTTATTAGCATGTGGGCAAGTTCTCAAATACATGTATTGACTTTTCATGTGTGAGGAAATGTTCCTGTGCTTAGAGATTAACTATGCAATAGCTTTTCGTTACAATTATGGTCTTTACCAAAACAAGGCTCTTTTCAGGCAATGAGTCTCTCTATTCCCATAAAAGTAGTATGGCTGGGCATAGATTATGTTGTTCTTCCTCTCCGCACCTGCAACTCCTTATTATCTATACTCATCCCAAGCCAACACAGGACCTTTTGGTAAACACTTTTGTTGAGTTTACTGTAAACTTGGCAACCAGATGATTTAAATATCTCTTCTCTGTTCTCCCTACCTTATTGCCATAGGTGGCCAGAGCTGCACAGACTACTGATAGCACCAATACTCACACCTGCCTTTTTTAGACAGTTCCAGTGATGAAAAAATAAATTTGTATTTAAGACATAAATGGGTGCTGAACATGCTTGAGGCACAAACATACACTCTACAAACAAGGCTGTCCTGAATATAGTCCAACAAAATCCACCAGATTTTCCCATGAAATCTGGTGAATGAACAAGTAATACACACCGCATACTTTGGTTTCTCTAAATAAAGCTCTGATACAAGCTAATGCATTACAAGAAGCTATAACCAAACAGAAATACCTCAGAACTAGTTAAATTAGACCTGATCTCCAGTTCAGCTCACATAGCGAAGAAGGTTCACCCATGAGGACTGAGAAGGGTATGATCATTTTCAGTCTCTTCACCTAACAGAATTCAGCAGCCCTACTTGATTTCAGGGGTCTGTTTCAACTGCAGATACTGAGAAAGGTATGGCATTTGTTTTCACGTAGGATATAGGGTGCTCTCTCATCCCTGTGTTAACCTGGGCCCTGGATGACTAACCCTACAGCCGGCACAAACAGATGTTTTTATTTGTTTGAACTATTAGGTCAAAGGGCTAATGAGCTAATGAAAATTCTTTCAAGAGCTATCAAATGAGGCATGATTTGCAGATTTTCAGTTCCTATTTATTTGAAACAAAAGAATTTAAAAAAATCCTCTGAGACTACAAATTTTTCAGTTACATCCTAGTCTTGGTAAAAGGCAGATTTAAAAATAATAAAATGAAAAAAGCATCTACCACAATAGCTGAATCAGCAACTCCAGTTTGGCTCAGCAGCACAGTACTTCATCAGCTGTTATACCCTGCATTGTGAGAGTCTCTTCTATTCAAATAGTGATTGCTATGATAACATTGAGTTATCTCAGCAAGATTTTATTTTCTCCATAGTATTTTCCTTTGCTCAAATTTTTTAGCCTTTTTTTTCCCCATTTTTACATTTTGGCATGTAACTTTACTTTAAAATAATTCCTAGCCTTACGAACAGTTTAAAATTATGAGATATTTGTATAAAGTTTATTCCAATCTCTGTTCCATCAACAAAGCTGCAATATCTTTCAGATATATTTCCAGAGTAACAACACATTTCTGCAGAAATAAATCAGCCAACTGTTTTAAATTTCTATTTTATATGTATGTGTGTGCAACTATGTATAATTTAGCACTAATTATACCATAGTATTTGTCTGCACATAGGAGTAAATAATTTAGCTGGAAGATTGCAAATCGAGGTAATACAAGATACTCCCAAACTAGCTACTACTCAAGAAATTCAAACTTAGAAACTCAACTCTACACAGTGTTTATTTTCATTTATCCTTTTTTTTTTTTTGATAGTGGAAATCATGTGTAAATCACAAACAATACAAGTTCCTCATGTCAGCAGTTGACCACTTGAATGGGTCAACTTCTGTATATAGACACTGTATTTTTAGTATAAAGTCAAGATAATATGGCAGTTAACTAATACTTTTTACTACAGTAAAGATACAAACTTTTGTAATATAAATTAATTGCCATTACAAAAAGGCAACTGTATTAACTAATACGGTACAAAAATCTGCAACCTCTATAAATATAATGAAATGCAAGAAGTTAAATGAAATAATACATCACAGATTTTTGTATAGCGCATCTGAAGAGGCAAGCTAAGATACACATGGAGCATTATACAGCAAGAAATAATATCAAAACCCACTAAGATTTAACTCTTTTTTTCCATACAAATGCTAGAAGTACAAGTACAGGACACAACATGGAAGCAGTAAGATCACCATCTCAGAGTGGGGAGACAAAGAGGTCTTATTGACAAGTTGTAAAGCATTAGGCGGCAGACAGAAGCTTGTCAAAACCAGCTGTTGTTGGATACTGATTGATAATGTTTTCATTCTGACGGCTGAGACACTGCAGACAGCCACAGGTCTGAGAAGAAGCCCAATGTGGGCACCTACACACACACACACACACACACACACACACGAAGTAATTTAACAGATGGCTAAAGAACACTAAAGCACAATCTCTTTTTTAAAAACACAATGTTCACATCTTAATGAACTTGCATGGAAAGTAGAGCCTAGTGCCCAAGTTTATTTCCCCTAAATGATGAACACATGTGAAAAGATTAAGGAAAGAAAAAAGAAACAAAAATAAAAAAACAATTGAGACTGATCATCTGAATAAAACCTGCACAGTGTTTACATATTCTACCATATCCAGAACATTCAAGAACACTTTAGACAAGGAAGTGTGATGTGAGCTGCTATGAATATTCGTAACTCCTCCATAGGAAGGTGAAGGTGTCTATAAATGTTAAAAAGGGACACATCCACTAAGTCCATCCACAACACAACACCACAGAAGACCTACATTCAGAGCAAAGATAAGCATTGGTCTTAGCCTTAAGCAGTTATGAGGTATTGTTTCAACCTGTGGTAAGGAATGATCTCTGTATTAGTAAGAAAAAGCATATCCAAAATAATTCTGAAAAAAAACCCAAACCACTGCTCCTATGCAGTTGACATTTTCCTAAATAAAAAGCATTAAGCATCAAATGGTCCTAGTCAACGTGGCCACTGGACTATGCCAAAGCCATATTCTCATTGACTATTGAGCCTTTTGCATATTAGTCATGTAGCACCTTCCAACAGTGCATAGTTGGGAATTCATGACCAGAAAGCAACTCAGAAAATTTTTGGACCAGACTGCTGATGGTACAAATTAAGTATGGTTTGTAAGAATGCAATACAGTTGGGCTTATTTTCATTTCCTATACCCCTTTTGGTCCATAACTTTCATATGTGAGAGGAAGAAACAGTAAACAAATTTTATTTCTCATCTGATGCTCAATGAAAAAGGAGTAAAAGACTGAATGCCTATCTCTGCCTTCCTACACTGCTTGTCTTCTCTGGGAAATAATTCTCCCACTCCTCCCCACCACTTATCTGTCATTGTTTCTGAACAGGACATTGTGGAAATATGGGGACTCTGGAGCCTCTAAGCTGATGTCAGCTGAGAGTTTGGAACTGTAAATTAGGTTCAGTTCTGCTTTAAATCTAGGGAAAGGAATCTCCTTAACCCACACAACAGAAACCCATGGGCAGCTGGGTCCTGTCTAAACTGTGCAGAGAGAATAGAACCAACACAAGGCTCTTCTCAGTGTTTTAAAAAATTCCAGTTCTTGGGTATTTCCAATAGTAGTAGGAGTGAAGCAATTGACCTGGCATGGAAGAGAGAAAAAAACAGCTTCCCAGTTTTCCCAGCTTTTTTCAAGCAATGCAAGCAAGTTAAAGCAGTGATCATCAGGCTATGCATTGAGGCAGAAATAATTCTGAGGGAGCAATGCAAGAAATCTGTGGAAACTGAAAAGTAAACAAAAACTTGTTTAAAAAAATTTAACAAAGCTTATAATTGCAAGTAATAGAGAAATAGCTTTTATGAGCCTTTAACAGCTGATACTTGCTATTTTCCTGTTCCCAAATAAACTAGTAAGAAACAGACATCAAACTTCAATGTTCAAAGTGGAAAGATATGTTGCTGAAAGCCCTGAAAAAAAAGAGTTACACGTTTCACAAACAGAATCAGCGAGGAACCACTGACACATCACTACAGTTTGTGTTTGTAGACACTCATGCACAAGGCACAACATTCAAGGTGTGCACCAGTCCGGTGACTGATCTGCACACACCCTGTTGTGACTTTAAAGGTGAACCAGTGACCTGGCATGTTTCTTCCATGGACAAAATTGGTTTACCAGGTTTTAAAATATCAAGTAAAGGCAACCAAAACACTGCAAACCTACAATGAGAAAGCTACTTGGAAAGAGGAAATAGGCACTATGTTAGTGAAACCAAACATAGGATTTTTACAAATGTATTACAAATGTTGTTTCCAATTAATACTTTTTTTTCTTCTGAGTAACATGTAGCTCAGAGGAAAGAACAAGTTATGATCCCCAGAAAACAGAACCTTATAGTATAAATACTGGAAGGTCCTTAATAGCGGCGCAGAAGCCTTGGCAATGTCATGATAACAGTAGTACTCTATGAGTGCGTGAAAAAGGAAGCAATCCTCATGTAAAATCAGTCACACTTCTAACTAGTAATAAAGCCTTCACAGCTGAATTAACAGACATTTCGTTTCTCTTATGGAACACTACTTTAAATGAAAATTATTACTTTCTACAACTTTTGTATGTTTTCTAAAAACATTGTTACTTAGATCCCCTGTTTATGTCACCTATTTTTCCCAAATAGTTATCCATACACATCTGTGTGCTAATTTATCTTTCAGCAAACCTCCTGCAAAATAATGGTTCTGGTTTGACAAAGTTATGCCGTGACGTTAGAAGAGGAATTATTCAACTAAATTGTTAACTGTGTTTTGACTTAGCAAAACTTCAGGACTAACCTTTGCATTAATATGAGACGGCCTGCCTTTAAGGTATTCTATTAAGCTTCTCAGTGGCTGTGCTTTCCCTACTGTGGGGTCAGTAAACAAGCTAACACAAAGTAATCCCATAAACCTTTAAGACATAGCTTGTTGTTTTTTTTTAAAAAAAAAAGTAGCAGGTAGAATTCCTCCTTTACAGACCATGTTATTTTTGTGCGTGTAGAATCTCCTATCATGGATGATCACAACACAAGAAAGCAACGTGCAGTGCGCAAGAACAGTGGTAAACAAAGAGGAACTCCCTATTTCAGTAGTGTAGACAACTTTACTGGAAATAGTTGTGTACCTGATTCACAGAATATTTATTTTAACTAAAGGACATTCTGCACCAACTGTGTATGAACAACGTATCACAGCACAGTCTTGATATCACACCATAATTGAGCTGTGAGCAGAACGTGCAGGTACAGTGATGCTTGATACCACTCTTCTCTCTTGTGTTTCACATTCTTGAAGGTTCGAAGTCTCTCTCTTCTAGCAAGTTTATTAGAAGGGAGAAGCTGTCTTTTACTGCCTCCATATCATCCAAGGAGCAGGGTTTAAGAATCCAGCGTTTTCCACGTGCAAGAGGCTCCAGTTCAAAATATTTTCTGATCTATTAAAAAAAAAAGACACCAATATATTAAGATAATGACAACTTCTTCTCTAATCTGAAAAAACCCAAAATGAAACATAAAAAAAGCTATGTAAAAAGATCAGGATAGTAATTTTTAGACTCTTACCCACAGCTGTTCTTATAATACAGGTTATACGATGTGACCTGAAAGTGTTTTCTTTAGGGGTGAGTGACCTGCTTGGAAGCTACCATTCTACCCATGCATTTAACAGCATGGGAGGTCTGGGGAAGAATTATACAGACTTAAGGCAAAGAGCAAAGCACACAAAACAAGTTTTCAAAACCAGCCAAAATAGCAAAAGTAACTAAGAAATTTTTGGTTATGTTTGTATTTTAATGTTAAAACTGTGTGTTTCATCATGCTCTTATTGGTAAACACTTCAGATGTAGAATTTGTCACCAGAGTAACTACACAAATGAACTGTCAAAAATGTACAAATTCTAAACATTCCAGTCAAAGCTGAGCTATAGCACAGGCTTTCTTAACAACCTTGAGAACACTAGGAAAAAAAAAATTCCCAGAATTAAACACAGATGAATAGTACACTAATATGACTAGGATAGTAATAAGTATTATATGTGAGAAACGATGGTTTTCTACATTCATCTTAGTTCAAAATCTAGGATGTTCTGGCAGACTTCAGCCGCTTACTAACAATACCTAATTATGCCTATAAAAAGGGAAACATTTTAATTAAACCAATTCAACTTTTACTTCTGTCGCAACTGTGCAGCAAGGAGGCATAAGACTGTGACTGCAAGTTTTATGTTTGTTTTTAACCATTGACAAACTAACTGAGGAAGATGCAATTTCCTGGAAAGACCAATCATGGCTGATGCTAAGTATACCAACTGACAAGGCAGAAACACAGACCCACAAGAAGACTGAGAAAGAAAAGGATTTTCATTTTGCAGTATCCTTCAATCACTTTTTAGAACAGCAAGTACAGTATCAAAACATATTTTTGATGCTTTTTAGAAGACAGCTGTCTGCAGGTTATTTTGGTCCACAGATTACATTTTTTCCATCAAAATTGTAGTCTTTAATAGTATATTATCCAAAATTCTACTCATGTTTTACTTGTCAAAATAGACGTTTAGTTTTTACATCCAAAATTACACCCATCATTACTTGCTATTGTCAACACACCAACAGAAATATTTAGTCCTGACCCAGTTTGCACGTTCTTGTTCCTCGTAATTATTGCCAAATAGTCTTAATTTTCTTTTTATCACAGACCACAAATATGCACCACAACAGGATCAGTTACTCATGTTACGGTAGTCAGTAGATGCCCTAGACAGGCAACTGGAGCCACACTCTGTAAGGGTCCATGTGCAGGGGGAATAAAAAAAAAAAAAGAAAAAAAGAAAGATAAAAGGCTTTCAAATCCCAAACTTTCTACATCTCTATGCAGCTCTACTCATGTCTACAAAATAGTTTTATTTTTCTAGTATGGTATTCTGATAGAAGAAACTGACTGTAACCATACTGACTCACACAAATTAGAATTCGATAGTGACAATGTAGCAGGAAAGGCTTCTAATTTTTTAGAAAGACTGCTTAGTAACAAATACCAGGAAAAAAAATGTTGGTTTAAGATGGGAGCTTCTGCTTTCTCAGCTAAAATACAGGTGAAACCTTTGAAAATATTATCTCCAACAACGCAGTATTGTATCAACAACCTGCAAACATTTGAAAATGAAACCTGACATTCACTTCTCTTAAAACAAATGTCAAAAACCCATAAAATTTGAAATAAACAATACTGCTACAATCAGTATTTTAATATCAGCATACCTAGTTTTCAGCATTGCTATCTCAGTGCCATATTAATGCCTGTTAGCATGGTTATATGTGATCAGAATATAAACACCAGTCTCTAAAATGGATATATTGCAATGCCTCCAGCAGCTAAGTGACACCAAGTTGAATTTACCCCCATTAATATGTTGAATTAACATCACCGATCACAGCACTGGAGAAGCAGGATAAGAAAACTCCCTTGCCTGTTTCAGCACAAGCTTTCTTGACTGCTAAAGGAAGAGAGGAAGTAAAAGCTTCACGGAAGCGTGACAAAGCAAGACATCAGTGCAGCTAGCTCATAGAGCAGCCTGCTGGTGTTAAGCTGACAAATATGGCTAGAGTAATTTGAGATGTTTCAGACCCACAACCGAGAGGATGTCCACCACACCCCCTCTACTGGAAGACTATTGCAATCAGCCCATTGAGTTCGCTGAAGCCTGATATCTATTTACATAGCCTCTTGAACTAAGTCTATACCGTATTAAGCAATTATTAGGAGAAGGCCATTACATGGTAAGCTGAATACTTAGATTTAATAGCATTATACAGAAACACATACACAAGGAAATGATGGCAATAAGTATCACTGAGCTGAGTTGAGTAGTATCAGTAAGTGCAAGACAATACTAGAACCACTCCCTACATTCCCTTGGATAGATCCAACAGGCAGGCAGGACACACGACAGAGGATTCCCTATCTTCTCTCTGCCTGGCTGAACACAGTGACTTAGAGGATAGGGGACAATGACAACAAGCTCCTGGCCGATGCAGCAGGCACATCTCCTCTGTGACTGCTTGACCTTCCCAATTGCTATTGCATAACAGGTATGAGGATCTACAAATAGAACTGAATGATTATGAGGATGATGGTTCATCTAGCTTGGAGGTGTCGCTGTGGTTAAGTTGCCCCATGCCTGACATCAAAACCACTTCCATAAAGAAAAAAAGACAGGTCATTGTCATAGGAGACTCCCTTCTGAGTGGAACAGAAGGTCCAATATACTGACTAGATCCCCTTCTGAGGGAAGTCTTCTATCTGTCTGGAGCCCAGGTTAAAGAGAAAGCTTCCAACCCTGGTATGGGGGCTAGATTATTATCCACTATTCATTTTTCAGGCAGACAGTGATGAAGTTGCAACAAGAAGTCTGAGGCAATTAAGAGAGACTTCAGGGCCCTGGGATGACTGGTTAAAGGGTCAGGAGAACAAGTAGAGTTCTCCAGTTGAAGAGGAGAAACAGGAAGAGGCAGAACCTGGCTCTGAGCCTGGCAGAATTTTGGTTTTGATCATGGGTTGATCTACATGTCACCAGACCTGCTGTGGTGACAGAAGGGTACACCTGTCTCAAAGAGGGAAAAGGATCTTGCATGGGAGCTAGCAGGGCACTTTGAAAAAGTTTAAACTAGAGTTGAAGGGGGAAGGAATAAAACCGGGGGAAGGAATAAAACCAGGCTCGCTAGAGATAATCCTAATTGGTGGCACACCAATACTTGAGGGATGGTGTACTGCTGAGGTCTTTATGTCTACTGTCTAGTGGAAGTAGTAAATGGGGATCCACGCAGCAGTGAAGGTGCAAGGTTAGACACATAGTGTCTAGCCATGCTTCCATGGCACTGGAGACCGGTCATATAGCAATTCTCCCACCACAAAAGGTGGTGGGAACAATAGCCTATGCACACATAATGGGCAACACACAGAAGGAGCTGGAAGCCATCATGCCCCAAGAGAACTATGAGCTAGTTGCCATCATGAAAACACAACGGGATGACTTGCACAACTAGAGTTCTTCAATGGATGGCTACAAACTTGTCAGAAGGGATAGGCAAGGAAGGAGAGATGGTGGGGTGGTCCTGTTAAGGAGTGTTTTGATCGTCTAGAGCTTGAGGATGATGCTAGAGTTAAATGTTTATTGGAGAGAATCAGGGGAAAAGGTTGAGAAAGCAGATATCAGAGTGGGAGTCTAGACCATGCAACCAGGATGAAGAGGCAGAGGAAATATTCTATAAGCACCTGGAAGAAGTCTGAGAATCACTAGTCCTTGTTCTTGTAAAGACTTCAACTCATCAGATCTTTGCTAGAAATACAATACAGCAGAGGCAACAGTCCAGGAGGTCCTGGAGTGTGTGGAAGATAATTTCCTGACTCAGCTGGTGAGTAAGAAAGTGGATGAGTAGCACAAGCCGCTCACTCACTCCCAGAGGAGAAAGAGACAGAGACTCGGTGGGTTGGGATAAGGACAGTTTACTGACAAAAGCACCGTGAAAGGGGAACAATAACAGCCCGTGGCAAATTACACTTGCATACGGTGATAACACAGAGTACCTTACCAACCTGACAATAACAAGAGTGCTGCATGATGCAAAGACTGACCCAATGTCCCGGCCACACTCAGACTGCCCCTCCCTGACCAGTCCCTTTTATGGGAAAGTGATGTCAAGTGGTGTGGAAAACTGCCTGGGCAAACTCAACTCACCTGGGCTAACTCTGCTCACCTGGGCTGGCTGCTTGGGGGGGAGTTAACTCTGGCCTGGCCAGAACCAGGACATTATCCACCCCTCTTTCCAAACCATCTGCATCATACCCAGATCTTACATTTTCAGAGTATTGGGGAAGTTCATAATAACATTTATCTACTATGTAGAATATCTGCAGTGGACTGATTTTGTTATACACCAACAATTTAGCAGCTATCCTCACCTAGAGTTAAATCCCCTTGGGGTACACACTGGACTTCCCCATCCTTTTGCATCACCCACCAAGTGCACCCAAATCCCTAAACAAAAGCAACCCCACAAATGGGTTTGCCTTTGTCTGATACAGGAATAACCCAGACTGTCTTTCCCAACAGCATTTTCATCGGTACTACAGGGACTTTATCCCCCTCCACGGTCTGTGGGAGTTTTGATTGGGCAGGGCCAGCTCAATTGGTAGATCCCCAGGAATTAACTAGCCACATGGCTTTGGCTAAATGCATATCCCAGTTTTTTAAGGTTCCACCATCCATTGGTTTTAGTGTAGTTTTTAACAGTCCATGATAGCTCTCAGTTTTCCTGGAGACTGGTGCATTGTAGGGTATATGATTCATCCATTTGACGCCATGTTCTGCTGCCCAGGTATCTATGAGATTGTTCTGGAAAGGTGTTTTATTGTCTGACTTGATACTTTCTGGAGTGCCATGCTGCCAGAGGACTTGCTTCTCAAGACCCAGGATGGTATTCAAGGAGGTAGCATGGGCACAGGGTAAGTTCCTAACCAGCTGGTGGTTGCTTCTACCAGTGTGAGCACATACTGTTTGCCTTGGTGTGTCTGCAGGAGAGTTAGGTAATCGACCTGCCAGGCCTCTCCAGATTTGTATTTCAGCCATCGTCCACCATACCACAGAGGTTTTAACCACTTGGCTTGCTTGCTTGAGGCACATGTTTCACATTCATGGATAACCTGTGGGAGTGTCCATGGTCAAATCCCTCCCTCGATCACAAGCCCATCTATATGTGGCATCTCTTCCTTGATGGCCTGAGGTGTCATGGGCCCAGCAACCTGTAACTAACCTGTAAACAACCTGTCACCCTTACATTGCCAATCAAGGTCTACTTGAGCCACCAATCTTAGCAGCCTGATCGACAGTTGGTGGTTTTGATGTTCTTCAGTGCCTCAACTCTTGGGGTATGTCTGCATCTATATGACATACTTTTACCGTTAGGTTCTCTAACTGGGCAGAAATGTCTTGCCATAATGATGCAGCCCAGATGGGTTTGCCTCTGCACTTCCGGTTGCTTTGTTTCCATTGCTGCAACCACCCCATAGGGCATTGGCAACCATCCAGGTATAGAGGTATCATTTTGGCCATTTTTCTCATTTGGCAATGTTGAAAGCCAGATGGATGGCTTTTACCTCTGTAAACTGGCTGGATTCACTTTCTCCTTTGGCAGCTTCTGCAACTTGTGTAGGACTCCATACAGCAGGCTTCCACCTCTGATATTTTCCAACAGTGCGACAGGACCCATCAGTGACATGGGCATATTTTTTTCTCATTTTCTGGCAGCTGACTATACAGTGGGGGCCTCTTCAGCATACGTCACCTCCTCCTCTGGAGATATTCAGAAACCTTTGCCTTCTGGTCAGTCTGTGATCACATCCAGGATTCCTGGGCAACTGGGGTTTCCTATTTGAGCCTGCTGCGTGATAAGCACGACCCATTTGCTCCTTGTAGCATCAGTGGCATAGTGTGTGGAAGGGGCCTTCCCTTTGAACATCCAGCCCAGCACTGGCAGTCAAGGTGCCAGGAGGAGATGGGCTTCAGTCCCTATCATTTCTGAAGCAGCTCAAACCCCTTCATATGCTGCCAGTATTTCCTTTTCTGTTGGAGTGTAACAGGCCTCAGATCCTGTGTAGCCCTGACTCCAAAACACGAGCAGTTGGCCTTGAGTCTCCCCTGGTGTTTTCTGCCAGAGACTCCAGGTAGGGCCATTCTCCCCGCCTGCAGTGTACAGCACATTCTTCACACCTGGCCCTGTCCGGACGGGTCCAAGGGCTACTGCCTGGGCTATCTTCTGTTTGATCTGTCCAAAGGCTTGTGGCTGCTCAGGGCCTCATTGGAAATTATTCTTCTGGGTTACGTGGTAAAGAGAGCTCAAAACCACATTGTAGTTTGGGATATACATTCGCCAAAAACCCATAACACCTAAGAAAGCTTTTGTCTCCCTTTTCTTGGTCTGTGAAGACATAGTTGCTCATTTTATTGATAACATCCACTGGAATCTGACCATGCTCATCCTGCCATTTTATTCCTAAAAACTGGATTTCCTGAGCAGGTCCCTTGACCTTACTTCATTTGATAGCACAACCAGCTTTTACCAGAACTTGGATTATCTTCTTCCCTTTCTCAAAACTGTCTTCTGCTGCGTCGTCTCATACAACGATATCATCAATATACTGCAGGTGCTCTGGGGCTTCACCCTTTTCTAATGCAGTCTGGATCAGTCCATAGCAGATGGGGCTGTGTTTCCACCCCACTGTCAATTCCAGGTGTACGGGACTCCCTTCCAAAGCAAAAGCAATCTGTGGCCTGCACTCTGCCACTAAAGGAATTGAGAAGCACTTGCAATGTCAGTTGTGGTGTACCACTTGGCTGCTTTTGACTCTAGTTCATACTGGAGTTCTAGCATGTCTGGCAGTGAAGCACTCCTAGGTGGCATGGCGGTGTGACTTCATTCAGGCCATGATAGCCCACTGTCAGCCTCCACTCTCCATTGGACTTCTGCAGTGGCCATATTGGACTGCTGAAGCGTGAGCGGATTCTAACAATCACTCTCTGACTCTCCAGTTGATGAATCAGTTTCTGAGTGGGAGTCAGGAAGTCTCTGTTGGTGCTGTATTGTCACCTATGCACCATCATAGTAGCAATTGGTACCCAGTGTCCAGGAAAACTGGGCTTCATCAGGATCAGTAGACAGCTGTAAATCATCAGGATCTAAGTAAATCACCTCTCGCATGGCTAACTCCTCCTCAAGTACTGGATACCCCACTCCATGGTTGTACACTTGCCTGGCTGACAAACAACATCCTCAATGAACGGGTACCTTTCCCTTAGACTTGATAGACGTCACCTCCAGAGGCTGGGGGCTTGGGACTTCTTTCCAATTGCCTTGTCAATGCCTCCCTCTCTCAACAGGGACCCCAGCTGCCTGGCCTCCCTGCCTTCTAATTCCAGGCTGCTGGCCCCGTTGTACCAGCATTGGAGCAGCCAGATGATGATGTGCTCCCCTGTGAGGCAGCTGAAATCTTTTCTCATGTCTCTCAGCTCACTCAAGGACAAGGATTGGGTTATAACCCCTGGTATTGCCTCTCCTTCTGGTTCTTGCGATGGTCCCAGTTTATCATCATCTTTCACAATATGGATATGGATTTCTTCATGTGTTTCTTCTTCTGTATAGGGGCAACTGATATTAGTACTGGTTGGCCTTCTGGTTCAACTACAGGGCTGACCTGTGAGATTTGAGTGGCTGCAGTGTTTTTTGTGGGGACCGGAGGAGCTGCAGTCTCTGAGGTTTGAGTAGCTAAAGTGCTTGTGGGGGTTGGAGGAACTGCACTTTCTGAGGTCTGAGTAGCTACGGTGCCTGTTTTAAGGGTTCTTTCTGGCTCAGCTACAGTGTCAGTTTCTGAGGGTTGGGTAGCCACAGCATCTATGGATTTGTTTTTCTTGTCTGGATATTTGCTCATACCATCCCATGTATCATGTCACCCTGACCCTTCAGCCCCAGGGAAAATCTGGCAATATTCTTAGAACAATTTTTTGTAACACTTAAAGACTTGAAATCAGGAGAATAAGCAACAGATACATACGGGTCTGAACATCCCAGGGACAGTCAGTACTCAAAGGCTGTTGTTACAAGCCTGAAGGAGAAAGGGGAGGATGAAGCATCCCCCTGTCTTCCCCATAAATTGAATGTGATTATTGAATAAAGCTATGTGGCCCAATAGTTGGAAATGACAGAAATGCCACATATAGTTGCCCTCTGAAGCTGACAAACACAGATGATATCTTGTCATAAATCAGTATCACACACTATAACAGAATTAGGAACCTGACTCCCCTCCTTGAGGTGATAAACAGCTGGGCAGGGATTACATAAAGTGGGTGTGGGTGCACATACCAGAGCCAAGCGAACAGGCAGAACATCATTGTTACCATCACCTCTTGGAGTTAACATGATAAACATATAATCACAGCTGCTTAATGCAATACAGTCAGATCTACTGTTATCCCAATTCTTCAGGCTCCACATTTGGCACCAAAAAGGACTGTGGTGGTTCAGTCCCAACCAGTGGCCAAGCACCACACACTACTCATTCACTCCCAGAGGAGAAACAGACAGAGCCTCTGTGGGTTGGGATAAAGACAGTTTACTGACAAAAGCACCATGAAAGGGGAACAATAACAGCAAATTACACTCATACCTAGTGATAACACAGCGTACCTTACCAACCTGACAATAACAAGAGCACTCCATGACTGAAGGACTGACCCAGTGCCCCAGCCACACTCAGACTATCCTGGAGGCAGCCAGGAGTGCTCCTCCCCAACCTGCCCCTTCATAGGGAAGTGATATCAGGTGGTGTGGAAAACTGCCTGCACTAACTCAGCTCACTTGGGCTGGCTGCTTGAGGAGGGTAACTCTGGCCTGGCCAGAATGAGGACAGCTAAATAGGGAAGGTGCCTCACTGGATCTGTTGTTTGTGAACATAGAAGGCCTTCTGGGTGATGTGGTGGTTGGAAGCTATCTTGGGCATGGCAATCATGACATTACTGTTTTCAATACCTGGAGAAGTAAGAAGGAGTGTCATATTTCTGGAGGGCAGATTTCCTTGGGAGGCAGTCCTGAAGGGCAAAGTAATCCAGAAGGCTGGACATTCCTCAAGAATGGAATCTTAGAGGTGCAGGAACAGGCTATCCCCATGTACCAAAAGACGGGCTGGTGGGAAAGAAGCCTAGCTTGGCTGAACACAGAGCCTTGGCAGAAACTCAGGAAGAAGAGTTTATGGCTTTGGAGGAAAGGGTAGGCAACTCAGGAGGACTACAGAGATGTCGTTAGGCTACACAGGCAGGAAACGAGAAGGGCCAAGCCCAGCTACAACTTAATGTGGTTACTGCTGTAAAAGACAATAAACAGATGTTTCTATAAATAATACATTAGCAACAAAAGGAGGGCAAAGAAGAATATCCATTTACTGTACATGAGGAAAACATAGTTACAAAGGATGAGGAAAGGATGAGGTACTTAATGCCTTCTTTGCCTCAGTCTTTAATAGTAAGACCAGTAGTTCTCAGGATACTCAGTACCCTGAGCTGGAAGAC
Source organism: Laterallus jamaicensis coturniculus (assembly GCA_022605575.1). NCBI lineage: Eukaryota > Metazoa > Chordata > Aves > Gruiformes > Rallidae > Laterallus > Laterallus jamaicensis. The sequence goes on along the minus strand of JAKCOX010000024.1, from coordinate 4,021,077 downwards.
AGGGAAGGAAAAAAGAATGAAGCCACAAGGGGAAATGGTTAGTGACCTGCTATAACACTTAGACACACAGAAGTCTATAGGACTGGATGGGATCCCCCCAAGAGGACTTGAGGGAGCTGTCAGAGTGTTCAGCAAGCTACTTTCTATCATTTATCAGCAGTTCTGGCTAACCAGGAGGTCGCAGTTGTCTGGACGTAAGTAAATGAGATGTCAACCTTCAAGAAGGGATCTGAGGAACTACAGGCCTGTCAGTCTGACCTTGTGCCAGGGAAAGTTATGGGGAAGATCATCATGAGTGCCATCACACAGCACGTATATGACAAGCAGGTCATCAGGCCAAGCCAGCATGAAAGGCTTATGAAAGGCAGTTCCTGCTTGACTAACCTGATCTTCTATCTATTAAGTGGGTGAGGGAAAGGATGTGGATGCTGTTTAGCTGGACTTTATTACAGCCTTTGACATCATCTCCCATTCTCCTTGAGGGTAGGAAGGCTCTACAGTGGGGTCTGGACAGGCTGGATTGATGAACCAAGGCCAGCTGAATTTGGTTCAACAAGGCTCAGTAATGGGTCCTGAACCTGGGTCGCAACAACCCCAGGCAACGCTACAGGCTTGGGGAGGAGTGGCAGGAAAGCTGCCTGTAGGAAAAGGACCTGGGGGTATTCACCAACTGCCAGCTGAATAAAAGCTGTCAGTGGCCCAGGTGGCCAAGAAGGCCAACAGTATCCTGGCTTGTATCATGAATAGTGTCACCAGCAGAATTAGGGAAGTGATCGATCCCATTTAATCAGCACTGGTGAGGCAGCACCTCAAGTCCTGTGTTCAGTTTTGGGGCCCTCACTACAAGAAGGACACTGAGGTGCTGAAGTGTGTCCAGAGAAAGGCAATGAAGCTTGTGAAGGTTCTACAGCACATGTCTACCTGAAAGGAGGCTGTAGCTAGGTGGGTGTTGGGTCTCTTCTCCAAAGTAAAAAGTTACAGGACATAACAAAATGGCCTCAGTTGTACCAGGGGAGGTTTAGCATGGATATTAAAAAAAATTTCATCTCTAAAATAGTTGTCAAGCACTGGAACAAGCTGCCCAGGGAACTGCTGCAGTCATTGTCCCTGGAGGTATTTAAAAGACATTTAGATGTGGTGCTTAGGGACATGGTTTAGTGGTGGACTTGGCAGTGCTAGTTAACCATTGTACATGGTGACCTTAAAGGTCTTTTTTAACCTAAATGATTCTATGATTGTGTGTTTGTGGGCAAATATGACATTGCTTACCGAGGGAGCCTCTAGCCAAGAAAAACACAATGACTTTAAGCTATATTTCAGTGGCTGCAGATGCCAAAATAGAATTTCTATTTCAGCAGTAAAACAGCATCAGTTGATGTAGTGAAACAAATTTTGCAGCTAAATCATTTGTTTGGATGCCCAATGTTGATTTTTTTTCCTAGTTCCAGGTGTGTAATCAAAACATAACAAAATGAACAACGTGCTGTCATCATTTTCCACAGCTAAGGAACAGTTCACAGTGTCTGCATTAATAGGCCCTAAAAGAGGGCTGAAATTAAAGTGATCATTCAGCAGTGACTTTTGAAATGGGAGGTTGTGATAATGGCTTATATTTACATGAAGAACAGCTTTTTTATTCATACCTACAGAGAAAAAAAGATTTTACTAGATGACTTGTCTCTAATCAGATACAAAAAAATAACATTAATTGGCTTACAAGTAATAATTAACTAAACCAGAAGATATCACAGAACTGATTTTCCACAACCCAAGGGACACTCTGTTGTGTGTTACTACACTTCCTCATTTAAACTTTACCATACAACGGCGTTTGCTGAAGCTTTGAACCTTGCAACTGAACTCTTCAGCTTTGAAACTTCCAGAAAGAAATTTGCAGACACAGATTTTCCATTTTAGTAGAACTTCTCCCTTTAACTCAGAAGATGCCATTCAGTTCTAAAACAACTAAGTCTTCTTAGACTTAGGAACCCTTTTTTACATGCAAGAGATAAAACAACTACATGAAAATAGACCATCAGGTGCCCAATAATGTTTACACAGTTGAGTTTTCCACTGGAATGGTCTCAGCTCTCCATCTGCTTTAGTTCCCAATGACCATCATCTACCAGGTTTCCTAAGAGGATGTGCACTAATCAACAAAACATCCACAGGAAGCTGAAATTCTCTGACCACTCACCTAGCCAGTCCTTTCAGAATCACATAATCAGCAGTAACTGCTTTACAACTCCCTTCAATCATGCCAGCACAAAAAGGGTAAGTTCCTAAGACAGGCTTTTGTCTTCCCCTCTTGCATAAATGGTGAAAAGCTTTCTAACTATTCATGTATGCTGAAGCAAAATATAAAAACTTAAACATGTTTCAGATGTCTTACACACTGGATGTGCATTTACATACTGGGTTTGTATTTTATATGTTTACTTTGGGACCGCTGAATTTTTAAGATATAACACTAGAAGAAAAGACAATCAATTAAATCCACATAATTTTAAGACTTTTTTACTACTATTTTACAGAATCTCACTGTATGTTTTGAATCCACATGGGGGCCTTGTTTTATAGAGAAGCTGACATTGTATTTATGCCACATTCTGAAGTCAATAAAATCTAACAATATACATTTGCAATTATTCCCACTCTTCCCACACTCCACCTTCTAAGTCCTATTCTACTGGCACAATACACCGAGCATATGGTTATCAAATGTTGCTTAACCTACGTGCTAGAAAAGTCAAGACACAATAAAAGGATTGGTGCCCAGAAACTCAGCTGGTGTAAATTAGCATAGCAGCATGGAATTGATGTCGCTAAATTGATATACGTAAGCTGAGTAACCAGGCCCTGCTGAAAGCTTTTATTTGTTCTATTACTGTATCTCATCTAGCCAGTTCCCAATACACATGAACATAAGATGTACAGGAAAATTTAGGTATTGTGATACATGGATAGAGAGTAATTTCTATTATTCGGCATGAAAAAAGATAATAGAAAATATTATTTTTCATTATATTTCATAATATAAATTTTGTAAACAAACACAAAGTTAGCTAGTCACATTACCAGGCTGCATTTGGAGAATTTAATGGCTAAAAATATTTTTTCATCATTTGCTAGTTTACTGAACAATTCTACCAGGTGAAAAAAGAAAGTAACAACACATATCTAATCAAAGGCTGCACAGTCATGTCAGTGTCCCTACCAGTCTATATTTACCAAAGACTTGTACAGGATTAAGCAAGTACTACTGCAGGAGGGTGGGCAGTGGTGGTACGAATTTAAACTGAAGTTACCTAATTTGCTGTATCTCTGTGGTTCATTCATCTATCCCAAATCTGCATGGATAAGAAATGAAGTAATAACCGGAGACTGGGGTTCTGCATGTTCACACTGCAAAAGTTTCATTAGGCTGTGATGCTCAGATTGTCTTTTCAGACATGACAAAAAATCTAGCCTTTGTTTAAAAGGCGCGGTAGAGAGAAGCAATTTTGATTGCTATGTACACGACCAACACACAAGCTGTCTGTAACAGTGACCAAAGCATGTGCAAATTCAGTATCTTTGGAGAAGAGAAAAAACTGAAAGTCCATCACATAGCATTAAGTTTTAAAAAGGGAAACTACATAAAATGAGTTACTTAAAGAAAATTAACTGTGCAGCTAAAAAGGTAAAATGCTTGCAGGTGGCATAGAAAAAAATACCATAATTAGAGGCTTGGAGTATATTTATATGGCTACAGAAGACTAAAAGAAACAAAAAAAGCTTTCAACAGCAGCAATAAGCAAAAGGATGGTATTAGAGGTAAAAGAAGCTGTGTCTAAAAAAGGAAACAGAAAACAAAAGAAAGGAAATTCTGGCAAGTTAAATAGAAACCACAAATGTTGACCTACTAACCATAGAGTGGAACCCATTGCTTAAATCTCCACTGATGCTAAAAAATTTAAATCTACTCTAGTTTATGTTACTGTGCTGGACTGCACACTGCTCAGCCTCTTGAGCTGCTGGACATCCCTTTCTGCTGGTCCTGTTTGGAGTATAACCATTTGTAAGAGCGAGTGGAATAGATAGGTAGCCACTTCATCTTAACCATCTCAATCCACTGTTGTACAGGAGTAACACTTTCATGCTTTTCCCTAAAAAATCTGCTAGAAACTTCCCTATCTGACACCCCACTTGGCTAAAAAGAATCTCTTGTCTGACCAGAACAGCTGCTCTAACGTGCAAAAGTGTCATCAGAAGTTTCATAATATTTATTCTTCCTACAAAGACACTTCATATCCTCCTGAATAAGATACTTCATGTGTGCCTGCTCATACACTTCTTCGTAAGAGTGATCTCATCCATGTCTAGAGGGATCCTTGTAATGCACCTAAGTCTCATAAGCACTCCTCCTAAAACACCTATACCTCATATTTATTGACTCCATATGGAATACCTCTTACACAACAGGAAGAGGAATGAAAGTGCCTCAGCTGATGGGAAGAGAGGGTTATGTGCTATGGTCTGGAGCAACCTATGTACAAGGCATTCCTAGGTACACCAGTTGAGATTAAACAACTCTATGACCCATAGAAATGCTCTTAAAAGTCTAGTTCTTCAAAGCTAAATATTTCACTGCTAACTGGCAGACTCTGATGTGCCCTTGAAACCAAAATCTGTATATGCAATTTGCAATGAACCAGTTACGTACGTATTATGATAATGAGAATAATGTAACTGCTTTATTTTCGGTTTGTTTTTAAAATATGACCCACTGAACTAAAGCCAAAAGAAAACCCAAGACTATTCAGCACTTCTGTGTGATCGCAGGGAAGCAATTTGTTTAGACAAGATTTCAAATCCATCAGAAGCCTTTTTGTACCACTTCTCACAGGTAGCGGTGAATGATTTACATTTGCACAGCTTTCCAATTTACTTTTTTGTAATTTTGCATTTTACAAAAGATTACCTGAAACACTTCCAAGTGAGCTTTGTACTTAGCTTTGTAATATACCTGGTCAGTATTTTTGGCTTCTAAGTCTTTACAAAGGGGAATACAATCACTTACAGACATAGTCCACAAAATAATTTACATGGTGCTTTGTGGAACAGATGCACTTTTCCACTGTTGTTATCTCCAGTGGCCACAAGACACTAACATTTTTAGATTGCAAGTGATTCCTGTAAAAAAAATGTACTCTAAAGAAGATACTTAACTGTTTTGAATGAAGAATTAGGATGCCTGGCATATCGGCATAGACATGTTGTTCCAAACACAGAGCACACAGTACTGGCAAGTGCAAGTGTGAAAGAAGAAGAAGAGGAGTGAACTACAGAGCTAGAGAAGGAGTGCTTACTGTAAAATATAAAATATTGCATCATCAATCAGGATGGAGAGAGAGGAAGATTTTCTAAAAGCTAAGTTTTTTTGTTTTTTAATAAGGATACTTCCTGTCATTATAACGGGCCTGAGACAAATAGGATGCGCAAGACTGAGGACAGAAAACTGCTAAGGGTGCAAAAGCACTACTGAGTTTTACATGTATATGTTTGGAAGCAAAGACAGGCTTTGGAGGAGCTAATACCATGTATCAGTTCTTTTCATGCAAGTCTTTACCACAGAACAACATACTACCGTGTATTAGATTTCTTTGGTTACATTCTGTAAATTCAAAAGAAATAATAAGAATAGGGTAGCTGCCAGAAACAGACTTACACTTCTCTTTCCGTGTCTCATTCACCAGGCATAAAACAAGAATATTTTATATAAAACACAGTAAAATATTTTCCTTTAATATCTACAGCTTTAATTCAAAAGAATTAATACGAAATGGAAATCAGATGTCAGATTTAATACAAGACTACACGTAACCCTTTACATTATTACTCCAATTGCTTCCTCTCTTACCCACTGTGTTTTCTGAAGTACTTTGGGTTGCAATACATATTGTCTGACAACTATATACTTACAGTTAAAGAATCAGAATAATTCCTAAATTAGAATAAGTCCTAAAAAGTAATGCTGAAAACTATCCCTGGTGAAAGTCAAGCATTTGGAGGATCCCACCATATACAACATAGACACAAAAAATGCCAATTTACTGCATATAAGGACAATTTTCTATATAAGTAAATAAATGTGTTCTTAGCATATCCCATATATGCCTTAAAAAATAACCAATTGAATTTAAGATCAATTTAAAATTAGGAAAAAAATTTAAAAGTAGACTGTTATTGCACTAACCTTTAAAAAAAAATCCAAAATGAATTAACGAAACATAATGTAACCAAAGATAATTTTACAAGAAATCTATTGTAAGACTTCATTATATCAACAGTCATCTGCTCCCTACCTTCTTTCACTCTGGTTTGTTTTTTCATTACATCTTCAGTCAGTTAACTTAAGGAATACAAATACTTAGTGGAAACTCAACACTTAAGACCTGTAAGTAGCTATCTTTCAGAGTCTTGCAGATTTTTCATAGCATTTCTTTTTTTAAATAGACTGCAGATATTTATGGTTTTCTTCAAATATAATACTAACAACACAGTACACTGATTTCAGCAGCAAAATATGCTGGCTTCAGCAAGAAAATGTGATTTCAACTGGTAATAAAATCTGAGACACAGGTACTTAAGTGCTGAGTTTTCAACTCTCCACCCCCCAAAAAAGTACCTGTGATGTCGAATGTCAAAATAACCTTTAGAATAATGAGAAGTCCAAAAACCAATCCTTCTTATAACACCCCTTCTGCAAATGGCATGTTTTCTGTTCAGATAAGCTAAACAGTATTTTCTGGAGAGATGCATATGTGATGATTCATCTGCGTTTGCCTGAACATGTATATAAATCTAGCACTTGAATAAATAACATCTGTATACTGTGCCCACGTCTGCAAAGCACGACAACACTGTATGGACATGTATTTTGTATCAACAGCAAAGAACAAGATTTCTAAGGGCTTTGTGGTTGGTTTCCCACATTTACACTGCTGAAACCATTCCAAGCCAACAGCCAGTACGAACACAAAAGACAAGCCATTTATTCAGCAGTAGCTGTGGCTCTACAAGATGTGGGGCCTCATGCAGAGAAGATCAGACAGTAGCCGTGCCTATTTCACTTGTTCAGTACCAGGTACAGAGCAGAGTGTTAATGTAGGATGGTTTCAACCTCCCTTAAGGTCCTTTGCTGATGGGAGTATTGCTAGTTATGTCTACACAGAGGCTGTGGAAGCTCAGAACTAACTGCAATTAATAGTTCGGGTCCAAAAGCACAAAGTATTAAATAATTCATTTTGGAAGAAGTTAATGTACAATATCTCTGAAGCAAAAAGTGCTCCCAGGGACCCTGCCAGTGCTAGCTTCAGTTCCTGGCTGCCAGAACGCCATGAGGCCTGTGACCCCCAGTTCCTCCAGCACCAGTGACTTTTGCTGGAGCCATTCCTGAGGATTTTCTCCTTGTCCTATGGTTAGAAGCCATGAATCTGTGCTTCAGGTTTTCCCAGTCCAGGCCTCTGGAAGCACCAAAGCTTCCAAAGTCACATCCAGTCATTGCTGCAAACCAGTATTCCATGCAGCTCCAGGCTCACCTTCATTTTGGGTATTTAATAACGCTCACTTCTCATTATCGTACTAATGAAAGACAAAAGAAGGTATTTGTCAAGTGATCCTGGCAGAAAGGGAAACCCAGTTTGTGCAAGCTGACAGGCAGCTCCTTCCCTTTACCTCTGAATCTGACTCACAGTTTTACCAACAGGTTGTGGCGTTACACCTGAGGTAAGCTTCTTGCTGGAAAGGAAACTGAATACAACAAGGATATAGCTGACTTTCATTTTTTGAGGGGATGAGAAGATTAATGTCAGTTGACTAGAATACCTTAATGGAACAATTTTTCTACACAGTCTCCAGTCACCTTATAGAGTAACCTAGATATTTAAAACTGCGATCTAACGAAGGTATAATCAGCTTTAAATTTTGGGGTTCTGGTGCTGAAGATAAGTCTTAATTCTGCAAATTTGCCATTACTAATTGAGTTTTCTTTACATTATAAATCACTATATGATAAATTTGCTGACCACTGGTGACAAACTAAAATGTTATAGCTTTTTGAGAACATACTTGAAATTTACACGACTTTAGCACTTCTTGGTCATGAATTATTAAACATGACTACAGCTAAAAAGACCTTAACTAAATACTCCATAGCAGAGCAGGAAAGGCTCTGTATATTGAAGTTAATGAGTTTAAGTCCCAAACTCACATATAAGAAACAACCAATTATCCCGTCTGAAACACAGGCTTGTAAAACTCTCAGTTACTTGTAAAACGGTCTGCTACACACGAGTAAGATGTTGTTTAAATTACTTGTTTGACTAGATGCATTCACCATGAAATTGATTCTTTTAAAGCATTATTTTTAGACTTGATACAAGTTAACTGCCTAAACTGAAAATGGGAAAAAAATCTGGCATTATAAAGCATAGGTTTCAGTATGAGTTTTGTATTTTATGAGGTCATGGGTTACTTGAATGAGAAACTCATCAAGAACAAATAGTCATTTGTAGGGCAGTAACTGAAAGGTTTAATATGATTAAACTATACTGCCACTTCTATGCCAAGACAGTACAGGATCTAGTGTAATTCCACCACTGCCACTGCAGCTCCAAAGTAGTACAAAGATAATGAAACAATAAATAGAACATCTTGCATCCCTTAGCACCAAAACCAAATCCGAGTGGCTATTATTCTATAGTCTGAAAGAACCACTATATTGTGCTTTTCCACCTAACACTTCCAGTCAGACTTAGTATTATTATTTTGTTATGCCTTTTAGGCAGCAGATGGCATGAGGAGGAGATAACTACCAAGAGGCTATTGAATATTCCTCGATCTCCAGCTCAGGAACTCAATTTTTAACTTTACAGTGGTCCCAGTTTCAAAGAAAAAGAAAAAAAACATTGCAAGGAGGCCATGTAGTTGAATACATACAAAACTCGAAAGTTAAAAATATGTTCTTCAATAACATTTTAGATTTGAATGTGTAGTACAGTCCTATAAATACGGACAGATAGACCATGCCAGGGTATTTGAATAGACTAGATTCTGTGAAGAAATGTTTTCCAGTAATGGGAGCAAATGTAAAATTGGTTTATAATGAATCAGTGCACTAACAGTACATTGCTAATAATTCCCAGATGCTCTAGTGACTTAAACAACAACAAAAAAATCTATTTGGTAACAGCTAAAATTTGAAATCTTACTAATGGAACATTTCCAATTGTCCTCCGAAAATAGAAATTACCTCATTACAAGATGAAGCACTAACAATAGGATGTGGGTTTTTTTTTTAAATCAATACAACAAATAAAGTGTTTTGTATATTGCTCCAGAAAAGTTACTATGTTGCCTACTGCAAACTGTTTTGGAGAAGAATCAAAATCTCAGACTTTTAATAAAGGAGTATTTGCACATTGTACAGTAGTTTACTCAGCATCCAGTGAAGAGTGCCACCAGCCATGCTGTTTTATAAGCCCAGTTGTAGACAGATTAACAGAAAGGACAGTGCATCATCACGTCAGTCAGACCACAGACAGTGCAGCAGGAACTCAAGAGGGGAAGTAGAGAGAGGTGTGAAGAGATCAACCACATAAAATGGCTTTAGTTGACTTACAAGCAATAAAACATCTTGACTCTAAAGAAGTCTAATACATCACAGCAGAAATGCATCATATTAAAAAAAAATTAAAATTCCAGCCCAGCTGGTAATGTATTAGCTTGATGTTTGCCAACTAGAAAGCACAAATCTGCAAATGGACTTGATAGTGCTGGAAGTAAAGTATGCTAAGAAGTGGACAATGCTCAGAAAAATCAAGTTTAAAAGTGACATGTCAGGACACAAAAATTAGTTTGCTTGCTCCCCTTTAAAATGTATTAATAAAATCAATTAGTAACAGTAAGGCATAGCAATCAATTGGGTTTAAAGACAAATGCAGGACAAATATAACAGGATCCTATAAAAAAGTCCACTGGGTGGTGGTCTGATTGGATCTTCAGCTATTCTTGGGGAGGAGAGAGAGCAGCTCTGCTTATTTTATATAAAACACATGCAACACCCTAACTCTTTTAGTAAGATTTTTATATTCCTTTTTTATTAAAGGTTAACATATGTGAAATTTTGAATTTTACCATGTTAGTTAAAACACTAAGTTCCTTCCCTCTTAGCCTTGTCTGTATTTATGGATACACTACACAAAGACAAAAAGCCAATGAAACTGTATTTCAAGTTACATTTTTCTACTAATACAGCCTGTACACTCCCAAGTCATGTAAGCCAATTATTATTTCTGTGAACATACACAATCATTTACTTTGCACAATGAATTTTCTAACCTAAAGGGTAAAAATGAACAGTTCAATTATTTGCTTTTTTTATCCATAATATATGATTGATCAGCTCAGTCATTTGGTTTCCTTAAGCATGGCAGTAACAGACAGATAACCAAATAAACAGCAACACTTGTGTTTGCACACAAATATCCCAGATGACATGCAACTTCTCATTCTTTTCCTTTCAGTGCTAACATTCAGATATGGCAGTAAGATCATTAACAGTTATGTAATTTACCCATGCTTGACACAACAGAGTAAGAGATAGAGGATTGTGCTTTAGTTACAAAGTGCACGTTAGTCTACACACAAGGAGAGCATATTGTTTGTATCATACAAATAAAGTGACATTATCATTAAAATGGCGGCATGAAAATGCCCATCTGGAACAAGAGAGGAAATACTATTTCTTGTTAATGTTATATGCAATACTGTTTCACCTCATTAAGCACTCACATTTTGAAGAGCTACAAAGGAGTAAAAATACTTGATCAAGTCATTTTTTTTCAGAAATAGTTAATCTATCTATTACCAGTCCAAGTCTGTGACGATGCACATCTAGCACAACAGAAACACATTCTACAGGAAGAAAATCACACTTTGGAACTGGCACATACTTGTGCATAGTATACTTTTACTACTGCAAGTTACACTCAAGTTCATTTGTAATCACAGCACCACGCAAACTCAACAATATATACATGTGAATGATATAATGCACAGAAAAGCGAGGGGAAGGGAGAGTAAAATGGGAGTTGTCTGTGGAAATAACAACTAAGCAGGGACAATTCAAAAGGCTTTTAGATTTCTTCTAAGAATTCTTTGTGCAGGAATAGTACTATTTAATTACTCATTGCCCATTCAAGCATACTTTAAAACTGTTTATACCCATGGGGAGAGCTACTGTTCAGACTTAGTGTACTTGGCTTGGCTGCTTGCTAACAACCTCACGACAGGCGCCCTTCCAAATCAGAGGGGAGAGTAGTGGGCAACCACACCTCCTTCAGCTAACAGCAGTTTGTGGGAATTTATTTATTTATTTTAAAAACACTACAAATTGCAAGACACTGCGGTACCACAGTGATACAGACCATTCCTCTATCTCATACAGATAAATGTGGAACATTTTGAATTCTGGTTTGTACTTAAAGCTGAGGATATTCAGAAGCAGGAAACCAAGAGGAGAAAAATTAGTAGAGGGACATCAAACATAAGAATAACAAAAAAATCCCTTTCTGTACAATTGCTAGCAGTAATGTATTTTAGGATGATGATCTAGGCCACCTTCCTGCTGAAGGAAGTTTGTGCAAAGAAGTGGAGGTCAAACCTAGAGTGACATGGTTCACTGAATGACCAAACAGAGGTTTACATATTTCCTTTATGGCTGCTGGCACTGGTTTTGGCCTAGAAGCCTCTAACGAACAAAGAGAGCTCTGATCCCTTCTGGAGTCATTCATATGTGATTAAGATCCAACAATACAGCACTTTGATCCACTGAGCTACAGAAGGATTGGATGTTTCCTGAAGGAGTCATTTCAGGTGAAAGGGGAGAAGAAAAGAAGAAGGGAATTTTTCCCGATTGGGTCAATCTTATGGGGACAGCACTCTTCTCACTTCTGACATGCATTGTACTCTCTTGAGAGTTTTGAAGTTTTGGGAAGATGACAGATGACTGAGGCATGGAAAAGAGGAGTGAACTGTGGTATCAGTCTCTCAAGTAGAAAGAATAAATGTATGTTTTTGAAGATGGAGGAAGATTCATTTTCAAGAGAAGGAAATTGAGTTAGATGCTGCAAGCCACACTGCAACAAAGGACGTAAAAATCATTACAGTAAACTGGATAGTATCTTTCATAGGTACGTTTAAAAAGCTTTCAGTACCATAGTCAAAAATACACATCTCTTCACTCTGATACAGCTGAAAACAGCAGGAGATGTTATGGGTAGGTCTATTAAAAAAAAAAAAAATCTCAGAGAAAGAACACCTGGTTCCTTGAAAGTAATCTTTCTATCTTGACACCAATATACTTCACATAACCCAAGAGAATTAAAGGCCTGTTTGAAGTTAGAAGAGCATGTACATGACACACCATTTGGAGGAGTATTTACTTTTTTCAACAGACATAAGTATTAAGCACAGGTGATGGATACAGATCCGCAGGAATGAATGGAGGCTGGAATGTCTAGACGACCAGGAAAGCATAACACAGGTGTGACAACTCTGCTCGACTATCACATTCCAACATTTTCAGTATAAACTAAGTAACTTCCATCATCTGTTGATATAAAAGCAGAAGAGGGAAAACATATTTGGCTTTGTCTGCTATGAATGTCTACTCCTAATTTATTTTGGAAGCTAAGTCTCCTTTTCATATTTGAGTTGGATGCCTGCAAGTCCACCTGGGGACAGCTCAGCTCTCCTGCTATCCAGTAGAACAGTCTTCAGTTCAGAAAGCACTTCACATTCTCTGTCACTGGTTTAGCCAGATTGCTCATACTTGAACACTTTTCATGTGGCTGTCCTATTGGACAGCGGGTGGCTTTTTGCTCAGGAGAAACTCTTTGCATTTGACTCTTACACTCTGATTTATTGAATCCCTTGCCAATGTATGTGCACTACATGTACAAGTCAAGCAAAACACACTATTTCTACTCAGGTGATTTTTATTAAAATCAGAAATGTAATTATCAACAGCAGGAAAGTCAAGGTAAAAGCAAAGGGAATCAACAAGGTGGTAAGCCCAGAACTAAAATCTTGTGTCAGTAATTTCAATAAAAGGGGTTTTCCACCAATCTTGTACCATAAAAGAGACTACCACTATAATGTCAGATGTGTATTAAATAATTCTTGAACTACTGTGTTTCTGTATAGAAGTAAGCAATTTAAAGGTATCTATCCCTTAGAGTGGTACTACAGGTGAGGTGTGGGGGGTAAGGAGAAAGGTTTCGCATATCTGTGATAATGCAATGTAATTCCAAAATCCACAGTTTTCAGGAACAGGATGGGATTTCATCTGAAAATTCACCTGTAGCCTATGCTTAAGGACTATACAGCAAGTGATTGAGGTACAGTTTACCTGTTTTGGAGTTGAAGTTACAGAAAGGGAAGCTTTATTTTCCCTGTGACTCATCAGTAGGCATCAGTAGAATCTTCTTCAATAATTAATGTTTGATTATTCCTGCCCTAATTTAATCTGCTTCACCAAAGATAATCTCAACATGTTTGCTATTACAGATGCATGAAATGGAGACAATTTAAAAAATCCATTAGGCTAGTACAAAAGCAATTTTTTGAAACTATGGAACTGTAGACAAGAAATCGGTCCCTCTGGAAAACGAACAGTGGGTCGTTCCCTAGGACTGACCTGCGAGTTGGCAGAGTCTGAACAGCAGCACTCTCCTGTGACTTTTCCAAAGGTGCCGTTCATTAATATCACTGCTAAGAACAGAACTGGGTCCGACAGGCAAAAACAACTTACTGCTTAGAATTAACAACAAAAGCAGAGATTTTTTAATTGCAAGTAAGTGACTAGTCCAGCTGCCAACGACCTGCAACTGGACATGGGGACAACTTTGCTTCCGAAAGTCATCCTAAAGCCACACACAGCTGTGGGAGTTTGACAGCACCGGAGTGACTGTGGGAGTGCTTTGCTTTTCAGGGTTGTCTGTACTGCAGAAGTACCCCACCTGTAATTTTCAATAAATTCATTATATTCTGGGTTCTGGAAATTCTGCCTTGTTCTGTCATGGTGACGGAGAAATTTTTTTACACTAGCTTTCAACCAGAAAAATGCACCATCTTTCCACAGATTATGATAATTAAATTGCATGTAGAGCATTGGTGTATTGCAGCTGCGCAGTTATGCCCAGCTTCTTGATCAGGCTTACCCAGAAAGTCCTGTCACTTCCTTCCTGATTTAAGTTCAAAGTCAAAGCTATGTAATAGAGGCAGCAAAAGAAAGATGTGCTCCATTAAGAACATGTCAATAAACAGGGAAAGAAGTAGTACTCAAAGCAGAAAGTTCAGGTCATGATTAGTTTCAGATTAGTTTTGTTTACTGGGACTTTTAAGAGGCAAATATGAGGCATTATTGTATGAGAACTCCACTTTCCATTGCCACTACTTGTTTATCTCCAATGTTTCCCCTTCATTTCAGCTCTGATTCCATAAAACGCAAATCTGGGGACACAATCCAGAGGTTAAAAAAATTTTCATTTTGCAAATGGTACTGAGGAGTTAAAACAATACCACAGCACTCCCTAGCACTGAGACTCACATTAATCTTAAAAAGCTTCAAGATAAGCAGAGGCTTTGATTCATAGTCATTCAAGAATGCCACTAACAACCATGTATGACATTATTATTATTCATGCTAGTTCAACAATGCCACTACCAATTGCAAATTATCATCATGACGCTCCCTTAAAACATGGCTAATAAAACAACATAGCAACATTGACCATCCTCATACCCAGTTACAGGATCTCTTATTAACCTAACAGAGTATCTAGAATCATATACCATTATTAGAGAAGGTAAAACATTCAAAGCATGTCTTTGGTAAAATTAAAATTGAGATCTTCGAATTTTTAATTTGTTTGTAAACTTATAACCCACAAGCATTATGAATTCAGCAAATATAGTTTGTTTTCTCAGGTGATATGAATTACAACAGAGACACCAGATCTCTTTCTCAAAAAGAACTGTTGGATTCTAGAGGGCTTTTGTGCAAGAACACAACCTGATGTTTGAGATACCAATGAAAGAATTGTCACATATCCCTACAAGCTAAGTAAGCATTATTTTCCCAGTTTTACAGATGGAAGAAAGTAGAGATTAAAATCCTCAAATTGGCAAGATATTTCATCAAGTGTTTGATTACCAGTTGTGAGCAGTCCCACTCAGGTGAGTAAATACTTCACTTCTGACTTGCAAGCAATTTTTTCCAGTTCTTCCCACCCACCCCCATCCCAAGTATGTTGAAATAAACTCAGCCAAGCAATGGCTAGCCAGAAGAAAAACAACACTTCTCTTTAGGAACTGACACCAGCCCAGACTTGTTCTTTTCTGAGTCTGTGCCTTGGAGAAGTTCAGGAAACTTGTCATTTCTACACAGAAACTGTCTCCTAAAAGAGCCTAAAATAGATTCACTTACAAATAGGCTCTGGCAGCACCTGGATCTGGCACATCTTGTGACCCCAGAAAGGTAATAAGGCAGGTGAGTTGGTGAGGAGCTGTGACATGTTTCTGGGTTTTCCTTAGGTCTCTGTCTTTTTGGAAAACATGGATAATTATGAGTGCTTATCATCTAGATGTTCAGTAAATTTCGTATAAAGGAGTAGGTATGTCCAGGCTCAGGCAGTTAACTAGCCAGAAGTTTGACCACGAGGCAGGTAACAACAGAAAAATGGGTAGAGGGCTGGCTTGCTCTTAAAATGAAGATACCCTGTGTCTCTTTAGATCAAATATTGGTAAACAATAAGTTACAGTAATTTGGAATTACAGAAAATTTAGATTTTTTTTTTAACTAATCTCTTTCCCAGTGTATTTTACTATAGTGATTTATACATTATAAATTCACCAATCTTTCTTATGTACATCTCCTGACTTCCTCACATCACTGTGATATGACCATATAATGTGCTAATTTTCTTTTCCCTTTTGGATATAGCTGAATATGCAAATTCAATTGGTTCAAAACAGAGTAAGATCCAGTTTATACAAATGGTGTTTTGTTGGCAAATGTATTTCTTATTCTTATGGGTAATTTTACATATGAAGAACTGCAGTATGTCAAACAAATTTTGTCCCATTTCCCCACATTTACATCTGTATTAGGAGTCCCCATGCTATGTGTTTGATACACATATAGCTGTTCAAAAGATAGCTGAGACTTGTGGTTGGCATGCAGCCAAGAAGACAAGATACTAAAGCCTATTAACAGTGCATCATGACTGTGAATTAAAGAATCCTGTGGAACCATAAACTGTCTAGAAAGAAAATGAGAAAAATAATAAAATTTGATCAGAGGGTTAATATATTTTTATTAGTGCCTGGCAGCAGACTAGTAATAGACCATTTAAATGTGTACAGCGATATAACTGACTTGTGTCAGATGCACAGTGGTGAAGATGTCTGCAGACAGTAGAGTATTTATAGCTAATTAAAAACCAAGCAAAACCAAAAAAAAAACCAACAACCAAGCAAAAACCAAAACAAAACACACACCCCCCCAAAAAAAACCCCAAAAATCTTGACTAGATTTTGCATAGATTTTATCTGTATTTCTCAAGCAGATATGCTCTGGGAAATGGAGATTCTCTTAAGGCACAAAGCATTACTGAATGATTCCAGGCTACCCATGACAATAACTACTTAGCAAGCACTGCTAGCAAAGCAGAATTCCCACTTTAAAATCCAAAACTGTCTAAAAAGTTCAAAATACAGTGCTCTCCCACCAAGCTCGGCCTAAACAAGGTATGAATAGTGTTTCCATGCACAGAAAATTTGCCCAATCCAAAAGATGAATGCTGCAAGCTAGAGCTGTGTCTCTGTCAGTGGCTGCAAAAAGTAGTATTTCAAAGTATGTCTGGCCCATTAGTCAAGAATTTTATGGCAAGTCTCAGAAGTAAAATTACTACTTCGTTCAGAATAGATTATAAAATGACCATAAAGTATTTTGTAAGTTAGATTTTATATTTCCTCACTCAACTCCTGAGAAGCCAGATTTTATAGCTGTAAAAAAGTCTTGTATTTAAGTACCGAACAGACCGTATTTCAAAAAACAAGGATTTTTAAGAAGTGCCTGACTCTTTTTCTGGCTTTCCTATTTGCGTCCTGTGATGCTACCAAGCTAATATTAATTCATTTTAGCTGGTAGCACATTGAAGAAGTTTGTGGATGAAAAGTTTACAAACACAACTGAAGATTCTCCAAGTAAATACAAACGGAAAGTCAGAACATTAGCTGAGTATGGAAAAATTAACGGTAGGTTTTTTGTTGTCCTTCTCCCCTGCCAAAATGGTCTTACTGTTTACTTGTTAAGATATTTATATATATTTATACAGAATTTAAAGATAGAATGGAAACTCATCAAAGAAAAAGGAGAAAATAAACATGGCCTGTTTATCCCTCTTCATTCCTTCCCCTCTCCTCCTCAATCGAGTGCCTTTCCTGTGCTTACCTTGTGATCTTTCAAATCCACCCAACTGGACAAGAACCATCTGCTGCAGCACCACAGCCCACAAGGCCAGGAATAGCATGGAGAACCATAGCATCACTTAGCCCACAGGCTGTTTTCTCACGACTGCTGAAAACGTGTCCAAGAGCCAGGTCATACTGCCTTCCATCTCCCACAGAACAGATTGCAGTGACTCAGGATCCTTCTGGGTCAGAAGAAGTCTGCTGGGCCAACCTGCCACTGCTGCACACAGAACTATTTCACCCCTCTTACGGCCATTCCGCCAAGCCTATTTTCAAATAATTTTAAATTTCTTCTGGCAGACAGCTATGACAAATAAGTGCCAGCAGTCTTCAGCAGCAGGCTGAAGTGAAACTTTGGGACATTCAATGAGAACAAATGTGCAATTTGGTTTAACACTGGACAACTCATTTTTGTTGAAGTGTGGGGGTTTTCTAAAATGATGTTTCATCGAACCATGAGTAAATGCTATAGGGGTATCACATAAACACATTTTCTTTGTATTTCTTGAGGACCTCTTGGAACAAAACATGGGGTCTTCTTAGCACATTGGTCTGCTAAAGCAGTGGTTATTTTAGCAGTTTGATGAATCCTTTTTAGGTCAGTAAACCATGTACACATTTATGTGAGTCAGTTTCACAGACTATGAAAATGATACAGAGAAGTAGACAGGTTACTGCCAGAGATAGCATATTTTTAAATAATAAAGATGAGTACTCTCTCCAGCAGAAGAACTCAGATGGAATTACAATGTATAGTTCCTTTTTGTTTCCTGCTTACTATGTAGTAGAACCTATTTGGCAATTAAATCACAGCAAGAGAGATGTTCGTACACCAAGCTTCCCTTGAGTTCTCTTCATCCTCTCCCTAAACACACACTCAAAGACAACACAGAAATCAACCAAATGGAACAAAACCCCACAGCATTCCTCAAATATTTTCAAAACTATTTTCTTGAAAAAGATCTAGGTACCGTCTGAAGTCAACAGAATAACTTCTCTATTGGTATTTTGTGTGGAGGCAATGGAGATACAAAATCTTCATACAGAGAGACAGCTCTAAGGAGCAAGTCAAGGAGCACTGGCTTTCTTTGGTGGCATTATTAATTATCGTTATGTAAGAGGCTCACCACAGTCTCCTTCTGATAATATTCTAATGATGCCAGTATCAAAATTGCATTGACAGCATCTGATAAAAAGCAATCCTAAACATTGCCCATTTTTCCAGTTAAAAATATGACCCATAGTTTCATTAAAACTTTTTGTACTATACTGGAACAAGTTGGAGATACATGAATATGAGGTACAGGAACAGCAAAATGCCTTGCTTCACTATTTTAAAAATATTTTAAAAGCCAGTATAATATTCTGGAACATCAAAGCAGTGAAGAGCAACTAAGCTTATTTCAATACAGTATCACTACTAATGATAGCTGAAGAACCAGAAAAAGGAGGCAAGGAAAAAAACTGAGGAAACTATTTCCCCAAGCATTTGTGATGTCTGCTAAGAGACAGAAAGGTGACTGGTAGCATCAAGTCAAGAAATAAATAGGAGTCTGGGAAGTCACTGTGCTCTGTACACTTCCATTGTAAATTGCAAATTACTTTAAGTGGTGCTTTTTTACTCTTGAAAAGGGTTCCAGCAATTCCAAATACAGAAATGCCTACAAAAGCCACTCATAACTTTGTGATCTGCTATTCAGTCTTTTGCTGTTGGAAGGTCTTTCCTTAATAGCTATCAGCAATACAGCAAAGTAGACTAAAAAAAAAGATGAAGACTTGAAGTGTTGTTAGCTGACCTGAACACAAATGTCAGGAAACATGGGAAAAGCTCTTCATCTAGGATGATTGAGGAGGAGAGCACAGTGGAGGTCACACCTCAGACAACAATGTTCTTGTTCCAAGACAGAGATCTGCGGACCTTTAAGAGTACAAGGTAGCTGGCTCTTTCATGACAGCGGCCTTTTCCTTTCAAAGGTAAAAATAGTTTGGTGCCAATGACAACAGAAGTTAAATTTCTGTGCTCATGAACTTACTAAATACCATGGCTCACAAAGTAAGAAACTCTGAGGCAAAAGGCTGCAGGCCAGAAGGAAGCACTACTCATCTGGGTGCTGCAGCTGGTGGCTCTTCCTGCTTCCTCTACTGGAGAATCAGGATGAGACCTCATTTACACAGGACTACTGGGATACATAGAAGGAGGAGTGTAAGACAAGCAGCAGACTGAAAGCAGACAGCTACTGTGCTACCCAAGCAATTATTTCTGCATATTGGCCTTAGATATCTATAGGCAGGTGTCTCAAGCTCAGAGGAGGTTATTTTCTGTTTTGAAGGCCCCAATGTTCCAAAATGACTGCTGAGTCTCAGTAACTACTATAAATGTGACAATGAAGGAAGACCTGTAGAAACCATAGAAACTGTGTCCTCCCCTGGTCCCTTTGAGGGCAACAAGAAGTTCAACTGCAACCATTCACACGGGAAGGTCTGCCAGGTTATGCTTGCTTAAAAACTGCTCATGCAACAGCAATATGACAGTGCAAAAGCTCCCAGCTGAAAATAGAGAACCATTAGATGAAAGAGAGAAATGTCAACCTGAAGAGACAGGGCTTTTTCTGTTGGAAATATTCCCATGGAAACTCTCCGAAATCTCGTATGTGAAACAACAACTTTTTAAACTAAGTATTCAGGAGGCTTATGTCAATTATTTGCAAAGAAATAAAGCAGATAAACATATATAAAAACTGCAGGAAAAGCATACCAGCTGAAAGTGAAAAAAATGTCTTACAGAGAAATAAAAATAAAGGGCAGAAATTTTTACTTATTCCAAGCTCTGACTGGAATAATTATCTGATTTGTCAAAGTTGTTAGTGTTTTATAGCATGAAAATATTCAACATAGAAAGTTCTCTCAAGTTGGGCATTGAGAAAAGAGAAACATGATAACACCCAATAGGAAATCACTCAAAAATGCTAGGTTTCACTGATTCATTGGGCATTAAGAAAAAAAGGACTTGGAGAAGCACTCAGTTACTCCAACCATACACTTAGGATCACTGTCCACTCATCTATCCCATGCTTTCTCAGCTTTGCTATCAGGGTGTCATGGGAGACAGTATCAAAGGCCCTGCTGAAGTCAAGATAGATGACATCCACTGCTCTCCCTCCATCTACCCAGCCTGTTATGAGATCGTAGAAGGCTATGAGATTGGTCAAGCACTATTTCCCCTTGGTGATTCCATGCTGACTACTCCTCATGACCTTCTTCTCTTCTAATTGCTTGGGGATGGCATCCAGAACAAACAGTTCCATTACCTTTCCCAGGACAGAGGTGAGGCTGACTGGCCTATAGTTACTAGGTTCCTCTTTCTTGCCCTTTTTAAAGACTGGAGTGACATTAGCTATCCTCCAGTCTTCAGACATGCTGAACTTCAAGTATTTAAACTGTCCCATTAATAGTTAAAAAGACATTGAAAAGGACCAGGATTTAAAACTAAAAAAGTATTACTAATGGCTGATCCCCAAAATAATCCTTGCTGAATGTTACTCTTTTCCCTTACCACAGAAGTATCTGCATATACTTCAGACTGCCTGATGACCCATTTTTGGCTCTCTACTCTTGGTACTGAGCTCTCTGAAGAACATCCTTCATAAAGACACTGCAGAGGAAGCTGCAAAAGGAAAGTGACATCCAAGAATGTCAAGAGCACAGTATCACATAACATATTAATGTTTCACCAATAAAGAATGCCAAAAATAATCCAGAATGAATCTAGGCCAGATTTTTCAAATAAGATGCCCATAGTTTTATTTCTAACCCAGATCTGAATGCTGACCTGAGTGCTGTCCAGTTCTCAGAGGTGTTGAGACCTTTCAAAGCTCAGGGTTTAAGAACTTCAACATCACTGCAACATCAAGCAATTTGTTGAAGTACCTAAATATAAATTATGTAACATAATTTTAGGCTTGACTGACTTGCTTTAAAATTTTGTTGATGAGAAAGTTAAAATTAGTCACTCCTTTATTCCAATGGAATGACAAATGGAAGCATCCAAACCACGTGGCGACTTTCTGCCTTATAGCCGTACGCAGCCCCAGAACTGTAGCTATGTGAAACCAAAATTCAGTAGCTAGAAAGTTACTATCACAAGTATTCTCTACAGCCAGTTTTCAACTTGGGAACAGGGGGGAAATAATGTGCTGACATTCTTTGATGTACACAATTTTGAATAATTTTTTTCCTGTTTCAGTTGAGGATTTTTGGGAATATGATTGGAAATCATTCAGGCAAAGAAAACATTTCCATAGATGGACAAATTACCCCGCAGCTGAAATGCATCCACACAAAACCTAAAAATAAAACAGAATTATGCATCCAACTAGCGTGTTATCTATTACAAAGAGCAAAAAAATGCAGCTCACAGTGAACACAAACCATAGCATGCTTAAAAGGGAGACCATGCCATCCTACGGGCTACCAACTGATCATGTAAGACCAACAATTTCAATTAAAAAAGTGATTATACAAAACCTGCTTAGACATGGGTCCATGCAGGACTTGAGTATACCTGGTCATTGCCATTTGCTGTTGATGCAAACGATTGGCAGACAAACAGAAACCTAGCAAGAGAAATGTGCCTGAAGCAGAGCCCTTTCTCCCACATACCACCAAGATCCTATCACTCTTACTTCTGGAAGCCATGCACACAGGGCAGAACCTTAGAACAGGTTCCAAAAAAAGCGAACAAACTGTTTCTGAAACTAATTCATTGAACAATCAGAATCCAATAAAGCTGTTTCTGTTGAAGAAAAAAACTCGTCTCGATGCAGCAACACTGACCACCAGAAATCATCCAACAACTGTCATCTATGTCTGACTGAATATCAGGATGATTCTGTAATCAGGTGAAAACTGCCGCAGCATGAAAGGGTATAGAGAGGTGAGAACATTTCCCCCTTAATGTAGCTACTGCATGCACAATCTCAGGTATTTTTCTGTACATTAAAAAAACCCCAAGCCTATTACTTTATTTTAGGAAGGAGAGTGTTCTTCTCTTTCATACACAAACACACATCTATCTACACAGAAAACACCTTCTCATAGAGCTAAGGAGGAAAATCCTCTCCCTCCTATAATTCCCTTTTTCACCCTCAAATGTCATATTATACATAATACCAACTTACACATATAGAGAGAGGAATAAATGACTTCATACACTGTTGTATCAGAAGACACCTGGAATGTTTGTAATATTCCTAATAAATTGCCAATTTTAGGATAGCCCACATACTCGAGCATTTGCTTCACTTCCATCTGCCAAAAAATGTAATATGATGACTGTGTGGTGCCTAGCAATATTTCTTGATTCTTTTTTGTAACTGGAATCACCAAACATTTTATTAGGAGAAAATGCTCTTTAAAACATAACTTATGGAGAGAAGCAACTTCTTTAGAGCTTTCAACCACATCTGTTTCCCCTTACACACACTGTACACAGTATGTCACAAAATTACAAAGCTCACTGAAGGAAAATTAGACCTCTAAACCTAAATACAACCACATAAGATTGATCTAGTTAAATGATACTGTATGTTGCAAAGCTTTTTCTCCAGCTAATAACCGTCCATCCACATTTCCCTTGGTGAAATTATCTACCTACTCATGGATAGGAGTCCTTTGAAGGGAGCATATTTTTCCCGCACAAAGTACAATGAAACCATGAAACCTGATGCCTCATAATGCTATGGATGCCAGAATTATAAATACATTGACCAATTCATTTGAGAGTATCATTGAAGAAGCATTCTTTTAGGTAGAAAGGTGTGAATGCAACCCACACAGTTAGGAAATCCCTAAAAAATACCAGAAACTGGGAGAAGATAATGGGTGAAGCATCACTATGTACATGTTCATCTGTACAATAGGAGTCCAAGACCCCACTGAGAAAAATGAACCTTTGGTGTCATAGCAGCTCTTACGCTTCTCATGTGAGAACCATTTCTAGTCTTGCAATTCCAAATTAAAGCTTTTATCTGAAACATAATCTACTTTATGCCATTATAACATGTCAATCACACATGTGCCTTTTATATATTAACTGAAATGTAATTCTAATCAAAGGGATGAGCCAACTAGTGAAACAAATCTGATGACTCCATGAGCCTGTCACTCTGTACACTCTTATGTCACCACTAGAACTCTTGTTTCTTGTGAGAAACTTGTGTTTCTCACTTATGGACCATACCTATATTAATATAGTGTAGGAATACAAGCAAGGTGTGTGTGTGTGTGTGTGCATGTAATTAGGATTCATGCAAATCAGTACAACAGTTAGAAAACTAAGTTGTCTTAAATTTTCATAAATAAAAAAGACTTAAAATACACCCTGTTAAATGTAAAACACATTACATTGTCTTGCAAGCAAAACACCCATATTGTGCCCATATGCATGTCAGTGAATAATCTTCCAAAGCAAACAAATGTTTAGAACTATTTTTAAAATTCTTTCAATAATCAGAAGACATTTTTGCCACAATGCAAGCCCATGCTGACATGTTTTTATAAATACAAAAAACTCTGTGCACTTTCTGAATAGAGGAAGTGATGTTAAATTATCTGAGACATTCACAGAAAGTCTCTGGAACACTCAGTCTGAGAGAAAACCCCCCTGGAATAAAAGACCCTGCGAAGGATGAGGAAAAAGCTGAGGTATCCAGTTCTCCTCTGGGTACCCAACCCACTGAGCCTGAAGACAGATATGGGGAGCAGAATGAAGCTCCTATAACCCAAGAGGAAAAGGTTAGGAACCTGCTACACCACTTAGAGACACACAGGTCTATGGGTCCAGATGGGATCCACCCAAGGTTACTGAGAGAGCTGGCAGAAGTGCTCACCAAACAA
Organism: Laterallus jamaicensis coturniculus; assembly: GCA_022605575.1. NCBI lineage: Eukaryota > Metazoa > Chordata > Aves > Gruiformes > Rallidae > Laterallus > Laterallus jamaicensis. Next base: position 3,996,600 of record JAKCOX010000024.1, on the reverse strand, counting down.
CTCTCTATCAGTTATCAGCAGTTCTGGCCTAACCAGGAGGTCGCATTTGACGTGAGGTTAGTAAATGTAATGCCCATATACAAGGAGAGACAGAAGGAGAATCTGGGGAACTATGGGCTACTTCTCACAGCATGCTTCTGGAGAAACTGGAGATGTTTAATGTCTTTGTGAATAACCTCAACAAGGGAATCAAGTGCACGCTCAGTAAGTTTGCAGATGACACCAAGTTGGATGGGAGTTTTGATCTGCTCAAAGATTGGAAGTCTCTACAGAGGGGTCTGGACAGGCTGGATTGATGGACCAAGGCCAACTCAATGAGGACCAAGAAGGTCACAACCCCAGGCAGAGCTACAGGCTGAAAAGCTGCCTGGTATGAAAGAACCTGGGGGTGTTGGTCAACAGCAGAGTGCCCAGGTGGCCAAGAAGGCCAACAGTGTCCTGGCTTCCATCAAGAACAGCGTGGCCAGCAGGATCAGGGAAGTCATTGTCCCCCTGTACTCAGCTCTGGTGAGGCAGCAGTTCGAATACTGTGTTCAGTTTGGGGCCCTCACTACAAGAAGGACACTGAGGTGCTGGAGTGTGTCCAGAGAAGGGCAACAAAGCTGGTGAAGCGTCTTGAGCACGTCTGATGGAGAGAGGCTGAGGGAACTGGGGTTATTCAGCCTGGAGAACAGGAGGCTGAGAGGAGACCCTATCACTCTCTACAACTACCTAAAAGGAGGATGTAGCCAGGTGGGTGTCGCTCTCCTCTCCCAAGTAACAAGTGACAGGACAAGGCCTGAGTTGCACCAGGGAAGGTTTAAGTTGGATACTAGGAAAAATTTGTTGTCAAGTACTGGAACAGGCTGCCCAGGGAAGTGGTGCAGTGACTGTCCCCGGAGGTATTTAAAATATGTGTAGGTGTGGTGCTTAAGGACACGGTTTAGTGGTGGACTTGGCAGTGCTAGGTTAACAGTTGGACTGGATGATCTTAAAGGTCTTTTCCAACCTAAATGATTCCACGGTTCTATGACTATAGAATTCTGTTACTCAATTCCTGTTACTCAACTGCATCAGACATCAGCTCTCATAAACAAGAAAATACAACTAAAATTTTCTGTGTAGTATTTGAATGTAAATTAAAAGAAGCCATTACTAAATTAGATGGAAAATCCAGTTCTTTCTGAACAAGAAGGATATGCTAGATGGTAGAAGGGGAGTACAGTTTTGATTAACAGGAAAAAATAATTATTTTAAAAGAGAAAAAACTTAAACAAATGAACACCACACAGCAAGTGGTGACACTCCTGTCACGCTCTACGGTAAATGAGGACAAACTTCAGTGTAATGAAATAGAACTGGGAATCAGAGTTTTTTACTTTGTTTTTCAACATTTTTAGAGGAAAATGAAGGTAAACCTGAAAGAAGAGAATTGCATTAAAGGTCTGTCTTTTTAAACAAAACTGCAAACCAACTACATGATGTAATGAAAAAAAATTAAAGAGAGATTAAAAATCATTAGTGAAAATATTAATCCATGGAAGCCAATTGCAGATTTCTACCAACAAAAATTAATTATGAAAATTCTAAAAAGACTGGGAGGCTAAAACATCAAGAAGTACACAAATCCCAGTGCTCCAGGGGAAGATTACAAGGCAGAGCCAAAAGAAGTGATATTGTGATAGGGTGCAGTTCATTTACAAGTGCTCTTAGAGGGATGGAGGAAACATTCCTCAAGTATAAAACAATAGTAATTATGCTGTTACATGACTAGTGTGGCAGCTTCCAGGTTTATATCACATACCTTTCTGCCTTATATTATTGAAGTTACTTTGGTTAAAACCAACAGCAGTATATGCTTTAGCCTTGTACTCTGGATAGTTGGAGTACTGGACTTGACTTTCAGAGGCTTTTTCAGTGTAGGACATTCAGTATAGTGTGAAAAACCCTAAATAGTTTAAACATCACTCAAAGATAACCACAGGTGAGCTACAAACCAAACTGGAGGAGCACACAGCACACCCTTGGCAGTCAGCAAAGTTCAGACCTCACAAATGTCCTGGTTCTTTTTTTCTCTTGCTTTGGGTATATAAAAAAAGGAAAACAAAACAAAACATTTTAAATTTACAGGCTACCATTGGCGTTCTTAGCAGTCAGCTCTGGGCCAATTATGGGAAGAATTTTTTCACATGATGAATAACAGAAATAAACTGAATTTATGTAAATCATAATGTAATATTCCAAGCTAAATCTTACTTTGTTTTCACCACCAACCAGCTTGGGAATCAACCAGATTATACACATTAAGGTGTATGTAAAAAAAAGAAAAGAAAAAAAAGCATCATGTGATGTTAATTTTAGCCATGTGACTCAGGATCTCAGTAAGGGGTAAGCGTGGGCCAATAAGCTCCCTTTGCAGGAGGTAACATCACAAGAGCAAAGCACAGGATTGTCTGGGGTTCTGATTTTTTCTAGTTTTCATTGGTGTATGGGCATAAAAACGTAAGGAGAGTGAAAATCTGCAGCTGATAGTGATGTTCAGGGATAGTAAGCATGGTGTGGAGTCTGATGTTACTTAATTTTTTTGTACATTGACCTCATGCACTGACAGAAGGGAACACTGATATTCCAAAAGTAAGAGCAACCAAGAATATATGTCCTTTATATTGCACAGAAGTGTTTCTATATTACAGAACCACACAATGGTAGGGCTTGGAAAGGACCTCTGGAGATCATCTAGGCCAATCCCCCTGCCACAGCAGGATCACCTAGAGCAGGCTGCATAGGAGTGTGTCCAGGAAGGTTCTGAATGTCTCCAGAGATTAAGACTTCACAACCTCTCTGGGCTCTGTCATGCTGACAGTGAACAGGTTCCTCCTCATGTTTAGGTGGAACTTCCTATACTCAAGTTTATGCCTGTTGCCTCTTGTCCTGTCACTGGACACCACTGAAAAAGACCGTGCCCATTCTCCTGACACCCACCCCTCAAGTATTTATAAGTATTGATAAGGTTGGGATAATTTACATCAAAACAAAATACACATTGACCAAAATATTAGAATCCATTAGAATATTAGAATCCATATCTTTTCCCTTGCATATTGACATGCTTTTAATCTGATCCCATAACTTTTTCAGCACAATTTCACATCACAGATTTCATGAATTACAACCATTTTTCTCTCCAGAATGACTTTTCCAAAACACACTATGAGTAGATATCAGCACAAAATAACACCCTATTATACTACAAAGTGATTTTTTAAAATTAAGCTTAGTTACAAATCATTAGAAACCACTACCTTGATTTCTCATGAGTACCCTTCAGAATATGGAGTCAGTGAGTGCTCTGTATTTTTTCAGTTCTGTAGATCTAACCTTTGCTGTGCCACTGTGAAGTGTTTCAGATGAGTTAATTTTGGCTATCCTATTCCCAGCAAAGGCAACTAGAAACTGCAATTCCCTATCTGTAGATAATGCTTACTTTGACCTACCTTTCAGAAGTAGGAATTACTTACATACAACAAATTACCTGAAAACTCAAAGCCTTATGAACAAAGTTGTTGTTAGATCTTATGAAGAATACGCCTTTGCCAAAAATGGTAGAGTGTAATAAAATCTTTATGTAGTCTTCAGCTAAACACAATAGCTTTTCATGTACTGGAAGGAGACAGTGGCATGTTTCAGCAATGTTCTTTGTGAAGCCTTTGTATCACCATGAAACATATGGCTAAGAATCAATGCAATGAGATCAGCCTGAAGTTCACTGAATTACAGAGTGATCTCATTTATCTTTGTTTTTGGAAGGCAAGGCTAGGTAGGCTATATTTTCACATTACATCTGCAGAGCATTCCAAAATCCTGGCATGGCCAATGACATGTAAGTTCCAGGTCCTGTGATTTATCCCCCTCCAGTACATATAAATTAGTGTGTGTAGATGGAATCCTTTCACTTCAACTGAAGTGAGTAATTTTAGCTGACAGATTTTTTTCTTCACCTGTTTTTTAAAATTAATTTACAAGTCATTATGATTTTATTCAGCATTAAACCCATATATATATCCATAGATGTTCTCCACTCATCTACTTGGCAGAAATGAAGACAGAAACAGCTGGATAGGAATTACAGTACCTTTACTTACTGCATCTCTGAGTACAACAGGCGAGCCTATGTCTAATAACAAATACTGTGTGAGATTAGAATGAGTGCTTGTGCAGATGGTGTATTTGACCACAAAGCACATAGACTCTACTGAAGCTCAGAGTCATGTGCTTTGATTTCTCAGTTCCTTCTATACATGGGTAGGACCTGACCTTTCATTCAGACTGGACAGCACTGTTCAAGTTTGTCAGGTCAAACCATTTTGCTGCAGCCTTTTGAATAACCGAAGCTGTAGTTGAAACTGTAAGTATATATAGCTTGCAATAGCTATTTTTCAAGTCTCTTCTTAATGCAATGGGTTTAATAGTCAAATTAGGAAGAATAAAAGTTTGAAAAAGATGTTTGTCAAAAACTGAACTTTACCATACTGTTCCATGCAATCCAGATAAATAAGAGACAGCATATTATCCCCCAGATTTCCCAGCAGAGTTAAACATCAAAATACCTTCCCTTGCAGTTTATACAAAGGCCAGACACAGAGGCAAATGCACATAGCATGACATTAGCTGTACTGACACTATTAATGGAATAAAAGACCCTCTGAAGATAAAAGCATCACTCTCTCCCATCTCTGGAACTTTGCCCAAATCACAGTCATATTTTCATATTTGTCAGCTTTTTTTCCCTGTAATCAAAGGGTTTCCTTCATAATATTAAATAAAAATTAAGTGTTCCTTCTGTGCTTCCAAGTAAAATGGTTTCGGTAATGATGCACACATTACAGTGTGCATCTTCCTAAGGAATGATTTACTGCTTCAAATTTAGTTTAAAAATTCATATTGCTTCAGGGTTAAAAACACTGGGACACGTTATCATGAAGAAATAGATTTCTTACAAATGAATTGGTTGCTTTTTCCAGTAGCTAGCTCTGCATTTGAGAAGGCTTGTATTTATTAATTAATACTCAGAGAGAGGTTTTGTAATGTAACCTGTGTGGAGTAAATCTAAGTCTTCCACAGTCAACAGTAAAACACAATAATGTTAAAATCTTCAACTTAGAATGATAACTAGACTTGGCCTTAAAGTCCTTTTTGCAGGAAAAGTAACTGAGCTTGAAAGGGCAGTTATGTCAATCATTGATTTGACAGACTGACAGTTACGTCAGTTATGACAATTTCTGATCTTACAGACAATCCAGCGAATTTCTGTACAAATCTCAGCTATTATTGTTTGAACTGGAACCAAACTATAAGCAAGGTATCTGCTCTAGTTTTGAAAACTGCAGAAGCTTCAACACAAGAGCAACTGACTGTGGAACAAAGAGTTACTATTCATCAGAGCTTCATGTCTATGATTTGTGCATTTACCCTGGCCCATGACAAATTCAAGGTAGTTTATATCCTCTGAGAACTAAGTTCATTCAAATTAGTTTGTGTTTGCTAAAGGCTGAGCGGGCATGGGCTGTGACAGGAACGCGCTGACACGCAGCAAGTTTGTGTTCCACAGCAACCATTTAGGGTTTTTTCCCAAGCATGCACTGGTGTATGGGAAATTGTTTCTGTATTTAACTCCCTCACCATCACATTGAAGATCCCCTTCTACTCAAAATCTTCCAAGTATTTACTTACATACTGCAGTACGGTCATTTTGGAATGTTTTGTTTGACTGAGAGATACAGCTTCTTAACCAAGAGCAAGTGATTTTGCTGTATCTCAGATACACTAAAACTTGACTCTAAAAATCAAGCTCAAGATCTTTCAAAAATGAGGACAAGACCCACTAGAAAGTATTGGGACCTATGAAGACAATGCTTTCTTTAGCTGAATTAGGAATGGCAGTTACAGTCTTCGGTATTCAAAGTCAGTTTTACTGTCATCATTGCCCAAGGAAGTCTGCTGTCTTAAGGCAAACCTGAAACATCAGAGAGTAGATAGAAATGCCAATGTTACAAACCTCATCTCACTTTGTCTGAGCCATGTTTTCTCTTACTGTGATTGCACATCAAGTGAAATAATATGTTTAAGTGGTATTCTTAATTTTCTAACTAATCTCTCTGTTAAAAGGAAGAAAAAAAATGTTGCTGGCATATAGTAGAACTTCAACTCTCTTTTGGATTCCTTTTCCACATACTGCAACAGTGAGCTATTTTCCGTCCTCCCACTCTCACCCAGAAGCAATGTCTGCTTGTCACTTAAGATAGCTGCTCATGAGAGATCTAAGTAGTAACAAGTTGTTGATTTCAATATTTAATTTATTGCCAAGAGTAGAAGCAATAAGCAAAATTCTATTTGACTGTGAGCCGTCAGCAGATTAAATACCACCACAAACAAGCCTGTACCCTTTAAGTCCAACTCAACCACACCTCATAGCTCTTCAGCTTTAAGCCGCAAGCCTTTACATAATGAACGGCTAATGAAGCCCCAATTTCTCTACAATGGCTTGGATATCTACATCACTTGACATAATACAGTTGAAATGTTTCTTGTTTGCTACAATTCTTTTTATTATTGGCAAATTTGGAGCACAGTTAGTAACACACCATGACTGAGGCTATTCAAGTCAGCACATAGGCATGCTCTTCTCTAGCACACACCTTTTTGGGGTATGAAGTCTGAAACTCAGCTACAAAGGTGAGAGGACTTTACAGATCTCAGAAGGCTTGGAGAAGATACCCAGGTGTGTGGAAACAGCACTTGTAGGATCTATATTATGTAGATGTAACAGACTTATCCTCTGTTACACACCTCTTTCAGTGGCATAGCTCCTCTGTGGGAAGCGCAATGTCAACTATCCTCACAAGCTGTCACTATTTACAGCTTTAGGTAATTATTTCTATACAATTTCTTTCATAGTTACAAACACAGCAAAAGATTACCTTTTCAAACTATTAGGTTTTTTCATGTTTTCCAAAAGTTGTATCAGGTAATGTTATTTTTGATCTGAGCTTGAGTTCAAACTTTCAAACATTTATTGTTGTGGGTGTATTTCAATATTAATGGCACATTCTAGCTAGTATGAACCTCCTGAGCCGAGGCGCCATTCAACCACTGTGCTCTCTCTGCAGTTCACAATACATTAAATGAAAACTTTTTTTTACAGTAAACTAAAGATCTTTAACTATAGTTGCAAAATCAATCTATGACAAACCATGAATATGAGCAGATATGTATAAAAAGTTTTCAATCTGTAGAAATTTTCTGCAGATGAAGGCAGATCCAGCACTGCTAATGGCATGTGACTTTTAGTGTGGCTGTAGGGAAAAAAACCTGAGGTCCACAAAATCTCTACAAGCTCTTCTAATTCCAGCAATAAACTCAGTAAGATAAAAATAGGGGCAAAGATAAAACAGAAGTGACATATTGGTGAAAAATTGCCAGTCACTGCTCTCCTTAAATGGAGACATTTGTTTTGAGTCCTCCTGTTGCTCATTCCTAGAACAAATTGCCTAGACAAGTTCCAAGCTTCCAGGTATTCCATACACCAAATTCAGTGTTTTAACAATGACTCTAAGCATTATTAACTTAAGACTTTATTGTGAATCTCAGGATATTTGTTGACTTTTTTTTTCCACATCCCAGTTTCCAGAGTCATTCAAGGACAAGGAAAACTCAATTTCATATTAAATGAAAATGTTATTGGAGATGATAAAACCACTTCAATAAGCATGTTATCATAGATTCTCAGATTCACAGAACGTTAAGATTTGGAGGTGACCTCTAGACATCATCTTGTCCAACCACCTCTGCCAGAGCAAAACCACCTAGAGCAGGGTGCACAAGATTTGTGTCCAGGCACATTTTGAATGTCTCCAGAGAAGGAGACCCCATAACTTCTCTGGGCAGCCTGTGCCAGTGGTCTGTCACCATCACTGTGAAGACATTCTTCCCCATATTCAGACGGAACTTCTGTGTTCCTGTTTGTGTCTGTTTTCCCTTGCCCTGTCACTGAAGAGACACCCACCCTTTAGGTATATATAACCATTGGTGAGATTTTCTCTCGGTCTTCTTTTCTCCAGGCTAAACAGACCCAGCTCTCTCAGCCTTTCCTCATATAAGAGATGCTCCAGTCCCCTCACCATCTTTGTAGCCTTCCACTGGACTCTCTCCAGTAGTTCCCTGTCTTTCTTGAACTGGGGAGCTCAGAACTGGACACACAATGTGTGGCCTCACCAGGGCAGAGTAGAGGGGCAGGACAACCTCCCTTGACCTGTTGGCCATGCTGTTCTTAATGCACCCCAGGATACAACTGGCCTTCTTGGCTCTGAGGTCGCACTGCTGGCTTGTGGAGAGCCTGTTGATTGGGACTCCCAGATCCTTCTCTACAGTGCTACTTCCCAGCAGGTCAACCCCTTACATGTACTGGGGCATGGGCTTGATTTTCCCTAGGTGTGGAATTCCTTGTGGAATTTCATATGGTTCCTCTTTGCCCAATTCTCCAGGCTTTCCAGATCTTGCTGAATGGCAGCACAGACTTCTGGCGTGTCAGTCATTTCTCTCATCATCAGCAAACTTCCCTAATCCAGGTCGTTGATGATGTTGAATAAAACGAGACCAAGCACTGACCCTTGGGGCACACCACTGGCCACAAGCCTCCAACCAGACCCTGCGCCGCTTATTGCAACGCTCTGGGCTCTGCTGTTCTTCCAGTTCTCAGCCCACCACACCATCCAGTGATCCAACCCCACACTTCCTAAGCTTGTTTACAAGGATTTTATGAGAGACGGTGTCAAAAGCCTCACTGAACTCAAGGCAGACAACATCCACTGCTCTCCCTTCATCCACTCACCCAGTAAGCCATCAGCGACCGCGATCAGATTGCTCAGGCATGACTCCCGGGCCCTGCGGATCCATGTCACTTAAGAGCTGTGAGTTACACAGACAGACTGAAACACAGTTCAGTGCAGTGCATGTTGCAAATACCTAATCACAAGCAGACAAAAGAAGTCTGCACTAAACAGTACTCTACTCTTCGTCTCCTACAAGAATACAGATGGAAAAATGTTTCTTGGCTATTGATGCTACTTGATCACTGCCAACAGCTAGGAAGCTAGCAGGATTTGTAGCTCATGAATACTCCACCAAATTTTTTGGTAGTTTTCCTTAAACTAGAACCAGTATTTTCTTTCTTTTATTTTGACTGAGCTTCTGCCAGCCAACTTACGTTTGTGCATCAACCAGTCCTCCAAAATACAGTGACAGACTGCTCAGACCACCTTAAAAGAAAAAAGAGCTTGTGTTGATAGGATTATGACAACAACAAGCCTGTAGGTCTCTATTCCTGTTGGATTTTGATGGCAGAAGAGTTCCCCTAAGAGAAAAGAACTTGTTCAAACTCCCTGGGGGAATGTTTGCAGTAAAGAAACATTTGAAATCTGATTTGTCCACTGAATCAACAGTACTAAAAGTCTGTTCAAATGCTATAACAAACACATGAGTACAGCAGAGCCAAGCAACTTTACTTTATAAATCATATCATTTTCATTTCCTGAATTCATAACCACAGTGATGCAATAATGGAAACTTTTGTATGTTTATAAGTTAGATGACCCACAATCATTCCCTACAGTAAGCACTAGTAATTTCTGACTATTAAAATAATTGTTATACTCTATTGCTATGGTTTGCTTAATGTTGTAAGCCAGTTTTCTATTTAACAAACCGTATTACATTGGCAACAAGATTTCTTACCTAAGCCAACAGTATTGGATGTGATTAATTTCTAACATTCTTTTTGGAAGTCAAAATAAACATCCACTAGATTTTCTTTGCCATCTCAACATCCTAAGCAGGCTGGCCTTCTCACAAATTCTGTTGGTTGTCCCCAATTAACTTTTTTCTTTCTAAAATGTTTGAATTGCATCCAGTTAGTTTCTTTCCTTTAAACTCCCTTCCATCTAACATTAATCCCCAATTGTTATATTTCATTTAAATGACAATCCCACATTATATTTTAAATTAAATTTAAATGAATTTAGACTGTTCAGACTTAAAACAAAAGTCATTGATGTGGCAAATAATGATGGGAAAAATTAAGATACCCTTTACAAAACTCTATATACAAAGTACTGTGTGATAGCATCAGACCTTAAGACACTGCCACATCTGATCAAGAAAGCTAATATGTAAGGTTCTAGAATATTTAGAGGTATTGCTTTAGGATATTACTTTGTAATCCCTCTCTGTGTCTTTAATTAGCCTCATCTCAGTTATTCTTGTGCCTGTTAGAGGTATTAGATAGTTGGCACTCTCAGCTTCTGCCATAGATGCTTCCCCTATGTAATTAGAAAAACTGCTGAAAAGAGTACTTAGCAGTTTTCTCAAAGCGAGTCACTCTGAAAGAAACCAAACCTGAGCTTTTGTAGAATAACACACAGAGTAGCTGTGCAACGCTGGATCCTACTCTGCACACTGCCAACTAACATTCACACATCCTCTTCACACCTTCAGCGTATCCCATACACCTGAGATGGGCAGCCTGTTATCTTTCAGGCAGCAGATCAAACTAGATGTTCCATTTAAGCAAAATAACTACAGAATAGCTTGCTGGAAGTAACAACCACACTGTAAGGCTCAAAGGATGAGACGCAATGAAGAAATACTGTCTATACAATCTGCTTCATCCATTCCTTTTCATAATTAACTTTAATCTTTGCATCCTGCATCTCATGCTTAATTTGTTTAATTGGCTAAAGTCTAGAATGGCCTCCAGCTGTCTAGACCATTGAACTAAGAATGCAATCTTGCACCAGCTCCAAGTACACTGCCCCAGTTTCTGCTCCCAGAGATTTACGTGAGCAGTTATTCACACTGCTCTCTAGTTTATCTTGCGAGGTATTTCCTGTTCTACTTGTTCTAACTGCCTTTTATTCTATCCAAGAATTACCTGAATACCAGTGTATTTACCATAAATATACATCTGTTTTGCAAGCAATTAAGGATTTTCTTGGTGAGGATCTTCCATCATTCTGTTCTTTTATTCACTTGCGAGTTATGTTTTTTGTCCCTCCACTATATTAATTACATTATTTTGCACATTTGTTACAGTGCAATGAAGTATGTGCACCCTTCTTTCTTTCTTCTTCTCCCACATCATATATTTTTTCTTTATTATGGTTGCATGACCCCTTGGTACCGAAGTAGAAGAATTCAGCATGTTTCATCTTTACTTTCCCATGCACAATCTCTGCTGGAAATTTTACTGTGTGTTAAGTTTACTTTCTAGAGTCACTTCTCTGCAACACTTGAGTACATAATCATTTAGCCTAGCTGTCTAAGAACCTGGTGAGCATTTTATAATGCTCACAGTCATACATTTTGATTTTCTCAAGCAAAACCCAACTTACCATAGCACCTAAATAGTTTCATGCAAGTTTCATAGTTTCTTTTTCGAAGAGAGCAGATATATTTGGGCTGTGTACCTGTGGCTTAGGGTGTATGAGCCAACATTCTCACAGCTTCATTTCACAATTTACATCAACCAATAGTTACTTTGAAATGCCCGTCCCTGAATGCTTAAAAAGGATTCTGTGATAAGGATCTAAGACAAATTAGTTGTCTCCCTCTCTCTCTCTCTTTCCGGCAGAAAAGAGACTCAATGCACTAAGAGACTTCATCTGTCTGACTCTATCCCCCTAGTAATCTGGCAGAGGAGATGTGCCTCCAATGTATTAAATCTCCAAGTTTCGTGAAAACGAACAAGTGTGCAGAAAACTGTAATCCCATTAATGGACCCACTTTCTAAAAGAATGCAGCACAGATCCAAACCTCCTTAGAAACTGGAGAATCCACAGAGGGATGTAACAGCGTACATGCTTTAACTATGGAAAAGCCCCAGATAATCCTCAGATCAACTGTAAGACTCAAGTACATTAGAGGTCTGTACCTTATGGAAAATCTCCTTCCTCAGTTTTTCCTCGTCTTCTCATTTTTAATGTAGCATCTGCAGATTGCTCATCTCCCTGCTTCTTTCCAACTTTTTTGTGTGCTTATCTGTATTGTTTAAAAATCTGAAAGTTTATTTTCTTGGATTTGTATATCCATGAAGTGAGTCACCCTTCTCTACGTGTCTTTATCCCCTATTAAGCAGTAAAAATTCAATCAAATTTTTAATAAATTTTCCTTCTGCTTGGGTTTTCCCTTTTGATCGTATCTGCCTGATCTCTCCATATTTCTTTTCCCCCAACTCCCCACAATTATGCCTTCTGTTTCATGTACATTTTCATACTTGCCAATTATATTTTCCAGATTTAAAAATCTATCTTTACATGTCCCCAAAAGCCCATCGTATTTTCTTACAGATTATTCTTTCTATTTGATCCTTCCCACTCTTGCGCTATCTCCATATATTGTCAACATCTTTTTGGACAGCCTGTAAAGGGATTACTCACTTTCATGACATTGTTATTTCTACTAACTTAAAAGTACGAGCTTACCACATGTTAATTGTGCAATCCTCCCCCCTTCAGTTTTAGTCATCTCTTTCGTCCTTCTTGGGCCTCTGCATAGAGTTATTTCCTCTTTACATTTCACATCTTCTCCTGACTATTTTTTTTTTAGCTAAAAAAATCAGACTCTACCAGTAAATAAAACTAACAAGACACATATCATGTCTGTTCAGGAAGAAAAAAGTTCAACCTTAGTCCAATACCATATCCAGATATAAATTATTCTAGTTACATGAAGAGGGTGGACAGTATACATTTGAAAGAAATACCAGCTGCAAATCGCCTGGCCCCAACAATGAAGACAAAGGTGTAAATCTAAGCACAGTTCTGAACAAGATCAACTGAAATGCATAAGAACACATAGAGATAATTATTATTCTTTACTATTTATAACATCTGAGCATCTGTAGGAAAATTTCCAGAAGTTTACCACTTACCTTCAGAGTGTCAGTTCTTAGGTATCATCGGTTAAAAAAAAAAAAAAAGAATAAGATAGTAATTTAAAAAGCAAAATCCCTCTAACAGACACTATGATGACAGGGGACAAAGCAGTGGCATCCAAAAATTTAAGTCCCTACCTTTGTATGAAAACATGTGTTCAGATTTTAGAAAACTTAAAAGGTATTTGTATTGTAAAGAACTTGATGTGAAGAAAAACTGGAAAATGTTCAAAGTCTGATCATGGCAGCACTGGTAAAGTGGTCAATGAAACATGGACGACAAAACTCAATGCAACCTGTTGCTATGTTTGTATGATAATTAGGAATACTGCAATAGAAGTCAGAATACCAGTCAGCCACAATATTTATCTCAGAATATAATGAATTACTGTTTAAATTTAAACATGGCAAGAAAGAAGATATACCACTGTATCACACTAAAAGAATCAAGATTGATTCTGTTGATCATATTTGGTGTGCTCATTAAATACATCTGTAATAGCACTGTCCTTCCCAAGAACAGTATCATGCAAAGGAGGAGTCAGGCTTTTAAAGCTGAAGCCTCAAAGTGAAACTGTAAGAGTACTCCTAACTCACATCTAAACACTAAACCATTTAATAAATGAAACAAATACAAAACCTGTTGCTTGATTCTAAAGGGAAAAAAAAGTAAGATGAGAGTTGATGGGATAGATTTCTCTGGAGATTACTTAAGTGACCAAGTACAATATGCAACATCTGTATTCTGCAGCCCTACCAGGGCACTTCAGCAAGGATAGAGAAAGGGGACCTGCATTTTAAGAGCACAGCGATGAGAAAAACTTCCCAAGGTTTCAAGGGACTCAATTGGGAATAGCGAGAAGGAAGCTGCAGAAACTAAAGTTAGCATACACAAGATCGTGCACATACTTGCCTGCCTGTGATATCAAACCAGAAGAGGTTTCAAGACTTAAAGCATTGCTAGCATAGCTGTGAATATTACCACCATACTTTGAATTTCCTTTGAATTTAGGGCTGACTCGTAGTGGCTGCTTTTCAAGATTCAAAGCTTTATTTTGCCTAATAATGTTCATATACTTTTTAAGGCATCCCTATCACTGGGGAAAAAATTGCCAAGAATATTAGTAAGTACATCATCTGTCCTGTCTACCATATGGAAATACAAATTAAATCTGAATGGATAGCTAACATTCTTCAGACACTTTTGGAATCAGTAACCAACTATTCCTGAAGATGATGTTGAATAGAATGGATAGAAGTAAATGAAAAAGAGCAAAAAATTATACCAGTGAGCCTAGTACTAATGGAAAATTAAAATAGTTCAGAATTGTGCATATTCTCAGGAGATTCAGAATGCTACATACCTGTATTTATTTATTTTTTTTTACATTCAGTGGGTATTTTCCAAAATAGGCTTTACTTAAACTACTATACACTTGGACCCAACACAATACTCTTCCCCGTTTCTGCTGAAGCCAATTTCTATTCAAAGCAACTACAAACCAGAAAATGGTTTCCAAATATCAGATTGGAAGAAAATGATCTGCAGTAATTATTAGTAGAATTACTTAGAGCAGTTCAGGATAATTAATTGCTATCACTTTTGGTTGTTTTTGAAGAGCTGAAGGTAGCTAGAAAAACAGAATGATGCATTTATTAGGAACAGAAGAACATAATCACCTCTCTCCAGTCTTTACAGGGGACTGTTTTGCCAAGTCTCTTTCTATGGCTCTGAAGTGGACATGAAAAGTAGAGGATAACCCTTTATCTGCTAACACGTATCCTGACTGCAAAATGTGCACGTCACAATATCTCCAGGTAGTGGGTGTAGGCAGATAATGCCTATGGCCATCACAAGAAGCTGGCATTTAGATCTAAATCCTAAATTCTATGACATATGTTTTTATTTTGAGTTTCCCCCCCCCTCCCTGATTCAAAGCACTGGCAACAGAAATTGCATCAACAGATTTTTGGCATAGCCATGACAGATCCCACATTACGATGAAAAAAAATATTTTAAAAAAATCCCCTAAAACCTATGTCTGACATTTTCTCTGTGAGACCAGGGAAAGTCCACTGTATCAAAACATGGCATGTCAGACTTCTGATACTGCAGAACTGAATGCGTAAAAATCCCACAGTGTTGACAGGCTGACTAAGACTGCAGTCCACGGGTTTAAGGTTCAGAGGGATCATTAGATCACATGAACTGACAGTCTGCATGACATACACATTTATGGCATTTCAGGCAGCGCTTCACGCAATCCCTACAATGACTCGTAACTTGTAGCTCACGGGCCACACGGGGATTCAAAGAACTGGAACTGAAGGACACGTGCAACACTCCTGTTTTTCACAGGTACAGTCAAAAACTACCCAAGAGTAACTGCTAGGCATGAGAAGGTTGCAGGGAGGATGGAAGCACAGTAACTTAACATACTTTTGCTACCGTTACCATCTCAAGCCAGCTTATAATACAAACACATACAACGCCATGTTTTAGGCTGCCATGGTAACAAGCACCAGATTAGAAATTTTCACCAGATTTAGATTTTTTTATTCGAAAGAGAAGAAAAAAAAAATTAATCACAAGTGTCACAAATTCCTGGGTGCATTCTCTACACCACATAAACAGAAAGCCAGGTCAGAAATCACATTTAAAGTATGGTCAGTGTATATAAATAAGCTGTACCTTCATCCCAGAAAAAGGAGATGTTTAATTTTGCAAACAAACTGCTAGTGTATCACGAATGTAGCAAAGGGAGTGATAAGCATATTGGGGCTTCTTTCAGTGCAGGGGCACCACCTAGGAAACTGGGCAGGACAAAAGGCATATTTAAGAAAAACGTTCTTCATGTGGATGGCTCCTTCCATTAGCTGAAATGATGGCTCTGAGGAGCAGCAAACTGCAGACTATGAACATCTTACTAAAAGGCAAAAAGAAAAGGGGCCAAGGCCAGTGTCCTTTACAATTGCTTCACAGCCATGTCTCTCAAGCTACTGTCAAGCTACATGGAACTGGGCGGCTTTTGTGCTCATCTGATCATACAATCACCCCCAGGAGCCAAATACTAGGTATGTTTCCAGGGCCACAACAATAAAACCAGAGAGATGTTCCTCTGGTTTACAATGCCAAGAAAAAAACCCAACCCCAGTCATCATGGTAACATTTTAGTTTTTTTAGATATCACAAAATAAGTTGTTAAGCTTTTCTAATTCTCTCCAGGATATTTTGAACCCTTTTGTGATCCCATCAGGGGCTGTGACATCACTTAAGAAGGTTTGCAGTGCAGTAGCTGATGTGTCAGCACCAACAGCAACTAAAAGCATTCAGACATTCTTCTTTGCGAAAAAATGCCCAAAACAAAGCCCCTAATTCACCTATCTTTGCCTTTTTCATTCACATCAAGCAACTCAAAATTCCTGTAGCATCCCATTTCCCAATCCAAATGAAAATGTTGATACTAACACAGTATTTTAATGTTAAGCTTAAATTTAAGCTCAGAGCTTAGTGAAGTTCTGTAATAACACTTTTGTCAGTTGTTCAACTTGAAATTCTTCATTTTTCTGTCAGCTCTGGACATATTTTTGTCTTCTTTTGTATAGCGTTAAAGGGAAGCATTATCATACAAGGGCAGATAAAAGATTTAAAAGTTGCAACAGAAACAGAGGTTGACTGGAAGACAGGTAATCATGTTTACAAATAACACTGATAATTAGATTTTAAGGATGCTGACTAACCCATAGTTAGATATGCCTCATTTATTTGCATGTTTCAGTGTTCCTTTGCGTCTAGCAAGAGTAAGAAACTTAAGTAAGTGCACAACAGTTAAGTAGATACATAAATGAATATCTGCACAACAGTAGAATCAGTTCAGGGCTGTAAGAGGTGATCAAGCATGATTATATTTTCAGCATGCCTAATGAAGTGTCTATCATGATAAAAGGATACAACAAACCCTTTACCTTGACAAAATGAATCCTGTAAAATTATAATTAGTAATAAAAAAATCCTCTGAGCAACCTTAACCCTTAAGGCAAAAGGACACGACTGAAAACCTACTTTCAATACTACGTTATTAAACTTTTAAGCAGCCCCAGTAATCATGTAATACAAGCAATACCTGTACTGGTTGTACCTGAAAACACTTTCCTGATGTAGAAAGTAACTCTAAGAGTGACTCTGACTTCCTATACCATGTGCTTTAGACCAGATTTACTCCATTTGCAATCATGGGTTTAAATTCCAGGAATTAATTTTCAATGCTCTGTCATGATATACTAGTTCACTGAAGCTAAAACTTCACTCTGGGAGTTACTCTCAAAGGAACTGTGAAAACTTGAATTCAAAAAGGTAAAAGAGGAGACATGAAGTTTAAAGTTCCAGTAATTCAAACTCAGGCCGGAATTTGACAGCTTAAGTATGACCTTTTCTTGCTGTCCATCCATCAGAGAACTCGCACCTAAGATCCTTTGCAAACTGTGACTGACCTTTGGTAGCACAAATGTCAAAATGCAAGCCAGGTTTGTGTTGATATTGTAAAGTTAACAGGAAAAGCAATTGAAGAAAAAATAGGTATTTTATTACAAGGGCAAGCAGATCCACATGGACTACGTACAAGGAAGAGATCTGTTGAGTAAGGTGACAATTTTACATAGTCACTTTTCAAAGTAGAACCACATTTTAAGGGCTTTTGCATATGTTTTACCTAGAGACCTCTGTGATGAAGTGCCAATATCAACTTCCCTTCTCTTTAGTTGCCAGTTTTATTTGATTTCTTTCTTCAGATATGTGCCAACCAGTTTCAACTTGTTTAACAACATTTTTTTTAAATCAGCTGGCTTGCTGGAATGTTGAACTGATGCATGTGTGGGTGTGTTTGTAATACATGCAAAAAATACATTAAAGCATTATAAAGGGTCTGGTTTAAGCCTATAAAAGCAAAGAAATTAAGCACTAAGGGAAAATACCGGGGCAGACACCTCTTTACATATCATAATACCTTACAAAAACTTGCATAGAAAGCGTTAAGTGGAAGTGCTCTGTCCTTTTAATACAGCTGTGGTTTGTATGACTGAACTGCAAAACTAATGCTCTATCACAGGCTGCACTGTACTTTAATGAGAGGAGAGTTATATTTGCAAAATATTTCATTCTCAAATATCATAATATGTGATAAGATTATGCAATGCAATATATGCAATGATCATACGTATTTGATTGGTTACTAGAGTGAAACTATTGCCACATAAATTATTAAATAAAATGTTGTTGACATGAACATAACCAAGCAAAACAGTTAGACCAAGATGTCAGATTTGGATATACTATTAAAGGAACCAAAGCAGCACCCTGATGTAGAGAAACATTAAGGTTTCCTAATGAAGTCAGCTTCAGGCACAAAAGCTTTCAGGCTCAGACCTCTAAGTTGTCCTAAGTGGCATTTAGAAATCCCATAGTACACTTCAGTTGTGTTATCCGACCTTTATGTTACATTATGACTAAAAAAAACCCACTACAGGATGAGAATAGCCCCTCACATAAACCTAATAATAACAGAAACAGTTCCACTACAGCAGACACCTCCACCCAACACTGGTGATGATGCTAACTGTAAGTCCCTGCATGTCAGCTACACAATACTTTGAAGCTCCCACAGATACTAACCATGGAGTCTGATAAAATATTAAAAACAAACATTGTGTTAATTCGGAAAACCTTTCATGCTTAATTTTTTACAACTGACAAAATACCAAATTCTTCTTGTTATCAGGAGAGTGGGAAAGTCAATGGGAAGTTCTGGAGAAGCCTTATCAGAACACCTGCACGATCAGCACCACTTTGATAAAGCACAGCTATTTGTGTAAGTCATATCCTGTGTTTGGATGTGACTTATAATCTGCTCACACAATAACAACCTAGTTTGCAAAAATAAGTGGAAGCATACAAAGGCTCTGGCCATATCTCCCCTACCCCCTTGCCAAAAGAACTGCTCAGGAGAAACTTACCCTTCTCTTCCCATCTCTTTGTGGCACATCTCTGCCATCTCAGTATTTTCACTAACAAGCATCATCAGACACAAGCATGGTCAGGTGCATGTGATCTCCTCTAATACCTCTGATTTCTACACTTTTCTCCAATATATCTTTGGCAGCAGCTGTCTGAGAGAATCAATGCAAATTCTTATGCTGCTTTAAGCGAATTGCCCTAGTTTTCACAGGAAAAGTGAACAAGAAAGCCACCCACTGCAACAGCATGGTCTTACTTTTAGACAATCACCACTGATTTCACCTGCCTGAACAGTTTAATGATCTTCTGAGTATGGGGAGACCAGGAGAATCCTGCTTTTTTTTTTTTTTTTTTTTTTTTTAAATCATGGCTTGATTCTTCCATTATGTGAAAGGAATTAATTTGTTTAAATTAAATCCTTTGCTAAGTAGAAGGTATCCTGCATCAAAGACATTTTAAGAGTCCCCCAACTCAGTAATTCTGCTTGCCTCTGCCTTCCTCACTAAAAGACTGAATTTGAGGAGAAATAAATGATGTTTAAGCTTGTCTAAACCTGATTGAAGACACATGGACAAAAGAAAATGGTAGTCTGTGGATTTTTTTCCCCCTACTTTCCTCTTTTTGGCATTGTTTGCCTTTTCCTGTCAGTCACTCAACGGTGGATCCAAAAAGTAGTAACTTGAGATTTTACTCATGCACTACTTCAGCAGAAGTTCCTGCCACATGGAGTTCATAGGAAGGTCTCAGGGGATGTAAACCAACTAGCAGTTGGCCCAGATTGGCCCTTTGCGCTAACGTACCTTCTTTTTAGTACAAAATAGAAAGTTCCCTCAAACAGTCCTTAGTGATTGCAGACACTGACGTAGCAAGTTGAAAAGACAATGTGCCAACAAATGAAGTGTTAGTCATAAAAAGCTGTATGTTCTATAGACTGTTATGTTTAAACATCTGAATACTCAAAAAATTCATAGCATAGCTTAAAAATAAAGAGGTATCCTGGCAGTATTAGACACCCATTCAAATTCTGTGTATTCTTTGACATTGTTTATGCGTATCAATCAGGGTTGATCTTTCATGGGTCTGTTTATATGGCTTTGGCAAACTTTGGCAATATTTGATGTCTGCCAAGCCCCTGATTTGGCACAGAGGATCTTGTACCCCCCACAGGAACAACCAACCCATCAGGCACTCACCCACCTGCACCCTCTCCAAAGAGGGATTTGCAAGTGCCCATTAACCACTAAACAAACACCAGATCCCCAAGTTCAGATTTGTACATTGGTGACAGCTAACTCTTGCCCCAATTTTTGCCTGATGTTTTAAATTTTGACACCAGTTTGATGGCTTGAATCTCAGTTACTTGAGCTCAGTGCTTTCAGCATCCTTCTAGCTTGCAAGGGCACATATCCATCTGAGATCAAAGCAGACAAAGCACCTCAAAGCAGACAAAGCACTTTTAAGTCTTACGTCTCTGGTAATTACTCTTCCTTGACCAGCAATGTGGCCATTGAGTAACTGAAGCCCAGCCTCTGTACTGTTGTACTGTCACATACAGCTTGTAAAGCATTTTCCCCACTATCAAGTATCTAATTCTCATCCAAATCAATATATAGTTATGACTATTTTACTAACACTACTGTAACGGATATAGCTATGATGGGAAAAAAAGCCCAACAGGTCACAATTAAAAAACACACTTGATGTAACAGGGAGGAAGGTTTTATATAACATTCCATTTCTGATAATGTCCAAAATAAATTTATGTTAGAGCTACTGATTTGTGAAGATCTTTATAAGAAGACCCAGCTCTTGGGTTTTATGCTTTAATGTAGTGAATTGGAATGAATGAATTGACACTGAAATGGTCAGCTTAGTTTTTGTAACTATAGATTTCCTCTTAAATATATATTTTTATTTGCAGTACAGTGGAACACTTCTGTCAAACTGTGCTTAATACTGTACTACATAAAGATATTTAATTGACAGCATGCAAAAAGGAGGGAAATAAAAATCTCAAATGATTTCTTGCCACGCAGACCACGTACTTCTTTATATGACCACTTTTACTTTATATGTCTGCCATCAAAATACGTAGATCATGCCCCATCCCTGGAAGTGTTCAAGGCCAGGTTGGATGGGGCCCTGGGCAACCTTGTGTAGATCCAGGCCTGAGGTTGGTGGCCCTGCCTGTAGCAGGGGGGTTGGAGCTTTATGATCCTTGGGGTCCCTTCCAACCCTTGCCATTCTATGATTCTATGATTCTATGTTCTAGGTTAAATAAGAAAAGCTAGTTGTATTAAGACCTTATTTTACACTTAGTTCTGTGGACTCAGAAATGAGTTCAGGAACCAGCATCTTGCCTTTCATTAATGAATACACAACACTTCCCACTTTGTCCCATGGCGATCCTATTTTTATGTTTGAAAAACAAAACCATTTACAGCTCTGGAAGATATTAGGCACTCAGGAGGTATTGGTCAGGTGTCTAAAGCAATATAATTATTTTTTAAAACTCCAGTCATTGTTATTCAAACATTTTTTATCCATGTGGTAAATACACTGGACAACAGGCTGGATTCTTCAAGGACACACACACAAAAAATGAGCTGAGCAACATACTTGCTAAAAAAGGGAAATATTTGGGAGGGTTGGAAGGGAAGAACCTTCAGAAAGGAGTCAACAACAGATGTTAGATAAAGGAGGAAATAATCCACAAAACCTATCTGCATAAACAAAGTAAGACATACTTTTTCCATGCACAAGTTCATAGCACTTTTCTTACTAGACAAAACATTGGTGTTTTAGTTATGGTGGAAAATCAACAAAACCAAACAAAACAGAATGGGTCTGAGATTGAGGTGCTAGGCACAGCTCCGATTCACAGCCTGGACTGCCAGCAGCACACCTTTAAAAAGAAAGAGCCTACTTTCCACTGAACAACAGGATCTTGGTGACACATCCTCAAAGTTAGCGTCAAACAGTAAGATTTTATTAGAAGCCTTTACCCATATCCTTTCTGAAAATGACTGCTAGCTCTAAAAGTTGTCAAAATGATTGTGCCAGGTGAAAATGACCAGAAACAAAGATTGTGAGTGCCCCTGGGACACCAGGGCCTCATGAGCCCTTTGTTTTACTGTAGATGTGAGTAATAAGAAAAACAATGTTCCCTAGGATCTCCTCACAGATAGTGGTAGCTACCACTTAATGCTATTTCAATTTAAAAAATCAAAATAAATGATTGATCAACTACTTATTTTGATAATTTAATGAATAAAGGCTTCAGGACAATACTAAATGCAGTCTAAAAGTCCCATTACTACTTTTCACAGACAGTGTAACGAAGTATAAAGCTATATACTTTCTTTTAAAGAAAAGAGTTTTTGGTTTTTCAAAGACAGACAATTTATTTTTGAGAAGGCTAAAAACCTAACTCCAAAGGATCATTCCTTATACTTTAGGTAGTGGATTAAAATAGTGTCCACATAATAAGATGAACACTTCCTTCTTATGCAAAGTCCATCAACTGCAGCAAAGACAAGCAACAAAATACAGGTTAGGAGGAGGAGTGTGGGAGAGCCTGCCTGGCTGCCACTGCAAGACCCCTGGGCACTGCTGCAGAGCCCCTGGGGAACGTGGAAGACCAGGATGTCTGGTGTAAAGCCATTACCAAAAAAAAGAGACAAAACTGGTAAGTAACAATTATGTAAGATAACCGGAATGCGGCAGAGCTCCCTTAGCTCCCCAGGGAAACAAGAGGGGAGATACACTGAACTGAACAGCGGAGGGTAAACATTGTTCCAAAGGAAAAAGGCATCTCTCCTCCATTCAGGTCTCGCCTGAAGGTTGAGGGCAGGTATGGCTATTTAACTGGGCTTGCAAGGATGGAAGTGTCAGTGGCTACCCATCATGCTGGAGATAATGGAGAATCATACCCTTAATATCAACTAACACATCCTGAAATAACTCATAGAAAATCTAAAATACCTCTTTGAAATCAAAAGAACCAAAGCACAGGTGACATGGTCACTAACATCAGACAGGTATCCACACTTTCCAGCCCTGTCACAGGAAAATAGGAAACTGTGATCATACAAATTCACTATAAAAACGAGGTCAAATCTCCTTGTTTGCATACCCGTATGAGAACTCAATCTGTCATCTCACAACTCCCCATCAAAACAATCCACCCTGGACCAAGACAAACTTATGCAAGAATTGGTTTTAAAAGTACAAATTAAACCCATACCATAAAAAAGAAGCAAAGTGCTCCATATGCAACTGAATGAGTAAAACTTAAATTTTTGGTCATATTGGGACAACTGGGTTCAGATAGGAAAGGGGAAAAAAAGCTAGATTTATCTCTCCTTTTTGGTTGGGTTTTTTTTTTTTTAGTTAGTTCCATTACTTGGAAATTTTGTAACAGTTAATTCAAAAGCACATTGTGAGAGTCTTGGCTTCAAAATTACCATTCCCAACTGGTTTGCAAAAAATGCTAGTTTTAGTTTTCTAAGACTCAAAATGTAGCATTTCAATTGTTATTTGAATACCTTTATATAATTTAACTTTACCTTACTAAGAAAACACTAAAACCATCTTTTCAACATAAAATAGAACAAAACAGGGGGGGTTCAATAGCTGTACCATTAAAACTATCAGGTTACCACAAAATAACAAAAGGGTGTTGTGTTGATTTTTTAACAAAAAAAAATCCCTGGTTTAATGTAATTTGGGGGTTTTTTTCAACTCTGTCCAAGACCAAAGCAACCCAAATTTCTTGACCACCATACCCCAATATGGCAGTTGATAAGAACGAAGAAATAGTATACAGGAGGCACAACACCCCAGCCAAAAAGACATCTGTCAGTAGCATGTTTACAGCTAATCCAGAAGCTGCAGACACACCGTTCTTACAGCACACAGTGACATGCTGAGGTATGGTTCTCCAGATGCCTAATTAATCTATTAAAAAGTCTCATCAACAAAATATTTGACAGAAGAAAGTATTATGTTAAGACTGCTAAAATATAGATTGCTGTTGATTTTAGTTAAGAATAATTTGAGAGGTATTTAATATTGTTTGAGGTTTAACTCATTTCTGTCTCATAAGAATCAAAAGAAGCACAGATTTATCGCTTTTTCATCTTAAAAATCAGTCAGATGCTACTGGCAAAGATAATAGCCATTAGCCAAAAGGATACATCTATGGAAACACAGGCAAGTTCAAGACCTTACAGTAGCAATAAGAAACTCAAAAATACAGAAACAAAGATAAGGAACTATTCAGTAGTTAAAACATGAAGAAGCTGTAGAGGCAGACCCATATTGATTCTTAGACACCATCACCATCCTCTTAGCAGGAGGGAAGGCAGTAAAAGCTGTAGCAACACCTAATAATTTTGGTGGAGGTTTGACTGGGAGGTTGTAGCTTTGTATTTTCCTCATGGCAACTGTGATTATACCAGCAACTTCTTTCAGAATGTGCTTCACACGTACACCCCACAGGGGCAGGGACCATGCAGCAAAAACTGAAAATCCAGGCTCCTTGTAAGATGTCACAAGAAATATAACGCCTAAAGTGATAAATGCTCCCCTATCATTACCGTTCTTCTCCACTAGAAATGAGTTTCAATTATACTTTTAAAAAAGTTGATTTACTTACAAGAAGTACAGTGATGAAGTTCTCAGGTTCTGTAGAGAAACTCATTGCAACATTGATCAACTGTGAGTACAGCTAATAATTTATTGTTTTAATTATATTCTTTTTTCTGTATGAACCTTTTTAACTTCATACAGGGAGGAGATTCTAAGCCTCAGGTAAGTTTAAAGAGCTGGGTTCTAATTTTCTAAATGGTCTGGCTTTCTACAGTGAGCAGCTTGCAACTTGAGACACAGCTCTCATATACTTAAGACAAAAAAAGGCCTAACAAAGGTCAAAGATTCAGATAAATTCTGCATTTTTGGCATAAGCATTGAGTGTATTAGAAAGTATTCAAAAGGCCTTCAGTTACTTTCATGCTGAAGAAAGATCAATTTCTAGTATTAAACACATCTGTCCTAGTATCTTTAGTAACTATGTTTACAAAACAAGCATGTTCTGTCTGTCACAGAATATTATAAAATCACTATTACTTATTTTAGGATCTGAATTCCCCAGGAAATTATATGGGCCCAAACAGTATGATACACTTCTTCATGAGCATTTATGGCAGAACTTCAACTACTTTCCTGCTAATGAAGTGTCCAGAGTTTTTTTCTTTCCATGTTTATCTTAAAAACATTAATTATCAGAAATTAGAAACATGTGACAATGACTTCTGCATAGTGCCAGAAGCTAAATCTAGGTTTTTTATAATGAAAATGATTAATATTAACTTAGGTCCCAGGAAATCAACTAGGTTCATGAAAAAAGAAAGTTCCAAAGAGCTGCAAACACTAAGGCCTTTATCAAGTAGTCATTCACAGCCCTAAGAGCTGGAGAATATCTATTCTATAAAACATCTAATGTAGTATTTTTTCAGAGTTCAAGGTCTGACCAAATAGCAAGCACTTGCTTACAAACAGATCAACAGCTGAACCAAATTGTTTCCCCAGTGAAGGATGTTGGGCCCCAAGGATTTTTGTGCCTCTTCGAAACACCACCAAGGTAAGGCTATTTTTAAAGAATACCATAAAAAATACTCGAGCCTTGCTCCCCATATGAATAGCACCAAATAAAATTTTATTTGGCCTCCTAAATTCACAGAGTAATCACTGGCCTAATTTAGGGTGTCTGGATTGACAAGGAGATTCATATTTTCACTGCAAGCAAAATCAATCCCCATGATATCAGATCCACACATAACTCTACATATATGCAAACAGTGTCATGAGGATACCTGCACACAACATTTTAGAGGAACAGAAGTATTAACATTCACCATGTCCAGGTCTGCTGACCGTGCTCATCTCAGATTCCCTAAAAGAGCAAAAAACCCAGCTTTTCCTCTGGAAAACAAACTTCTATCTCAGATATCCAATTCAAACTACACACATACACACACAAAGCTCAACACCCACCATACCATGTAGGACATCTGAGAGCACAAGGGCACTATAGTGTCATCTGGGTGGTTCTTAAACTCATGCCTAAATTTTGCTGAGTCACCTACAGACGATGCAATAGCAAGCATGCTTGACTACATGTAGACAAGGCAGGAAAGGGAATGGATTCATTACAGTTTGACAGATTTTCTGTTGAAGATTCTTTTTACTTGCTCGAGGTTTGTGTGCTTGTTTGTTTGTTTTGGAGGTGCGTGCATGGGTGCCAACTCTTTGAAAATCTCTGAAAGACAACAGTTGAGAACTGGAAGCTGCTGAGTTTCCATGTGTAGTGAACTGAGGTTGTGCACAGCTACAGAGCATCCTCCCCAGCCAGTGAGCATGCTGTGGGGCCGGGGGCTGCAGAAGGCAGCCCAATGCTGTGCCTGGGACTGTGACCATGCTGCCAGTGCTTTCTGCAGCTGAGCTCTGCAAGAAGATGACCGATTCCTTAACCCAGCTGTCATCGCCACCTGTTAGCTCCTTCCCCCCACAGCATTCCAGAGGTTTCCTCTCCCCACAGTCTGCTGGCATAAGTGCCTGAGTAATTATTTGCATACTTTGTCCAGTCAGAATGATCTGGGCTAGCTTCAGCATTGGTAGTGCATTTTCTAATTTTTTTTTTAACCCTACAGATGCAATGGGGTCGGTGAGCAACTGCATGGGTTATGTTCCAGGTGGCAACTCATGGGAGGGCAGTGATGGGGAATTTTGGGGCAGGGAACCAAGCAGGGTGAGAAGAAGATGCTGGGAGTGCAAGACAAACTCCCCTTGCCCAGTTGCAGAAGCAGGATAGCAGCCAGAGTCAGGGAGGTGGAGGAAGGGAAGTGGAGGAGTAGACTGAAGCCCACTGGAAAGTTCTGACAGTGAACCAGCACCATCTGGACAGCTTAAGGTCTTCAGAGCTGGGCCAGGTACAGGACTGAGATCCTCAGCATGGCTGCCAGCAGAGCAGCACCTACAGCTTGCTGAACACTGGAGCAGTCTGTGGCCAGTAAGGTCAAAGAGATGTTACTGAGTTAGTTCTCATCTTCATTAGGAACCAGCAGCTAACATCCATCATCGAGCACAAAAACACACAATTAGCACCTCCCTTGAGAGAGACCTGGGCAACTCAAGTGACAAACACTTTTCCTGATTGCTGGCTATCATATTTAATAGAGCACTTTAAAAGTATGATCTAATATATTGTGAGATTTGGGACACAGTGTTACTATGGTTATAACCTCCTTTGCTTTCTTCCCCTAGAAGGCAACAAATGAAAAATAGAGCAGGACATCATATTGTTCATGGATATTAACTGGTCCAACTCTGGATTCTCTTAACGTAATTCTCTTTCTCTATAGTCAATGAAGGTTTATTAAAGGTTAGAAGAAAATAAATGGTCCTGGGTAGATAGGCTGGGGGATAAACTTATTTTTGCTAATTGAGATGGAAAAATGTGGAGGCCCAATTCCCACCTTAGGCTGCTTACTAGGTAACTTGCCAATCTTTAAAGCTGTTGCAACTTGATTTATACTACCTTGCCAGACAAAATACACAAGGAATTAACTGGAAAAATCACAAATGTTGTGGGTTGTTTTGTGGTTGTTTTTTTCTTTTTTTTTTTTTTTAAAAAAAAGCAACACCCAGTTGCCAGAACTATATTTAAACTAGAAGTTCTACCAAGAGCTTTATATGGCCCCCATAATTGCTGTGCATCTAGCTGAAACCAATCAAAATGAGTAGAAGTCTATTTAGGAATATGGTTGAGAAATATTTTAATCCATAAATAATATATGACACTGCCTGGGGAGGATTTTTAAAGGGGTTTTGTTGACATGGGTAAGAAATTTTGCACTAGTGAACAGAAATAGTTGAAAACAATGCAATCTTCTTTGGATAATAGATCATTTTATTGTCCAGTTTAAGTATTGTAAAGAAAACCAAAGAGACTGAAACTATTGGCTCAGTTTAGAAATTATAACATTGAACAAATCAAAGTCAAAAAATAAAAGCCTAAAACAATACTGGGAGATGAGAGGTCTGGTCAGGTTTTAGACCGCCTATCCAAACAGCTGGAAAAGATGTTGATTCTCTGAGGGAAATTTGTAATGTATTTGACTCATGTTTTTGTGGAGCTGCGGATTATCCTGAGGGGTTTGAAAGAAGGAACATATGCCAAGACGTTAAGAACATTATCTGGAAAATGATAGTATTTTAGTAGTTTTCCAATATAGCCAGCAATAGAATTTAAAATAAATAAAAAAGAAAGAAGTAGAACAAGAACTGGTGGGGTGGTCAAAATGAGAGATTACCTATTCATGAAGGGGATTCTTCTGCTTTGTTTTCACAAAACACAAGTAAGTTAATGTTTCCAAAAATCAGGCTTTCTTTTTAAAAAATGTTTTCAGGATTACATTAAATTTTTAAAAAGATTATCCATTCCTTCCTAATTTTCACAATTTTGAATCCATTAAAATGACAGAACAGAAATAAAATTCGTCATTAATACAGCTCTTACTGGCTTGCTTTTTCAAGTCACATATGTACTACACGTTGTAAGTGACAGACTACCCTTAACATGTGTAATACTGTCTTCACAAGTAAATCTGTTTTATAATGATTATGACTTTACAAACTATTTATTTTTAGAGATTTGCAATATGCTCCCTCTCACCATTTCCAAGTACTTTATGAAACTGGTAATTATGGATATATTTTGTGTCTTTCTACAATTACATCTTCTTGTCTTAGGAGCCGCTTCATTTAATTAAAGACGGGGTTGAAGTGGCTCACAATGTCACTTTTCCAGACAAAGGTTGTCGTCTTCCTTTTAAAACGATGGCTGAAATTTGTGAGGTGTCAAACCAAGATGACTACTGAGAATCATCTTACTAATTACTAATTATTTGCTAATTACTAAATTGGTTATAAAGATAAATATTTTTAAAAAAACCCCAAACCTAGTCCAAGTTACTGCTTCTTGCCCCAGTGACAAGGTTTGTAGTTTTTTACTTCTATTTCAGTGAGGCAGCATTTGTATTTGGAAGAAAAAAAAATGAAACAAATCAGGAATTTGTGAAAGAATTTGCAGACACCCTTTGACTGGCAGGGGCCAAAAGCAGTCAAGGATCTGTGAGAAGGGATGTGCCTTGTGTAACCGATCTATCACACGGCAGGGAGGGATGTGATGGGTGCTCATGGCTTGGCTTGGGGCACTGTGCCCCAGGAAGGTCCCCGCACACACAGCCCTGGGGGGTCACACACACTACCCCCTCCAAGGCTGCCCAGATGCCAAAGTCTCATGCGCCAATGCGCCGACACAGAAATGAAACCACTGCCCAAAAAGCCCTGATGGGACCTGCAGAGAGCGAGACCATGACATTGAGATAGCAAGCAGCACCGAGATCAAATGGATTAGGAGTTATTACCACGCAAGGAGTCACAATTTCACGATTCTCAGAGCAAGAAACTTGATAAATCTCATATGCTGGAGCAAGATGCACATTCCTTCTGAGTCAGGTAAGTAACGAGAGTTCATCAAGTCACTGATCTAGCTGAAGCCAACCTTGTAGACAAGAAACTTTGATCCCCTTCTAGTATAAGCAGCCTAGCTGAACCTTCTGAATGCCACTGCATGGGGTGGGGGGACCACGGGTGCTGCTGGAATTCTCACAGGCAGCTGGCTAAACTGGCTCTTCACTGGTAGAGCCATACTGGTGGACTAGGTGGCCATGTGGCCCAGGGTGTCACTGGTCCAAGCACCAGTGGAGCATCGCTGTGAATACACTGGCAATACCAATTCTGAGACAATTTTGGAAAGATGAGCACATTGAACTCGGTTGTAAGAGCCCAATTCTGTTCCCAGGAAAATTCAAAAGCGTTTTTCCTATTAATTTTGTTTGGAGGACACAACTCTGCAGAAGAGTAATCAAGTTCAAATTGTTTGCAAGCTTAACAGTTTTAAGGCTGAATGATGAACACATCCAAACCTTCGGGGAAAAATTCTGCTTACTCTTTTATTCCAAAAATGACAATTAGAGTTTAAGCGGCACAGTTGAGCAGATCCAAACACCAGTTTAAAATTCAGTCCAGAATCCAGAACATAGCAGCCAACTGAGAAGTATCTGGGGATGTCCAGATCAGTCCAAAGAATTTATAACACAAAAACAGCATTTACTTAATAATCATAATAGATGTACAAAGCATGTTAATATAAAGGCCAAAAAAAGTCATTGTATTTACCAGGATATGAAATTCTGACCAAATTCTGCAGCAAACCAGTTAAATTTGAGAAAGCCTGGAACTGTGTTTTAACTTCACCTTGAAAAATTAGCAATTGAGCAGCAGAACTGTAATTTTGAGGAGAGACTGAGTAACAAACAAGTAACGAGAAGACTTCTGTTACAGAGGAAGACCTCAATCTATTCGAAAGGCACGGTTTAGGGGTTTTTTTTCCAACACCAAAATAAAGGAATGCAGATTCACAAACACAATCTTTAAAACTGAAACGTTTTTCCTATGTTCCTAATTTAAACCGTATCCCAATTTTGGATTTGTTACAGAAGCAGAGGCAGTCTTTTAAAGATGAGTTTAAACTCTCATGCACAAATATTTCTCCATTTCAGTAATCAGACGGGTCTGTTTTAAGACAATAAGACGTGACAGGTAGCACATTTGCGGGAGATCAGTGAGTCCCTTGGTTGCTCTGCAAGACGGAGGTCTAAAGGCAGAGTGACATCAACCAGCCGAGAAGTGCAGTAATCCCCTGGGACTAGCTGTCATGTCTCATTGTCGTTAGGAAAGAAAAATGGTAAACAAGGAAGCCAGTCTGCAATTATGAATTTATGGATGTTTGTTAATGAGTATCTCAGACCTAGTCAGACAGCTCCTTTTGGAATATTTTTCAAATTTTACAGGCTATTTCAGAAGGGCCTTTCAAAACTGATTAAAAATGCCACCATCATTAGATTATATGAGAAAAAACACATTAATATGTTAACACAAATACACTCTGAAAACCCGGGGAACACATCCCCCCTCTAAGTTTCAGGCATCAGCTCTTTCCAGTGGACAAATAATCCAGGGATTAAAAAAAAAAAAAAAAAAAAAAGAGAGAGAGAAGGAAAAAAAAAGAGATGGAAAAAGGGATTTAATTCATAAAGGCACAAAAAAGAATGACCCAAGAGGACTCTAAGGACCAAATTTAATATATTTCTAGTTTAAGCCACACAGACAAAAATGAGGTATCAGAAATCATACATTGTGATTTATGCTAAAGGAATCCTTCAGAAAAATCCCCAGACAATTACACAAAAAGATAATGAGGATAAGATGATACAATTTAAATGCAGATCACCCAGACAGACACCCTCTCGGTCATTTAGTAAGTCCAGACAGATGGTTCTTGCAGCAGTTTTCTTACCCTGACTATCCTTAAAAATCAGGGTAATCGCTTGGATGAAGAATAACCTGAAGGCAAAACCCAGCAAGAAAAGTTCTTTTTTAAAAAAAAAATCTTTTTCTTAATTTAAGGTATATATATATATATATATATAAAATTAAATGCAACTAGAGCAGGAAGATATTAAGAGTAAGAGAGAAACACTGATGATTTATAATGAGTGCTGGTACCAGACAGGGGAGTAGGGTTGGGATGGCAGTGGATAAGCAGTTCATAAAAGTGTCTTGGGCTACAGGTCATATACAATATAACACAATATCTTTTTTATGGGAGAGATTTACTTGCATGTCTGTTTAATCCTTTGCTGCATGCCTTGGTATACATACGATCCTTAGGAGAGACAGTGCAGCGCTGTTTCATATATGGTGTTTAACAGTGTCCAGGCACTAGTCCACAGTTGGAGTTTTGTAATTGATCAGAACTTCAGAACTTACTTCCCCCAAAAAACTAGTTTTTCCATCATTTTTTGAACATCAAAGGCAAACATCTGCTGACCTACATGACAAAGCCTTAGGAGCGGTCCATCAAGCAAAGAGAAACAGGTCACAGAACAGTACTTACTGACACCAGCTAAGACCCAGCTAAGTTAAAAAGTTCTATCTGAAACCAAGGGTCATTTTCCTGTCTTGTGGAAACCTGTTACTATTTGCTCGTTCAACACATTTGCCTCCTCACTCTGCGATACACGACTCAGTGTGCCAGTGAGCTTCTAGACATGAAGTCATTCTGGTCTAAAGGCACAAGAGGCCCAGATTTCTCCTCTTTCTTCACTATAGCACTCTGAGAATTGGTAAGAGGAATCATAGAATGGTCTGGGTTGGAAGGGACCCCAAGGATCATAGAGCTCCAGTCCTCCTGCCACAGGCAGGGCCACCAACTTCAGGCCTGGATCTACACAAGGCTGCCCAGAGCCCCAGCCAACCTGGCCTTGAACACTTCCAGAGATGGGGCATCCACTGCTTCTCTGGGCAGCCTGTTCCAGCATCTCACCTCTCTTTCTGTAAAAAACTTCCCCCTAATAGCCAATCTAAACTTTCCTTCCTTTAGTTTTAACCCGTTCCCCCTTGTCCTGCCATTGTCTATCCTTTTAAAAAGTTGATTCCCCTCCTGCTTATAAGCCCCCTTCAGGGACTGGAAGGCTGCAATGAGGTCCCCCTGCAGCCTTCTCTTCTCCAGGCTGAACAAGCCCAGCTCCCTCAGCCTCTCTTCACAGGGGAGGTGCTCCAGCCCTCTAATCATCTTTGTGGCCCTCCTCTGAGCCCTCTCCAACAGTTCCACATCTTTGTGTTGGAGGCCCCAGATCTGGACACAGGACTCCAGATGGGGCCTCACAAGGGCAGAGTAGAGAGGGACAATCACCTCCCTGACCCTGCTAGCCACCCCTCTTCTGATGGAGCCCAGGATACCATTGGCCTTGCGAGCGGCAAGAGCACACTGCTGGCTCATGTTAAGTTTCTCATCCACCATGACACCCAGGTCCTTCTCAGCAAGGCTGCTCTCAAGAAGCTCTTCTCCCATCTGATTCTATGTCTGGGATTCTTCCAGCCCAAGTGCAATACCTTACACTTGGCAGTGTTGAACCTCATTAGGTTCACCCAGGCCCATCTTTCCAGCTTGTCAAGATCCCTCTGGATGGCTTCCTTTCCTTCTAGGGTGTCGACCACACCACTCAGCTTGGTGTCATCCACAGACTTGCTGAGGGTGCACTCAATTCCATCATCAATGTCATTGATAAAGATGTTAAAGGGAACCGGTCCCAAGACAGACCCCTGGGGGACCCGGCTTGTCACCGGCCTCCACCTGGACATTGACCCATTGACCACCACCCTTTGGCTATGGTCTGCTAACCAGTTTCTTATCCACTAGATGGTCCACCCATCAAATCCACATCTCTCCAATTTAGAGATAAGGATGTGATGGGGGACTGTGTCAAAGGCCTTGCACAAGTCCAGGTAGATGACATCAGTCGCCTTCCCTGTGTCATTGTGGCTGCAATGTATTTCTGATCATCAGTGAACCCTTCCCTCAAACAGCATCTCTGCAGACCCTCTAACAAATGCCCTCAGCTACTCACGTGTCCACAAGCTGAACAGAGCTCAACTGCTGTACTGGCTCAGGCAACTGAAGTGATTCTGACAGACCCAAAGAAGTGCTGGAGACCAAACTTCACACAGCAGCACTGCAAGTCTCTGCTATGCATTACTTTACGTGATCATGTCACTAAAGTGGTCATTGCTCCAGCTACGCATGTTGCAACACCTTGCCACCATCTGCTTAGGAAGCAGTACTGACCAAACAGTTCAAAGGCACAGCACACGGTGTTGTTCCACATCGACTCATGTTTCAACATTTCTAGGGCAACGTGAAAATCATGTTATCCAAATATAAATATTTCTGTGCAGTACTAATGTAGTGACCCGAAGTGGAAACTGATTGAGTTTCAAAAATTATCTTAGTTACATAATCACAGCAAATATTAGCACACAGCAAGAAAGAAAAATATCAGAGCATTTCAGGTGTAATTACATGATTTATGATTAAAACTTATGAAGGAATTCAAGCATACAAAAAATAGTAATAGCATTCCTTTTAAAATTAAAAAGAAGAAAGTTGCTATGAATGATCCAAAGCAGGACCAGGGATTTCATATTTGTATAAGTGATTTTATTTTATCTAGATCCAAGATATCACAGCAAGATTAACAAAACATTTGAAGGATGCAAGGTTATAATACTTGAACGTGGCATATCCTTACTCTTACACAGCACTTGATGTAGATACAAGTGCCTCCCTTTTGCAAATCTCAGATACAAATGCATCCAAAGGGAATCAGAAATCTTCTTGCTTAACATCCGTAGCAGTGGAGTTACTGTGCTGCAGATGTTTCTACTGTCATTCCCTACAAACACGCACTCACTCTAGCAAGATAAAGCAGTGAATTGTATAAGTTTCAGTGCATTTCTGCTCAAGGAACAGGTTAGTTTAAACTGCATTCAACAGTAGATTACACAGGACATTTTCCTTTGCTCGGAAAATGCAGGGGAGCACTCACACTCACAAGGCACTGCAGTTCGGGGCTAGTAATCAATGTTTCGTGGCGTAACTTCTCGAACAGCTAGTGTCTGCTCCACACAAAACCTGACTTGGCTGCATTTTCACTTTGGTTGTTGCAATTAAATTTTAAAGTTGAAGACAGTAAGAAAGATGGTCCATTTTTACTACAGCAAACCCACTTTCCTCTCTTGGTACCAGGAAACAAAGCCATGAAGATATATTTGCCATTGTAAAAAAAATTAACTTTTAAGGGATAATTAATCATACCGTTTCTAACCCAAGGTATAATCAGCATCCTCATCAGGAGAGCTATGAGTCCAAGTTTTTAGAAACTTGACAGGAGACACTGTAGTGGCTAAAGCAAAAACTGTTTCACAGGGCTTTGATATTTCTCTATTTCTCTCATCTTCAGAGGAGAATTATACTTTCTTGAACTGATGGTATTTATTTGCTTCCAGAGGTATCTGCCAAGAATCATTCGCATTTGCTTGGAGTTTTTTTGAAGGTGGGTTAGTTATTTGTGGGGGGTTGTGGGTTTTGGTTCTGCTTGGGTTTGTTGGGGGTTTTTTTGGTGTCTTTTTTTTGTTTTGTTTTGTATTTTTTAAAAAATCATGATCATAAATCAGGCTCTACAAGGGCAAATGTATACATACTGGACATGCTGAAGTTCTACTGGCTTGAGAAAGAATACAGTTAAAGAGTTTCCAGCACTGGCTTTTTTCCCCCTTGGAACAGGCAAAATTATTGCAAATGGTAGGAGCTGTGCACTGTCTGATCTTCCTGTTTAAATCAAAACCTTTATTCCTAACTTCAAGAATGATGAACAACTTGCCGAAGGCATATGACTAAGGACTCGAGACAAACCTTATAGGGAAAACCTGCCTCTACAGTTTTTGATCACTTTGACTTAATCAAGCCACAGAGAATGTTCTTGTCAGAGATGAGCATGGTCTTTGCAGACACAGAGCATCACAAGAAACAGAAGCAGTTACCGAATGGAAACTGTCTAGACAGTCAGCAGAAACTTGAGCATTAGCAGGAGGCATCAGCATGCCTCTGAGCCATGACGAGAGGGTTTTGCTCTCTCCCTAGAGAGACTCCTCTCTTGAGCAGAGTTCCCACCTGCGGACGAAACGCATAACCAGTCCACAGCCTTCTGAGTGCTCCTGTCAGGTTGTACCTACTCTGTGAGCTCAGGCCTCGTGTGCAAGTCATCAAATCTGAGGACACAGCCGCAGCAGATAACTACTCGCACCAAGTAGCGTGGCTAATCAGCATGCACAGAGTAAGAGAGAGGGAAGCAGAGGCCTCTGGTTCCACATCCCACCTTTGATCTTGTTTGGAATAAGGGGATCATAGCATAATGACTCCTGAGTGTCCTAATGAAGGAAATCTAACAGTGTCCTAAATTTCCTTAATAACTCAAGCATCAGATTACTTCAACTCTAATCATCAGTTCTGTTTTAAAGCAACCTGTAACTTAATAGCAGTGGAATCACATGGAAAACAAACTGAGAAGAATGTTGATCTTTAAAATCTTTAAGCAAATAAGTATAATTTGATTCTGGTTTTATTTTTGTTTCTCTTTTTTTCTTTTTTCTTGGTTTTTTTCCTTATTTTAAAGGCCAGTTGGGTTTCCCTGAGTGTATTTCTCTTGAAAAAATTGATTCAACAGCTGCTTATGAATTTAGAGAAGTAAAGCAACAGTACCGCAAACCAGGCTTGGGAAAAAAAATCACCATAGGTTGTTTTCACCAATTGCATTGAAGAAACATTTTAACATTGACCCTTCACCAGCTATAGCCTATAGGAAGTATTGAGTGCATTAGCTATTTCCTGCTGGTACCTAAAGTTTAAACATTTGCGCACAAAGTGAGTAACCTGACAGTCAGCTGAGTCTACAAAAATTGGTTTTGGGTAGATTGCTTTGGTTACAGGAATGTGATTCAGTCTATTAGTGTTTATGTACATTAGCATAATATTTAAATATATTCAAGCTGGTTTTCTTTTAATCTCAAAAACTCAGCAGCTCATTACCACTGGCAGTTAAAATGATGCTAGACTCAGTGGCAGCATGCCTAACCTCAGAATCATTGAGGTTCATTGCAGGAAGCAAGCCTCTAAATCTCCTCAATGTCCAGTGGGGACAATCAGAATTGTGCTGATTGAGAGGAAACTACAACAAGGATACAAAAGGGTCACCACACCTAAACAAACATTGCGGCTGAAGGCAATTTCAAACTTTTTAACTTTTGTAACTACAGAGACTTCTTTTTCCAAGGAAAATCAAAATGAGATTCAAGTCTTTCCACTTATTTTCTCCTAAATCATCTGGTTTTCTAATTTTTATTCTTTATGCTCTGCCAAGCAATATTATAATTTACAGTTTTGCTGATAGAAAAAAACCTGGAAGCCCTCTCGAGTGCCAAGCGACAGCAGTTTAGAGAGTTTAACTGGTGAGTAATGCACTGATGAAATACCGCGATGCAAATTTTTTTCAAAATATTTAGGACTTAGAGATTGCTTGCGGAAATGGTAATGTTTCCTAACAAATCAAGTGTTTCAAGAACAGACCACCCAAATGTATTATTGTAAAAAGATGTCAGTTACTTAATTACATGATAGAACAACACAATTCTACTGTACTTCTTCTTTTTTACTTTTTTTTAAACTTTTTTTTTTTTTAACAAAATGTAATCTCTCAGGAGAGTAAAAGGTTTACAGCAGGAGGCAGGTTGAATTAACTTTGCTTTTAACTAACTTCCTCATGTTCCAATTATTTTGGAAATAGTTTAACTTGAACCATGATAATGTACATATAACACAAGGGAATGAAAACACTACCTCTTTTCCGCATCTGAAATGGCTTTGCTGAGACCACCTACAGTGACTTAAACTGTATGTACTTCCAACTAAATTTAAAAATACTTGTATTCGTTCAACGTATTTTATATCATTTCATCTTCCCCACACAGGCTGGTTAAGGACTACTGTATTACTGCAGTCCATGCAAAAAGCGAGGCAGTTCTTAGCTGCTTCAAACAGTAGACAGCCTAAATACCAGATTTCTTACATTCTCAACCAGCCTACTTCAAGAAAATATACAACTGAACGTTATCTAACCAGCAAAATGTGGACTAGAAATAATTTACATAAAAATTAATCTGCAAGATGATGTGCTATCTTTGCTTTATGCAGGTCTGTTAACTCCCAGCAGTCAGCCGTTCAGGCCAGGATTCCTACCTTTAAATGCAAATAAACGCAGTTTATATTAAGACTTTGTAAGGCCTTCACAAATATTGCCTTAATTTACACACAGACTACTAAACCTCTCCCTCTTATCTTAAATGTCCTTTAAAATGAATAAAAACACTTTTCTAAAACACATGCAGTAATAATATTCCTGAATGTTCAGAGAGGTATCTAGCAGCAAGATGCTTAAATACCGGCACAGCCTAGTAATGTTAAACAGACACAGACTGTATTTTTCTGTTCAAGAGCAAAGTGCTGAAACAATACTTTGTACTTCAGTACCTATAAGCCATATTGTGTGTTCATCACCGTTTTACAGAATAGTAAAGTCTACTAAAGGGACTATCAGCATCTGATGAGAAAGCAATATGTATTGGCAATCCATTAGAAAAGGGTAACAAAAGGACAAAGTATTTAAACAATTGAATTTCACAGCAGATAACTTTAGTGGGTGTCATAAAATGTGCTATATCTGTAAAAACATGAACATACTGAAGGGGAACATGGAATAAAACTGGATCAGAGGTGCTCTGGCAAAGAAAGCAGGGAAAGAACAGGGATTTTGTAAAAGAATTCAGCACTGGTCCTTCTCCTTTTCTGGGCTATTACCCCGCATTTCCTTCTGGGGTTGTGACAAGATCTTTGGGTTTTTTTCTTTCTTATTTTATTGAGCATTGCAAGCCTACCATTTATTTTCACATATTCAAAGGATGACTATGCACTTTTCTTGGGTGGCTGTCCTATTGGTTTACTTTTTATGTGAACCTGAATTTGAGGGGATCCTATACCTCATCTGAAACCAATCTACTGTGCAAAGAAACTTCTACTTATCTCCTTGCTGCACTAAAACTGTTTAAACCAGATGTGTCAAAGTTATTCTGCAAAAAGGGGCTGAATTCCATGTTTAATTATGCCCCATGGAGCAGGTCATAAACCTTGTCGTATCACTGACAAACTGTTTTTGATCCCTTTTGAAGAGAAGCTGCTTTGGCCCAGTGACTAAACACAGAAAACAGACCTATATAAATGAAAAAAAAAAAGAAAAAGTTTTAGCCTCGCTTTGTAAACACAAGGAAAATAATCAAAGGGAGAAATGGTAGTAGATGCTATTGTAGTATTGACTGGCAAGCAGTTGGGTAGTAAGGCACAGGAAGCAGCTCACAATGTGGAAGCCAAACTAGCTAGCTCAGGTCTTCACTGTGTGGGACACATCCCATTTGCCAGTTTCTGCCACAGAGTGACTGGAAGATGCTCCAACCCTTCCTGCGGCAGCACAGCATTGCTGCCTTGTAAAACAGCCATGGAGTCACCCTTGAACAAGCACCTCGCTCTGTAAAGAGAGGAGGGTGCACCAACAGATGCGGAATTCCAGTGATTCTGTTTACAGCAGACATCTCCAAACTCTACCTCCAATAGCAGCATCAGTACAACTATGGGAAATGCAAATTTGCAACTTGGGAATGAGGATAAAGTAGCCAAGGACAAGGCTGTTGGAAAAAATAAAGTGAAAAAAAAATTTAAAAATCAAGCTGGTTCATTAAATCCAACTGAAATGTCTTCCATTAAACCTTTCAACCCATGCATCACTGGAAGTGTTTGAGAATCTC
The DNA here is from genome assembly GCA_022605575.1 of Laterallus jamaicensis coturniculus. Classification (NCBI taxonomy): domain Eukaryota; kingdom Metazoa; phylum Chordata; class Aves; order Gruiformes; family Rallidae; genus Laterallus; species Laterallus jamaicensis. The sequence continues at coordinate 3,957,190 of JAKCOX010000024.1, read as the reverse complement.
TCATGTATCACTGTAGCACGTAAATCACAGCTGATGAGCACTGCTTCACACCTTATCTGCTGCCAACAGTGTCAAAAATGACTTATTTTTTTGTCTGTTTCACCAAAAAAACCCCAAAACAATGAAAACCAAACCCAAGGCCGAATACAAATACAACCATTTCTTATCTGTGCTACAGTATCAAATGAGCACAAGAACAAGACAGTCAGCGAGGTTCAGTAAATTGGACTAAGTTAATGTGATATAAAGCTTAGTAACACAGATAAGGCCTGTCCTGGTCATGAAGCCTGTTTGCAACATATCTTCAGGTATCAATTCCACTCGGCTAGTATCAAAGACTTCAAACTGATGTACATAAAGGCAGAGCTGGCGCAAAGTGTTAGACTGAACAGCATCAATTTGTGAGACATTAGTCACTAAAATCAGGTGTCTCAAAAAAACAAGAGGACGAAAGGTGGCTGTTTAAAAAAATAAGCTTGTAGGCTGAGGTGTCTTTGATGGAACTATTTTGTATTATAAAACAGAGACCAAGGTGACTGTATCAGTGTCTCTTCTTCAAACTGTTTGGGAGAACATCATCGTTTTTGCTAACACCGGTGGTTTGCAAGACCTTGGATCTTAAAACACTGCTTTTTAAACACTTTATACCAGAAACCCTGTGACTTGGGCTGGTACAATTTAAATACCTCCTATGTTTTGAAAGCTTTCTATAGACTTTTCAGAGGCAATGCTAGATAACTCCTTCTTAAGCACATAAATAAAAGACCTTTGCTTTTCACCAATGGGGACACAGTAATGCTGTCCCATTTTGTCTCCAGTTTCAGTGTTTTATCCACAAGATATCCCTTGAGGCATTCTGCTAATGGCCAAAAGCTATATGTTACAACACTGAGTCAGAAATGACTACGTGAAAATGGCCTTAGGAACTGCAGACAGAGCAGAAGACGAAGTGCAAGGTATTGCTGAGGGTTACCCTGAGACCCCATGCAAGAGTTACTGCCCTAATGTTCATCTGGGGAACAGAACCTTTCACCCAAGCTCAGGAGGGCCTTCAACCTGAACACAATTCGATAGCTTCAGCTCATCTTCCTTCAGTCACCAGAACTCTTGGCCTGAAATTTGGCACAGCTAAACTGTACTGTTCAGGTATCTGCTAAATACTATAGTGAGGCATGTGGAAATCTCAACATAAGCAACGCATGGTTGAAAACACTGAGGGAGAAAGTTTCAGGAACATAAATGGCTCTGTGGCAGAGCACTTGCCTTGAGCAGAAACTTCTGCCTATTACTCACTGGTAGGAATCACAGAAGCCAAACAAGTTCTGCTCATGGGCACCAGGGAAGTCCACCAAAGAGAAACCTCGGAAGCTCACTTAGCCTATCTTCAGGCAGGAGCCTGGATGAACTCCATCACTGGGCAGGCCAGCTGTGGCTTTATCTCCATGAGTCTTGAAAAACCTCCAAAGACTCTGTACCACTCTGCCCCAGTGTAGTCACACTCTACTAGGCAAGATGTCCTTCCTGATGTCCAGCCTGAGCCACCCAAGCCACAACTTCCAGCCATTACTCCATATGTCACATCAAATGGCTCTGCTGAGAAGAGTTTGATTTCATTGTCAAACTGCTTCTCAAGTAAGCAGCTATTCTGATTGTGTTTTAGCCTTCTCCTTGCCAGACGAGAGAATTCCAGCTCCCTTGTAGCCTCTCTTGGTAAGAAGGTGGCCCCTGGCCACCTTGGCAGTTTGCCACTGGACCCACTCCACTTTCTCCAAATCCCTGCTGACTTGGGGAACCCCAGACTGAAATGCAGTGTCTACAGAGGAAGACGAAGGTCACATCAACTTGTGTGTGGCTCTGCAGAGCTGCTGCTAACACCCAGAACAAAATTTGGACAACCCACTCACGGTGCTAATCACTCGCGTGCAATCTGTGCAATGAAAATGTAACCAGAGAGAGATCCAGATGGTAGTGGCTAGAACTGAAATGTAATTAGTTCAGTCAATACAGTAGTGTATTTTTAGATCTTCCACTAGTCAAAACAAGAGATGTTGCTCAAGCAAATTTAACATTGCTTAAAAAAAAAAAAAAAAAAGAAAAAGATTGCAAAAACTGTATGCATGTTAATTCTATAGAGACTTTTTCCTGACAACTTAGGCAAGAGCTGGAAAGCATATTTTAATTCATACAATGACTAAAAGTAAGAGCACTGCCAGAAAATATGATTTGGAACAATTCTTGGAATACAGAGGTTCATCTGTTTTGCAAAAGAAAGAATCAGAAGCACATAAGTATAAGCAGTTATTTTAAACTTGCCTATTAAGCAAGGACACCAATAGCTAACAGATGCGGTTATTTGCAAATGATTTCAAGCAAAACATACATAGTACACATGACAAGACTTCTCCCCCTGACACACACCCACCCCCTTTAAACCCTGACTGAAACCTGTGCCCTGGCAGGGACATGACAATGATACAAACCTGCCTGTAAAACCCAGCATTTGTTTGAGGAGTATTACACTACATATTTAATGAGTGCTGCAGTAACAGTATCTTTCAGATGATTTTACAGCAAAGTTGGAATATAAAAAAATTAATCTAGATTGTCATTTCCCAGAATTATTTAAACCGCTCAACAGAACAGAACTTGCTGTTGTTGGAATTTTTCAGTCTGGAGCAAGAAAAAGTGCTCAGACTCCGAAGGATCTCTTTCCTAAAAACAGACCTAATTGCTTCCAAGTATACATCGGAACACCGAGGAAACCCAAACCTTTGCAAAGGGGGTGAAGCGCCACGGCTTTACTGCTGACACGTAACATCCCTTACACTGTTTGGATCTGTTTTGATAAGTGCTACACAAACATGCTTAGAGTGAAAACACAAGAGGAAAACATATTATCTGGGAGGGAAGAAAGGAAGGAGACACCAGCCAAGCAGCAAATGGCTACTTCATGTCTCTGGCAAATTTCAAGCAGCAATAGCCAGGGTACAAACTTCCAGAAGATGGGTGGCTGAACTGAACATCCCAATGGGCAGCCCATCACAAGGCAAAGAGAGAGGCAGTAAGGCCCATACAACAGCAGAGCAAGCAACCTGGTGAAAAGCTAGGCGGGTGCTTTCTAATTATAAAACAATACAGGTCTTAAGTTTAAAATAGACACCTTGACTTTTGAAGTTAACAAAAATAAGCGCAGGGGTGTTTTTTGGAAGTTGGGGCTGTTTGTTCTGGGGTGGTTTGGGTTTGTTTTTTTTTTACTTTATTGTATTTAGGGTACTGTAGGACCAATACCAGGAGAGAAAAACAAACCAAACCAAACCAAAAATCCACCCCATAGCCCTAGGAAATCAGAAAAGGCAGTGAGGAACTGGGTTTTCCATTTCAAGGAGCGCATACGGTAAGCTACGGATGTTTGGTTAGGTTTTGTGTTATGCTGCATTTCAGTGGTTAGAAAACTCCAGTGGAGCGGCAAAGAGCCCCACTAGCTCAACACAGAATAGCAGTGGTAGCCGAAACAACAGTGATAAACCACTTTAAAATGTCCGGTGCACCACAAGACAGTTGTGTTACTACAACATCAAAAATACGTGGCAAACCGACCACTGAAATCATTCATTCAAAACACATTTGACAGTCTCCATAGGGCTGTTGTTACGATCATGGATTTTAATTTACTTATTTAAGTATTTTTGAGAATTTGCAAGCCCTTTTGCAAGCAGGCTGGGCTAAAACTGCTTTCTAAATTGCTGCAAACATGGTTCAACTTTTTTTTCCCACTTATTCACCTTTTGTTTCACTTTTTGCCTAAAAAAATTTATGAAATATTCTTAGTTTCTGCTACCTTCTACCCATATTGAGCAACCTAGGACTGCAAACCAGGGTAGAGTTTTCAGGGCTGAATACAGCGTATTCTCCACTCTCCTAATCCTGCAAAACCTCCTCCACCTCACATCTGCAGGGCTGGAGCACTGCCAGTGGCAGGTCTGTTCTTCACAGCACCATTCCTTCGGTGCCTGTAGGGATTTCACTGCAGAAGATAATTCTGACCATATCTTACTAAAAGTTGGTGCCATTTGATGATAGTTTGATAGCCTGTGCAAATTTAATTGAGGGTCTTGCTTAATTTCTGGAAGAGCTGGCGTTCTCAGTAATGAAGAATTAAAACTGATTCACACTAACATGATTACTAGTAACTTTTGCAGCATCGCTTCAGCTTCAGGCTGAAGTGGCACAGGAGTAAAACCACTGTTTCCCCCTCCTGCAAGCTGACTTTTGAAGTCACAGCTGTAACACAGTGGGTAGCCAGCTTCTGGGCATAAACACAGGACAGTTTTTAGGACTAACCACCATGGGCTCTCCACAGACTCTAAACTAAGTTTAAAATAATATTTGCATCAAGAGAAACTATAGCTGTCAAGAGAGCTAATTTTATGCTGGTATGGTTGGAATATTGCACCTGAACTTGCTCAGAAACTATGTACTTTCCTTTAATACAAAATAAGCTTTGGGTGTAACTATTATTTGTTTTTCAGCAGAACCTACAAACTATTTTTATTTACTAGTACCTAAATGTAACAAAAAGATGTTCTCCACACCCATAAAGTTTAATTTTAGGAGCCAGAGGCTCCCGAAAAACCCAGGTGAGCCAACATCTGGCTCTCATCTTCCTCCAACCACAAATGGAGAGGTGCAAAGTCCTAAAGAAGGAACAGCCCTAAACCCGTTACACTCCTCTGCATCTCTTTTCCCTTTCTTCCACTCCATGCCAACCAAGCGCCTCAAACACAGTTACATTCACTGTCTCCCTCTCGAGGGATCAGCGGTCCTTTCCTTGCTGCTGTGAGAAGGTAGTCCTCATCAGCAGGAAACTTCCCTCCCTGTAGCTAGTCTCAGATCTGAGATTGGCAATTTTTTGCTTGTTTGTTTTTGCTTTCTGGCAGAACTATACAAGGAGAGAGTCTACTTTTTAAGACTTAAAATTCACTTGCTAAATAATATTTGTGGTTACTCATTTCTTCTGCAAGATTATCAAATTCCAGGTTTTTGCTGCTGCTCCATTTCTACCAGATGCTGCAAAACACTAGGGAATATTCTGATTAATATTTTTTGTCATATGACTAAGAGAAACAAACTTTCTTTGAAAAAAAAAATTAAAGTCAGTTCCCATATTTTGTCTTTGCTGTTCACGTTTTGTAAACTGAGTTTGCAGTATTTTTCAAACATTTCCTCTATTTCAAATGAGGAATTAATGGTTCTGTAGGTATTAAAACAAAAATTTTGGCTGAACTGCTAATAATTGAATAGTTGAGTGTGTGTGTGTGCGTGTGTGTGTGTGTGCATTAAAAGGCAACACCCTGAGGCTATATTATCTTTTCAAGAAGATTCTCCTTTATTACTTTTATCACAGTAGAATTTACAAACCCCACTAGAGGCTGGGGCCCCGCTGTATGATACGCTGTACAGACATCTATTACAACTCAGCTCCAGCCCCAGAGAGTTCACAAATCTCTATTTCTCCTACAATGCACATAAATACACTGTGGTTGTTCAGTTCTTCAAAACTAGCCTGGCCAACACCCTTGAGAGCACAGGACGTCGAGCAACGACTATACTTTGAGTTTGACTATCCATATGTAATTTTAAAAGACTAGGTAGCACTTCAGCTTAAAAACATTTTGAGGAGCACTGCATTAGAAGATGAACATCAAATGGACTTTGACACTTATAAAAGCCAGTTCAGCTAAAAATCAAGCACGATTCTAACTGCTGAAGCTGTCAAAAAGAAATGCTTGTGCAATGGCAAACTTTTTCCCATATGCAAATGGGTGGGGTAAATGTTTCAGTCCCATTTTAAACCAAAGAAATAAAATTGGCCGCTCACATTATCAAGAATCATGCCAAGGAAATCAACTCGGTGGGTCTTCCCTACTTCTGTCGTAGCACGGTGTTTCTCAGCGCTGCACATTCACAATGACAGCAGCTCGTCTGACACACACACACACACAGACACACACACACACACTCCCCTTCATTATTTTATTTCCCTGCATTGCCCGATGCGCAGCTGTTGACTTGTGCCCATTGCAATGGATGCTGCACGTACAAAACAGAAGCTCAGCCCTAGAGCTCACAATGCATGTGTAACAACACAAACAACAGATGGATGCAGACATTATCTAAAAAGGAGATAAAGCTGGTCAGAATATTCTCAGCACACTGGCAGACGACTGGGTGGGGTTTTCTTATATGTATGTGTGTATATACATATGCTAAAAAAAAAACCCCAAAATATATATGGCAAGTTTCTTTTCCGTATAGAGGCACACACAGAGGATGGAGATGCTTGTTTGAATATTAGGTGAGCAATGGAATTTATCATCATAAACAGAGTTAGATGAATACTACACTTCACATAGGCCTGCAAATGTTTCTATTTAAACATTTCTTTTCATGAGAAGTGGAGTCATGAATAAAGAGCTCTTAAGATGCAATTTGATTCCACTAGGAATCCCCAAGTCATCATTCCTTTTTTTTTTTTCCCAAAGCACAAAAAAAGTTCAAACCTAAGGCATCAACAGCATTTATCAATCAAATGGATGCCGTGTGTTTCTTAACACTGCAGTGACAGTGATGGGAATATGAAAACATAATTTTAGGACCACGGGAATAAAAAGATTCACCACAGTCTGTCGTGATGATTGTTTACAGTGAAGTTACTGACAGATTCCCTCTGATTTGATTTCAGCCTCATATCAGTAAGCGTCTGAATAGGTAAGCTTTGAATCCTGAAGGCAAACTGGGAACAGCATCCAATATCATTGCAACAGGACTGTTCTCAAAGCTAGCAGTGGAGCCAATGTTCACGTTATTGTCATTTCCCAACCACAAGCAGGACCTCCTCTTATGTTACTAAGTGCTACAGTCCAAAAGTAAGTTCATGGTATCAAGGGTACTAGAACATAAAATGTGTGTACCGTCAAAGTAAAATATTACACTGATTAAATAAATCGGGGGATCAAGGCCACTGGGATCAGAGAGGAAAGGCCTGCCACCTTGCTTTTTCATCTGTATACTTCCCCCTCCCTTCTCTTTTTCACTCATTTCACTCCTCTTCCACCATCTCTCCAGAACTCAACAGGAGATCAAAGGATGCTCCACCCATTGTAAATCAAGCCAGGGGCTGCCAGCCTGGAGCGCAGAGTCAGGGCACAACTGCAGGAAAGCGAACACAGCCGAACTTGCATCAGCAACACAGGTTAATACTTTTTAAAGGGTAAAAGTCACACATTCACTGGTTTCACAGTTACAAAAAACAGACCCTGTGATTTAGTCACTAATAACAACAAGATTAAAACTAATGTTAAAGTACTCGCTTTTTTTTTGAGCTCAGAAGCCCCTTTCATTCGTTTTTAATACTATTTTTGAAACCAAATAGTTCTTTTTAAATGCTTACGTTTATCTTCGGCGTGGTTCAGCCTAATTTCTATTAACATGTCTGCAAGTGTAACAATATCCTTATCCTTTTCAAGCTGTTTGAATGTGGGATTTTTTTCAGCTTTTTCTTTAAAAGTTTAGCTGGCTGTTTTATAATTTGTCACCTTTTGTCTTCTTTCAGCAGTATGTCATTAAGTCTTTAATTTGGCGTTTCCTGTTGTCTGCAGAGGGATATATGCTGTTTTAAATCCAAAGGCTTGCAGACATAGATGGTGGGTAAAATCTGTGAACCATAAGTAAATTCTTATAAGGAACATACAAAAAAGATTGTTCTTCAGTCAGACTTAAGCCATTACTTTCTTCAAAAGAAGAAAAGACACAAGTTAAGAAAAAGGCACCGCCAAAGACCTTCTGCCCAAATGTGCATCTCCATGAAGTTTCCCGCTGAGTGCATATGAATGCACTGCGATCTGGGAAAAGGATCCAAATAGGATTTCAAACATCCAAAAATTTTAACTCAAACATTTAGGTATTTCACCATGCTGGTATTCATTCATTCACTGATTTTTTTTGTCTTAGTTTAAAGAGATGCTAAACAAAAGGAGAAGAGCTCTACATGTATTTACATTCCAAAACTAAGCTCCCCTTACCACCCCCCTAGTCTGTCATCCCTTCATAGCTAAACAAACCGTAAAGTCTAGCCCTATGTTCTTGAAGCAAAGTCACAAACACAGTAAGAGAAAAGTTTGGTCTTTCAAGAAGAAAAAGACGAGAAGCAGTTTTAATCTATTATAGCTGCCCATGTTGTTTTGACTATGAACAGCATCGCGTTCAGATAATAGGGGCAGACTAAACTGGCGGAGGAGAGGGATCAATTTCTTTACTATTTTGGCTCTATTAAGCTTTTGCTCTTTGCATATTTCCCGGTCATTAATAGCCTTTCCTGTCTTACCCCGAAGACTGGCTCTTAGGCACAAGTGATACATTCTGTAGAACTATTCTGCAAACAAAACCAAAGGATAAATATTTTAGCACCTAAAAAAGTAGGCAAGAACGTCGGCTGTCTGCAGCAGAGGGGTTTCCACGGGGGGGAAGCCTCGCAGGCTCGGCACACCGCAGCATCCTCTCGGGCGCTGCTGGGTGCTGTGGCCAGGGCAGGTCACAGGCTGCGAACATCAAGACCTGCAGGTTTTCACCACTTCTGACACACCAGTGTTTGTCACTCAGCACACAACACAGACGCTAGCGCCCGTGCCTCTCCCAAGGGGCTGAGAATCTAAACCACATTAAAAGGCTCATCATCCTACTGGGAAACTCTGCAACCCTTGCTGTTTGTGCTGGATGCTTGAGTTCGCTGCTGCAGAAGAGGGAGAAGTTCCCCATTTGAAGCAGGGAAAAGCATGGGAACAGCATGGGAACGTGCTCTTGTATGAACAAGAAGTTCCTTCACACAGAGAAGAATGCATTTAACTCACTTTTAAAAAAGGATTCACAATGAATTAGGCTATCTTCTGTTTGTGAACCATATTGTAAAACCTAGTAGTGCAGTTGAAAGCTTTTAAACATGGGAGTTTTACTATAAAGTAATTTAACCTTATTGTGAACATGCATACTGATACATTAGAATAATACCTCTACCTAATAAGGCATCTTTGATGACAATGGTAATCATTATTTTTGAAGCAGTTATAAAATTACTTTTTTTAAAATATTAGGACCTGTTGAGTTCGTATTGACAAGGATGCTAAATGGAATGGCATTTTGTTCACAGTTTAGGTTCTTCTGGTGAGACATTGCTGAGCATCACCTTCTTTTTGAGCATTAAACATGCAACACTACTTTTCTTAGGCTGGTGATAAAATATAACAGACTACTGTTTCTGACCTTGTTCACGATATGCATTTTGCTTTTGTTATGTGGATGCAGCCTTAAAGGCTGAAGGATTACAGAACCTGACTCTCTACCTGGCTTATCTGTAAAGGTTTTGGCTTCCTTTGTGCCAAAAATACATGGGTTTTATGATCTCAAAAGTTGTACAGGTTGAAGTGATTTCCCTGTATTCTGCTATCAAGCATGGAGTCAAAATTTATAGTCACTGTTCACACAGCATATTTAACTGGTCACTCCCAGCATTAAGTTACATTCATATAATTTTGGAAAGTTTTTTTCTCTTTATTACTTCATAAATACAAGTTAAAATGGTTTTGGAAGTTGTATGCTGTCACAGTCACAAAAGGAAAATTATAGAAAGGGTTGAAACTGTGTAGAGGTTTGTGTATGTTGGGAAGGGACTGTGAGAACATGGTAGTATCGCAGTTATTCCATCCAAACTCTCCCATGGACACTCTCATTAAGAGCTTTTCTGTGGCCTAGCTTAACCCACCTTCATAGTGGACTAAAAAAGGCATTTCTAACATCCTCTCAGAGAGCCACTGTAGAAGAGCAATTCTTTGACAGATATTTTGGGTTATTTCTCCATTTATACAAGCCACAAGTGATACCTTTCTTGGCATACTTCCTAACATTACATCATCCACCACAGTGCTTCAGTCTTTTGGAAACATCTTTGTGGGTAGATCCAGGTATTCTGCATTCCAAGCCCTCTAAACTCTTCTATACTTCTCAACTATAGAAGGGCTGGTCTATATAAACAGGTTTTCATCAACCATTTGTACAGAAAATGTGGTCTGGACATTACTCTGCCCTATTCTGAAGGTTTTCACTGTTATCTTTTCTTTGTACAAGGAAATTTTCCACCCAAAAGAAAAGTTCCCAGCTTTTTGTGCATTTTTTGAAAGAACAAACCTTAAGAAGCTTGCTGTTTCAATTTAGGAAATGATGTTTAGAATTCCAGAAACCCTTGCATAAACTTTAGGTCTCAACTTGAAATTGTTCTTTTTCCTCACCTTCATCAGAGGAAATTACTGATTCTAACACAGTTACATTGCTAATCCAAAACTTAACACTGTGCATTAAGTCTGTTCTATGTGACGGAAAACATGTGCAACTGTGCAGATACACCTATCAGGAGAGAGACATCCAATAATTTTAAGACAGAAAACAGCAAACTCCATACTCCCAAGGGAAAATTAAACAAAATAAATTGTAATTTCACACTTTATGAAATGAAGAAATAGAGAATAGGTAAGCAAGACATCTCTCCTTTTTCAAAAGCAGAAGGAATTCTGCTTTGGCACTCCAGCCAAAGTAACAGAACTATCACTAAACAACCCTCTTTCTCAGTTAATACCCTGCCTTATCTTCATCTGCCAGCATTATCGACATTACATAAAAATGAGTTTATTTCACCTAAATACAAGTTTGAAACTCCTAACCTGGAATTGCAACAGCTACTTGTGTTTCAGATGTATCACTGAATATATGCCACATACATTTGAAAAAGCAACACAATCACTGTTTCTCTTTCTCCATAAACAAATTCGAGAGACGCTGGCACATCATTGTTATTTTGGCACACGCTAGCCTAAGTTTGAGCACACGAAGAGCAGGTCTGCTGGAAATCAGTTATTCAGTTTCAGAGGATGGTAAAGCCAAAAAACGTAAAACCATTTATTAGAAAAATGTTCCAAACATGACAACAAATGGGGCACTGCAGAAAACAAAAGTGTTCTGGACATCATCACAAGGCTTTTTATGACCTGGTTAGAGAAGATGCTCAAAGGCATGACGTGGGCAGTCTTGAAAAAAAATAATAAATACGTAGAGTCATATTCAATGACAAAGTGATTATTTTTCTGGCCTTCTCCAGTCTGCATGATTTCCATCTGCTGTTTATTCATTCTCTTCACCTTCTTCCACTCATCTACATTTTGTGAGAAATGTCTAGCTGTTTTACAGTCCAGCCTCAGTCTCTTGCTTCCCTCACACCACCCCAAACTCCTACAGGCTTCTAAGTTTTGAAATGGCTGTTTTCTACAAGACACAACCTGGCTACTAGAGTGCAGAAGATTACTGTAGCAGTCTCACCTCTGACCGATCACTGAAGTTTTCTCTTCTGAGGAAGGTACATCAAGCATCCAGCCTGTCAGCCACATCCACCCTACTAAAACACTTCATCTACTCTATAGGATTTTCATGAATTTTCAGGAAAAAGAAACCATAAAGCACAAAGCAAGAATGAGAACCCAAACTAGCCAACTGTGCTCTGCATGAATACAACCATATAAGAAGTGGCATTACCAGGCTTATTCTTTCTTTAACCCAAAAGACGTAAAGAGTCCATTGCTGAATCTGGGTCTGAGGTGCATTTAACATTACTCCTTTCTTGGCCATATCTATTGATTGTGCATCAAACCAGATGCCAGATTCTCATATCTGTCTCACCACTTGAAACAAATTTAAAGCTGCTTCTCTAAAAGCAAGTCTGCAGCCATTAGCAGTGAAAACATTCCATATGTTAACATGACAACTCCAAACCAATTATCATCCTCAGCTCCTGAAATTTCAATAAGGTTGCAAAGGCACTCAGAAGTGAGGAAAATGTGAGGTAAGGCTGCATATGCAGTCCGCATTTTGCCCTCTTAATTGCCATTAACGTACCAAACTAATCACTCACATCAAATCCTATTTTCTGTAAAGGTGACTCCTTGATTCCATACAAGTGGGCAGCCTCTGGAGAGCGAGTTCTCCATCCATATGTGCATATTTAGACCAAATAAAGCAAGCACAGCCATGCAATTTGCCTGACACTCTGTGGCTAACCAGAAGAGATCTACATTTCCATCATTGTTAGAAAGCCAGAAGCTCTCAGCTTTAGTTTAGTTTTCCTACGCTGAAATCCACAACTACCAAAAGGCAGCTGGCTTTGGTGGGAGCAATGCACAATGCAAAACGGGTGAGAGACCACTGTTTTGGGGCTTTATTCTCGGTTTAAGGGTTGGGCTTCAAAAGATGTTTAGGCATCTTCAGAAGGAGAATGATGCCGGAGAGGATTCACAGCAGAGTAGCATTGGGTAGGTCAGAATTCCTTCCTCGGTAATGAGTGATTATGAAAGCACAGATTATTAACATCACTCATCAGACATGACACCTGATCTCACGCTTTTCTGATTACCTGCCCCAGGACACCTCTGTCTGGGCCAAAGGGTATTTTGAGGGAGGAAAGCAGCTGCAGCCGTAGCCACCACTATTTTATCTGTGTCCTGTCTGGAGTTTAAATTGTGTGTGTCATACTGACGCAAGACACTAAGATGGTTCAAGTGTTGTGCTAATAATGCTTAGTGATTTTGGCAGCAATCCAGGAACACACTGTACAAAGGAAAAGCTAGACAGACTAAGACAATTTTCAACAGCTTATAACTTGCTCACGTCTCTGAAACTTTTCAAGGGGCTAGGAAAAGACCCCCTCCTTCTTTCTACCCTTCTTTTGCAGGAAGGGAAGTAAACAGAAGCAGCTGGGAGTAAATAATGCCTTTTCAAACCACTGAGCCTTAACATTGAAAGGACTACCAATACTTCAGCAAGTTTGCACTTCCTCTGAAAAATTCACGCATCATCTCCATGATAAAACAACAGCAAAACTCCCTTATAACAGTCCCTATTAGCCTGCAAGACCCTCATGAGTCTTCATCTTGTAAAATCAAGTTATACAGTTCTGATAAGACATCTGTAAAAATGCCAGAGGTTGTTTAAATATGAAGGACTTCTAATGTGAACTAGTTTTCCTGGTAATAAACCTATCTATCAAGGTAACAGCTTAGAATCATTAACTGTATAGAACTCCTCATAACTCCAAAATATCAAGTCCAGTACTGGATAAACAGGACTCACCTGAGCCTTCAGAACACTATCACTATCCCACTTTATAAAACAGCTCTTAATTACATTTCACTGCTTGCCATGTATACCTTTTGCAGGGCATTTTCAGAGAGAGAAAAAAAACCAACCCATTTAGTCACAGAAACAATCAGCTTGATGACACGTAATTCATGATTGAATGAACCTGGAACTGCTGGACATGACAGCAGATAGCAAAGATTTTCAAAACCTGTTTTCTCTATATAAGCCTTGATTGACCCAGTTAGAACCTTAAACAGACCTGGAATCCTTTTGTAAACTTCTACAGGTCCTGCCTGAAGGAATACATGCGTACAACTACCATCCCAGGGTTGTGCCTAGTCCAACCTATAACAAATTGACAGACACTGGGAATAAGTCTTCCCAGAAAAGAATCTTGTTTAGAAGTTTCAAATCCAGGTGACTTTAATGACTGGTGAGTGATTTTAAGCAGTTTCAGAGCTCAATACTCAAGAGGAAACTGTGACAAAGGCAAAAATTATTCTATACTGTGCAGAAATGGGTTGTGAGAAAGGAAATGTCAAGATAATTCAAGCTTTGGACTGATCTCCAGCAGAGTCCAAAAGACTGATCTATTGGTCTTCGACAGTTTTCTATATTTATAATGTATAATCCCAGGGCAGAGTTTTTCTATGGTACTGTCCTGGTTTCAGTTGAGATATAATGTTTGTTCTTCCCAGTAGCTGGTATGGCACTGTGGATTTACGATGAGAATACTGTTGATAACACATTGATGCCAGGCAACGTTTACAACTAAGTCAAGGACTTTTCATCTTCCCACCCCATCCCACCAGCAGTAAACTGGGGGTGCACATGGAATTGGGAGGGGACACAGCTGGGACTGCTGACTACAACTGACCAAAGGATATTCCATACCATATGATGTCATGCTCAGAGTATAGCTTGAGGGAAACTGGACAGGAGTGTAGACCACAGCTAGAAAACTTATGTCGGCATTGGTGGTCTGTGGGTTGTGAGCAATTGTGCTGTGCATCACTTGCTCTGTATATTCTACTACTATTATTACTACTACCACCACCATTTTCCTCTGCTGTCCTATTAAATTGTCTTTACCTCAAATTTTACTTTTCTCCTGCCCCAATTCTCTGCCTCATCCCACCGTGGGAGGGAGGAACGTGAGCGAATGGCAGTGTGGCTGTTTTATCTGCCTGTTGTGGTTTAACCCAAAAGCAAAAATGCAGCACTTAAGAATAGTAACAAATACTTGAAAATCTGTGTCAAGCATTCAGTTTCTGATAACACAAGAATTTCCTCTCCTGTTTCTAATTTGGCAGGACATTAACCACATTCAAGACTCCTAACACCTGTTGCACCTAACTCGGTTCTTAAAGCGGGCTCTGTTATGCACAGCAGCAGGTAAGCTAGTTTTTTCCTTTTCTTCTAAGAAGACCGGGACTTCCCTCCTCCCCAACAGAAAAAGGAAAATGAAGCACAGAATAGAAGCCTTAAGCATGTTCACCTGTCTTTCCCCTATTAATTTTTCTATACAGAAAGAGGTGACAAAAGAAGCAGGGACCAATCCTGTGGAAAAAGAGAGAGGAAACAAATAATTTGCTGGGAAGAGCCTACAGTATCAAAGTCGTTCACTGAGAGATAAATGGGCCATAATATGATCATTGAATAAAACCCATTAATTTTCAGCTACCTAAGCAGACTAATCTTTAACTGGTCTTAAAATTATTCTGTTTCCCAACATCTTGTATTGTACATCAGCTTTTTGTATTCATTTAAAATCTGACAATTTAATTTTAAAAAAAACCCACTTATAAAACATATCATGCCTTGAAAATGTAACTCCAGCACAATAGATCTGTCTTCACTCCCTGAATTATTCACAGACAATATCCTGTTCATCTCAATACAATCTTACTCTTACAAATAGCAAACAATGCAACTCGTTCAGGGTGGGGAGGGGGTGCAGGGGGGGGCTGCATCCCATCTTGTCCTAACCAGTCCGAAGCAATTGTACATGGGGAGATTCCTCTGGATATTACTTAGACTTCCTTAATGAAATTCAGGTGTAATCCCTAAGGCTCTATAGCAAAGAGTATCTTTCGCTCAACTACAGAATATGGTATTTGCCAAAAGGGGATTAATTATGTTTAGATGTGTCTACTATGAATAACAACAAGTCTAGAGCCACAATTTAAAATACATTTCAAAATTCACTCAACTTAAAATTCAGTAAAGAGCAAAACATAAACAGTTTACAGAACACACTAAGAAATACTCTTTAAGATTAAGAGGACTTAATTTTCATTAGTTTTAATTTTATTAAGGTCAATTACAGTGTAAACTCCTGTTCTTGCCTTCTTCCAACACTGACGTAAAAGAAGTTTTTCTAAAATGACCTACAGCAAATGCCAAGTATAAACCCCCATGCTCAGCTCACACACACAGAAACAGATTCTGAGCTTAAACGGCAAAAGGCTTTTATGGACCACAGAAAATAACTATGGGAAAGAAAATGTTTGACTCCAGTCCCAAGTTGCCACACTGCAGTCTGTGGTGTGATCCACAGAGGTTTTCCACCAGCACACAACAGGGCCCCACAGATGTGTCTCTTAATCTGCTCTCTCCCTCACACTCCACCTGAAGAAAAAGCTTTACCCACCAATAATATTTTGGTAACATTTAATGTTTCTGCAGTGGTTTTCATGCAGCCTAGATTAGGTGCAAATCAGAGATACAGTCAAGCCCTACATCTCCTTTGGGTAAACGTATTTCCCAGCAGCTTCAGTCTTCAGATACAGTTTTCATTATTTATTTATTTTTTATATGTGCAGCCTGTCACCTCACCCACTCCCAACTGGGACCATCATGTACTTGGTGCTCAGAGCATTCCAGTAGTCCACGAGGTCTGAGGCCACACTGCCAGTGTGCATAAGTAAAAATATTGACCAAAAGAAAAGAGACAAATATCTCTAAATGTAAACCTGTGAATGGACATCCTATAGCAGTCCCTCCTCTCTTTTCTTTCAGGAAGATAAGGAAGATGTTTTATCTGTGCCACATGTTTCAGACAAATATCCTCAAAACCAGCTGATACCTCACTTTCAAATTTCAGAAATCTTAGCAATATGAAGATATTACACTTCAGAAGTGTAGCAGTCATTCTTCAGAGAGAAAGTTATCAAGCCACTGACAAAAGGTGCAAATGAGACGTCTATAAAGTCAGTTAATGCATGTGTTTTTGCATGGAATCTTATTGCCAAGAAAGAAAGGTACATCATCTCGAAATACTAGCAGTCTAGATTTTCCAGGGTCACTAAATCAAGCTGCTGTTTACTTAGAGGCACTGTAAAAGTTAAAGCAAGCGTCCAAGCCCAAGAACCAGTGATAAGCTGCCTGAGATCCTAACATTGACTGTACCTGTATAAAAGGTTTAAAATCATAGGGAAAAAACCCCCACAGGAGAATCAGTGCTGACAGTTCTCGATTATCTTAGCACAAACTATACATTCTTAAACTATTTCATTTGCTGAGAAAACAAAACAATGGCTTCACTTCCTTCATCACTTTAGTCTGTTACTTGTTCTTTTATAAACACTTCAGATCTGATCCTCTTACCTGACTGAGTACAGATGCACCCCCCATGGATGGCACAGTAGTGGGGATGGGCTCTCTTAAACTGATAAGAGCAGAAAAAGCCTCAACTTAATAGAGCGGATCAAATATGTCTAGACATAGAAGATCTAATTTAACATTGAAATGTAATTTAAACAAGCTTTGGACAAAAGTCCTTCAGGTAAAGCTAAGCTGCAAGTTACATGTTGCATCTACATTTATGATCGTATTACAAGTTCATATTTTAAGTATTTTCTATTGCATAGGCTACTAAGACATGGAAGCCTGTCTGTCTGAGGTGGTAATCCATGTATTCTTAAGTTTAAAATATTGCTAACATGGGGAAAGTCTCTGTATTCCAGGTGTGCTTCATTGAACAGTTGATCTCTTACTGTACCACTTCACCTTGCTATGGACCTTCCCAAAGACACGCAACGACCTGTGCTGAGAATGACTTTTGTGTGAAAAACTTGAGTAATAATACATTTTAGGTTCTTCCATTAAATTAGCAGGATAATGTATTCCCAGGCACCCTGTGATACAAACCCCCACAAGATAAGCAGTCAGCAGAAAACAAGAAAAATACAGTAGTGGCTACTCCCTATGGAGTTCTACTGCCTCTCACTTACATATATGAACAAACAAACTGCATTCTGCTACCAGAAGTATTTTTCCCAGCTCCTGTGTTAATTTTATAGCCTAACTGTCAAGATCTCAGAAGAGAGGCTTAATATAGATCAAAAAGGCAGGACCCTGCTCACTGTTTACCCAAACTGGATATGAACCCCAAGGGCAAGCAGAAGGGCAAGACTCCTCTGCTTCAACACTCAAGCTACAGTGAGAGGCACCTGTAATGACCGATGAGGTGGGCAAGTAAAGAAAATAACCCCACCCTTGCTCTCCTTCTAGCTGAAGGCCCAGAAATAGTTAACTTAATTCATGCACACATTTTAATGTCTTATTCTTCAAGCTAACGTAACACAAAAAATATATGTTACTCTGATTGCCAAATAATTTTAGAACTTACAAATTGGTAATAAATCAAATTGTCAAAAGACTGTTGTAGTGCACCACTTTTCATTCCTACATATGCACAGAGGAAGCTTCTGTCACCCAATTCTTGCATCAAGTATGCTTTAGTTTTGCATTTATTCGCACTCTGACGGTTATAGTATGTCCCAACTTGCTGCAAAAAAACCCTCACAAACACTGCAGCAAAAAGGGATGGATGTATTTCCAAATTGGAAGCAACAGGCACCAACTAACCTACGCAGTCCAAGCAGTACAGCCAGTAAAAGTAATTACACAATAATGTAATATGTTAAATCCAAAATCAACCGGTTTTCACTGGATGACCTTCAAATTTCTAAAAGCAACCTGCAAACGAAGAAGGTTGTACACAGAGTCTTATACAAAGACTGAAAGAGGAAAAACATTACTCCCTTACTATTATTAATCCTTATTTATTTAAAGAAGTAATGTATTTACTCAGTTAGTATTTATACTGCAAGATTGGGAAGTTTTTACGGACTCTTTGCATCCTTTATCCAGTTTATTTTAGTTGCAGTATTTAAACCTCTCCGTGTTTGTTCAGAGTAAGCATGGATTTTCATAAGGTGTTTTTGATGCGGGCTTGTACAGCAAGAAATGAGGAGTATTTGGGATGAATTCCTGTAGCATACCACAGTTTATTAAAACTGTGGAGAAACAAACAGGGGAAAGAGACTTTTGACAAAGGCAGGCAAGCCCCAAAATGAGAGGAAGAGATGCAGCCAGGCAGCTGGCCTGTCCTCCCTCTCGTTCAAATGGTGTATTTGGAGAACATGGTGTCCTCTTCCTCTTATGGACTGTGTCACCTTACCTTCTTTCCTACCTCCCTAGGATCTGGTACCTCATAAGCTATGTGTAGAAACACATGTGGTGAGTAATAAAAGGTTAATGAAAAAATTCCTCCTTTTACTGAGTTTCAAAGCATCTTCTTTTTGCCAAGGTCAAGAGCAACACTCCAGACTTCAAAAGAGACAACCTTGTTTTCTACATTTTTAACTAAAAGCCCAGGCCAAATATCTATCCTATCTATGTGTGACAGGAGAATAAAGTCAGGAAAACAAGCTGGAACAAGTTACTTTTTAGGTGATGACTAGGGGGGCAAGGGGGGAAAAAGGAGGTTAAAGAGAATAAAAGTTTCAAACCATCCTTAAACAAACATGTCAATAGGATATTTTTGTGCAAGTTATTTAGGAAAAAAACACCAACCAACCAACCACCCAAACTCAGACTGTTCTAGTTACACTTGCAAGGTGAGGCTCTTACACACACAGAGCAAGACTTTCTGTACAGCTCTGACCACTGTTGTCATCTGCTGCAGCCTTCTCCTAGTCAAGGGCACCCGTAGGTTTGACTTTCATCCATCTGCAATCTCCACAGCACGTGCAGGAGGTTTGTTTCTGAGATACTGACATCAGGATCTTCAGCATAAACCAGCCAAAAATTTTAGAAGTCCAGTTTCAAATAAAAGCTCGAATTAACCACAGGTAAAAGGGATGCACGCACAGAAGTGACTGTGCCCAATGACAACAGTCGCCTGTGCACAGACTGCACAAACCTCTCATCAATCCGTTTTCTCTTACCTAGGTAACTACAGCAACTATGTACTACCTAGGTGAATGCAGCATTGCATTGCCTTTATTTCTCCATCCTGACACTACAGCGCCTTCTCATGCAAACACCCTGCAGCCAAAATCCTATCCCCAAACCAAAGGCATAAAATCTAACATCTGCTATCTCCATTATTCTACAATTTCGTCCCTTCTTATTAATTTGCAGTTATCTTACAATAGACACAGCTCTTTGTCAGTAAGGATGCTAGCTGTCGTCTAGCATACCTTCCACAAAAAGAAAATAAATTAAAAAAAAAGAAAAAAAAAAGAAAAGGAAAAAAAAAGAAAAGAAAATAGAAGAAAAAAAAGAAAAGGAAAAAAAAAGAAAAAAAAAGAAAAAAAAAGAAAAGAAAAAAAAAAAAAGAAGTTGAGGGTGGGGGTGGAGGAGGGAGCTGGGGGCAGGAGGCCTGCATGTTCTTCCAGTAGTTTTTTGTGTTAAGATGATTGAAAATGACAGAGAAGAGTGGCAGTTCCCTCTAGAAAATCCAGACTTGATCCCGGAATACAGCTGCCAGGTATCAAGCCGTCACAGTTTTACTTCTTTAAAAGCTACTGTTTATCTGCACACTCAGAAAGGCCTGGCTCCCACTGTGCCATGCGTGAGGCTGGGCAGAGCTGCCACACGGAGTGCCCCAACCAGGCCATCATCTGTTTCTTTGGTTCTCCAAAAAGAAACAAACTACACTAGGACAACACAACAGGAAAACCTTGATATCCTCTAAACCAGTAATGAAAAATAGTGAAGTAATCATATGTGACAGGTTTTTCAGTACTATTCAGCAACTTGCATTTTAACAGCACCCAGAAACAATGCATATGCCATGGAAATGCATCGTTAGGCACACTGGAAGTTCTCTTTCCAGGCCAGAAATACAGTTACTTGACTGTGTTTTGTAGACATTGTTTAGTTTCTCAAGATACTGGGACTGTGTTGTTTGGTCCATTGTCCTCCTTAAGTGTAATCACTACAGACACAGATTCAGGAGTAAATATACTTCCCAGCTTGGGACCCTGAAATCCATGAACTCCTGCATTTCATGTATCAGCTGCTCTGGGAGAATAGCTGGATGGACTTTTAAACTGAAATGCTCTGTTCTCAGAAGGATTGAGGCCTGAGCATGGACTGTTCTAGTTCAATTTGTCCTGGAATTTATTTAAATCAGCATGTTCTTATTCAAAGCTTTTTGTACTTCTTTTCACTGACAATTTGATAAAGTGTGCAGGACTTTCCTTTTTGCAGCAAGCATTTTTAAAATGCACTTCAAAGGTAATTTTTAAATTGCACTTTACTGTTTTTATAATGTGTACAAAGAATGTCTTAGCAATAACTGCAATTGAAACCAAGACCTCACCTGAACGCTGCAAAATAAATAGATTCAGTCATTATATAGGTTGCTCTGTTTCTGGATGCTGAAATGGACTGATCAACTAAATTCCCAAAACAACAGCTGAATGCATTCATCATGATTTTAAAAGGACTCCACCCTCGTAATTACGCCAAGTGAAAAATACTTTCAAGTTGCCTGTAAAATGGAGGAAGGGGGGCTTGGGGGGGACAGATTGTGTATAAGCTGAGGAATTTCCCAAATCTTATCTCACACCAAACTATATATAGTTTGATTGTATTTTTTTAATAATACTAGAAATGTTTTACTTATTTAAATGGTAGCCTGAAACAGTATGTTGGAAACAAAGAGAGCAACAGAGGTGCCATCTCAGCAACTCCGTTGATGCCCTGGTGTCTCAACCTGAGACAAGACAACTACCTGAACTTAGGTATGTCTAAAAGGGGGTGTCACCATCTGTGAGAGAACAAGGGTGTTAAAATAGGTATTAATGCAAACTGTAGATGTAATTTTCTTGTTTGGAAAGACAAGGGACTATCCAACCTACTTCATAAAGCTTGGTGTAAACTAAATATACCGTAACTCTATGTGCCTATTTATTTAGACATTACAAAACCTGTCTGCCATCTTCCCTCTGCTTCCCTTTTTTAAGCAGAACTGGATGTAGCTCAGTGACACTTTGATAATCTTTAGTAAGAAATACATAATTTGATACAGAAGTATTTATTAATCTTTGCATCCAGCTAAAGCTTGAAGTCTGGATTTTTTAGCACCAAGTTACATATGAAATGTTGACTTAATTTAAATGACAGAATAATGATGGAAACTAGAGAAAAAGAATTATCCTGGATACATCACCAACATATTGAAAAGTATAGTATGCTAAATGATTATGAAGGAAAGTGCTTGACAAGGCTAGGAGCTAGACTGACGTAATTTCTTTCACTGCAAATTCATTCCAATGGCTTCTATGATTAAAAAAGAAAATACTATGGTATGTGCATATAACATATATGTATGTGTATATCTGTATGCATATATATACAATATATATACATGACTTTTTTCCAGCTGAGTCAACAAATATTTAAAAATTCATTTTCTGTGACAGAAATATACAACCTCATTAGAAATCTGATTAAACAGGAATAGTAACTACACAGAAAGGAGTAATTTCTAAATAGATATCAGGGATCTTGCAACCTCAAACACTGGAGAACTAACTCTTACCCACTACAGTGACTAAGTTGCAGTCAAACTGCAAATAGAAATAGTCTCCCAGTTCATAAGACAGCATGAAATGTGAAAGTGAAACACCAAAAGGATGGTCCAAATCCGACATGGTAAAGAAGCCATCCTCTGTTTTGCCTCTTTACAGAGAGATAAAGTGTCCAGAGGTAATGTCACTAGCATGATTGGAAGATATATCCCACTATTTTTATGGCTTAAAAATGATTAACATACAACAGCAGATCAGAGTTACGGCAGTTTGCTGCAAAACATCTTCTGAGCCACAGTGAGAGATTTAGCAACTATCAGAGTGATACAGCATGAGTCCACCATTAACAAAACAGAGGACAGCAGGCACTGCAATCTTTACCACATTTCAAATTAGTATGTGTTTTAAAGTGAAAATATGGGACTTCAACTTGGATATATTTAGAAAGGATGATCCCTGGGAAAGAATCAGAATGGGATTAATTCACATTGACTAAACCACTTTTTTGATTATATGAGACATCTGGCTATCATACTTAAGAAAGAAATTATGACAAAGAGGCAAAAACCAAGTTATATCATTAAACAGTAATTACTGGTAACAATTGATGAGGGAGAGGTGGAGAACAGGGATATCTCTTAAAATTCCCTGCAACTAATTGTTCCCAGTTACTAAGGAAAAAACTCAAGCCTCCACAAAAAACAAACAAACAAACAAACCACCAAACAATTCCAACTGCCTTTTTTTCCTAACCATTTGATTGGTGGGAATCTGAGTATGTACTAAGATGACCTACAAATATATTCCAAAACTTAAGTAGAGGGATTAACTTGTTATTTCAGAGAAAAAACATTTAGACATATATTATATGGTACTCAGCACATGTCTTGTCATAAAGTAACTTTCTCCCTGTCATAATTTTGAAAGACTTCAAAATGTACACCCTATGATTTCCCTCACTATAAGAAATGTAGTTTTAGATGATATTACACCTCAGAAGTGTTCGGCAGAGATATGCCAACAGGTATATTTACCTACTTAGCTGGTTTCATTAAAGATTTTCTGAAGATCTTCCTTCTGCTCTAGTGTTAATACCAGTACCCCATACAGAATTACTTTGGTCAGTCCAGTTCTCTTAAATTCAGCAAAACATTCTGTTTTAAAAATAAATAAATCTGCCTGAAGAATTCAAATCTACTTTTTAAGAACATTCTCACTTGGTGATAACATTTTCTGATAACATAAAAAGCAAGCACTTAAAGGTGGTAATCTACACATTTACCTCCCTAAACTGCTTTTAATGAAAGCAACAGAGGTTTTCCCAGTGAGATTTTACCACAAGTACCTGTGAACAGGGAGCTGTGATGCTGAGCAGAAGGGTAGCTTAAGCCAGCAGTTACCATAGATCCTGAAAAACTTTTCTTTAGGAAAGCCTGTAAGTTTGTCATGACAACTCTTCTTCCCCTTGCCCCAGCTAACTTCTTGGCATTCCACCTCAGTCTGAAGGGAAGAGCTTTCAGTTCCCACACGGAACTACTGTAATTAATTTTTACCTAGGTGTATTTTAGAAACACTGAAGAAAAGGCAATAAAAAAATGTGTCCAAACAGCTATAGCAAAGTATCTTGAAGAACATGTGGTTTTGTGCCTCCTTCTCAGTAAAAGCTCTTACAATAAGATTCTAGTAGTTTCCTTGCCCTAAATTTAAAGGTTCCAATTCTTGAGTTTGATATAATTTCTCTCCCAGTGCCTTCGGTATCATTTGAGAGATGAACCCTACAAGTTTCTTCCAATTGTTTAATGCCATCAACAGTAAACTCACATACTACACATATCAAACAGTTCCTTTCTTTCCTTAATGCTCTTCAATAATTTATAGACAGCTGTTTCTGTCTTAGCCTACGTGTACCTAAGCTATATATATTAAGCCCTCACAAACTAGTCCCAGCATCCCCTCTAGCACAGGGTCAGTTTTGTATGCAAGAATGCAGGCGTTACTGTCCTGGCACTGAGATACTAGGAAGCATCTGGGCAAGATGTGCAAGGTGATCTTGAGTACTGTTGCATGCAATCATACTTCATTCTTGGGTAGGTCAGAGACGTTTCACTTCCGAGTGAAATTCACTGGCAGCTATTTCTAGGATTCTTTTTAATACTTTCTCAAGGCTTCAATTACATACGGCTTGAGCTAGTATCTCCTTTTTAGAATTTGTTACGGTTATGTTCCCAGAAGTTCATTAGCAGTAGCAGCACTATATCTAAAAGCACCTGTTAATAAATTGTGTATCTCTAACTTACAAATTTTGGACCTAAGCCCTTGACTCTTGTGGAGAAACACACAATGACACAGGTGATGACTACATGTTTTCATGTGCCGTTACAAACAAGCCTTTTTACAACGCTGGATACTTCCAGGAATTTTCTTTGAAACTCAAGACAGCTATTGCTGTATATTAAAAGCCATAGCTATTACTAAAATACATGTTTTTAACAGGCTGAAGTACACTTCCATCAGTCAGATGCTAACCATCTCCACGATTAATTACTGAAATGTTTCATCAACATTTAACTCTTTAAGACTTTGATAATTGCCCATTTTAGAAGCATTTAACTCTTGGGAGCCAATACTTTGACTAAGAATGAACCAATTCACGGAAGCAAGCTGTAAGGAGTACAAATGACTCATAAGTATATATGCTATTCCTCACTCCTGTGTTCTCCATAAGCTGGTCATTTTCCTCCCTTGTCAGTTTACACTTCTTCCTCTCCTGGACAGCTTTCAACTATGTGACAATGAAGAAATCGAACACCAAAATAGCAGCAGCTACATATCCTCTGCATGACAGTGTAATTTCTTCTGCCTTCAGGCAGTGTCTAGCACTGAAATCATAGCCTGTTTACTTCTAGCTGGTGCTATATTACACCAAAGACTTAACTCTTGCTTATATAAAACTTGCACAAAGACCAATTTACTCACAATGGTCCTATTTAGAGTTTAGAGTCCCAGCCAGCAGTTCCTTTTACAGCCAAGGCAGTGGCAGTAGTTGGAAAGAGCCCTAGTTCTCATGCAGAGGTACAGAGGAGCTAAAGCCCTACTGCTACTTGTATCCCTTAAATAAGTAACGAGCAAGCAAATACATACGTACATTCACACTTTTTGGTTTGGAACCTGTTTAGAATGGCCACAAGTTTAATATTTCAAAAGATATTATCTTCAAGACTTTTAAAAATAGTTTTTATACCTGAATCCTGGTGTATTTAAAACATATCTTCCATAAGTTAATTGAAAAGTAAATGCTTGCCTGAAGGGGTCTCGGAATTGATACTTCTGTTCTCATCTGAACTGGGATGCATAGATTCTGATAACCATGAGAACCAAAGGAGGGGAACTTGAACTAAAATGAGCAAAAGAAAATGCAGCGATAGATACTGTGACTTCACAAAGAGGAATGAAAGTAAATTATTAGCTACATAAATTTACAAGCATCTGCAGAGTCGCAAGGTATTAGCAGACAGCATTGGAGAGCTGAAAGGACAACAGCATTCATGCAAGAGTGAGTAGGTCTGAAGAGCAGCACTCTATATGCACTGCTGCCTATACAGTTCAGCAGACATGAGCAGCTTTGCCAATGCCCATCTAGCTGTACATCACACATCCAGATGAAGTTGCTAGTGACTACCTGCATGGTACTACCCATCACCAAGCATGGAAGATTTTCACATAGTAATTCTTTAGCCAAAATGGTTCTTTCTAAACAAATTTTTCAGGTACGTCTGCAACAGTAAATTAAGCATATCTACAAGTATATTCCAGGGAACTAAGGCCAACTGGTACAAAATGACATGTGTCTGGGGTGGTAAACTCCCCTAGTCTGCAGAAGAGTGGCCTCATGGTAACTGCCTTTTGGGAATGAACCCTGGAACACTGACTACCAAACAGTGTCCAGGAATTAGCTCACTGGTTTTGGCATAGAGTTAATCAGGATATTTTTCTGTGAAACTTTTAACTTGGACATTGCTAAGGCAATTCGGAATGTTCCCAGGTCCAGTCTACATCTACACAGAGAGAAACTGCAACCCATCAAACCATCTGCAGCTGGTACAGGGGACACTGTTCAACTTTGTGTTAAATACGAGAAAAAAACCGGAGCCCACAGCTGAGGAAACAGATACCATTTTGTTACTGCAGTGAGAAGGCAAGCAAGGATCTGCATATTAACAACTGTATCTCTGAGGAGAGGGTCTGGTTAAAAACCTAGGTTTTCTCTCCACACAATGCAGAAAAGCAAAGAAGTGACCTATACCCTGTGTTCATAACCTACATGGTCATGATTACTCACTGTCCCACATCAGATGACAGTGTTATCTCGTTTTGGGGAATTTGTCCTATCCTACCCTGTTTCCTGAGCCTCGCAACAGGTCTCATGGACAAGCCAGGGATTAATGATGCCTGGAGTCACTAGCCAGGAACAATTAGGAAATAATCATGACCTTCAAGCTCCTAGACCTGATGAAGCGACAGCTCAGTGAAAGGTGCTCTCCATCACGGAACAAAAGGAAACACAGCTATGATAGACTCAGGTAAAGCATACATTTCACAAAACTCCATTTTTCCTGGATGCATTTCTTCATTCTTCTGTGTACAATCCAGGTATGCAACTTGGACTGTATTTGAAATCATTCCTTAAAGCTGCACTACTTTCATATGTGATATAGTTTATGACAAAGCAGAATAAAGCAGGCGTTTCTGCACCGTTGCGCTACACTACAAAATTCCACTGCCATACTTGGGTAGATCTCTGTTTTGTCATTTGTTATAATATATCCCACACAAAATTGCTTAATTAGCTTCTATAAAATTAATTCTTTATCAAATTTTGCATGCTGGGAGGGTAAATGTCTCTAGCACTTTTTAACTTCTAAAAATGTCCTACAGTGATGCCCTTTATCTGTAATACTGATATAAATAGTGTGCAAAAAACCAATTCTAATTACTAACATCACCTACAATTATTTTATACAAGCATTCTGCTGTTTCTAGCCACTTTAATGAGCATTGCCTCCTAGTAATACTCAACATTTTGAAAATATAGTTTTTACATACTACAATAAACATTATATAGTTACTGTTAAAAAAACTCTTCACCTTCTATAAGTGTAAAATGAAGAAATAACTTCTGTGTATTAAAGTTATCTTGCTTTTATGGCATACTTCCGAGTCCCAGACTAATAAAACACAAGACTCATCTTTTCTTATACTTGGAAATTAGGAACGATTCCATAGCTAGCAAGTGAGTCCTTTAACCCACCTTCTCTATCGAGGAGTGTTGAGAGTGTCTGGACAGAGCACGTGGCGATTGATTGTATATGGTGAAGCTGACTTAGAGCAATACATGTGGGTAAAGGTGCCTCAGGCCTGTTCATCGTGGAGGGAATACAAAAGGAATTCTTAACCTGCTTGTTTTTATAGAAGATTTTCCTAAGTTTTGTCTAATGTTGACTTACATTACCTGTTGATTACAGGTTCTAAGCAGCAATGGAGTTTCAGAAGTTATGTTATGAAATTACTCTAAATAGACTCAAAAACAGATGCTTTCAAAAGTCAGAGCCTATTAAAACTATTACGTTCTAACTCTTCCTGAACAACTTTCTCCTTTGACATCTGCAGCGAACATAAAATCCTGCGAGAACCCTGCGACTCCACGCGTGTCTCACATGGCCATCTCTAACACAGCAAAGTCAGTCTGTTTTAGTCAAAGAATGCAACAAGACTGATCAGACAGCCACTATCAAAAAGTGTTTAACTTCAGAGCTGCAAGCCTAATCTTCTGCTGTCTAGCATGCGCCAATTAAGCACCTATAAAGAAGACACAACTAGATTCACAAAAAATTTCCGTTTCAAATTACTAGGTCACAGAGAGCAAATACCACATATCATCAGGAGTCTCCAATAAAGATGACCTACTGTTTTCCCTATTCATGTTACCACGCTCAGTCTTTCTCAGCCTTATTAGTTTGTGTTTCTAGGAAATATCTAAACCCTTTAAATACATCAAAGCCTAGAAATGTTTTTACCTCCCAATGTCTATTTGGGATTGAAACTGTTCCAGTTTTCATTTTAGTCTTTCTGTTCACTGAAATCTGACACTTGAAGAACAGTTTATAGCAATTTTATAACATTATGCTACTCATGTATTAAACTTGGAATGTGTATTTTTATAGAATAAATTAAAAATTATACAGCATAAAAATTAAGAATAAACAGAGACCGTAGCTTACAAAGTATTACTGCCTACAGCTAGAAGGTTAGGTTGGTAAAATGGAAGTATGATCAGTCTATTCTCTGACATTTTCAGAGATTAATCTCAAATTTCAGGGTGGCGGGGAAAATCAGGGTATTTTTCAGTAATAGAAGATTCATTTCTGTATTAAAAAAAAATCCTATTTTAATATAAACACACAATTCTAAGATTTTCATTTTTCTTTATATTAGAAAAACTATTTTCTGTATTTGAATGTGTCTTAAGCATAAGACAAGGATGCCATTCCTCAGGTTTGGGTCTAGCTATTTTAAGTTCTGTGCTGAAGCACTGCTTTAGTGAAACAAAGGTGGTGATAAAATTCACATAAATTGTAAAATACCACAACAACCGAAGTTCCTGTATTAAGACCACCTTCTCAGTGAGTCTTCCTTCTGCTGGGTCACAGGACTCAGTAATTAACATCCAGACCCTGACACTGAGTAAAGCCTCAGCTTTCATCTACTTCAGCTGACCTCTTCAAAGCTTCACTATAAGATTTACTTGCACTAATTAACAGAGATGAGAGTCAATTAGCTATTTTCAGGCTGCCCATCACATCACAAGGCACCTATGTTTGCAGTGATGCTGCATGACAGCAAACTAGATCAATTAACGTAACACAACACTCGTTTTCTTCTCTAAATGAGCATCTCCAGATTTTGGTCACCTGTGCAAATATTGTCAAGACAGCACAGCCCAGCACAAGCCCAGTAACACTACAACTCCTTACAAACAAAAAGTACTGGTTTTTTCTAAATGTAACAACAAATTCCCCAAAGGACCAAGAAAAATAGTAATAAAAACCTCCCAACTTAACAGCGTTCTTTTAACATTCCAAAATTAAGGATCAATCTTTCTGTGTAGTTGCTTTTCCAATGACCCAGGACACTCCAGGAGGCATTTAGAATTGAGTAATAGAATAAATAACATTTTCATGCTGCAGTCTCTCAGTAGAACGCATCTTCATCTGGAAGCAAGGCTGGACAGCTGTAGCAAGCACGGTACCAAGCCCTGCATTCAGACCACTGAAGAGTTTCACTTTGCAACTGAAGCAGTACAAGTGCTGAGCTGGCACAGCCATTCATTTACCAGTTCTACACTTTGCAGAACATTCGTTTCTTTGAATACACCGTAATCTTCTGTTCTCTGTTAATTACAGGCTCAGCCACCAGTAATAGAAAAAGTCTTTAGATAGTATGCACTAAAACTAACAACATGAATTAATGGTGACTCCATCTTTCAGCTGAGCCAGGACAAGCCTAAATAAATGTGACAATATGCACAGAAATACAATCCCAAATTTTAGTATGCATTTTGTGCTAGTACATCACAATGACCATTACATAGGTATCTCTAAAATCTACTTTGAAGGCAGATTCAAGCTTCCTTTCCCTGGCATTTGACCACGTAGAGCTAATTCGCAACTTCAGATCACAAGGACAGTACCTGCAGTGGCATGCTGAGTGCGAGGACATCCCAAGTTCAGTGCCACACCAACATGACTGGTCTGCTGAGACTACAGTCACAGCCTTCCTGCAGCTGCCTAGGAAATACTGTGCAGACAGACTTCTCATCTTTGGCTGATTTTACACATTATTTCATATTAGATATTTTCAGATCTCAACTTTTCTTTGGCGGGATACTGAAAACTAGTTACTGCTCGATTCTGCCTGCTTTTTATTTTGTGAGCTTTACATCATGTTGAAGTAAAGCTAACTCACATTCTGCATTTTCTATACCATCTCAGGTTCTCTTACAAGTGAGGCACAGTCAAATTTTCAAACAGCAGAAAAACTCTGAGATGTCACAAAACCACTGCTTCAATCAATGAGATTGAGTTCACAGAACTATTACTCAAGGTGTTGTGGATGTGAAAATCACTTGTATAATTTTTTATTCAATAAAGGTAATTAGGATTTTTTCTGCTGTTATTAAGGTACATGCATATCTGAGTAATTATGATCAATATGAACATTACATTAACATAGGCACAGTCATATATAAAAATTCTAAATGAAGCCAAACTGATCATGATGCAGATTGAGTAATGTATGAGAGGAATCTAGCCAAAGCAAATGAAGGGCTGCATGAGGTGTGATGCCTCCAGTCACAATAATGGCTTCTGAAAGGAGTAAGATGAATCTTACCAAGCTCCAAACTGCCTACCAGCTTCACAGCTCAGGTAGGAGCAGATGATTATGTGGAGCCTGCTAGGCTGACCAATGCATTCCTCATCTCCTGCAGGCAACAGCAATTCCTGTTTCAGATCGGACAACTGATGAAGCTACACCTTTGAAAGTAGTTTTCTCTCTTGATCTGATTAGGTTGATTAATCCAGGGTACTTGGGAAACATTACATTCATATAGAAACATTTCCATATTTTGTCTTCCTAACCAAGACTTGTTCCGAGATCATATGCTTGGTCTCACTATTTCAGAACCGACAGTAAGGCAGCTCACAACTACACCTCTGTCCCTTCCTTTCTTACGACTAAGCTCAAAACGAGTGGACAGCTCACTGAAGATTTCTGTCCTAGGAAGCACGATTAAAGATATCCTTAGATAAATGTAAAATAGAAGTAAACATATTTTTAAAAGAAATAAGACTGAGGCCACGCAAATCAAGACTGGCTAAAGAAAGGGCATTTTTCTTAAAATTAAAAAAAAATAAATAATCCACCCCTCATTAAGGACCTTTTAAAACTCAACTATCTTATTAATTGACTCTAAACTTGGTCGCGTCCTGTTCTCCAGAAAAATTAATTTTCAAACCCCATCTTGAACAAAAGATTCTGGGCTGCTTCTTATTTGAATTACCTGCTTGGTTTGGTCATGTACACACTTGTGCACCATCTAATTTTTTACATCTACAGAAAGCCAAGAACCCCAAAACCCACTGCCAAATAAGCCCAGGTTGTGTGAAGATCACCACAGTGTGGGAGAGAGGACAGCCAAAATACTTCTTTCCAAGGCTTTCAACTCTCCTGGACAGCAAAGAGCTGCACAGCTTGTCTTGCACTTTCTATTTTAATAAACAACTTCATACTTAAGTAGATTTTCTCCTAATTAATGGAAGTAACCGTATACATACCCACATATTGGGTATAAAGCTAGACTACTTAATACTTTCAGCAAAGATTATTAGCTTCTAGTAGTGTTTTCTTCACAGTAATAGAGCTCATTACAAACACTTGCATTTTACAATACTGAAAATAAAGAATTAGGCTGGCAAAACTCTTCAGAAATCTGAAGAATTTGTAAAACATTCTCTAAAAGATTTTTTGTTTAGTCCCCAACAAGATTTTTCTCTATACCTCCGAAACATCTGCCCACTCCCCACGTTGACACAT
Source organism: Laterallus jamaicensis coturniculus (assembly GCA_022605575.1). Classification (NCBI taxonomy): domain Eukaryota; kingdom Metazoa; phylum Chordata; class Aves; order Gruiformes; family Rallidae; genus Laterallus; species Laterallus jamaicensis. Next base: position 3,925,478 of record JAKCOX010000024.1, on the reverse strand, counting down.
ACTGCATCTCCACAAAACCTGCCAAAGCAGCAGCACTGCAGCAGGCTCTCACAGAAAGGAGACAGCCAGAACAGCCAAGCAACTATGCAGAAGTTCTCCTTCATAAAGCGGTGCTACTTTGGTGTTGATACTGACCTTCACTGAGCACAGAATATTCCTTCTGCAAATAAAGAAAATTATTTAATAAATATGGGAATAGCGTATAATAAAAAGGATGTGGAAGAGAAGAAAAGACATAGGAACACAGTGAGAGAACCACCAGGTCTGAAAAATCCTACCTCCTGTCTTATTTGCTATAAAACCAAATGAAAAGCAGAAGAACAGAGACAGATTGGGTTTTGGTGATTTCCACACACAAACCCCCCCCCCCCCACTCCATGTCAGTGCACTGTGAAAGAAGTCAAAGATCATACAGAAATTAAGCTAACCATACTTCCTCAAAACATTTACCCTTGGCCTTGATCACTGGACCCCTCAGCCCATTTCTGTATCCCACCCTTACTCTTGCAAGGGAATCTAAGCAGAGAGACTTTCTCACACCCAGTCAGGTGCTGCTTCTCTTCTCATCAGAGCTGGGCAGAGCAGGGGAGTCAAGTCAAGCAGCTGCACAACTGCACCAAACCTGATCGACTGATCCCTTCAGAAAGGCTCTTATTCCACCATTTCCTAAAGCCTGAGCCAAAGTCTCATGCATTTTACTTTGTTTTCAGAATCCTTAAAAAATGGCCCTGTTAGAAAGGTATTCATACTGAAAGACATATTTAATCTTACTCTAAAATGAAACTTCTTGATGAGCCAGGTTACATTCACAAGTGTGGAACTCATGATTCTGCTTCCACCAATGATGTCTGCCTTAGTGCAAAAATCTTGCTCAATTTGCACAATCAAACCCTGCAGTACTCCACATTTTACTGAGAAAAAGAAGACATAGAAGAATAGGAGGCCTGTTAACTGGTCCTTCTTTTCCTGGATATTTTCATAACATTTTCTTCTAGATAATCAAAGGGAAATGGATAGTGGATTTTTTTTTTCTTTTTTACCATATTAAAAAGAAAAATACTATAGATTGCCAAATCATTAGAAATCACTAAGAGGAACCATATCAATAGTTTTTTCCCTGAACTGCAATTGTTAGACTAGTACCCCTGCTCTCTCTCTTCCTCTTCTGGTTTTCCCTTTTATTTTATCTGGGATGAGCAGATTAGGTGACTACTCCTCAGGCATTGTCTTAATCCTCTAAAATCTCCTGTGCTTCTCAAGTTCCCCATTCTTCTGAAGCTGCAAAATAGTTTCCTTCTGGATGCCATAATGTTATACAGTTGTTATGGGAGTGACAATGTAATTTTCCCTATCACCAGCTGAAGTTCCAAAAGCTTGAAAACAAACCGCCCAGAACAACAACAATAAAACTCTGCCAAAGACTTATCAGCAGCATTAAGGGGATACTGTTTGGTTGAAAGCAACAGTGTTTGACAATATTGCTAAAATTAAGATTGTTAAATGTCCTGTAAGCAATAACTACTGTAGATAGAAGAGAGAGAGGGGGGGAAAAGATGACTGATCCTCAGATGTGAATGAGGTCTGGGATTTCTGTAATGACTTCTGAGCTATCCTCTCCTTAGTGACCTCTCCTTCATTCAGAGCAGAAAGTTGTTTAGAAACAAGAGGAACCACACAGACTCTGCCCCAAAGGTTGTTGGCTCAACTACACAACCCTGCACTACAACCCATTAAACGCCTGGACTATATGCAAGAAAGAAACATGAACATAGGATTTCTTAGAGAAAATTTGTACCCAACCACTTCAAGCACCTCTCTGTGACATTCACTTCCTGCCACATCTTAAGATGAAGGTATTTCCAAAAAGCATGCCCTTTCCAGTAAAGTAATAGAGGATGACAGTGTCAAAGGTGATGAAGGTCTCCATATATCAAACCGCAGATTTCCTTCTGTGAAATGGTAATTCCCTAAAACCAGCATAAACACCAGACTTGGAGACCAGCATGAACATGTACATTGCAATGAGTCAACTCATTCTTTATGAAAGCATAGATCTTTTCAGCACATGAGAATTCATGCTGGATGTAACAATCTTAGGTTTCTATGATAATCTCAATCTCTTTTACCTCTAGGTATATGAGACCAATTTTTCGTACAATATTATTTGTATATATTTCAATCCTCCTGCCACTTTTTTTTTTTTTTTTTACACTTTTCTAGAAGGATGTTATTATCCAAACATCTGGATCTGTTCGTTTCTCTATAATCTAATGAGAAATATTTTATGGGCTGTATATTCATCTAGAAATATTGTATATGTCTGCAGTTACATATGCTCTATTGAAGGTAAGAGAGAAAAGGATACTGCATATGTTCTTTATACCTGATAGTGTTTTATGTTTCTTATGATAAAGAACAGGACCTGCAAAGTCTACACATATTGTAAAAGCCTGTTTAAAAACTACTCACCTCATGATCTAAACTACTTGCAATAACAGATTATCTGATTAAAGGCTCCTCTAACATAAGTAGATGAATTTATCTTGCCAACAGGCATAAATGAGAGTGCATCTGCAAACTTACAATGTTTATCTATTGGTCTCTTTCACAGCTCAATAACGTGCACTGAAGAAGCATTTTAATAAATTCTTCTGGCTTTTATACTTTGGGGCGGGGGGGGGGGAGGGGGGAGGCGGGAAGAGAGAAGGAGAAAACACAGACATCTCCAGTTTTCGTGTAAGCCAACAATTTAAAAGGGGTCTATTACAGTACACTTGGCTCCTGACGGAACTACTCGAGAACCTGTCATGTGGCATGCCAAGTTCTTTTAAACTCTCTGAACAGGTTTATTATTACTGCTCTACAAAGTCTGCAACAAGTCTTGGCAGACCCACCACTCAACAAGAGGAACACTAGACCAGATGTGTTTAGAATCCAAAAGCACAAAGTTGCCATTTTCCATTTACAAGTCACCTTTAATCTCTTCAACTAACCTTTCAAACTGCAGTCAATCCAGGGTCTTGTCTACTTTAGCGAGATAGATAGATGGAAATGTAATGAGTTCATTCGGACTAACTCTTCACTGGCCGAAACCACTTTTCTTGTACATTAATTAGCCTTTTAGTAAATGTAAAGGAAGACCAACTGCAATGACTAAATGCTGATGGGATGTAAAAATACAGTGCACAGACACACAGTATTTCAGTATTCCACTGCAGCGCTGTCTAGAGGATGTACGCAAACATATGTAAACATACATATCCAGGTTAATTTTTAATGACCTTTTTCCTCTTCCAACCCCACCCCACCCCCGCCCTTTACATCTGCCTACCAGAAAGCATCCGGAATGACAGAACTATCTTGTTAGAAGTGGCTAAGATGTCACTGCTACTGACTAAATTACCAGTGATAAGAATTTTGAAATGCCACAATCACTGATATACAGATGTCCATGCAATATATACATGTAGTACCATCTACTGAGCTCGGGGGCTTTTTTAAGAGTTTCTGGCTCCCAGACTTGGGACAGAAACACATTAAGAAAGAAAATTAAATACCAAGACACTGGAGCATAATTCTGCAGCAAACAGTGACAGTGTTAGCAAATTCGGGACATAAGTAATCAGAGCCAAAAAAAGTTCATAAGAGCTGTGTGTGTCAGTGGCTTGTGGAGGCTGAAGGCTTCTCAGAGGTTTAAAATGCAAGCTAAAGTAAGAGCAATGGAAAATATCACAGTATTTCAAAGTGCAAGCATCAATATGTATTTTAAGATTACATTAGCATTTTCTAAAGAGAAAACACACACTTTCTCACCTGGAATTCTTTACAAAGATCCTGTTCTAGAAACTGAAACAATCATGTAAGAAAGTTTACATTTCACTAAATTATTATAGAGCTGTGGTAAAGTACTACGCCAAATGCAGATTAATAAAGGAGTGAATTAACCCCTGCCTAAAGGAATATCACAGGTGACATTGTTTTTTGGTGATACATGTGGGGGTTTTTTTAAAGGGGGTTGAGGGAGGTTCACACCCATTGTTTTCCTAAGGTTTAGAACAAAGGGCAAAACACCAAGAATCAATGAGAGAGAAAAATGACCTGAAAATTCTAAGATAATTTCCTGACCATAGAGTATCTAAATTTCCAAAAATGTCATTTTACTTTACTGAAGAAAATTTGCATTACAAGGAATAACTGTTGAAATAATTGTTCTCTTTCAGGGAGCAGAGAGTCACGCACCATGCAAGTTTCTGGTTGGTAATGGAGTACTAAGATTCCACACTGCTTCTCAAGAGCAAAAAACTGCACCTTCATCAAGAACAGACATTTCTTCAGAAAATGTGCTTCCCCGTATTTTGTGTGATACTAGTTTTCATTAGACAAATAAACATTATATAACTTTTAAAATTAGACAAAAATTGTGTACTTTAGGAGACAGCTCAGTATGATGATCACTTCCCAGAAGCAGCTGAGAACGTACTAGAGACCGTGGATTTTGGTGTTTGGTTTGTTTGCTTTGAAACAGCAGAGACCCTAGTAGAGAAGCTGCAGCATGGTTTAGTGAGCACAGATGTTTAAACAGCGTGGAAGAATGTTAACCCATGATCAACAAGCATTTTTAACTAAAACCCAAGGAACTTCAGAAGATCTCAAACTGTTTACCAGCACCCAAACTTCCCAAACTTACATCCAGCACTTGCATAAGCGTCCTCTGTCAAACCACGTCTAGATGTCCTGCATCTCTGGTAACATCTTACATCAGTGAGTTAGTATCTTCATTTAGATTGTATGCACTGGTCAGAGAGATAAGTTGCAATCTTACAGTTTAAAACAGAAAGCTTACAAATTAGGAGCATGCTCCAACAAACTTGGGAGGATCTTTCCATCACTTCAGTGACTATGGTTTCTAACCATATGGTACTAAAAACTTTTCCACATTACTGTGTTGAGCATGGTAACCCAATTTCAGACCATGATGTAGGTGTTCTACCTCTTTCCTTGCACAAACCAAGATGAGTTGCTCAAATCTGAATGACTTAATGGAAATAACCATCATACAGCTGGCCCTCTCAACAGCTTATATACACCTATTCACATCTTAATGATGAAGAACAGTAGTAAAGGTCATGACTGAGACCTCCCAGGATGATGAAGAGCTGCTAATCGTGCCACAAGTTATGCAACTGCTTTTGGGGAGGGGGAAGGGACGGGATGGGGGAAGTTCAAAAACTAAAGCAGACTGCTACAAAGAGAGGCCTATGTACAACAGATAGCTATCTATATAACTGTAGGGATAAATACATACCTGTATGCACAGGAACGTCAGACAGAGCCAGACACCCTTCTCCTCGGGGGAAACTCAGAACCATGAGATACTATGTGCATTTTGCTCTACATGACCACCACACACCTCCCAACATACCTCCAAGGTGAAGGCTGGGGTCTGACTCAGAGATTGATGAAAGCTAGATTATCTGTGTTAATATTCTGGTAACATAATGTCAGAGGGGTGAAAGGATAGGCGTATAGGAAGTGAAGGAGGAATATTTCTGTCTATCAGGGCTTCTTTTGCAAACAAAATTTTGGGAAAGAGACCTCCTTGGACAGAAACTCTTTTTGCACAGAAATTTTTCCATTCAGGTCATGTAATACAAATAATCAATAAATAACTTTCTGAAGACAGTTGAAGAACAAACACCCAGTGCAAAACATGCCATAAAATGGGAGCTGTTTCTTCCGATGATATGATGAAATACTCCAAATGACACAAATGTCCTCCTACAACTCCTTCTGAACTTAATGCCAGGACATGTTTGGTTACTACTTGTCAAGTTAAGTTCATTTTCTCCTTTCAACAAGCACCTCATATAAAAAAAATCCTTATTAATTAATGTTATTATTCCATAGCAACTTCCTTTAGACTGTCACAACAAAGATCTGTCCCATCATAATGAGATTACGTAAAATACGCTTCCTCCTTAGTTGTATAACACCACCTTTACATTTAGCTGCTCCTACCCATTGACTGAACATGCATGTCTGTTGGACAACCAAAAATCTGAAGTTGCTTTCCTCAGTTTAAGAAAGCTGCTTTTATGGTCCTGCTGCTCCTGAACTCCTTAAAGGACTTATTAGCATTATTCAAAGAGATAGTTGATAAAGAACATTTAACTGTTTAACAATACTCAACAGACAGTTGATTATAGAAAGACATGTCAGTGCACATATGGCAGGCAGATAAATTATGCACATCTGGATTACTTTTGGCAAGAAACACAGCTAAGTGTCTAACGCCAAGTTTAGCAATCTGTCACTATCAATATGTGCATTTATTTAAAAGACGTCAAGGATTCAAAGTCATATTTTCTATTTCTTCATAAATGTTCCAGCGCTTCATGAGACGGCAAAGCAGGTGACAAAACACACTGCTTAAATTGCCAAAGGCTGCATAAACAGGGATAATTTTGAACTCCCCATGCATACAGGACTAGCCAAATTTTCAAGTCAACTCTATTCTTCATTATTTATAATAATAAAATAATTATGTATGTAGACATGTAATCAAGTTCTGAATAGCCATCCTAAAAAAAATTGCTGAAAAAGTTATTAGTGAAGTTCGAAGAAAATTTAAAAAACTGAATTATCAGAAAAGGTGTAATTACAACCTCATTTGTAACAGTAATTACTTATTTTTAGCGATAATGAGAAAACATGCGACCCCATATCTAACTTTCACAAAAGAACACATTAGTGGTGGGTAGAGGTTACAAGATCTTGAAAGGCAAGAGTAAAACTGAAGGTCAAGAAGTCATGCTTGTTCTTAATTTAAACCTAATAGAAGTAAATAAAACAGAAAAACTCCAGTAGATATACTTAGTATTCACCACAGACACCAACAGTTACAAAAAAGCACATCAGGTGATTAGAAAGCCAGTGCTATTTTTCTTGAAAGAACAGAGAGCATGACCAAGAAGACTTTTATAAATCCAGAAGTATTTAAAAGATCTGAAAGTCAAAATCAGAACTTGTGGCAAAAAGCATTAAATCCATTCAGCTCACACTAAATAGAGGGGTGAAGGGAAAGTGGAGGAACAGTATTAACACTGCCTATCATTTTACATGTAAAAATGCTACAAAAACATCTTGCAAGAGTTCAAAGACTGCCCATTGCTTAAAAGAGGGGGAAACCCCTTTTGGCTGACACAACTGTGTCTTTGCCATAAGAAACTCCATTCAGCCTTAGCTGAAGGATCATATTAGATCCAGCCATAGCCCCCTTAGGATGAGTATTTCTGAGGGGAACAAAACCTCATTCTGTCTCATTTATGCTGGCTAGATGTGCCAAGAGAAAACATTAAGCCTGCATAGGTAAATTAGTAACTCTTAGATTCAAATGTTTGACTTCATTAAGGAAAGTTAATTTTTCTATGGTTTGTATGCTACAAAGTAATTCCTTTTCATACTCGCATTAGTATACATTACATGAACTACAGAAAGTTTAATTATATTCCTAAGAAACGGAACTTGAGAGATACAGTAATATTTATTCCAAATACTTAATCAAAGTTACTATAATATTTGCCATATTAAAATAAAACCACTTCAGAATCTATTTCTGAACCTAAAACCATGGCATGCTTTCTATAGAAGTGGCCACCATTTACCTTTTATTTCACACATGCAGAGATGCAAATAACTAGCCATAACATTTTCCACTTTAAAATAAGGAATTGATTCACTATCTTATTGAACACTAAATCTGAAGCTGTGACTGAGCTTCAGATGTGAACCTAGGCAAACATGAAAAATAAACTGGCAAAGAGACAGTGGAATTATTTTCCTTCTCGATGGATGATTTCTCCTCTGCTAGAAGAAAACGTATTACCCTGCTGGGACTGAGGACAACAGATTTCATACCAGTCCCAGGACAAACACACCAGGCAGCACAAATTCACATGGGTCCTTGAGAAATTAACTTAAAATGGCTTTTTGTTTGTTTGTTTTTTCCTGCGGGTTCACTTCTTAGTGGACCGTGGTACCTGTTTCTCACCATAAATAATGTATTTCTCCCGTCTCCGGTATCCTTAAAATCCTCACTTTTCTTCACAAGTGTTTAAAGTAAACATGCAAAATTTGGTAAAAGCATTTCCCACAACAAAAGAAGGACTTGAGCAATTCTCACTGGCATGTATACGACAGTATTTTGAGCAGATTATTAATTAAATTGAGTTGGAAAAAATCTCCTGAGAAAAGGGTAAGTGCACAGGGTTTCTTATGAGGACAAAATTCTTAAACAGCACTGAAATGGGTAAACAACAAGCTGAGGAGTGCCACAGGTTAGGTACAATATAAACTGACTATACAGTGTACACTCCCTATTGGGCACTTGACATGAATTACTTATGTACCCACTAAAATGAACAGACAGGGAACTCAGTAAATTCAGCTGCACTACGTTTTATTTTATAATGCCCTTGGTAGAGTCACTATAGTTCTATACGGTACAGTGACTTCTCCATTGCGCTAACTTGTTCAGACTCCATCGGCCTCACCTCGGTGTCTAGATACACTGCGATGTCCTGAACATTGAACTCTCTACCAGCAGAGGGGGACCTCTATTGTGATTTCTTTCCTTCGATCCACTCCAGAGGCAGCCTTCTAAATTCATTATTTAGCTTCTAATGAATTTCTTTTATAAACCTCATATATAGGATTAGGCAAATAATTCTATTTCCCATGGACGTTCAGGACAGAAAACTAATACTGGATGATTGCTCTTGTTGCTTTGATCACACCACAAGACAGTATTTCTAAAGCTACTTCTAAAATTGCAAAGTATACCAGCATGACTGTATGTTAAAGGAACTGTACATACTCAGGTTTTTCTAGACCCTTGTTTTAAATAACCTCTCATCAGTAACAGAACTCATTTTACTATCATGATCCTTGGAATTTTGTTTTTCCATCACAGAAATCAACATTTCTTTCAGCTGTTACTCAAGACTACAGATTGTCATTATCATCCAAGGAGATTTCTAAGACTTTTCTATATAGACATAGGCAGAGTGCAGAATTCATGTATTTCCACAGTCAACTGTAGACTTGTGCCGCAAGTCCATAGCAAAGACAAGAAATGAACCTGTATTTCCTAACATCTCAATAATTACAATGACTTCTCTCACTGTAGCAGTTATGTCTCATCTCAATTTCTCTCCCTCAGAAGCCCCCCTTGGATTAAAGCAAACTTTCAAATGAAACAACTGATAATTAGCTTGTACAATGACAAATAATAATATTTGTCCAAAATATAAATTCCTTCTGCTCATAGCAACTGGAAAACCGGACAGTGATTTTGCTGGAGCCATTGAGTTGTAAATACATAGAAGCTCCTTATGAATTAAAATATTTTAAGTACACACAGTTTTTATTTCATATGCATTGCGAGATGTCACCCACAAGATGCTCTAGATTTGTGTTTATTAAGTAAGAGTCAAAGATTTAAATCAAGAAACACAAGTCTAATATAATTCAAGAAAAATATCATAAACCTATTCTTCAACTTTTACTTACTGGAGCTATGATAAGAAGTACCCTTAAAAACCCACCCCAGCTAAAGTTCAGTTTTATGCGGTAAAACACTTTTCTCACTACAGGATAAGTGCCACATAAGGGGAAAACAAAAACACAAAAAACAAGCCAAATCCCTGGCTAACTTTGCCAAAATCTGATCTGAGTGCTTAACTGTGCCATTGCGTTGTGCTCAAACAAAACTTTGATCATAAATTCCTTTTCAGAGACCAAAATGAATGACAATAGGAAAGCAGGTTTCTATGGCAGGGCAGCTCTGTTAAAGCTTTCAATAACCATGTCAACTCCCAGGGGCTTTAATTTGCTTCTGTGGTGGCCTTTGTTTTTATCTTTAAAGAATTCAGTAACTACATGACACACACGTACCTAATTTTTTTCAGTATTCTTTGGTAAGATTTTAATTGCTCTCAGACACACATTTGTGAGGGGCGACGGAGCAGATTTGCAGAGTACCACGGACAGGTGAGGCTCTGAGCTTCTGACAAGGCATCCCAAACGACAATTTCAATTCTTTTGGGGAAGCAGAACAGGCAAGCACAGCTCTCGTTTTCTGCTTTTTAGCATTCTTCTTCCCATTCAATGCTTCAGTGACGTTAGCTAGCACACCCTGTCTGTAAATATTCTTTTCTCTGCAAAACTAGTTTCATGGGGGTGAAAAGAAAGAAAAGGAATTTTCTAGGACTCTAGCTCGCTTTTCTTCTTCTCTTCATCTTTTCTCCCTTGTTGTTTGTCTGTTAAATTTAAGATGAAAAACTGGGGTCTGCAAAACCAAGCAAAAGATTATTACTGCATGACAAAAACAAACCTTGTCTCTTCTAACAACAGCCTGCCAGCCCCAGACAGATGACAGGAGACATGTGGCTTGGTTCTTCCAAGGCAAAACTTCAGATACTATGTGTAAATAATAATGTTTCCCTAGTGCTATGAAATACAAAAAAGCTGATATGGCTCTAAAATACAGCACAGTAAAACCTTGAGGGATCCAGTACCCAGCACACAGTTCACAGGAGAACCAGTATGGGGTAGTTTGAAGGTTTTTGGTACTGATTCATGCTTTGCATATAAAATGACCATGGTTACGTTTTACTTTGGAAATAATCTCTCTTCCTCTGTAGCAACAGTTAAGTATTCTACAAAAAGAGTACATATATAGAAAGCCAATTTAAAATCAGGGAGGCAAGGTGACAAACACAATCTATTTTTTAAAGGGGACTATTTTCAATAGCCACGAAGCAGGAATTTTCTCACTATGAACAGACTTTAATTTTCCTGTTATCACCAGAAGTTATGCCTTTCAGAGTGCTTTCAAGTAAGATAACTATAAATATCACAGTAATGAATAAATGTTCACATCTGTCCCAGCCACAAAAGCTGAAGAGAAGCTGCAGAGAACGCTGCATTTCCCTGTTTCTGAGCACTGCACGAAACAGTCATCTGAGCAAAATCTGAAGGTGCAAGAGAGAAAACTTTGATGGACATAGTCCTGATTCAGATCTATCACTGTTGTAGAGGAAGGGTAGTTGTCCAGAGTGCAGTCAGCTGAAAAATGCTAAATTTGTGGAATCCTGTGGTGTTTTGCAGGACTTCTGGCAGAGTTTTCCTGCATTTCTATAGAACTACATTGGTTTCTTGCTGAGTCTTTTGTGGAGCTCAAGCTGCAAATTCCTTTAATAGGTACAAGATTGCCACACTTTTCAGCAGTAATACTTCATAGCAATCTTCACAAAACTCCCATAAACTTGACTCCTGAAGAGCCTCATCAGTCTAAATTAAGAACAAAGTAACTTTTGAAGCAACAATTAAAGTCCAGAAAAGAGAACTGGGAATCAGATTTAAAACCTTTTCATCTCTGGAAAAATTCAGAATGTTATCAAAAGTTGCAAACAGCTCCACTACACAGACTAGCTGAGTCTACTTCTTTACCTATTAATACAAAATTAAAGACTAGTTATCTACTAGCTCTTAGATTCCGTACATTAACACTTACATTCTGAACATTAGCACCTACATTCTGAATTAATTCTGAAATACTTTCAAATAGGAACAATTTTTTTTGTACACAAGAGGAATTAAAATTCCATTAAGAACAGCCAAGCCAAAGAAGTGCAAACAACTGACATAATCCAAAAAATAACAAATAATTTTGAATCTACCAGGTGGAGAAAATGAATGTGTTCAATGGGTATAGAAGCAAAATGAACACTTTAGAATGGACATTCCACATATGTAAAAATATTTTACAAGAACAGTATTTCTGCATTTTTTAACGGCATAGCTAAATGAACAAGGAAGAAAATGATCACACAGAGAATGTTAAAATCACCATAGATCTAAAAAAACATTAAACTCAGATGGCTTAACCGTTTCTAGATCAGACATCCTTAAGAAGGTAGTGAAACTGACTCTGCATATTGAAATAAAAGAAGTATGCAGAATAATTTCTTTGTTACAGATAACTAATTAAGAGCCACTATTATCTATGTCTTGGGTAACTCAGGAATGCCCTTTCAGGACTTGAAAGTGCTGTATTAATTTCCAATTATAACAATAAAAGAGAATCTAGACTGATATCAAATAAATCAAAATATTTTTCAAAGGGTCAAAAAAGGGTTTGAATGACACAATGCTCAAAGAGCAAAATCACAATCTCAACTACTTTGCAGCAATCGCTGTCAAACAGGTCACAAACTGATAGGTCATAAAAGAGGTTATTTTGAATATAAAATTAAAAAGTTTAAATCCAATCTTAATTCAAAAACCAAAATTAATTTTCAGTCACACAAAAATAGCCTAATGAGCTTGGGCACATTTTTCCAGCATTTGATGTATTTGAGTCATACGACAAACACAGTGAGTTCCTGCCTGATAATCCTGACCGGGGCAAGTCAACTCTTCCTTCATTGCCTGATCACAATACCCAGGCAATACATACCATATTCTTCAGCATTTTTCATTACTCATTGCAGGTTCTCAGAATACTTAAAATCAGACTTTTCAGAAGACATAAGTTTAATGGATTGTAGGACCAGAAAACAGTCATACTAGTTTGCTACTTAAATTATGCATTGCATCACTTCTCTAGGTCTCTGTGATGCCAGCAGCATCAGAGGCATCTTGAAAAAAGATAAAAATTGAAATATGCTATGATTACATTTATAGCACCAGTTGGAACACCAGAGTCTTGTTTTCTGTGCTGTTTGTCCAGACTTTTGCATTAAACTCTTAATTCCTGTTTCAGATTTAAACTCTCACTGGAATCACCAATAATTAGGCAGCCATTAGCTTTCTAGCTGAACTGCTTTAAAATTAATAGAATGCTGTTTATCTACCTCAAAGATCACAGCCAAATACATTTGAAGGCTGACAAGTTCCAATCCTACACTATTATTTCAGTTAGCAATCTAAATACAGGGAACAAGTGGCATGAAAAGATCCAGACAGCCTTCTTCCTAAAATCCATGAAGAAAGGAGCAATGCAGTCCCAGACATTAACTGCAATTGTCTCTGGTATGACAATTTATAACTAAGGTCTCACTTTAATTCAGTTTTTGTGTGTCTGAGAACAAAATGGAGTGGTAAGAACAGAAATGTATTTAAACCTTCCTGAAGAGGACAGTTTGGCAAAATATTTTGCATCCAAGTAGACAGATTTCTAATACCTCCTCAGCCATCGTTATACCTAGGACATTAGTCAAGTTCTTCTTCTTTCTTTGTATCTGTTTTCTCTCTCCATCCCCTCTCTGCCTAAACTTGCTTCTACAACAATGTTTTAGAGCACAGCCTTTAGCTATCAGATCTCCTCCCCAGCAGAATGTTGGTTACAGCTGCAGACTCTATTTAACATTTTTATAGAGTGATACTTAACATACACTGCTCATTTCATCTTTTAATGCCTTATGGATATTCAGGCTGATGCACATCCTGATCAATAGTACAGAGGATTCAAGCATCAGACCATGACTGAATCAAATGAACACAGGGAGGCTTCAAGTGCCTGCTGCCAGACATGGTAGATTTATAAATTACCTCTCAGTCAGGTTCTAACAGAAATGGAGGTGCTGCTTTGCTGACCTACCCTTTGAACACAGCTCACTTCTGAAGCATCCTTTCCCCCGAACAGGGGTCAGGGACTTGCTAATTTGCAGCTTTCTACATGCATAAAACCCATCAGCCGAATCCTGGGTCTTACAACGTGCAGGAGCAGACCCTTTAAGCTTTGACCCAGTTTGGCCACCAACAGCCATCTCCCTAACTCAGCCGTACTGTCAAGCAAATGCCAACAAACTAACACGTAACAGACAAGAACTTAATTCAACGCTCCTGATTTTCAAAACAGGCAGTTCTTCAGTCAATAAACATTCATTCTACGCTACAAGTAAGTGAAAGGTGACTAACAGGCAAAAGACTTTTTAAATGCCTGGAGTTTGGAGAGGGCTTGGAAGGAATAAGCTTGCCAGAAACTGCTGGCAAGCACAGTCCTACAACAGCCGGCAATGGGATATCCAAGCATGCATTCTTGCTTCCTTTCCCAGACCATAGTATTACCACCCCCACCCTCTTATTTATGCAGGGAAAGGGTGGCATTACTGAATTCATTTTCTTAGTTAAGCAAATTTTTTTCCTATCGCACAGAAGGAATGACTTCCAAACAGAGAGGTAGCCAAATACATCTGGGGAGCATTTTAAAGCCCATTTTACAGTTACTAAAATCTGAATTGTCAGAGTCCATTGGCATAGCATAACATTTCATTTTAATGCAACGTATTAGCTACCACATTCCCAGTTTAGAACATTTCTAGAGGTATATTTATTAAATACAGCCCCAAGACACATATAATAACAAAAGAAACGTAGGAAGGCACACCCATTTGCTTTAGCAAAAGAACACCTGCAACTACTTCTATATTTTGTTTCTCCTATTTTGCCAAATCTTAGTGGTTGCATCCCATCCGTGATGTGGACTAAATCACACCCACTTCACACCATTATGGATTTTACAGCGGGTAACCTGCAGGAACTGCAACTTAACCTGCATGAAGGTGCAATATTCTGCACGGCATACAGATAAACAGAAAAAACTTATGTGCTACATTTTAGTACGTATAGCAGGAATGAACATCTCTGTATTACAAGAAATGCTTTCTTAAAAGACAATTATGTACTGGAAGGGAAATTTTTCAAAAGCCTAGATTTTGTCATAACTGCCTTCTCTTTTGTGAGCAGTCTTCCTGAATCAAGCAACAATATTACCATCCAAAAAAAAAGTCTTTTCATAAATTCACAGCAAGTTTAAGTGAAAACAATCTACATGGAGGCAAAATATTTATGCTTAAAAAAATATTTTCTAAAAAAAAAGCTGCAAAAACCATTCATGTCTTTTAAGAAAGCCAGTAAGCATATATGCATATATAAATTTACCACGTTGGTCAGATGGGTAAGTAATTTTTACTCTTCTAGGGCCTGGGACTGGCAGTATCAGTATGTTAATCTACTCTTGGGAGACACTTTTATCAGTCAATTCTGAAATACTGCTCCAGTGTCTTTCTTTCTAAACAAACACACTCAAAAATTAGTCCAGCATGATGACATTAGTCTCTTCTCACCGACTAAATGCTTTGTAATAAGCAGATTGGTGGAGATGACTTAATTCAGACACACTAAGTAACTGAATAATTAAATCAAATAGAAGAGCTAATAAAGAGTGCACAGACACTGCACAGACAACATTATTTAGGGAATAGAGAAAGTCCATGGAAAGAGGATAGTAGTAAAGCTTAAGTGTGTTTTGATTCAGGATTCTGATTTGTTAAACATTTTCCCATCATTTTATGCCCTAATAAGTTTCCATTGACCAACATGACCTAAAGCTACAGAGAAAGCTACTCAAGTGCAGAGTTCCCTAGAATGTATATCCACCAAGTTGCTGCAACTAAACATCAGTTAAAATAATCCAGAAAAATGGAAATGTAGCCTGGTAAAAATTTTTGAGACCAGCCTTTGAGTCTAGTAAACACTAAGTTACTTTGGACACTAAATTGTTTCACAATAAATTAACTCTACATCAAAAATCTAGTAATTTTGCAGTAAGGTAAGAACAGGAATGACACACTGGGAAAATCACTGAGAAATGCAGCACTGTATACAGAAAATTTACTTTGTTTCCCACGTCCAACTGTCACGTAAACTTCAGTTTATCGTGAGGTAAAACTTCATCATATGTCCACTGCAAGCAACAGAGGATCAAAACTAACCAAAACATTAATGTGTAACCCAGTGCAGGCAAAAAGTGAAAGTTAACGTGCAACATGATTAGCCTGACACCCTATTGTCTCCTCTTCCTTTTAATTGAGAAGAGATGCTCCCTTAACATCAGTGAAATTATCTGAATGATCAAGGGGAGCAGAGTTTCTGAAGTCAGGTAAGAAAAAGTCCCTTAATTATGGTCAGTGGTTCTCAGATGTTTCATTTTGTACATTTGCTAGTCATAATGAGACACACTGAGATCAAGACAACAAACTCTGTCTGTGTAGTACGATCTAGAAGTTAACACAGTTGTATGCCAGTTGTGGAAAACTGATTTTTGACGGCCAGCAGGAGTAAGAATCAATTAGTGAAACTTCTGGTAGCAGACAGAGAAAAGTACCTTACCCCTAAGACCACCCATTTGTTTTATTACCTACTGCTTCAATGCACAATGATAATATAGCTAAAAGGCTGCAGTTCGATTTTTACTAAAGCCATCCAGATCAGAAATAGCAATGACAAGACTTTGCTATGAGTTAAAGGCTATCAGTGTAATGGCTTAAAAGGATATTCTGTATGGGACTTGTACTCTTCAAATCATGGCGATTCGGGGCACTGCCAAGTAAGTGAATGAAACAGAAGAGGAAATGTAAATTCTGAAATAGGTAGCTCTGACTTTTTCTTTTTGCAGTTGTGAAACAGCAATAAAAAAAAATGCAAATATTAACCAAAGACAGCAAAGTATGTTAGTCTGTCTTAAAGGCAGACTGTCAAGTTCAATTCAAGTGTTAGGAAGCAACGCTTGCTATTAGGAAAAATAATTCTGCAGAAAATAAAGACAAGGGGTCTCTGCATTTGTAAATGTAAATTTAAGATTAACCTGAGTTCACCTCGTGGCCAACAGTATGAAGATTAGTGTTTAATGTTCATGCCAAAAGAAACAATGAAGTATATGAGGAGAAAAAAAAAAATTGCAATATGGTGCAGAGGTCTCAAAATCTACATTCCTGGGCAACTGGTGCTAGAATTTTATTTTTACAAGTAAATGCATATGTGTGTGTATTTATATATATATATATATATGTATATATATATTTATAAAGAGAGAGTATTTAATAAATCCAAATAAAAAATATACATTATACGAACACGCGCACACATACACTCTACAGATCTCAAAATAAGCAGCACGGGCACATAATTAAGGGGTCCCCAGGGCTCATAAAGAAAGTGCAACGACCTTGTTAGTGTTTGGCCTTTCTTTCGCAACCAGTCTCATTGTAAAACAGTCAACCATGAAAGTACTTTAAAAAGCTGGTTTTCTTTTTATATTTACAGCATGATTTTATAACGTACCTTTCATGTTTTAGAGAAGCTGGTACTTCTGTATATCTTCCTGGCAAATGCAACACGAACCACAAACTTTCTAATTTACAACTTTAAAAAATCTGAATGCTTTTGAATACCAGGATTTTCAACTTTGCAATTTAATGACAACCCTGCCTTTGGCCTTTCCTGACCTGTTGTGAAGTAAATCAGGCACACTAATGTGGGCTAACAAGTCTTTTTCACACTGTTCGATCACCCCGCATCTTTTTTCTCCACAGACACCGCCTCTCTCCCACTCTCTGTCTAGCCATCCTCCCTCAAAGCAAACAAAATGGTCACTGTAACCCTGCATTACTGCTCATTAGATCACAGGTTAGTCAAGTGGAACTGCCCGAGGTTCCCAAAGGAGAGCTATACTTCAAAAATCTGTCCATGTCAAATGAAGAAAAAACCCCTGAGCATGGGGTCACCCAGATCAATGATCAAAAGAGGCTGAGAATAGTGGAGGGAAAAAAGGAAAAAAAAAAAAAAAAAAAAAGCCCTTTTTTGTTAAAAAACAGCCTTCTGTATAATAAATCAGAATACAAAGATACTAAGCTTTTTCTCCCCATTAACAACACTCCCTTTTGCCTTTAAAATAGAATACCTTGTTTTTCAGAAGATTTTCTAAGAGTAAAATTATTTTTAAGTATCAAGAACCAGACTTCACTAAATCTCAAAATTACCTTAAGAAAAACAGTAAAGAAGCAATAATGGGAAATATTGGGGATTTTCTCCCCAACATTTAGATATTTTATTAACCCAAAATGCAGCTAAAGGAACTTTTCATTCGTGAGTTTAATTTAAACAAATTATGCATTCTGAGCTTCATGAGAAACGATACAGGTAGCGTGTTCACAGAGTAAGTAGTCAACCAAAATTAGGCAGTTTGAACTCCTCTGGTGCGTGACAGATGTGCCGGCACGTGCAATCCTAGGAGAATGGGCAATGCCGTTTCTGGGGCCGCCACTCATCTTTTAAGAACATACAGTAATTCACTACACACAACTGAGAAAAGCACAGAAAACTAACATAAAATAACTTGATCTCTAAGCAATGAATTCTGACACAGAAAATAGACCAAGTTACTCAAAGCAGAGTACTGGCTGTTTAACAAAGCGCCTGCCCACAGTGGATAGTCTCTTACCCAGAATGGGTGAAGTACTCCATCATGCATTTTAAATATCACATCAGTAACACTGCTAATTCAGACCCAGGTAGGTATTTTTAAAACAACACACATGCATGGTGCCACCAGTGAAGACATTGCTTCAGGTAAAGGGACTCCAATGTTTTCTGCAAGACTGGGACAGAGCATCTGCTCATTTACAGCTTCTGCCCTGGAGAGCGAATCTCACTCTTCTGCTTCCTCAGCCCTGAGTAAAGGCATAACTAGGAAAGAGGAACAAAGGTATCTAAACTGGAACAGAATATTTGGTAGTAGATTTGTAGCTAATATATGGCCTGTTGCAAAGGTATTATTGCAACATAACAAACGTATAGGAAGTCAAGAGGAAAGAAAACCTTAAAATACTCAAATGCTTCAATACAATTTCAGTAAGTAATTTCTTAGCATTTATTACCACAGTAACATAGAAAACAGAATGAGAGTGCCAATGATGTGATAACATATTCTGCAAAAATACTGAGAAAAGTTTACTGAGCAAACCTGTATTGACAGTGACACAGATGGGACAACTTAATTTTAAATAAATAATGAATTGCAGCAAATGCAGAACAATATATGCAGTAATTCCAATTATCCTTCTCTATCATATGTCTGCATTAAACGAACAGTCTTTTAAGAAAAGCTCATTCACTAATGCAAGTTGGGGGTTTTGTTGTTGTTTTCTTAACAGTTTGCTAGATGCTTCACAGCCCATATTTATACTCGAACAAGCATTAACTTCTAAAAGGCCTGCACACAAATATTGAGTCTTTAGTTTTACAACAGTAATTCTGATCCTTGCAACAGTGCATGAGTGGAATCTGAACAACAAAAGATAACAAGAGAAGATCAGGAAAGTAAAGGTATCAAGAAATTTTGTGTATGTATCACCATGGATTATTCAATGCACTGTTAATACTCTATTATTGTAAATAGTAGAAAAAGGAATGACCTGTGTAAATCTGGATAATACATTAACACATTTTCCAGGAAAAAAATTGCTCACATTTGTTTTTTGGGGTTTTTTTTAATGTTTCCTAGTTTATCTGTATGATCCTTCACTAATAATTCTTTTACAGACTAAGTAGAAATTTTAGGTTGTTCAGATTCCTGCAGAACTGTTTCATGTCAGACTACTCTTCTAAACATTTAAACTATTTTGAGAAAACATTTACACTTATAAAGATCCTAGCATGACTAATGATATGCTTCACTATCAACAAATCATCATTAGAATAATGTCATTATATTCAAAACTCTGCTTCTAGTCTTAGAAGACGATTGTTACCAGATGCTAGAGAGTGGGTAACTCGTGTTTCTTCGGGGGTATGTCTGCGTTTGCTGATGAATCACTGCAAGAAGGGGATGGAAGAATTGTGTTCTCTTTTTGAACCAAATGTTATTATGCACTGGACACAAGACATTTCTGAAGAAATCATGGACACTGTTCTCAGCACCCTTCCCTGCAGAAGCAGCCCTCCAATGGACTGCTTCAAGCAAAAACTGAGAAGTCCTCCATCAGCCACCTCAGGGAACTGTAAGACCCTTCACCACTTCTGAACTTGAATTGCCTTCCACTCTTCATTTCTGTTCAGCCCCCGATTGCTCTCTACTCATCTCTTCTGCTTTATTGCCAGCAATCCTGGGAAGTGGCAGGGAAAGAGGTGCACGAGATTTGTCACCAATTCCCTTCCAGTCCTCCTATCACTCTTTATCTCTGAATTATGCTATTTTTAAATGAACTACAATGTCCTGTCCAACACTCAAGCTCATAACCTGGGAACAATCGTTTCTTTTTGGCACCCCTCACACCCTCACAGCATCCAAGACTGTTTTATAAAGTCTCACATGTATGTCCTCACCTCCACATTCAGAGGTGCATGGTTTGTTCCATCTCATGGGAATTCTGTGCTTACCCATCTAAAGCAGTTTCAGCCTCTTATGTGTCAATGATGCACCAGTTTCCAGTTTTGCTTTCCCTCATGCTAGCACTCTAAGAGAAATTTCCCTCAAGCACCTTAAAAAATGTTGAGTTTGAAGAGGCAAAAAACCCACCCCACACCCAAGATAAGCTCTAAGCACCTTCTATTTGATACCAGTTTAAAGAAAATCTCCACACCCATGTTCTTAGCAAGCTCTTCAAGATGCAGGGAATAACAATACTCATCTAGATTAATTCAGTAGTGCTGATGCAGCTGAAAATTTTCTACTTCTGAGGCACATAATAAAATTCCAACTTTAAATACCTACATGGATACTAAATTGATAGATTTTGTTCTGTTCAGTTTTTCTTCAACTTGTCTGGCATGACCAATAAAGATATATCATGATCGACCACGCAGTGTGAGTATTTAATTACAGCAAAATGGACTGAGACCAGAAATTAATTTCATAAAACTGCATGCCTACTCTAACGTAATAAAAATTACATGATCATGCTCAACTTGTTGGTTTTTTTTAAATTACTTCTGTTATATTAATGATATATGAATATGCTATATAACTATAAATTATGTTTTAAAAGTTAGATATGAAAAATGGTCAGAAAGCCTCTTGCTTGGTTCACAATATACTTAACTTCCCTTCCACCAGTAAACTTATTTTAGCATTAAAGGTATTGTGGTTGGTTTTTTTTTTAAAGGTTTATGTCCTCATCTTTTAAAGAGCAGCAGCTTGTATTCTTACACTCAAGAACTGATTCCAATAAATAAAAGAAGGATTTCTGTGAGGAAAACACATACTAAATCATTTATACAATAGCACAGTTTTCACAAACTTGATCCAATGCATTACTAAATACTTTTCCATCCTTTTTCATCTGATCCTGAGATCTTTTTTTATAGAAATTGTAGAGTTGTATGTGGAAAGCAGTTACATAGCTACTATTTTGTTCCATTTGAAATAGTTCTTTATTCTGAAAGAAATACATCTTCTCTTGCTCATGCGAAATGTCTCAAAGAGCAATTAAATTTTTGCACACTCAAGAATTCCTCCAAACAGCAGTATCACAGACATCGAGGCCCAAAAGGATCATAATGATCATGTCATAAATTTGTATCCAACAGGCCTCAGGATTTCACTTAATTCTCTACTAAAACCCAGAAACTTTTGACCAAGCAAAAGAAGGTTTTGGTAAGAACCCTAAAAAGCTGCACTCTTCTCAGCTCTAACAGCATTTAATGAATACTGCACAAGTATTAGTAAGTATAGAATACTTAGGGAAAACATTTACTAAAAGATGAATATGGATTTTTGTATCTGAAAGCATTTGAAAGTTTCTTAATCACTTTTGCTTTTTATTTATACAGGCTATGCTTTACCTTCACGATTGCTATGTTTAGTTCTGCAAGTGCAATCAACTTCTCTTTAAATGCTATTTTCTTGTTTCTTCTTTGGCTAGGAAGACAACAAGAATGTGTATTTTTAAAATTAAATGCTTCTTTCATACCTCTTTCTCTCAACCCTAGTAAAAGTACTTGCACACGTATTCCTTCACTGTTAAGTAATAAGGAAAAAATTATTTCCCAGAACTTCCAGTATAACCTCCCTCTATTGAGGTTCAAGGTGGTGTGATAAGCACAATAAAAAAAAAAAAAAAGTGAGAAAGGTGGCAGGAAGAAAGGCCCAAGTCTCACCAGGTTTTGGAGTTCCACGCCACCGTTTTTCTGCACGGATACTGAGCCTGTACACTAGCCTACCCAATTGTCTTAAGTAAGACTAGGAGGATGGAGAGGAGCAGTTAAGTACTTTTCATGCCTAAACCAGTTCCCCACATGGTCATACAAACAGTTGGATTGTCACACGAAGGACAAGATATGCAAATAGGCCAATATTGCTGATCAAAAAACCCCAAGTACACACACACAAAATGACCATTTGCAGACACAGAAGGTGCTTCAAAAATCAAGTTACTGATGTTGAAACTATACACAACAGTAGCCTACTCCAAAACATTCAGGGCTTTTTGCAGCCCTGTACTTAGCAGCATTAGCTGCAAGGGCCATTCAAGAGATTTACTTCTCTAAGGACAACTGGATGTCATGAAACTGGTGCATGCAGACAGTACTTCCACTCCTGTGTCTTAGCGACCCTACTGCTGTTGTTCACTGTGCGACTCGCAGGTGTGCTCAAGCATTTTTGTCCCTATCTTCAGAAGGGTCAATGCAAACCAGAGTTTCTAGGGGCATTCCTTCAACTCAGTTCCTTGCAGACTTATCACTTCTTCAAGAGGAGGACTAGGCATTTACTGTTCCAAGATAATACTTTGATAAACAGGCCACGTACGTTGGTACAGCACAGTTATCTGTAAGCTGTATATTCACCTAAAAATAATAATTCCAATGCATATTTTGATCTAATGAAAGTATATTGGGCATTTTACCTGCTATGGTGTTGGGGTTTTATTTAATTGTAAAACATAACTGAAACAGGAATCCTTTTAAAGAAAAAGTATGTTTACTCTTTGAATTCTTCATGTCACCCTTTTATAATGGGATTTTAACAATTAAGTAGACCTGTTCTAAATAGCTTTATTTACAAATCCTTAAAAAGAATTCACAATTCCTCTTCGGCTCATCCTAATTTCTTTGCTTACTATTTTCTCCTCTCATGCCAGTGACTCAAAGAGGACAGACAAATCCAGCTACTTCCAAGATTTTGAGTTTCTCATTTTAATTTCTTTATATGGTCACTTGCATTTTAGAGTAATAAATATTTACTAGCCAACTTGTTATTAGTATGATGATTTTAACTATGCAATGGTTAAAGCAAACACTACCTGCTAAATACTTACACTGAACAGTCTTGCAACTGTATGAAACTCTTTTGCTGTTCACACCTAGCTAGGATGTGAATCTGCTCACAGATTATTTCTAACTTAAATTATCTTTTTATATTGTTTTATTTACATTATTTTAGGATCTTTTTATATCCAAATTACCTTCCTAACAGGTCTGAAGAAATTTTTTAGTCAGAATGGCAGTTCCCATGAGACATGTAAATAGGATTTGTTTCTGCATTGTTCATTTTGCATGGCAAAACAAATTTTTCCTAAAAATCAGTTTAATAAAGTCCTTCTCTCCTCCAAATGTGTTCATAACTGAAGTCTGACAAATAACTCCTCTGTTCCTGCAAAGGCCACAGTTGTGAAGGAAGCAGCCAATACTCAAAATAGTGGAGTCCAGCTCCAAAACAATCTTCAAATATCAGGGGATACACCTTGGAAGAGAAGAAGTATTTGCAGTGAGGGGATTGCAAATATTAAGGTCATTAAGGTCATTATGATCTCAAAACAGGGTAGGATTCCATATTTTGGCTATTTGCTGCAGTAATCTGAAGATAAATCATTTCAGAAACAGTTTCTTGAGGAAACAAAAATCTGCCCCCGACTTAACTTTGCTATGGATGTCCCTGTCATAAAGCACACAGATTTGCAACAGCTGGTCTTAAAGAATTCAGATAGGTGAACTAATTTGAGAGGCTTGACCGGGGTGAGGATGGGACAGACAGCAGAGAGCACTTCCATCTTCACTCTTGGTGTTTGGGATAGGTTTTTGTAGTACCTGCTGCTGGAGGCATTATCTGCTCAAAACTGTTAGCTGAGATACTGCATAGTCTCTGAAGCTAAATCTCCTCACATGTCACCATTCAGCAGAGCTTTTCAGCTTGTTAGTAATTATGTCTATAACTGGTATATTAAGAGGGTTTCCAAAAAGAAACCATTTTCTCCTAATGAACAGAAACTACAAAAGGAATGAATTATGGCAAAATAGAACGAAGACGCCAAAATAAAAAGAAGTGATTGCATCCTGGAATAAAGCCTGTCATGTGCAGCAAACACAGACCATAAAGCACCAGCAGCCACAGAAAGTGCAGCTTCTAGAGCGCTCCAGCTCCCCAGCACCAGTAAGAGCCTCCACAGATTCTGACAAACCTGGATATTCTCCTGCAGCGGTTATTTAGTTTTAAGACACTTAAGGCATCAAGAAGACATTGTTTATCTACAAAATTATTTCCAGACATAAACAACAGAGAAGAAACAGGCGGAGTAACAGATATTAGTCCTCACATCCCTAAGGTGGCTCTTTTCTCAAGGAGAATCACCCTCCACCACTTTCTGTGAGCAGAAAGTCAAATTAAATACCGTCTGTGATTCCAAACTCAAATGCCTTAAAATACTCTCAAATACACAAATATATCACCATCCATGTAAACATGGGATCAACCTTTCACACTTGCTTTTGAAGATACTGTTTGTAATTCAAAGGTATTTTTGAATCTTGCTGTATAGAAGAAAAGGGGACATTTCACACACACATCAGTGTTAAGATGTTAACACCAGTGCTAAGATGTGAGGTTAAGATCTTGTATGCAAAAGAAAAAAAGCACTTGCGGTCAGCACACTACATAACCTTTTCACCTTCCTTCTTTCCTGACAGCAATATTTTAAAACATAATACAATCTTAAAATCAACTGAGGAGACTTTTGATTCATTGTCTACTAGTAAGTCCGTATTTAAAAGTTCTAGCATTTTTTAAAATGGGAATTTAGAACATATCTTCAGCACTTTCACCTAGTACTAGTATTCAGCAATTCATACATATCAAAGAAATGTATGAATTAATTAATTAAAAGACAACTAAAAGTAAACGTACTAAATAGTAATATTTTACAAATGTCTTCACATCTATGACCTTGGCACTGTATAGTTCAGTTGGAAGGGATCCAATCATCTACTCCAACTGCAACTCTGAAAAACAGCCTTAAATATAAAAAAGAAAATTCCCCAAGCCAACACACTGCCAAACATGCAGTGCTTCACCACGAAACTGGCAAAGGTTCATGGTTCAGCTGGCTTCTTGGCCAGTCCTTCATGGTTTCCACAAGTCCTCAGCTGATTCAGATGAGTGTTCACTGAGTATAACCTGTTTATAAAATACAGTGGTTATGGCAAACATCCAACACATCCCATCTATGACTCCTAAATATTGCTCTGACCTGGGAAGAAACTGACTCTCAACTCACATACTGGTTCAAATCATAGGAATCCACTGCAATATCCAGCTTCCAGTCTTATTAGACAAAGTAGCATACATTGCAAGATAAAAATCAGCAAGTTGGTAATCACAGTATTGGTGAAGTGGTTTTGATTAGTCAGCTTTCTGTTACAGGCTTAAAATATTACAGGAGATTTATGGTGATAAAAAAACCCACAATAAACCAAACAACAAGAACTAACGAACTAGCAACTGAACACAGGAAAGAAGGATTCTATTTACAATTAATATTTGAACGTGGCTTCTCCTATGCTTTTTCCTAATCACTTCAATAGTATGAATTAGCATGCCTGTAAAATTAATTAGGTTAAATTACATTTCATAAATTCAGTAAGTTAACTTAGTTGGATATTCTTACAGATAGCCCTCATAGTTTTGAGCTGAACTATTCATGGCATTGCTTAACACATGCAGCGTCTACAATATCATTTCTCCCTAAGCAATGCATGGAGAAAACACATTAAAATTAAATATAAAATTTTGAAAAAATTAAGCTACTGATCTTCCCCACAATAAATATAACTAACATCTGTTGCAGAAGCTGCTTGGCACTTGCAAAATTTTGTGAAGGATTTTTGTTGTAGATAAGTATTTTTCTACAATTCCTATTACACACCACAGCTCCAATGGGGTCCTTTCATATCCATTAAAAAAGGCAATTTTGTGCCTAAAAGAATGTATATGACTAAATTTTGACTGTGATTCATCTGTTGTCTGACACATAAAACAGCAAGGAAATACCTACAATTAATAGACTTAGATCTGAAAAAAGTCTAATAAAAGTCTCAATATTCAACATATTCTTTTTGTTAAATCCTTAAATATGCTCTTTTTGAAATAAGGAATGGTCTTATGATTAAGCATTTTACTTTCATTTCACATCTCAAAAGTGAGAACAGCACAGCAAAACCTTTAGGAAAGCAATAAATTTCCATTTTAACAGGCAAAATAGACCAAATAAGCCTCTCACTTTGCATACACAGCAAGCACAGGACATCACTTCTTCAGGGATAAGCTAACAACTTCGTCAATTTCTCCTTCATGTTTTTTCTTGTATTTTCTTTTCCACTATTCTTAACCGAAGAATTCAAAAGACACAAACTGAGCTTTCAAAAAATGTTTGGGCTTTTTTTTCTGAAAATATGCATAAGCCATGCACATTTAACAAAGCTTTTTTATCCAGCATTTCATATGAAGTAGCAATCAAGACTTGTTTGCTACGATAATACACTGAAAATTTTTTTAAAGATCTACTGCTCTACTGAGATATGAAGCAGTTGGTAATGATGGATGAGGAGAAAATGAGGGTACTGCCAATAAAAGAGAAGAAATCCTAACACTAAGTACACCAAAGATCATTTGGGCCACATAGGCTCAAATGCAAGACAGAGTTACATGGCAGAACTTGATGTAAAACAAACTAACTGGCATTGTATTCACTATTCTTACAGAAACAGACAAGGAACATCTGAAAAGAAAAAAATACTTAAATCATGTGGAAAAATATTTCCATTGATAGGTATTGTAATCTATATTGCTCTGTGAAAAAAATAAAAATCAAAACACCTTGGTATTTGGATGAATAAAATGTAAACAATTGTGTCACGGGATATTGCCATTTTTAAAGTGGAAAGTTTAAGCACACATGCTTTGCTTTTACCTTGCACAATAAATTAGAAGAAATTAATAAACTGATATGTAAGAATCCATATTATATTTCCTTTAAATATTCATTACTCTTCCTAAATGTCTTTTTAGATGAAGAAGACCTAGAACTTGTAGATTATATGTCTGCATCATTTCGGTTTACCTCTTTATGTAACTACTAAATATAAATTCCTTTTTTTTTCCCCTCATCACAGACTCTTGGAGAAAAGGACTAAATTTAATACAACAATTTTACAGTGTAGCTTGCACAGTTCTCCCTTCCTTCCTCTCAAATTCAAATCATGACTATACTCCAGTCACATTTACACTTCTCCTTCTTAGCACATAATAAACCTAACTTTTTATCCTCTATTTCTTTTGGCTAAGAAGGGAGGCATTGATAGCATTAAAGAAGTACAGAAAGTACATAGAGCTATACTGTACAAATAGCAGTTATCCTATAGATCAGTAGGTTTTGTACTGAATTTAACTGGCATTCTTCAGTAGGACCATACAAAGAAGTGCATCTAAGAAAATAGCAGTAAGGTGCTGAAAGAGTTTTCACTCTGCTGTAATAAAAAACACCACTCACAGAACAAACAGATTTCACATACAATCTTTAATAGGAAGAGACCTTTAAATGACATTTATGAACAGAATGTCACAACCAAATTTTAACATCTTCCTACAATTTCAGAAACATATGTAGAGCTTCTTATGAAGAACTGGTAACTTTCAGCATTTCCTCAAAGGTATGTGACATGGTAAGGATGTGGGTAAGATGGACTTTTAAGAAACTTAGAGCAAAAGGTACACTGAATAGAACAATTATATAATTTACTATGTGATAGCTATGAATTAGACAAAGACAAGACTCCTTAAAAGAAGAAAATCAGAACAAATTGAAGACTTTGGATCAGGAATTGCAACTCTGCCCTCACATCAGTACATCGCAATTCAGAAAGAGTTTTTACATAAAAGACAACCTATGGCTGCAACCTATTGCTTTAAGCAGTCAGAAAGAGTTGAGTAATGGGGTAGTCCAAGATTAAAACTAAGAGCAAATAAAAAAAAAACCCAAGGTAAACAAACAAACAAACAAAAAATCACTGTCCCAGCAGCTTTTGATAAAGAGTAGTTTAAAAACGCCTTTCCTCCCTTAAGCAAAACATGGTGAAAGCAGAACATTTTGTATCCAAGTAATACTTATCTGTTTTCCAGAAGAACTAAGCCTGTAGAGAGTGCACTGAACTAAGTTCTTGGGGGCTGGGACCATTCTTGGTCTGTGTACGTACAGTGAGGAGTAACTGAGGTCAGTCCTTAACTAGGATGTCAGGGTAATAAGGTAACATGGGGTCAGTGGTGTGCAGATAGTAAATACAAAGAGACAAGATGCTGCCACGTTAACATACCTCTTGTACGGAGCGAGCTGCTGGTTTGTCTTGATGATTGGCCAGTATTAAAAACGGCAAAGTACATAACTGTGGGTGCTGGAGAGCAGAATGCAGTTCATTCCTAGCAGTTTCTAGATCATCTTCAGAGGAGGCACTGTCCAATACAAATATTACCCCTTGGGATCCTTGGTAGTAACGACTCCAGTACTTCCTGATATTGTCAGCCCCTTTCAAGACAACAATAAGAATTAATTAAAACAAGAATATTCAAACAAATTCAACACTTGTATCTGAAAATGACGCTTCTACTTAAAAACAATCAAAGTAATGGACTGAATTTCCTCTCCTAATTAATCATAATTGAAAGAATAAAACAGAAAAAACCAACTGCAAATCCAGCACACACAAACATTATATTAACATTGTTTAAATAAGGAAGGAATTCGACTCAATGCAGTTTTTATCCCTGAAAGGTTCTGCCCCATTAATAAGTACTGGCAGAAGTACCATGCTTCCGGTGCCACACGGTCTAATGATGTACCTTCTCATTGAAATATCTTGGTACTAACATCTAAACCTTTGCCCATTCTCTTATACTTCACCCTGTAGCTCCTTGCTCTAACCTGTAGCTTCTGTCATGGCAGCTGCTCATTTCTGAGCATAAGGTCTTTCAGTTCATCTCCAAACCATCAAGCAAACACTTCATAACTGGGGAAAAAAAGGTAATTAGACACTTGATGACAACATGCAAAGGCTTTCCTTTCCACTACTTTTTCTCTGTCAACCACACAGGATTCTAGAAGAGCCCAACGGTAGACACATGAGTGACTGTACAGGCTTACGTGCCACAGTAGTTTTCAGGACACAGTTCAGCAGTGCTCAGCCATCTCAACAGAAGCCAAGCAATAAGGTTATCTACAGAAAGCTCCCATCTCCCCTGGAGAGTAGCGTATGTTATAACATTGAGGTAGGGAAAAAAATATATGTATTTGACAGCTGTCAAACTATCTAAACTATGATTTGGATATGGGCCATTCTTTGTATGTCTGAATCTGGCACTACACTCACGGGGACTAACACTAAAAAGTGAGTAGCAGCAGTAATACTCTACTAGAAAACTTGACATGTCTGTAAGACAGTGATTTGCAGAAATGTGCTGAAGGCACAGACACTTTTCTTACTCTGAGACGAAGAGAAGGGAACTTTAATGTACACACAGATATCAAGTGCTGAAACAAAACTACAAAAAAAGTTCTAAGCAACATGTAGGCACAAAAGAGACAGGCCAAAGAGAGCATACCCCCCTTGGTAAATGAGAAAGGAGAGTTGGCTGCAACTGGTGAGGAGAAGGCTGAGGTACTGAATGAGTTCTTTGCCTCAGTCTTCTCTGGCAGCCAGGATTCTCATAATTCACAAATCCCAGAACCTTGCATCCCTAGAACTCTAGGTGGGAACTGGGGGAGCAAATCCCCCCCCACTGTAAGAGCAGAGCAAGTCCGAGACCGCCTCATGAGACTGAACATCTACAAGTCTATGGGACCGGATGACATGTATCCCAGGGGCCTGAAGGAGCTGGCTGATGTGGTTGCTGAGCCGCTCTCCATCATATTTGAAAAGTCATGGCTGTCAGGAGAGGTCCCTGGGGACTGGAAAAAGGGTCATGTCACTCCCATTTATAAGAAAGGGAGCAAGGAAGACCCAGGGGATTACAGGCCACTGAGCCTCACCTCTGTGCCTGGGAAGATCATGGACCAGATCCTCCTGGATGACATGCTGGAGCACATGAGGGAAGAGTGTGTGATCCAGGACAGCCAGCACGGCTTCACCAAGGGAAGGTCGTGCCTCACCAATCTGGTGACTTTCTATGATGGAGTAACAGCATCAGTAGATAAAGGGAAGACGGCCGATGTCATCTACCTGGACTTGTGCAAGGCCTTTGACACAGTCCCCCACCACATCCTTATCTCTAAACTGGAGAGATGTGCATTTGATGGGTGGACTATCCAGTGGATAAGAAACTGGTTAACAGACCGTAGCCAAAGGGTGGTGGTCAATGGGTCTATGTCCAGGTGGAGGCCGGTGACAAGCGGGGTCCCCCAGGGGTCTGTCTTGGGACCGGTTCTCTTTAACATCTTTATCAATGACATCGATGATGGGATTGAGTGCACCCTCAGCAAGTCTGTGGATGACACCAAGCTGAGTGGTGTGGTCGACACCCTAGAAGGAAAGGAAGCCATCCAGAGGGATCTTGACAGGCTGGAAAGATGGGCCTGGGTGAACCTAATGAGGTTCAACACTGTCAAGTGTAAGGTGTTGCACTTGGGCCAGAAGAATCCCAGACATAGAATCAGATGGGAGAAGAGCTCCTTGACAGTAGCCCTGCTGAGAAGGACTTGGGGATTCTGGTGGATGAGAAACTTAACATGAGCCAGCAGTGTGCTCTTGCCGCTCGCAAGGCCAATGGTATCCTGGGCTCCATTAGAGGAGGGGTGGCCAGCAGGGACAGGGAGGTGATTGTCCCTCTCTACTCTGCCCTCATGAGGTTCCATCTGGAGTCCTGTGTCCAGATCTGGGGCCTCCAACACAAGAAAGATGTGGAACTGTTGGAGAGGGTTCAGAGGAGGGCCACGAAGATGATTAGAGGGCTGGAGCACCTGCCCTACAAAGAGAGGCTGAGGGAGCTGGGCTTGTTCAGCCTGGAGAAGAGAAGGCTGCAGGGGGACCTCATTGCAGCCTTCCAGTACCTGAAGGGAGCATACAAACAGGAGGGGAACCAACTTTTTAAAAGGATAGGCAATGGCAGGACAAGGGGGAATGGATTAAAACTAAAGGAAGAAAGGTTTAGATTAGATATTAGGGGGAAGTTTTTTACAGAAAGAGTGGTGAGATGCTGGAACAGGCTGCCCAGAGAAGCAGTGGATGCCCCATCCCTGGAAGTGTTCAAGGTCAGGTTGGATGGGGCCCTGGGCAACCTTGTGTAGATCCAGGCCTGAGGTTGGTAGCCCTGCCTGTGGCAGGGGGGCTGGAGCTCTATGATCCTTGGGGTCCCTGCCAACCCATGCTCTTCTATGATTCTATGATTCTAAGACCTTGCTTGGTTTCTCTATTAATTTAACCAAATTCAAAGTAACACTGCATGAATAGGACAGTTGTTTCATTTATCACCAACTTCTGAAGACCAACATTACTTACACAGAACAGGGACTGTACTGAAAGCTGATTCTATGTTTCTGTACTACCAGAATATCTACCAATTGTATCTGTAAAGAATCTCATAGCATCTGTTAGATGCCCCAGTTTTTCCAAACAGCTGTCTGTGTCGGAACCAAGTAGAGTGAGTTGCCAGAGGGACACTATTTACACAGCCACACACAGCAGTGTCACAGGCATCTGAAGTATCACATTACTTTAAAAACTGGTAGAGAATCATTTTTAATGAACTGAAAGGCCAACACCATGATCAGTTCTTTGAAAGTCTTTTTTTTTTTCCCTAGCAACAAAACATCTGTCTTATTTACTCTAAGCTTCAGCCAGCTACTTTTCAATCACATCACTGCCAGACTCTGAGTCTTATCTTTATAACTGTACTATTTCTAAAAGGAAAAATTGTGTGGTAAGCTGCTGAGCATTTGACCTCTTGTATCCAGGAACATGGAAGAAAGCAGCTCATGGATGCCTACATGAGCCATGGGAGCCAGAAAAGCAATAATGCTCATTTCCTGGCCCTGTGTTTTTGCTTCAGGTTCTTCAGCTGTTCAGCTTTGTTTCTCCACATCAACTGTCCCAAAAGAAACACCACCAAAGTTGTCCTTCATACCCAGGGAGCATAACCTGCTCTCAGCTTCCTTCTCCAGTGCATCAGGTAGTATGTTGTGGAGGTATCCTGGGCAGGAAATGCTGACCTGTGAATAGTGATCCAGCCATCGCACTTTACAGCATGACAAATTCAGTCTTACAGAGCAAGCAATTGTTTTTAAAGGTGTGGTTTAGCACAGACTGTCCTATGAATTTATCTCCAAAGGTTTCCAAGACAAGAAAATTTAAAGTCTGAGTTATTTGGCAAGCCAGAACATAATGTGCATCCATTAAACATCCTCAGATTCTCAGAAACATGCTGAGATAAAAGCAGAAATTTAACTGTACTATCAAACAACAGTAACACAAAAGATAAGCATTTAGGTTTGTCAGCCAAATGGCATGTGTTTCTCTAACAGCTTTGCAGGTATGTGGCTGTTTCTTCAACCCCTTTATATCTAACTAAAAAGAAAGAGAAGTAACTCAGGTAAAAAAATCTCCAAACCATCAGAAAAATGTAACAACAATTCACATTAGACCTAGGAGAAGGTTCACAAAAATGTGACATTCATTGTAGCATTTTGCTCACACAGGCAAGAGCCTGTGTGGCAAGAGCCACCAGTCACATCTCAGCATATGATTTGCTCACAGCAATGAACCCATAGGAGTGGGTCGCGTCCCATAATGTGACTAAAACATCCCATTTACATGTAAACCAGGAGGAAAAATCCCTGTCACACTACAACAAAATCACAGCACTTCTTAGAAAAGATAGAATTCAGTCAAACACAGGCTTGAATTACTTTAAAAAAGGAAAAAACCCAACCATGTCCTTTCAGAGAAAAGACAGGGTGCTGCAATTAAAAGCCCCAGTCATTCAGCATTACTACATGGCAGCTTTATTCAACAACCTGTTCAAAAGTTTGTAATTTTTTAAGGTATTACATAAGTTGCTTTTTATTATCAGTCCAGAGCATAGCTTACCTGTATTAACAGAGTTTATGATTTCTATCAGTGCCAAGACCTTCTCAAATGTCCCTTGGAAGCTGGGAGGAAAAGTTTGGGAGTTGGGTGCAACTGTGCATCCAAATCAGGTTGCACAGTTATGGACTTATGCAAGTATTATACAAAATGCAGAACTGCAAGTCTTCAACTATGAATACTTGTGTTTGTATCTTCATTCACAGCAGTCTGAGGCTACCTTAAATTCCCTCCTTTCCAATGCTTCCAAGAGAAATGAACAGAGCATTACAGAAATAATTTCACTGAAAGCAATTTAAAGGTGTCAATTTTTTACTTGTCAAACTTGCAGCAAGTCTCCATCGAGAGCACAATGAATGTCACAGCTCTTGCTTCAAGATTGTCTAGCCTGTGCATGAAAGCTCTTGTTCACCACAAAATACATCACAGCTCTGGAGAAGTTACAGTCTCGAATCCAAGGGAGAACTATTTTTCCTTTGCACTAAAAATAGTTAACCTGGGGCCATGAAAGAATTCAGGCTGCAACCAGTTTTTCTACCGCTTAAAATGTAACATCCATTCACCTAAAATAAAGACAACTTCCTATTTTGAATGTTTTAGAGTTGATTAAAAATTATATAGATAATTCCTCTACTGATATTAAACAGACCATTTCTATTTAGCAAAAAGGTGAAAAACTGCCACGGAATGTGTGTCAACTGTGCCACAAAATCTTTTCGCATGAAAGACTGCACCATGGTTGGGGGAGTAACAGGGAAAATCTTTAAATACACCCTTACCTTCCATCCCAAGGAAACCTTATGAAAAGAATTCTGAAACAGCTTTCTAAATCTATGTAGGGTTTATAACTACACTTCCCATCATTTCCTCAGAAGGAAAACTGATGTGGGTTTTTAGGTAATCAGGAAGATGCATGAAATCTTAGAAATCCTAACACACTAAGAGATCTGTCTATCTCACTTTTAAGAGATCTGTCTATCTCAGGCATACTCTTTTTAAGTCTCAAAATGAAGAAATGCAGCTTACAGATTTTGTTTATTAACACCAGCTACTTTTTCAACCTCCTAACTCCTTTTTATTACAAATAAAATTCTGAATCCTTTCTAAGAGACCCACTTTGCCTGTAGATGCAATCTGCCCACAATGACAGACAGATGAGACAGAAGTTTCCCACGGGTGGAATGTCAGTCACTATTTGATGGCTGGTTTGTACTGCTGCTGCTTATTGCTAAGCAGAAATACAGATGCTAAACCAAAACCATCCTCAAGCTTCAGAAGTCCCAGGACTTTTGATTCCTAGGGTTTAAGACTCAGTGATCACAGCCTGCTCTCTCTCTGTAGCCTTTCAGTCAGTGCAATCATACAAAAAGCCTGGCTGCAGGAAATCAGCAGAGTTTTTTCCTGAAAGAGGAACATTTTGAGATTTCTAAACCAGCTACGTTCACTGCAGCAATTTGACCACAATCTCAACAAGCAGCGTAGAAGGAAAAAGAAAATATGTTGAGGATTGAATTTATAGTCAATATATAAAATAAGAAATACACATAAATCTATTGTGCTTATTTTTGTTTTCTTATCAGACTGAAGTTTATGGAAACCATTTCTGTCATCTCTTGTCTGACATCCAGGCATCCCCAGTGAGATTAATCTTGAAGTCAAGCCTTCAGTATTTTCCCTATTAGCTAATTTAGGTGCCGTCTCCAACTCTGAATCTCCACCTACTCTGATATTTAAAACTATTAGACAACATTTAGATTGCAAGCACTTGCAAGTTTTAAAAATACTGTATTTACACTTGCTTGCAGAAAGTCAGTCTGATCTACTTAGGCGTGTGTATTTTACTACCATCTTAAAATAAAATATGCAATTTGAAACAAAAATATCCTGTTCTAGTCAGGAACATAAAGTTCATTTTAAAAGTTCATTAAAAATCTTACAGATTATTTCAAAAGGAAGATAAGAAAATATGTGCCCTGCAATATGCTCTAACATTTATTTAAGTCTGAAGTCTGAATCTTTAATAGTTTGCAGCAGGTGGCACACCACACTAAACTGGACTTCATATATGACAGCCACTCTCAAAATCACTTTTTTTTTTTTTCCTTTTTTTCAAAGCACAAACACACAGGAAGTCCTAAGGGATAGCAAAGGGCTAGCAAAGAATGATTTGCAATGTGAAAATAATCTGCCGATTTCATCTCTGCCCATTACACCAACTGTACCCTTCTACCTCTGCTGGGAGACTCCTTAACAAACAGCCAGGCTCTCAGAAACAGAGGCACAACTTCCCAGGCTAACGAATGCTGCCAGCATCTAGCAAGGCTCAGATGTACCCTGCTCTGAGCCACCTTTGGCAGCAGCACAGGTAATCTCAAAAAAAGCTCAAAACACATCTTTCTCTGTGGTGCTTAAGACTAGCAGGCATACAAAGAAAGCAGTGTCTTCCTTTACACAGTTGTGTATTTCTGTCCATAACTCTTTTATTAACTGGCTCAAAAAAGTCTGAATCTACTTTAGCCTTTGAAACAATCAAGGCCTTTTCTGTCTCAAATCAAGAATGAAACTGTTTTGTTGTTGTTTAGCGAAGAGTTCATAAAATGTAGGTATCATTTCGGATGCTAAACTAGACTGTTATACTCTATCCTCTGATTTAGCCTGAAGAAAATGGGAGTTGCAAGTTCAAAAGGAGACAGTTTTTAGGAAACCACAACATTTCTCTGCAAAACATCCCACCAACAAAACCAAACAGCCCCCGTGCCTCACAAAAAACTGTAACTTTGTGTTTTGCTTATCATAGTGTATACAGCTTTGAGGAGCATTGCTGGCATGGCTCCTACTTGTTCTCAGTAGGATAGGCACCGGGTTGTCTATTCACACTGTAAAATGTTAGCTATAGAGAAAGAACAGTGGACAGACTCATGTTAATGAGATCTGTAAGCAGCTCTAAAAGATCTCTCCTACCCATGAGATGAGGAAACTACACAACAGAGCCTGAGTTTAGGCACCAGTGGAACAGCAGGATGAATATGATTGATAGCAAACAGTTTTAGCTCTAATGCTTTTGGAAGGTGAATGTCTCTCAGAGACTCACAGCCTGGACAGCTCATCAGGGTCATCTAAAAATTTCACCTGCTAAGACATTCTGCGAACTGTTAGACGCAACCATGTCGCAGATGGCATTGCATGCACTCCACAAACAGGTTTTGTAGAGGTGTCAACTGCCTTTTAGTCAAATACAGTATGGAGATGATATTGCTTTGTGTTAGTTCATCCTTGTGAAGATGACTTAGGCTGGCATTTACTTGTGTGATCAGTTTGCTGATGACTAACTAGGTGAAATTTAGCTCCTCCAACAGTACTCCCCTCTACTTCCACAGAACAAAGAAGGAGAGTGCTTTTGCATAACCAAAAGCTTCTATTAGGTATGTCACCAATAAAAGGAAGACTAGGGAAAATGCAGATCCTCTCCAGAAGGAATGGGGGACCTGGTTACCTGGGATATGGAGAAGTCTGAGGTACTGAGGGATTATTCTTGCCCCAGTCTTCACCAGCAAAGGCTCCAGCACCACTGCCCAGGACACAGAAGGCAAAGGCGGGGACTGGGAGACTGAAAAACCACCCACTGTACGAGAAGATCAGGTTCAAGAATAGCTAAGAAAACTGAAGGTGTGCAAGACCATGGGACCTGACAAGATGCATTGGCAGGTCCTGAGGGAACTGGCAGATGAAGCGGCCAAGCCACTCTCCCTCATTTTTGAGAAATTTTGTCAGTCCAGTGAAGTTTCCACTGGCTGGAAAAGGTGAAGCATAGACAATGTTTTTAAAAAGAGAAAAATGGAATCACAGAACTGTAGGGGTTGTAAGGGACCTCAAGAGATCATCAGGTCCAACCCCCCTGCCAAAGCAGGCTCCCTAGGACATAAAGGAAGACCTGGGGAGTTATGAATGAGCCAGTCTCAGCTCTGTACCTGGCAAGATCATGGAGAAGGAAACTACGCTCAGGCACATGGAAAAGTAGGAGGTGATTGGTGACAGCCAACATGGCTTTACTAAGGGCAAATCCTGCCTGACAAATTTGGTGGTATTCTATGACACAGCTCCAACATTGCAAGAATAACTGATGTTACCTATCTGAACTTCGGCACAGCAGTTGGCACTGTCCCACATGTCATCCTTGTCTCCAATTTAGAGAAATATGTATAACCTCAGCAAGTTTCCCAATGACACCAAGTTGTGAGGTGCAGTCAATGTGCTGGACAGAAGGGATGCCATCCAGAAGGACACTGACAGGCTTAAGAGGTGGTCCTGTAAGAAACTCATGAAGTTAAAAGAGCCCAAGGTCCTCCAAATGGGTCATGACAATCCCAAATAAAACTACAGGCTGAGCATAGAATGGATTGAAAGCAGCCCTCTGGAGAAGAGCTTGGGGGTGATGGTGGGCAAGAAGCTCAACATGAACTGGCAACATGCGCTTGCAGCCCAGAAAGCCAACGATATCCTGGGCTGCATCAAAAACAGTACGACCAGCAGGTTGAGGGAAGTGAATCTCCCCCTCTGCTCTCCTCTTGTGAAACCCCACCTGGAGTACTGCATCCAGTTCTGTGATTCCAGTACAAGAAGGACATGGAATTGTTGGAGTGAGTCCAGAGGAAGGCCACAAAAATGATCAGAGGGTTGGAGCACCTCTCTCATGAAAACAGGCTGAGAGTGTTGGGCTTGTTCAACCTGGAGAAGAGAAGGCTCTGGGAAGACCTTATGGCAGCCTGCCATGAAAGACAGACAGGGACTGTTTATCAGTGAGTGTAGCAATAGGACAAGGGGTAATGGCCTTAAGTTGAAAGAGGGTAGGTTTAGATTAGACATATGAAAGAAATTCTTCCCTTAGACGGTGGTGAGGCCCAGGCACAGGCTGCCCAGAGAAGCTGTGGCTCCCCCCTACCTGGCAGTGTTCAAGGCCAGGCTGGATGGGGCTTTGGGCACCCCGGGCTACTGGAGGGTGTCCCTGCCCATGGCAGGGGAGTTGGGACTACATAGCCTTTGAGGTCACTTCCAACCAAAGCCATTCTATAGAGTCGATTATAGTTATTAAAATCTAAATTCTAATAGCTCAACATTATTTTCTCCTTCTCCCTCAGTTTTTCACAGGACAGACACTACCTGACAACTGTTGCCGCCGTCTCCACAGGTTCATATTTTCCATTCAAATTGGATTGCTTGACAGCATGGCTTCCCCTCCCACTCTCTTCTTCTGCTCTTTATTTCCAAATTAAGGCAAAATACGCATGCTTTGTTTAACCAATCCTATTTAAAGTTATTTGTTCTCAAGCTCTCACCTAGACAATTAACTTAGCTGGCCTAAGAGTGTGAATTTATGACTTTGGTCATGAAGCTTAAGAAGGAACAGCAGTAGGGAGGACAGTTCTCATCTCTGTTTTCCTGGGCATGCTCAACCAACTAGAAACTCAAGCATTCCTGACATTAACCACTCCACTGTGCTAAGTACTTAACACATTCTGTCTTAAATGATGTTTTAAAGGTGTCTACACAACATATTGATTTTCTATGCTTGTGAAAAACCTATTTGGGTAGATTACAAAAACATAACACAAACATATGACAATATATTTTAGTACATAAAACAGGGAATGCTACTAAGCTCTGTAGCATGTTGTTAGGGTTTTTTTAACTTTGTAAGAAAAAAAAGGAGCTTATAACATCCAGAATCATTCCTTTCAATTTGACCAGGCTCTGTACTTGGCATCTCATCAGTAGTTTTTAAGATTGCATTTACAAGATAGTGAACTATACTATAAAACAAACTTGTTCTAAAAACAAACAATCAACCCCAACTGTAAATTATCAGTTGACTTCCAGAATGTACCTATAATTTTGATTTAGGCCTGAATAAGTATCTACGTCACAACAGACACCACAGCTTTGCATTCTGTTTTGACAGCATTACAACAGTGAATCACTTAATAAACACAACGAATGGTAGTTTCAGGCACTGTGTCTCCAAGCTGGAATTTGTAGAACCAAAGAAAAAGCTTCCTATTACTTTTGCCCTTTTTATTATTTGTCTTGAGAATAAACCTCAGCTTTCAGAAAAAAATGCTGTTAGAATTTTCTGAACAACAAATTGTATCATCTGCCTGTCTTATTATTGCAGTCTTTCCCTACTTTCATCTAAGTTCATCATACACAGTTTGGTCCTTAGATTCCACCAGAGACAGAAACTCATTTTAGCCGCATAATACAGGGGGGTATTTCCAGTTATCCCAGTAAGAGTACATTCTGAAAGAACGTATACTATGGCATAGGCATATCTTCACACTAACCTTACACAGTAAATTACACATATTATTTTATGGACTAAACTTTTGAAAAGAAAATGGTAATTTTTGTTAATTTCTCAGGGAGCAGCAACAGCTTATTGATATATCCAAACAGAAACTTTAAGAAAGGGAAGTTCAACTTGGTCAGAAAATAATGCCAGAACTCCTTTTCAAGTTATTCAAGCATTGACTTGAAAGCTATATATATTCGTACTTATTAAAGATTAAATTCAATGTTTCTAACAAAAAAATTAACATCTATAAAATTGGATAAAACCCTTATTTTCTGGTAGAAAGGCAGACTGGCTTGGGAAACAGACACAATTTTAAAAAAATAATAATCAGAAACAGGTTTGTGGTTTTCTTACACTGCAGTATTAGGTATTTCAAATAGAAATTTCTGCAAAAGAGCACAGCAAACTTTGCCCCATGTCCCTAATCCCAAAGGCTGCTGAAATGAAAATGATATCAAGAAGACACAAAAGAAAGAGACTGTTCTTTCCACACTTCGCCTGAAAATTTATAATCTCTAAAGAAATGAAGCCACAAAACCTGGCTTGATTAGCAGCACCAGAAGACAACTAGCACAGTAAAAACTAGCACCATCTTCCATCAAGGAAGGATACTGCTTCAACCAAACAAAAAGAAAACCACACAGTCAGCATCTGTTTCAGCTAACTGCCTGACTGCTGAATATGCAAACCTTAAATAGTACGACTTCTGCTGTAAGTTAAATATTGACCGTTACTACACAGCTGTAGAAAGACATATGAAGCTTCCAGTTACCTAAACTTAATAGACAATTTAAAAACAGAGTATCAAAAATTAAAACTTCATAGAACTCTGCCCTTTCAGTAACATGCAGCAATGGAAAGGGATTGTTAAAAACAGATGCCTTTGTCCTTTCTCCAGGTTTTCTAGATGAAATATTTGGACAACACCTACTTAATACAGTAAACAGAACTTGGGTATCAATACCGTAACAACTGGAGTAAAAAATGAATAATAAAAACATAGGCTTCTCCAACACCAGAAGCAGAAATTCAAAACTAAAATCTAGCAGTGATTAAATATGTAAGGTGCTTTTCTTTATTTTCATACAGCAGCAAGAGAGAAGCCAAGAAGTTCAGGCTCTACCTTCATCAAAGGTAACTCATCTCTCAACTACAAGATTAAATGCTGGTCACCAACTTTTGGAAGTTTGCCAGGCTTCCTTTACCTAGGCATTGAAAAAGTATCGTAATTGGCATTTTTCTCCAATATCTCATGAAAAAAAACAGACAATACCATTTCTAAGTACATGTAGTAACCCATAGTTAAATGGAAAATAAGTAAAATGGTGTAGAAAAAAAAATTCTGACAGTGTTTCAGTCTCTGTGAAGATATAAATGAGTGGGGAAAAAAGACCAACTCAAATATTCTGGATTACTTCAGGTTATCTTGTCACAAGATACCAAAGCACTGCACTGAGATAAAGGTTCTCATAACAGACATACCTGCATAAAATAAAAGTTGTATGATCAGGAAAGGTTACAGAAGATACTTCAATGAATACTTCTGCTATAGAATACTCAGATTCAATTCTTCATGCAAAAACTGCATTTACCTATATGAATTATGTATTTCATACAGATTAGGCAGCAGAATGTACAAACTGGGCTGCAAATTATTCACTCTATCTCAAAAAAAAAAAGTTATATAAGTGTATGTTACGCCATTTACTCTATCAGTACCAAGACTATCACCATGGGGTGAATCCTTTATCAAAGAAAACTTCTGCTGCATTTGCAGGATACGTCCTCAAACAGGAATATGTATGTTTAAATCCACCGACCAATGGTAGTAAAGAGGAAATGCTATCCTGTTAATATGTGCTTATTTTAAAGCCTTCTTGAAACAGTTGCAGACAAGACAACCATCACTCTAGTATACTAACATAGATAATAAAGAAGATCTACAGAAATTCTAGAACACAGCTAAGATCTACGTCCTTGGTTTATTTTAGTTAAAACATTAGATGAAATTAGACTCCATAAGAACTCTCATTAAGAGAGCGTTTTCTTCCTTTAAACAGAGATACCTCTTGATCACTTAAGATTCTGGGTCAGAATTGACAGCCAAATAGCTTACCTGTGAACAGACAATTAAAAAACCTTGCAATCACAAAACAACCATCCCTCCAAAACTCAACATACCTAACAAGAGAAAAGGTCTCAAAGACTACAACTCCCTGAAAGTTGGCTGTCTTTGCAACACTTTCAGTGGTGCAGCAGATACATTGTGTTTGCAAAATGTTAGCATAGCTACCTGAGTTGCTATAGGTACAATAATCACAGGGAACACACTTCCTTGAGCTGACACATGAGCAGTATTACAACTACAGTCCAGTTTGTATCTCTGTTTAACTTCACTGCAATCCAGGAAATGACATTAAGGAAATTCACCACACTTATCTGCCTTCCACTCCTCCTGCTTTTTATGCTTTGCACCCTGTAGTCAGTATCTGTACAAGTTTTCTCAACCTTATCTGTTGAGGTGAAACACAGGTTTTGAATTTCAGCCACACTGATTTATTTAAAACAGCTAATAGTTTGGTATCAAGAGCTTTAGATACTGCATCTTTTATAATCAAGTTAATAAATGCTATACCTCCAAGTTCTTTTACGTTCAAGATGGCATTCTGGAATGGCACCGCTTTTATACTAAAACCTGAGAACAGAAATAAAGAGTGTTAGTAAGATGTTTGATAGAGGCTACTTGAAATTACCTGCATACATTCAGAAAAGACTTCTTTTTTTCATCAAGAATCAAGACTCTGCATGATAAATTCTGTTTCAACACGATGTTAAAAACTACCAGTTTGGAGCAGGGGATAAATCGGTATGAGCAATGAAATTTGCAGTTACACTATTAAATAGCAGGCACAGCAATATTCAGCACAGAACTTCCACCCAGGCCATCTACCATTTGGCGAGAAATTAGAATGGAATATACCTTTATAAAACCATCTTGTAATGGATCTGAAACTGAAGTTCACACTACCAGTAATATGAAGCATTCCTTCTATAATTTTGGGGAGACATGAAGACAATGTGTAATTTATATCATTATTTTCTTCTGTTTAAACTTCACAGGTTTTGGTTACACTTGTATTATTAACTCTGTCTTATATAAATGTTATTAACAG
Organism: Laterallus jamaicensis coturniculus; assembly: GCA_022605575.1. Taxonomy (NCBI): domain Eukaryota; kingdom Metazoa; phylum Chordata; class Aves; order Gruiformes; family Rallidae; genus Laterallus; species Laterallus jamaicensis. The sequence continues at coordinate 3,882,716 of JAKCOX010000024.1, read as the reverse complement.
AAAGATGCTTTTAAAGACCTAAATTGTATGCATTATAAAGGTTACAAGCACACTAGAGGCAGAATAATCCATTATTAGCTTGTTACATGCATAAAAGTAAAAAACTTTAAAAACATGTTTTCCTTTAACTGAAAATTTAGACAGCCAACAGAAAGGGAGTATGAAAGGCTTCCAACAGCACATCAATATGTTATATACTAAATTCTGTATTTAGTGCATATATACATGTAAGTTTTAAGTGTATATAATATTTTAATTTTGGAAAAATTAGATAGAAATTTGATTTATTTCTATCTAGCACAAGCAGTTTCAAAATTATTGCAAACCTGTGAAATGAGTAAAGAAGTTTTGGAAAAATGTGTTGCACTCCAAATTTATTGGCTAAGATTTAGAAGAAAATTATCTCAATAAGGTACTTCAGTACTCCAACCATGGTCAATGCTAGATGTAGCAGAAGAAAATCTGAAGGCAATAATTATGAAATATTTTGGTTCTTTTAAAGCAAATCCTAAACTCTTCCTAGAAAGGAGGAAAAACTGGAATGTACTTGGGTGGCACTGACGAGGAAAGAAAGATACAGGTTATAATTTGGAAACTTGAGTGGAGAAGTTCTCCCATTGTATTCTTGGATTCTCAACAATATTTTCTCATATAGCACTGATACGGTACATATGGGAAAGTTTATTATAAGCTGAATAGCCTAGATATGCAAAATTTGGTTTCTGTCCTGGCTGGTTTCCTCCAGAGTCCATTTTTATTCCTCAAGTTGCCTAACTAATTAATCGTATTTTGTTGCAACTACCTAGAAACATTGAAAAAATATAATTTATCAATAAATCATATTTGCATTATTTGCTTTGATAGATCTAGACTGCGATTTACACTGCAGTTACCATGTCAGGATATAACGTGTTTAGATATAATTTGCATGAATTCCAGGTGAATTCTAAAGATAAAGCACAGGAGAGGGGGAAAAAAGTAAATAAATTTTTAAAAGGCTGACTTACTATGTAATTTCCCTCTAACTTTTTGAGTTAGGCACTGACACCTTCTCCCTAGGCTGAGACAGTTGGGGTTGTTCAGCCTGGAGAAGGCTACTGGGAAACCTTATAGCAGCCTTCCAGCACCTGAAGGGACCTACAGAAAAGCTGGAGAGGGACTGTTTGTCAGGGAGTGTAGTGACAGGACAAGGGGTACTGGGTTTAAACTATAAAAGGGCAGATTTACATTGGACATTAGGAATAAATTATGTACTGTGAGAGTGGTAAGGCATTGGAACAAGGTACCCATAAAAGCAGTAGATGAACATATCCAACCTGGCCTTACTTTCTCCCTGGATGGGACTTTGGGCAACTTGGTCTAGTTAAGGTCCCTTCAACACCAACCATTCTGTGATTCTATGAAATCTCAGCTAACGTTCTGAATAATGTGAATGTGAAGGCAATGAGTTAATTCTTCATTGCAGAAGAAAACCAGCATTTTCTTGTATCTGTTTTACTTTGTTTACTTACTTGTGTTACTTACTTGTGTTTACTTACTTTGTTTACTTACTTGTGTTAAAAAAAACCCTTATGTTCTTGTACTTTTAACAAAGATGCACGAAAACCAGTTAGGTTTGCTAAGGGACAATCATAAAATTCAAGTCCATGAACCGCAGCTACAATATAAAGCCATGTAACTATAAAGAGAAATAATTCATACAACGATCACTATTCCTTCTGCAAATCATAGTGAATTGCTGTATCTACAGAACCAGATTTCTTCCATCTCTATGTCCTACTCTGTCCTCTTTACAAACTTCGCAGACAGGTAATTTTTCACTACACATTTCTTTCTGCTTTTTCTGGTGCTATTCTATTCACTGGGGGGGTGTTTAAGTGATTGGTTAGAGTTTTTACTCTTTTAAGTTTGCATACTCAATTTTTTTTCAGCTTAGGATACGTTTTAGCTGTTTTGTCTGATTTTAAGTATCTTCTCAATGCCACTGACAATTTTTAAAAAATTGATTCTCTGATCTCAATCCGCCCTTACTACATTAACAAGTCTCTTTGCTGATCTAAAAGAAAGAACCATCACCAGAAATACATATTTCCATTACATTTATTCTTTTGGCTGCCAGCATATACCAACAACAAGGAAACACTGACCACATATGAGATTAAATTAACATCGACTTAAGTTTCAGAGCATTACTGTCCCATTTATTTTATAGCACATTTTCATCTTTTCTCTTCATGTAACAAGATGGCTTAAAAAACAACAACAAAACCAAAACCCCACACCAAAAAAGAGAAGAAAGCAAGTTTTTAATGCATGTATGTATGTTTCCAATGGTTCTACCTGATTACACCATAATATAGGTTTTCACTTTCAACACATTTCAAATTGTGTGTTTTCATGGATATACCCCAATATATGGACCAAATACTGATAGTGGTAGCTTCAAATCAATCCATTAGGAACTTTCAAAAGCTAGATAACTAATCTGACATTCTCTACCACCTTTGGTATATGTTTCAAAAGTTACCTTTGGGCAATGTTACAGCACACCATGGAAAAAAGGCAGCATCCTACCTGTGGTAGACACTATATTCTCCGGGCTTTCACTGCAAAGCTGTGACAGAAGACTTGTCTTGCCAGAACCAGTGAGGCCTATGCAAACCAAGTCATATTCAGGTCGTGGTGGTGGTGGTCCCTTGCAACAAAGTGCTCTAAAACACTGCCATGGTAGAGAAAAACAAGGGGGGGAGGGAAAGAAAAAAGAAAGGAAGTTGTTACTTTTTTTTGGTAGAAGTTCACTCAACAAGATTCTAAACGTAAAGGCACTGGAGAGAAGCAAATTATTGTTCCCAATTACTGTTTTGACAAAAGCAACAATTAATAGACTGAGACCACCTCAACAAAAATCTAGAACAGTCTTATAAGAACACATAAATGTACCTGTTAACTTTTTACCTAAAACTCATAGAGCTGGTCTGAGTACCTGTGAGTGAGATGGGCCCACAGCCTACCTAATTTTGTGGTTGGGTATGCATGAATTTGCTTCCTGTGTCAACTTCATGTAACAGCCTGTGTGAACATCAGAGCAGCTCCTGATCAGCTGCTGGCCAGGCCTGACCTGTTGTTACAAGAAAGAAACAGAGAACTGTGCTCCCCTGATGTCCCTGGACTTGCTTTGTCATGTGTTTTACCTTACAATATCAGTTGTAAAGAAGTAAGTTTCATTGGACATAGCTCTAGCCATAAAAAAAGACATCTCCCATTTTCCATGGAGAAGTATAAATCACAATATAAAGAACAAAAATCTCTTACACAAAACCTACTTTATAGAGTCCTGCTCACATCTCTTAAACAGCATTGCCAAAGTAGGCCAAGGCCATCAAAAAGCTCCTTTCAGCCCTCAGAAGGTTCATCAAACATTTCTTTATATGGAAAAATTTAATGTAAAAATCTAAAACCACACCATCCAGGAAAGCTAGGAAGTTATATTTAAGCTATGAGGAATAATTACCTGCTTATTTCCAAGATAGACCTTCATCACCCCAATATGTGCAATGCTACCTTTTCCCCCCCAATATCTGTTCCCTTCATATCAGAGGAATACATCAGCTGTAACAAGGAAGGGAAGACACGTTTGAGCACCCACTCATCTCTCACACGTTCTGTCTTTAAAATGTCTCCGCTCTTTTTTCCCATCTTAACCACACACCAGTCACTGGTTTGGGTAAAGAAATCCAGTCTTTACAAACTTAACTTGGTTTGTCTCCACAACTACCCAGGATCTCTCATTGAGTACCAGTAAAACTGAACACACACCAGTAAGGCACTGTTGAAAATAGTGGGGCCTGGCTCTGCGAGGGAGTCATCCAACAAGAGCACAATTATAAAGTGACAGGTCACTGAACGCAGAGCTTTTATAAGATTCTTTACATAGAGATGCTAAGTTATTATATACATGCTGCCGAAACAGATTTCACTGGTTTAAAGAAGCAAAAGATAAATTCAGGGTAAGTTAGAAAATCCCTTCAAAATCTTTTAAAAATGTGAAAGGAAATACTTTAGGAGGAAAAGCATTTACAGCAGTAGCTAAGGCAAACAAAGGCAACAGACTTTAAAAATAAAAGCTTTGCCTCCATGAAAATATGAGAGGAAAAAATGCATTTTTCAAGAGAGTGTGTTCATAACTAAACACAGTAACTATGCCTTCTAGCTTTACTCACTGACATCAGTTTACACTTATCTCAGACTCTAGAAAACCACAGCGGATATGCTGCTATGGTACTTGAGTGAGAAAGGCCAACTGAGTTCACTGGACAACGTAAGCTCCTTCCACTTTGGCTATCAGGCTGAAGGCCATGTGAAATTGTTTGAAGCCTGCCCAGAGCTCCTGAGGCTGCGTGTCCAGCCCTTGGCAGCCAGTATTCAAAAAGGATTCAATTTGTCCCATCACCACGGCATCTTTGCAACAACTTCTTGATGTCATATTGAAAAACTTAAAGGAACAGATGAGCTGGTGAAAGTGTGCTGTGTCCAGACCCTGTGCCAGTTCATATGCAACCAGACATGACTGGCTGTGGCCTTGATGACGTTTAATAACCAGTTCTGTCAAATACAACAACTGCTCTTTGTAGAACACATATGAGGTTTCTGTGGGTGACAGGGGAGCTGCTCTGCAGGCTGGTTTTGCTATGTCCAGTGTCTCTCAGCGCAGATTCCTTAAGCTTAGCTTACTCTGGACAATCTTTACATGCTGTTGATCAAATGTACGATGAAGAATCCAGGCCAAATTGCATGTCCAAAGCAGTATACAGAGATCTACTACCCACCGACTCATCTTTCACCAATAATCAGAGTTCCTGAGATACAGCAGACACAGAACCCCAGAAGAGGGGGAAATGGCTCCCTCCAGTCCACTCCTGTATTTTATTTTATATAATTCCTCTGTCTTTGTTATATTCATGACTTTGTCTTTGTACAAGGCTAAATTCCTTCCATGAGGAATGGACATTAACGGGGAGAAGCAGCAGGCAAAGAGAGGCAGGCAGGGCGAGTAAGGACTTAACTTATTTATTTCTTTTTAAATGCTTGAGCAGAATTTAAAGCACAGGAAAGAAAACAATACATTGAAAAAAATGTATGCATTTAGCCTGATTTGGGAAAAAAGGATGCATTTATCCAGGAATCTGGGAACAACTGGGTGCACCATTGTTACTCTCGATTTACTTGCATGTGTGCATGCATGCTGCACGTGCACATATAATCATATGCAAGGGCTAAGGGAAGAAGTTAGATAGTCCGGCTCCTGCTTTTAGGGATTTCTACCCCAACCAGATGACTCCAGTTTTAGGTTTATCAGTATCTGAGCTGACAACACAAGATGGTGTCCCTCTAAACCCTCTGGAGATTTTTTGGGGGGGCAAAACATTAAATATTGTGTCTATAGCAGGGCTAGCCAAACACTTCTGATACACATGCCACACTCAAGAGATCAGAGAGAAGCTGTGGGCAGCAAATGTATCTGAATTTCTACTTTCTCCAACACATTACACTGCCTCCAGCCATTGAAGTCTGTCTTTGCCTACTCATTGTGCTTCACATTTCACTCTCCTTTTTGGGGTGAAATACTCCATTATTTCTGCTTTGTTCTGGACCCATCTCCTGTCTGTTTCTTTTGTTGCCACTATTTAATAGGGACAAACAGAAGCAAGGGATTTCATGCTTAGTTGATTAAACACACACACTCTCATGCAAAAATACCATAAGTTAGTGCAACATTATTGCCAACAAACAAAGCATTCAGAACTCCTGAAATCCAGAATTAAAGCTGAAAGCTCAACCATCACTCTGCTGCCCCTCTCCCTCTTGTTTATACTTATGGATCTGGTCTCCCTTTACATTTTGTTTTTCATTCAGGTGTCTTTGAACAAACAGACTTCTAGTACCCAGCACCAACTTATATCCAGAGGACTGGTTAATCTTCCAAAACTGTTGAAGATAACTCAAGATTATTAAAGAGTTAAATTTACACACATCAAGCTCTGATGTTGTATGAAATCGCACAAGCACAAAGGAATCTCAAACCTTTAAGGGGGGGGGGAACAAGGTAGACAGTTACAATACTGATAGGAAACAACTGGGTACGGCAGCGGAACACCTGAATGCGAGTAATAAAACACCCTAGGTTCCTGAATGAAATTACACACAGATAGGAGAGAAGGGGGGAAAGTGACCTAGACCTAAATTTTAACTGCATTAATACCTTAATGTGAAGTTAGTGCAGTAGAATCTATGCATTTGACAGTGTGCACTACAATTGCAGACTCTTCTGATTCCATACTGCTGCACAGGTAGTTTTACCACTACCAAAAAAGGGAAGAAGAGGAAGACTAAATTTGAAGACACAGACTCAAAGACTGCTTTCACATTTTCAAAATATCAGATTGATATAGTTCCTCTTCATCTATATGACAACAGTAATGAGGACAAAATCGTACCAGATTGCTGTTCATTTTATGATTACCAACAGAGATAAGTGAATGTTAACATAGCCACTGCCATCCTGAAGTGATGTTCAGCACAGATGAAAATACTAAAACACTGGTCAGCTTCTTTGCCAGCCCACACTGTCACTAGACAATGGCACCACTACCCTCAAGCTCATCCTTCCCACTACAGACTAAGGATCCAAACTCCGACACAGGGACCCCAGCTGGAGGTGGACTAACCTACCGCACCACTCACCCCACAGGACAAAGCAATCCTCTTTTTCAGCCTGGGTAACCTTCATGACTGCGGGCGTGGTTCACTGGCTGAACCCAAAAGCACTCTTCCTATACAAGAGCCTAACTGTCTTCAACTTTGTATCAGCCTGTGCTACAATAAGACAGGGCAGTGCATGGCCTTAAAGACAGGAGAATGGAAAACAGGACAGAGGAAAACCAATTCTCAATGAAGTAAGGAAATTTTAGAGAGCAAACAGAGTCCTGGTGACGTCCTACCCAACAGAAGTAGTACAGTTCAGACCGCTAAGAAAAGAAATACGTTTGGATTCATTGGTTGAAATTCTTCACCAAACCCCCTGTCAAAACCTTCCCGTCACATCAGAGAGCCACGCTTCTGGAGTCTCAAAAGGATCAATCAAACTGCAAATGACTTTCAATATCCCAATGTAGTCATGAGCTGAATATGACATAAGACGCAGCTTCAAGTACCAAAATCAGACAAATCACACAGCCCTATTCATTTTTCAACATATTTGACAACTCTGCTACCAGCAAAAAAGGCTTGGAGGAAATAAGGTCAAGAAGAAAGAACTGTCTGACTTCTAACAAGCCAGATACTGCTGTTCAGAGCATATTACTTCAAAAGACTTCACGGTCATAATGCATTCTTCCTTTGACTGACAATAAGACAATCACAGTGGGTTGAATTCTGTCCAAAATCCAGAACAATTTCTGGGTTTCTCAAGAAAATAAAGCCTTCACTATCTCAAGGATAAAAAAAAAAAGGTTCAACCCAGTTCCTGATGGTCAAGCTCCTGGCTGCCACATTACACACGGATGAAGGACAGTATCTTTGTTTCTATAGTAATTGGGAAGAAGGCAGGACACCTTTTGTCTTATCTGATACTGAAGAGAGGGTCCTGGGATCAAGACTTCACAGCGAAGTTCAGGGCCTTAGGAACCACAAAGATTAAATAAATGCAGTCAAAAACCTAACCTCCCTGGAAGAAGCTGCAAAGCAATCTAAGTACCTTCTCTACTATCAGCCAAAACAAATCACAAAACCTCATGCCCAAGATGGAAAATGACTCTCTGACCACAGTCTCTCTTGAAAGAAAAGCAAAATGAAATTATGACTCTCCACTCCATTCACACTGTGCTTAAAGAAAGCATGAAGAAAAGAAAAATCAAGTTCTGAGTATACTCAGATAGTCAGTGCAGTAGTATGATTTAACAACCCACATAAAATAAAACAGCACATGGCTATGATAAACCATTTAATTATGTTGCTGAGTCAGCAACATAATTAAACATATGCGCAGGTGCTACTTTGAGCAGAAGACAATTACTCACTTCAATGCAGTGTCAAATCAAGCTCTAAGGGAGTTGTCGGACACTTCCAGGTTTAATCAAGTGTAGAACTACTGACCAAGTTGTTTCCTCTGACAGTTTGCTTTCCATTTGTTCTGCTGCACACAAGTAACTTATCTCTTTCAACCCACCAGTCCATTCACATTTAACAGCAAGAGACAAAGGCAACAAAAAAGGTGAACAACAGTCTTTGCAAACAGTTTGTTTCACAACCTAAGGAAACACAACTGCACTAAAAAAGCCTGAAGAATCACTGAAAATACAGGCAAAAAAAGGCAGCTGCACCACCACCAAAATGGACAAAAGTTAGGGATGTGGCAACTCCTGTTACTTCAAATTTCTAGTAAGCATAAAAGGTATATATGCTTTTTTTTTTAGTATCCCCAAAAACGCTGAGTTCTCAGGCTTGCTAAAAGTCTTCCCTTTACAGCTTCTGAGCCAAATCATAAAAAGCTTTTCATGATTCATGTGTGTTACAAAGTGGGTTACAGAACACTTCTCTTTCATCCAGCATCTCATGAATAAGTACTTGTCTTCTATAAGCTCACGTAGTACCAAAAAACCAGGAAGCAACATAGACCATTTGGTGGGTTTTGATTATTCTAATTAGAGCTGACTGCATTACACCTAAATGCAAGAGCACACTTAGTTTGCTTCTTCTGCCCAGAACTATTTGGTACACAAGACCCTGGATATCCATATTTGATGTACACAACACACAGAGTATTACTTCTATAATAATAATAAAAAAGAGGATTTATGGAAACAGCACAGTGATACATCCAAATCCCGTGCACAAATGGGTCAAAGATCCTTAAAGAAACAACATTAGAGAAATGCTCTAGGTGTAAAGAGAAATCCAAACATACACTAGATTAAGAGGAAGGTAAATGAAGATTTGCATTGAAAAGAAAAGCTACTGCTGCTGTTCTGCTCTGGAATTGCTAGGCAAATTCAAAATACCCCAAAAGAGTAAAACCCATCAAGTGTGAAGTGAGATTTCTTAGGTTACAATAGGATTTATATAGCAAAAAGTATCTCAAAAATCCAGTTAATAAACACAACAAATTCACCTGAAACATAGCTGGAAAAAACAGAAGGAGTGGTCAAGTATGATAAACCAGACAAGTGTGCACTGATAGCCAGATGATCTTATAGGGGTTCAGGTAATGCCATTTAATACATCCCTGAGAAAAGTAACAAGAACTGAATTCTTTCACCTACAGTATCAGTAGTAGTACAGAAACAGACAAAATTCAGAGCATTTCTTCCATTCAGCTTCATGGGCTGAATGGAAGAAATTCCAGAGCTGTTGAGCATCATAATCATAATGAAAAGAAAACAGGTTCTGGGCTGCATGCATGTAGCAGAGTATCAAGAAGCAAAGGAAATTAGAGAAGCTCCAAGTATGGTTTTGAGGGGAAAAAAGAAGAAATATCTACTGTTTACTTAAGGCAGTGTTTCCTCTGAGATTAAGCCCCAGGATATGTCTTGTTCTTTCTTATGAAAGATTCCAAAACTAACATTTACCATCAAATCTGAGAGAAAAAAGGAGAAATATCTGAGGACAGCAGACCCAACTATTTTCTGTGAAGTCCAGTCTTTCTGAACATGTTCATAGACAAGGTAGAGTAGCAAGTACAAAGAGATCATGTGTATCAGTAAAAGGAAGAAATCTGTGCAAAAAACAAAACAGAATTGTTTTGTCATTTTCCACTGACAAAGGAAAGAATTATTTTGCAAAATACCATGAGTAAGATTAAAGAAAATTATCACAGTGTGATGATACATTAAAAAGGAAAGTACCATTTCAACTGTCAGAGGTCCCAGCTAACAATTCTCCATGCTCATACAGTACAGAAAACACACCACAGCAAATTAACCAATCAAGAAGTTAGAAAAACAATGAATGCTTTAAAATTAAAAGGAGGCAAGGGAAAGAAGATACCAGTACAGACTAATGCAAAAAAAAAAAAAAAAAAAAAAAAAAAGGTTACTAAAATAGAAACAGTCTATGCAGTTAACATTTAAATAGAAGGATAAAAAAACATTGCTAGTGTGCATACAGTCTGAGAAGTAACGGAAGGATTTAGACAGAAGCAGGAGGTGGATAGAATAACAGGAATAGCTGGATGTTGCAGCCAACACAAGTCTTCTGACCAAAGAATACTGCTTGGAATACTGAAGACCAGACTGGCTTCCAAAACTAGGAAATAGAGTAAGAATTAGTGGTGGAGATGTAAATGGGAGATCTAACGGGTGTGCTCTACTACCAGTTCGTGGTGTTATCAATCTTCAGCACTGAATTTGAGGTATGTTGTGGTTTAACCCTGATGGCAGCAAAAACAACTGCACAGCCATTCATTCACTGCCCTTCCCCTGCAGTGGGACAGGGGAAGAGAACTGGAAAGAAAAAATGTAAAACTCGTGGGTTAGGACAAGAGTTTAATAGGACAGAAAATGAAGAGAATAATAGTGATGCTAAAAGACTATACAAAACAAGTGATGTACAACAGAATTGCTCACCACCCACTGACCGATGCCCAGCTAGTTCCCAAGTCATGGCAATCCCTGGCCAACCCCCAATTTACATACTGGGCATGACGTCATATGGTATGGAATACCATTTGGCCAGATTGGGTCAGCTGTCCTGGTCATGTCCCCTTCCAACCTGAGGAAGGCTCGTGCCTCCTCGCTGTCAGGGATTGGGAAGCTGAAAACTTCCTGTAATTTAATTGTATATGTTGCTTGGCAGCAACCAACATCAGTGTGTTATCAACATTATCTTCATCTTAAATCCAAACCACAGCACTATACAGCTACTCAGAAGAAAATCAGCTCTGTCCCAAACCCAGGACAAAGCATTACATAGTTGCAGACTACCAGCATCTCCTGTTTGGGAGGCTCCCTATGAAGGATACTGCACTTACCTGTCCTTTTCATTTTACTTTACCAGTATGCTACGTTTACAAATGTAAGAATAGCTAAGAGGGTATCTGTTTTGGCAAAAAGACTTGTGGAGTATGAAATATATAACACATACAGGAATCTCTCTTTCCCTCTCTCCCCCCCTTATACATCGTGAGAGTTTTACTTGGCTAGCACAGCGCATCGCTACTGTGGGAGGAAACAGAAGACCAACTCACACAAAAACATTAGTCCAAAATACACAATTATAGGAAGGTCTACGGATGAATTTTTTTCCAAACTTTAATCAATGAGAGCCTTGAATGTCAACTGGGTTTTGCCTCAATCAAGCTATTAATGAGTTAGGTTTGGGAAACTTCAGCTGCTGAGGCTCACACTCCAACACAGGTGTTGTGCATTTCTCCTCTCCCCAGCTCCAAGTTTGGCTTTTTACTTTTGCCTACATCTCTACATCTCCCCCCAATTTCCTCAGCTGTCACCCATCCGCTTGTGATGAAGGCACTTCCCCTTACTTTGTTTATCTAGAACTGTAAAATCAGAACCATCAAATTTGTCAATGCTGAGCACACACGGATCACGGACTACACAGCCTTTAAACTGTACCGAAGAGACACTCAACAGGTGCTCTGTTGCTAGTGCTTCAATGTTTGGGGAATACAGCTCCCTTTGGGATGAGGGATCTCAGCTGACAGGGAAGGAAACAGATCATACAGAGCAACAGATCAGCTGCAGATATAAGCTGTTTTCATATGCTCACAAAGTAAGCCAGCAAAACCAAACAATCAAGATAAAATACAAAACCCCACACAACCACCACACTAATCTGTTAAAACTGGATTGTTTTAATAAAAGTTGTCAAATACATATTAATCTACTTGAGATGGGGGTGGGAGCAAAGGTAAAGAATGTTTTTATAGATAAATTCTAGACACACTTAAAAGTCAGGTTGCCTTTGAAAAGACACAGCTGAATTTTAACCTGGGGAGGGTACGGGGAGCAGAACAGGAGCTGAATGAACCAGCTTTATTTTTTGTGAGAACAGAGATTATTGTGGCCTTGCTCACATAGCAGCCTGCCTTAGGTATGTCAGCACACTCTCTCTGCAGTGCAGACAGCTCAAACCAACAAGTTTCTCATGGTGGAACTACAACCACTTTTTATCAGCTAAGGGGCACGAAACACTTCAAACCACTGGAAAGTATCAATACGCCAGACTATTTTTTTGTGTGTGAAAGATCACTGTTAGTCTCAGAGCTGCTGAAAACCTTCTGATGGGATTCAGATTTTTCTCCTTCAGGTAGGTGCAGTGTCTCAGCAGCTCTAGCAAACACACAATTTCTAAGGAAGTAAAAGCCCTCAGCCGAAAACCTTCCTGTGCTATCCCTTCCCCAGCTTTCATTGCCATTGTGCTGGATGGTTTTGTTGGGGGATTTTTCCAGATAATTATTATGCAACAGTTCCACAAAAATTCTTTAAAGTATAAAAAGACCCAGTGTGTTACTCGGGAGTACAACCTTATGTTGATGAAATACGATCACAAATCCAAGCAGCAATAAAGTCAAGATGCTGTTCAGATAACGGAGCACAGCTCTGGGGTGCTCCACCCCTCACCTGCTTTAATGGACCGCTGTGAGAAATTCAATACTTGCTCTAAGGAGGCCACAGACACCTCACTAAGAACTGACTCACTGCTGCTTACAGGAACAAAAAAATTACCATTTATTCTAGATCAGCATAAATCCTGCCAAGCTGGGAAACACCTTCTGGCTAGAGAGAAAATTTCACTGAGGACCAGGGAGAACTGCCATAATTATGAGAGTCTATCACAGAAACATAAGCAATGTGGAGCTGGTGGCATAATTCACACTGAGACAATGAACATAAACAGGCTTAAGAAATGGAAGATAGCTGTCTTTTAGAGACTAAGACATACAATCAGTCGTAAAAGCAGAACACTGGCTATAACTCAACCTTTTTGTTTAAAGTATTTTTAATTTTTTACACTCACTTCCCTGAGGACCATGAGACTATTAAGGAATTGTAATAAATAACTGGGAGCTGGGATTTTGTAATATGAAGGTATGATAAAGAAACTTTTACACTGAAACTCCTGTAACTGCCAATTAACTTTGTATCTTTAGATCAGTATTTTTGAAGCACAAGGAAAGCACACAGTATGAGAAGAGGTGCACACAGCTTTTCTCATGCCACAGCCATTTTTCACTGAAGAGGAAGCATTCACAGCTCACAAGTATTTCTCCAAAGCAATTCAGAACAACAACAAGAAGGTACCATAAGGCACAGCTTACACCATACCATTTTAGGCAAAGATTAAGGAGCACACAGTTTGATTATGTTACTGGGTAACAGAATTACAAAGTGTAGGATTTGAGAAGAAACAAACTGCACTAAAATGTCTCAAATAAAGACTACAGTAACTGAAAAATCACCAGAACAATTTTACTTTTCTAAGTATAATATTTGAAGAAATGTATAAATGACAGTGTTTCCTCATTCTTGGAAGAAATTCTTCAGCTCATGTTATCCAGTTTATTGCTAAAAAAGCATACATTCACAAATTATATCTATAAGAGAGGAAGGCTTAATCAGGAAGAAATGGCAATCTATAAACGCAGGGGAAGGGAGACATTTGAAGAAAAGTATTTCAGAATAAATGTCTCAGCACAAACATTCATGAAACTAAGAGACATTAAGCCTTGGTTTCCTAGTGAGCTGCACAAAATCCTAATCTCATACCTAGGTGGAATTACCAAGTACTTTAATGAACCTTCACTTGGTTGGTTTGGAGAGCAGACACAAGAGCAAGGTGGTGGTGTACTACTTATCAATCAGAACATTACCTCTACAGTGCAGTAGGAAGCAAAAACCCCACAGCCCAACAGAGTTGAGTTGGCAGTTAGGCATCAGCTCTACCTAAAAGCTCCTTGGACCTGCAGAGGTGAGATGGAAGTAGAGTGGACTGTCTGGGTAGATACTGAACGAAAGGAATTTAAAAAAAACCCCAACAAAACCTCCAGTCACTTCCAGCTTTGTGGGTCAAGAGCAGAAAGATTAGTGAAGTAGTACTGCAAAAGAATGTTTTCTTCTGATTTCCATACAAGCAGTTTATAAAGCCTATATAAATGGGAAAAACATGCTGTTTGCAGTTCTCTGGCAAGAGGCAAAATTTCTGGTGCCCAATGTAAAGTATGATCCCCTCCTGCACCAGAGGAGCTGAACCACCTGCAAATTGTGTCAGGTCACTTATCCTCAACTGATGAATGCCAAGGAAATCAAACTAAAAAATATGCAGCCACATATGAAAAAGCATAAGCCTCACCATTCCTCAAGCCTCCTCCACTTAGGCAGAATGCTGGAGCAGTATGTCTTCTGCCTATTAGCTACACTGCTCAAATCTGAAAAATTGTTAATAGCTATTGTCTCCCTATTGAATTTTCCAAGTTCCTTACCACAGGAAACTAAAAAAACTCAGATATTTTAAGCAATTAAGTACACTCTCTAACCCTGGAGATACTACGAGTGAAAAGAACAGGATACCCAGGCAGACAGTTTGAGATGAAGCAAAACATAGTAATTTCTAGTGAATATATGCTGTCTCAAGTTAACAATCTAAAAGCATTTTCCTGAAACAGAGTGAAAAGGCCTTTGATTATTACAAGGCAAACTGTGATTTCCAAAACTAATGTTTGGAAAAAAATATGCCAATGCCTGAATTTTTAAACTGACAAACTAGCAGCAAGTTGGGTTATTTTCTAACTTCATTCTTAGACACAAGCCAGAAAATTTTATTAATCCTATTTTAAATGCAGCTAACCTCACAAAGTTGAGTATAAAGTCAGCCTGAACAGTAAAATTCAGCAAAGCGCTGAAAAAGGCCTAAGGATACTATCAGGAAGGGCAAAAATCTCTGCTGTTATTAATGTATTACTTCTAGTGAAATACCACTGACGTCCAATGTGATCCAAACCACAGCACAATGTATGTAAAGCAGCAAAGATTCTAAGTTCCATACACTAAGGAGAAGTAATAATTACATGGTTTAGTTTGGGGTTTTTTTTGTTATTTTGTTCAGACATGGAATTTGGTTTTGGGACTGATTCAATCTGTACGTAGCTCAATAGAGTCCTTTAATATCAAAACATGGTGTAAAAATTACCAGATGCAAACTTCAGTTCTAGTTTTCTTCTTAAAGGCAACAAAACATGATCGCAATGTCCCTCTAGCGCAAGGAAACTAGAGTAATTTAAAGCAGTTTATTGTAAGAGGACACAACTGAGCTTAGAAGTTTCATATTTGATTCTTGTCCAGAAGCAGGAATCAAAATGAACTATTAAGCTGTAGTATAAATGTTTGAAGATTTTTTCAGCTGGGGACATTACGCAGCCTTAAATGGTAAAAACAGTTAAGTCCTACCCCAATAAAAATCCTAGGAAAAATAATCTTCTACAAATAAGATGAAGATAAAGTTCCAACAAACCATAAATTGATTTGGAAATGTTCACATTAGAAAAATGACACTGACAGCAATAAGCACAGTGCTGAACATTAAGAAACCAGGTAAACATTTCTGCACTAAGTGTACATATGAAGTCCATTCTAAAAACATTAAAACCTACTTGGACTTCCAGGCACACTCAAATATTTTAATGACAAATGTATCATGATTCTTCTTCCTGCTGTCTACTGCTTTTCTCTTCTGCTAAGCCTTACATTCCTGCCTAATAGCAACATATTTTCTACTCCAATCAACCATACTATTCAGTGGTATTTCCTAGAAAAATTTTTCTTGTGTGTCAGATAAACACTGAAGAAAATCCTTCAGGGACAGCTTGATATACCACAGATTCCAGTTGAAATAATACTGGAGCAAGAAATTAAGAATTTCCTTCATGAACCTACCAGGATAGAAAATGGGGTAAACATATAGACATTTTAGCAAAATTTAA
This sequence comes from Laterallus jamaicensis coturniculus, assembly GCA_022605575.1. Lineage (NCBI taxonomy): Eukaryota > Metazoa > Chordata > Aves > Gruiformes > Rallidae > Laterallus > Laterallus jamaicensis. Next base: position 3,866,728 of record JAKCOX010000024.1, on the reverse strand, counting down.
CTGTATCAAGCATGTGCCTTGGCCTTCACTCCATAATTTTAAAGCTATATGTATTCAGAAGGATCAGAAAAGTCACGCTCTTGTGAAAGATCAACTGTAGTAAAAATAAACCAAAAAGGTCTACACAAGCAGCATTATGGTTTTGCACTATTACATGATCACGGATGTTTTATTTGGAAAAGAAAAGCAGCTCATATATGGAATTTTGGAACAGCAAGGTCCTTTTCATAATATTCTGGTTGAAAATAATGTGGTGGTACCTGACTAGACAAAAAACAGTGGCCAAAGATTCTCAGTATGGGTAAACAAAAATTCCTCTTTCCTCGAGGAATTGCCAAACTTCTATCAATGATTAAATACTCCATTAAATCAAACTGCAAATAACAAAGAATGATGTGAATTTGCAGTGCAACTAATTTACCAGTGTTCTTCTGTGCTGCCCACATTTTCAGAAATTAGACCTGCAAGTTTCCCCAATTTTACACATGTTCAAAGAATTTAACATTATTAGACTGTCATAAATGACTTAAGATTTTTGGCAGGCCATCTGCTGTAATAGCTTTGAATTTCCCTTAAGTGCTTACTGTAGATGACTTATTTTAACAAGAATTAACACTACCTCGTGGCTCAGGCAGAATCTAAACTCTTAACTCCTTTGCATCACTAACATGCCAAGTGAAGGACCAGATTATATATGTGGTATATGCTTAAGGTAAATGCATGAAGTGCTAAATATATTGGACAGTTTTTCAATCTTAATTTGAAACACTTAATCCTTCTAAAGAGTAAAACTGTCTCCACATTCTTGCTCTGTGTACTTTGTAGCACTGGTCAGCAGAGTACAAATTCCAGAAAACTTCAGAAGAAATACTTTGCCAGTCACAGTAGGGTTAAAAAACAAGCAAGATCACTAATGCTTACCATTCCACAAATTCCAACTATATTTGAAAAGTCATACCAGTCCTATTCTGCATTCCGAAATTCTGCAATATTAATTAGTTTCAGAGTAAGAACCATCACGAGTGGAAGACTGATTGGCTTATAGTGTTTCCTGTGTTGGTTGCACTCTAGATCTACCTTGTTTCTGTAGTATACAGAAGAATTTAATCAATCTTCCCAGAAAGAATCTCAGCAAGTGGAGCTATTTCAGTGGCTCGTTAGCTACTTACTAAAAACAGACTTCATCACTGATACCTTAGTATAATAAAAACAAAAACCAGATTGCATGGATTTGTTTTTAAAGAATTTTATGTCATCGTTTTTTGCCATTATAAATTGATACTGAAAGCACACACTGGCAAAGACAGCATATGTCCTATACTTTCTTGATTCTACCACTGCCCATGTGTAGGATAAAATACTTTAACAAACACTGCAGAATCTTCCCCTTCCAATAAGACAAGATGTGAGATTTCAAAGATGAATGAGCAAAATTTTCTGTTCTGTCACAGGGAGCAATCTCAGCATATACTTTTCAGACTATATTTTCCCCTCATAAAACACTGACATAACGATCCTGCAATTTTCAACCACTTTACACTGTTTAGCACATGGCAAAAATACCAGCCATATCCTTTTGCATTCCATACTCACTGGCTTGGCTATTCTTTGCATTGTGAGTGAACATGCACTCAACTTTGCCCATTCCCAACACACTGAACTAGGTACTTGCAGCAAGGTGCAAAGTTTCACTCAGAAACCTGAAGATCCAGAAGTTTTACAGCCATCATGACAGCAAAGTCTTCTATAGTATTTCAGTAGGTTTTCACACATCATCTAGCGATTGTATTTTTTTCTTTACAAACTGAACCAATATTCAAATAATTTATTACATAATTTTTCATTTGTAAGTCTGTAGTAAGAGATCTTTAGAACAGTAAAGCAAGTTCTAGTTCATTTTTTCTGTAGCTTTTTGGAGCCTAGTAATATAGGAATTTGTTTCATTCACTTGAGTCAATGCTTCCATCCAACACCCAAAGTAAAGTGTTTCAGTACTGAAAAGCCTCTATTCACTCATACTTATTCTACATCACACCATACTGCGCTAAGCTGTACTGCGTGGTGATGGCCAAGGTTTAATTTTCAGTACCAGCAACATGTATGTGGAACTCATCAAAACCAATGCACGAAGAGGAGAACCTTATCTATGGTGTAGCCTTCCTCACTCGTTCAGGGGGACTTGCTTGGGGGTTTGGGGGCGGAGGAGGAGTAGGTTTTTCTTCTGTGGTGGCCAATTTTAGACGCTGGTAGGCTATGGCTTCTAAATGAGCCTACTGCAAGGACTGCCACACCCTGAAAAGCGGAGAGATTTCATTTGTTTTTTAAATTGGGAACTATTTTGTAGTACTCCTGGATGCTTTCATAGTAACTGCAGCTAAAAACCTCTTGCCATCTTTGGCTGTCCAAGAGACTGCACCCCTTCTCCAGGAATGTGAGTTCAAGCATAGTGATCCATGTATTCATCACCCCGAGGCTGAATATCACCAAGCGCTACACCCCAGGGATGAGGCGTTTCAACTGAATCAACAGGCAGCCTGCACAGAGATTGCTCACCCGCGCCGGGCTGCCGGCTGCTCTGTCACCAGATCCTTCCCAAGATCTGGTGCTTGATTTCATGCTAATGAGTGGGAGCAGATCCATTTCCCCACAAACTTCTGTGATGATGGCAGTTGAGAGATCACTGGTATGGGCCAAATCAGGGGAGGGAGGCTCATTTCCACAGCAGCTGACTTCAGCAGTGGAATACTTGTGGTGGTGTTTCAGCCGCAAAACAATTTAGTTCAGCAAAGTTCCCTCTGCGATAGCACTGCGACTGTAGGAAGGGTTTCAATGTCTACAGAAACGGGAAGCACCACCTCGGAGCCCTGTAGTGAGTTTCAGCGGGCACTCATATTGCATTACCATGTATTTTGAGCACGATGCCTGCAACATTTTTGTCTGAACAAAAAACAGCATTTCAGAGGTTACATGGAGAGGTTATGAAAACCGCAACAAATGCCGCTTTACATGTAAGTGGAGCAGAGAGGGGCCAAAAAAAGCATGTCAGATTTCTTTTACCTAATTCTGTTGTTTGATGGTTGGAAAGTAGTTAATACAACAACAGCAAAATAAACCAGTCAATAAATTAAAGCAGCAACCATTCCACAGTTTAGATTCCCCCATGTCGTCCCTATTCCAGCCAGTTCTAGTTTTCTGCTCTACTAAAGAAGCTATTTACTTCAGTAAACAGTGCTTTTTTGCTAGTCAGGTCTTGTATTAAAAAGTGTTTTGCAGCCTTGATGCTAGATTTTTAATAGTGGCTACCCATATGCAGCTCTGTGCATCAAGAATGTTATTGTGCCACTGCAGAAATTCAAGTACCTAAAACACAGGCTTTAGAAAGCAATCATTGTAGATCCTGTGCAATACACCAAAAGCTCCGGTGCATCCGGACCAGGCAGAAGAAGAGAAGGTAACACTGTGCCTTTTCAGAAGCGGGGTTTTACTTATTTAAAAATAAGACAAGTAATGTACCTTACACAGCCATAACAACAGGCCTGTAGACAGCTCAAGTGACAATGCAGAGGGACACACAAACCAGCAATGCTTAATCCCTTTGAGATAATGCACCCAAAAAAAAGCAAACATGAATTAAGTAGTGGATTCTTACTATTCCTGTGCATTACAAATATGCATGATGCAAGTTAGTCTAACTTTATTCAGTGAATCTTTACATTTAGGGTTAAGTGTTTACTTATCTGAGCTGGTTTTAAATCAGATTGATTTAATTCAGCCACAACTTGTGCATAGACTAGACTGCAGCTCAGCATGTACCTACTATCAAAAAGCCATAAGGAAACAAAAGAGAAATCTATGAACAGAGTTTGAAAACACCACTTACCTCCTGAAATTCATTAAATAAAAATCTACCTGGAGAGCAGAAAGAATTAAGACATTTATTTTCATACACTTTATTATTTTAAAATTAATTTCAGGCTGCCCTGCTACATGAAAGCAGAGTAAGACTGTCTCCACACACTTGTTCTGTGTACTTTGTAGCTCTGGTCAGCAGAGCACAAATTCCAGAAAATTTTAAAATAAATACTTTGCCAGTCACAGTAGGGTTAAAAAACAAGCAAGATTCTTTATGCTTACCATTCCACAAACTGTCCTTGTCAATGCCCTAAGTGTCCTACAGTCTCTCAACTTTGAGCCCTAAATGCAGCAGCATATTTAAAAAAAAAAAAAATCCATTTCCTTTTGTTACTTACAAAGTTACTCTTATTTCCCGATTTCAGAAGAGGCATTTGATAATGCAAATGTTTCAGAAAGCACTTTTTTTTCCTTATGTTTCAGAAGACAATATTGCCAAAAGTACGAATTTCTATTTGTTCAAATTTATTTTCTACTTACACTACATGTGGCATACTGAATGTGCCAAAGCTCAAAAAAATCATGCTGCAGCCTGAGTTGCACTCTCTACTAAAAGAAATCTCACTTACAAAATCTAACAAGACCACAGCCGTACAAACACAGAGTAATCTTCCAGACAATCTGAAGCAATGGAGATATCTGGATAAATGTCCTGGGATCTTTCTCCGGGGTTGCTTGCAGATTTAAATGGACTGAGCACAAGAAACAATGGACAAATTGAATCCTGAAAGGTTCAGACTGGATATAAGAAAATACTTTTTCCCCATGGGAACAGCCCAGCAGTACCCTGGGAGGCTCTGTAGTCCTTATCTTTGATGGTTTCTTCCACTTGGTTTCAAGAACAGAACTAAGCTGAATAAAGCTTCCAGCAACTTGGTCAGACCTCAAGCTGACCCTGCTTTGACCACAAAGTTGGACTATAAACCTTCCAAGATCCTTTCCAACCTCAATTGTCCTGTGAAAGCAACACAGAGTCTACAGAGCTCTTCTCTGATCTTTCATCTACACAAATCTTAGGTGGCAACATATTCCAACAAATACACTTTGTAAGTTAACAGTGCCCCTACACAGCAACCATCACAGGGGAGGGCCCTCCAAAAAGCTTTAAAAGCTTAGTAATTTCAACAGACTTCCACAGACTGCTCCCCCACTGTAGGCATGTTGATCCACTGCCAGTTTTGCCCAGGTGCTCAAACCCAAGCAGCCAGCATGGGCTTAGTCACAGGGTGAGTAGCCACTGCCCAAGTTAACTGTTTCTTTACCAGCAAAAACATTTCTCGAGGTGTATCACAAAGGGGAAGGGGTTTTGCTTTGTTTTTATGCTGAAGAGGGAAAGAGAATCCTCTCCCATATTAACTGGAAAGGAATAGTCGAGCATCTGCCTGTGCTTCTGGGAGAGCTGTGGGACAGCTCTGAAGGACTGCCAGATCTATTCAGTATCCTCATTTGCACGGTGGGCAGGTTGCCAGACTGAGTTAAAACAATACCTGAGGTCTAGTTTATATTCCCAGCTGGGCCAGCTAGCTGGGATTTAAAACACTCGTAAATTTGGGCGTGAGGGCGGCGTGCGCTGACAAGGGAATTAGGCCATGGCTCTAAGGACTTCTCTGCTGATGCAAGGTTGGCTCAAGCAGCTCTGCTCTCCCCCTCACCCTGAACAGAGGGAGTCCATGAGGGGCAGAAGCCCGCGGCTGTGGTGCTGCTGAGGTGTGGGTACTGGTTCTGGGGCTCGGGAGCGCTGGCCCAGCAGCAGAGCCCCGGCTCCGCGGGCAGGGCAGGCGCGCTGCCGGTACCGCTGGTGGGCGGGCAGGGACAGGCCACCCTCAATGCGTTCTTAAAAATCAGGCCACTCTCTCAGCTGCTCATCCGCTTTTCAACCTTTCTAGAAGGGTATACCGGGCGGGGGCACCGCTGCGCTTCACGATGGCAGCCCCCAGCACCACCGACCAGCAAGCAGCTCCAATCCTCCCCTTCTCCACCTCAGCAGACCGCCCCTCACTGCGGCACCAGGGGCCTCTGCCTCTCGGGGCCGACAACAGCCTGTAATACACCACCCTCAGGCACCCACTGAGCTCGGGCCGCACAGCCACCATCCTGCTGGGAACCTGGCTGGGACAAATGTTTTGCTATTTGTTCCTCTGCTACTTTTTCTAGGTTTAGACTGCTCTAAGTCGGGGGGAGGGTGGGCAGGGGGGCCAGGGCAGTGTTTGCAAAACACCAAAAGAAAATGCAGTGCGCACTGTTTAGCCCATCTCTGATAAGTAACAAACGTATGACCAAATCGGTAAGCCACATTCATTAGCAAGCAATGCTTTTATTGTCTTGCTGTAGAAGGAATAATTCTTGAAAATTTAAATCGTCCATGCAAAATGTATTAGTTGACTGAGACAAGGGGTTTTTTGGGGGAAAAAACCACCCGTATTTGTTGTATCTAGGTAGATGTTTCATAAAACAATAGTAAGGTTAAAATGCTTACACAGCTGTTTAAATAAGTCTATATGGAAAATTAACTAGTCAATTGAACTACCTCAATACAACATATGCTAATTTTTATAAAACCAAAGCAAAGGAAAAAATCAAAAGCAGGAATATTTCTCTTGTTCCACTTAAAGATAGTCACTAAACTATGTTGACAGTGAGACATGTAGTGATACAATATGGAGACAACAATGGACAAACTTTTAGCCCCAGACACCACAGAAAACATCCCTTAGAAAGAAGTGAGTAAATAAATAAAAAGAAAGAACGCTCTATACCTTCTCCACGTGAAGGAAAAGAATTCTAACTCTGCTTTTCAAGATCTGCTTCTCTGATATCCTATATTCTTTTCATTAGAACTAACACAGAGGAAAGTTGTGTAAGAGTCAAACATACTCAGAACACATAAATCACAGAATTCTACCCAATAAACAAAGATTACACCATCACAATCTCTGACCATGGATATGCAACGAATAAACTAGCTGCTTTCCCTGAGACTCAATGGTACACTGCTGCTGCATAGCCGAGGTTGTAAGCCCCTGAAACAGCACACTGGGAGCACACACGTATTTTGTAGGAATAGCAAACTGCCTGCTAGAGAACCAGCTCTGATTTTCTGGAGCCGATTCTTATCAATTAATATTTACATATTTGCTTTTACTTTCTATTTACATATTTACCAATACATTTTCCAATGTCAAAAAGCTCCTTCAAGCAAGAAAAATAGCAAGAGCAGAGGATAAAGTTGTCTATAAAATGATTTTACATTTAATCCAATTCTTGCTCTTATTCATGATCAGTAATAATTACCCCTAGCAAGCGGGGGAGAGACTTTCCAAAGCACATACCACAGACAGACTTGCAAATGAGTTCAAGTATTCTGCAAAATTGTTTCTTCATTAAGTGGCAGCATTCCCCAAATATACAGTTTACTATAACATCTGGATCCTTTCATCATCCCATTACTCCCTTTGCTATTCTTGAAATATCCTTATAGCTGGAAAAAATTTTCAAAACATGCTCTGGCACGTTCAAGCCCAAAAGCTCACCACTGCAATTCAGCTATTTGAAATTTACACCACCTAGTTTCCACCACCAAACGTACCAGCATGTCCACCTTAATTTAAAATTTCCCTAACACTCCTGCTTAGTATTCTCAATGCAACACAAATTACTGGTGCCCTAAAAAAAATAAAACCTAAAAGATACCTCAAACCCCCTGACATTTGGCTTATTTTAAATACACTCTCCTCAAAATCATCTCTCCCCTGGTCAACCATCAGTGGTTCTTACATTGCATAGTAGCTATGACCCCTACATTTGAGGTGGCATGATCAAAGGAGCCCTGGCCAGACTTGGAAAAACATTTCCACTGAGAATGGACATACTGCCTGTCAAAAGGTTATTCCCACTGCGGACAGGGAGCAGCTCATATTACTCCAGTGTAACATGAAAGTGCAAAATCTAGCTGCAACAATCCACATACATGTTTTTCTTTCCAAAAAGGGCATATGGGAGACACTGACTGGAACAGAACATCCGTATTATCATTTGAAGAGAGGGGATGGACGGGCGAGGGAAAGCTTCGCTAATCAATCCAGCTGTAGGAATCAGCCTCTTAAACAAAATACTTTAAAAATTCTGCCTCTTACCATAGCAATTCCTTCTCTTCAGTTGCTTTACTCCCCTTTAGTTAAAAATTTATATATGCAAATATACATCTACATGTAGATAATCGCACACATACACACTATCAGACTTCACACTCTGCGGAAGACAAAATAACTTTGGAGGCGTAAATCTTAATGTCAATGACAGGAAGGCTTTGGTGAACCATTACCATAAATCTGACAAACGCTAATTTGATGGGTGGCTGTATCTGTCTGCTGCAAGACCAGTCTAGACAGTCTATTGAGAAATCCTAAAACACAACTGTTTGTTCCCTGTAACACCATCTGGATATGGCAATAAGAGCCGACCCAGTGCCATTCACACATGGATCAAAGCACATGCTAATGCCATCATGAAGTCATACACATAAAAAATTCAATCTGAGAACTCTATGCAATTTTCCTAAGTCCTCAGTGAAGAAACCTCAGACTTAGCACAACTCAAGCTAAGTGCATGAAGAGGGGGAGAGGGTGGAAAAAAAGAAGAGAATATTTAATGAGCTTGGCCTTCCCAAGGAATGTTAGGCCACCCATTGTATTGGAAAAGGCTCATGTCACACTTCAGTCATGGCACCCATCAGGGTGCCCCTTTACAAAAATTGATCCGGAGGTTTTTGTAATTACCTGTTTCAAACAGAAAGAGTGTCCAGAAATACGAGGAGGTTTCCGAGGTGTAAATCTTTCATTTTCTTATTTAAGACAGAGCTGGCAGAATCTGCAATATCACAGACAATATTGAAAACCCCTCTCTCGTTAAACTGCATCATGGCACTAGATCAAAGCACCAAGGGCCCCCTATTGAACTTCTCTAAATATTACAAACATAAGAGCAAGTCTGGCTATGCAGAAACTAAAAGTAAAGCCCCCTCTTTTTTTTTTTTCTGCCTCAAAAAAGCAAAACATGGCTTCCCCTAATACAGCCTGAAAAGGTACAAAAAGTACTACGTACCCATGCTGCAAACTTTAAATGGAAAAAGCTTAGTCTGTTGGGAAAAAAAATAAAATCAAAGATTACTGGGGCTGTTTTTTGCATAGCTCACTTTCCAACAGTTTCTGGAGTGCTTTTTAAAATAATGCTCTTCAAGAGGTTTTGTAATTTTTACTTAATGCAATGCATTATGTAACAAATTCAACAACCTGGACAAGAAATTTGTCATAAAATCCATAGGTTTTTTTAATTTTTCAGCATAGTATCCACTAATACTAAGCTTCCAGCAATTAAATTGTTCCTAGCCTTTTGACCACTGAGACTGTACATCCCATTTAGCTTTGTTTTCTTTTTGTGATGTAAAAGCTTTCAACAAGAAGTCTCTAGTCTTTCTGTCAGTCTGCTAATACTGAAGATGTATCCAGACATAAAGCAACAGCCGGTTTCAACAACCATTTTGATACAAGCTCCATCTTTAAAAATTGACATCCCATCATTTAAATCTTCCTTCTCTAACCATTTGAAAGCAATCTAAATAGTCCTATGGAGGTATTTCACATAGAAAACACTTGGGCAAGACCACAATCCTACATCCTTGAATACTTTACTTGGTAAATTAAAAAATGACAAGTCGCAAAATTTATTTCTGCCATCATGAGCAATTCAGTGCAAGTTAAATAACCATTAAAACTAGATTTTAACATTTTAATAGTCTGATGTTAGTAATTTCCTTATTTCCAAAAACCAGAACTAGTGTGTTAACAAGAATGGCCTGTTGTAAAAATACTGCATCTTTAATATAATGTTCCATAAAATCACTGCAGAAAAATAAACTTGCAAAAATCCTGTAAATCTATCTGCTCACAAGCACACAAAAATCACTGGAACTAAGCTTCAAAACACTAGTAATTTAATAAAAGTCTCAGTCTGGCTTGAAAAATATATACATAGAGCACAGTTATGAGGTTACAACAGTTGTAAATGATGCATTGCTGAAATACAACTGTAAAAAAAAGTACACTCTACAGTCTTCATGTTATGGAGATGAAATATTCTGAGGAACTTTCTGCTAACATGCCTTTAGAAGGGTCAATTCTAAAACTTCTTTTGTAGCAATATACATTAAATAAATCTTTTTTTTCCCTACAAGATTAACATTCCAACAGAAAAAAAGGGGGGGTGAGGACAGGATGACAGAGAAAACTTAAATTTTACAATCAGATTACTCTTTAGGACAAAAAAAAAAAATCAAGTAGCCTTTCTGTTCAAACTGTGCTCATGGACAGAGAGAAAGACATCTCCACAAAGATTTCCAGTACTAGAAAAGCCACAAGAGATTGGCCCTGACTTAAGACTGATAAACTATGAGTCATCAAGTTTTCAGACTGTAAGGATGTTCCAGTACGGGGAAATGGGAGATTTACAGGAAGGAACAGTGCATCACAAACCAGCAGTTGTTTCTGCAGAAAGCAAGTTATTCCCCTTGAGGAAAAAAAGTTAGGCACATATACATTGCAGTGACTTCCTATCACATTGCAATGGCATTAAATGGCATCAAACAAGTATTAGGCTCTTTTATGTCTAAATCACGTACAAAAAGGGTAACTGAAGAATGCACAGGCACTTAGTACCTGTTTATAAATACCTATAGCCTCCTGTGCCCTCCAAATTCCTACAGGGATGGATGCCGTCATTCTAGACAGTACAATATTTAACCTAACAATTAAGGTTTCAGGAGCAGACATGTAGCTAAGGGCACGTTAGGCAGGATTTACAACGTCTGGTAAGGCTCCTTCACCATTACAACAGGACAGCACTGCCATCTACTGCTCGCTGCCGCCGCAGAACCTCTTGCACACCTCCAAAAACCGCTCCGGCTTCAAACCACCGCCGCTCCTCAGCATCCTCAGCATCCCACCGGCCAGAACCAGGGGCTGAACCTTCAACGGCCAGTCTCAGGGAAGACACCTGCACCTCCAAACTCCTCCAGTAATTCTATAAGTCTACAAAACATAAACCAAAAGGGCCGGGTTTTATTTTTCTGACAGGACGCCCAAGCAGCACAGAGCCGCCCCGCAGGGCCGGAGAACCAGGAGAGGCACCAGCCCCCGGTGCCCGGGCAGCAGTGGGGTGAGTGTCCCCTCCTGCTTTCCCACCCGGCAACGCGGACATCATCCCTTCCACATCATCTCTTTTACATTTCCTGGTCCTTTTCAGGGTACAGACATAAATGCATCTGTTGGTACTCTGAGAAGCTATCTGTTTTCACACTACACGAAGATTACTGTGCCCACTCTGGTCAGCACAGCAACAACCAGTCTTCCAACTTACAGCAAAGCATATTTATTTCTACCAAATGCTGCTGACTCAAATCATACCTCCATTTAAAATAAAGCTTGCAGATAAACCAGGCAATAGCATATAAAAAGGTATTTCACTCAGCTGCTTAAATGAGTTGCCAAGAAGTCACTGACATGCCCGATTCATTCCAATTACAATCTCCATGTGATGAAGAATTCAGTGGGAAAGACGCACAGGATTTATTTGTGCCACTGACTTTCTCACCAAAAGAAAATAAGTTTAGTGAATTTTAAGGTTTATACTTCAGAATTCCACTCCAAAAGCACTCTTCCAATTAGCATCCTTTGGATCCCTTGGAAACTGACATACATAATATAGAGAAAAGAGAGGATGGGTTTAGTTAACAGGTTACATACATCTCCCGTAGTACAATCATAATAATGAAAATACTGAAACTTACCACTCCATTATGAAAAACTAAAGTTATCGCTGTTTTGCAGAGTACAAATAACCATGTAATCACTTCAATCACAAGGCCAGTGCCACATAATTGCAGTACATAGTTACTCATGTCTCACAGATTACATGGCGATAAAAGCAGGTTACCTGTTACCATATTTAGTAATGTGGAGTTGCTGGTGACAGCTGCCAGATGTTGAAGGTAAGTTTAACAGGCTGAGAATAATCGTGAAATCTACAATCACAATATTTTGAAGTTACACATTCAGACAGTTTTGGTTTATGTTGTTTTCTGGGGTTTGGGGGTTTTGTTCTTGTTAAGAGAGATTCTATCAAAATGTGAATGAAACCCCAGGTGCAGCCCACCCCTAGCAATCTGCAGAGACGTTATAAGAATGGTGGTCCTCGAACCTCATAAACAAAACAATCTGTTATCCAAACATAACCAAGATGGGATCCAGCCAAGGGTGCTGAGAGAGCTGGTCGAGCTACTCTCCATCATCTATCAGTGACCACGGGCAAACGGAGAGGTACCAGATGACTGGAGACTTGCTAATGTGGTGCCCATCTATAAGAAGGGTCATAAGAAAGATCTGGGGAACTACAAGCCTGTTAACCTGACCTCAGTGCCAGGGAGAATTATGGAGCAAGTCATCCTGTGGGCAGTCACAGAGCAAATATGTGGCAACAAGGGGATCAGGCCCAGCCAGCATGGGTTCATGAAAGGCAAGTCCTGCATGACCAACCTCATCTCCTTCCGTGACCAAGTGACCCGCCTGGTAGATAAGGGAAAGGCCATTGACATAGTAGACCTCGACTTCAGCAAAGCCTTTGACATGGTCTCCCACAGTATTCTCCTGGAGACACTGGTGACTCATGGCTCAGACAGGTACACTCTCCGCTGGGCTAAAAACTGGATGGATGGCTGGGCCCAGAGAGTAGCGGTGAATGGAGTTAAATCCAACTGGCAGCCAGTCACATTTGGTGTTCCCCAGAGATTGGTACTGGGGCACATCCTCTTTATTGATGATTTGGATGAGGGAATTGAGTCTGCAGTAAGTTAACAGACAACACCACGTTGGGTGGAGGTGCTGATCTGCTGGAGGGTAGAAAGGCCCTCCAGAGGGACCTGGACAGGTCCCAATGGGCAGAGGCCAATGGGATGAAGTTAACACAGTGAAGTGCCAGGTCCTGCACTTCGATCATAACCCCAGACAGTGCTACAGGCTTGGGGCAGGGTGGCTGGAAAGCTCCACAGAGGAAAAGGATCTGGGGATGTTGGCTGACGCCTGAACAGAAGCAGAGTGCCCAGATGGCCAAGAAGGCCAATGGTATCCTGGCTTGCATCAGGAAAAGTGTAGCCATCAGGACCAGGGAGGTGATCATCCCTCTGTGCTCAGATCTGGTGAGGCCACGCCACTGTGTTCAGTTTTGGGCCACCCACGTTTGGACACTGAGGCTCTGGAGCATGTTCAGAGAAGGGCAATGAAGCTGGTGAAGGGTCTGGAACACAAGTTTTATGAGGAGTGGCTGAGGGAACTGGGACTGTTTAGTCTCATGCTGAGGAGGCTCAGGGGAGACCTTATTGCTCTCTACAACTACCTGAAAGGAAGTTGTTGTGAGCTCTGGGTCAGCCCCTTCTCACAGATAACTAGCGACAGGACAAGAGAGAATGGCTGCGAGTTGTACATGGGGAGAGTCAATGAGAAATTAGGAGAAATTTCTTCTCAGAAAAGAGTGGTCAGGCATTGGAACAGTTGGCCCAGGGAGGTGGTGGAGTCACCGTCCCTCAGGGCGTTTAAGGAAAGGCTGGATGAACTACTTAGGGACACAGTTTAGTAAGTGATGTAGGTGGTAATGGGACAGTTGGACTGGATGATCTTGGAGGTCTTTTCCAACCTTAATGATTCTATGATTCTAAACCAACATTCAATATTGTATTGTTTCACAGAGCAAAAGATCACACAAAGATCCTGCCCTCTAGCCTAACTCTACTTTTGCTGTGTAGCTTCTCTTAACTTTTTTTTTTCTATCTTTAAGATCCAAAAAGCTCTCCCAAAAGACCTCTGCAATCACTTTACCCCTTTCTTGTTACAACAGTTCTTCAGAGAACACTCAAATATACTTGCTCTGCAGAACCCACAAAAGCAAGTCACAGCCTACTCTCTATTTTCTATACCTGGTTGACAAAAAGAAATTGAGATGAACTGGAAAACTAAAAAGACTTCATTTTCATACAGTTCTAATCAGAAAATGCAGGCCACAGTAATCACTCTCTCCCTCCAACAGATCTGGCAACAGATTTTAATCTCCAAGCTGCTAGACTATCAAATTCAACCCAGAGAATCCATTGGGAACAAGAGAAATTAGCTTTCAGATGTTAGATGCAATATACACAAATTATTATCTTTTTCTTAGAAGCTATGTTCCCTTTTTTACTTGAAGCCACCAGTGAACAAGAGACAGAGGCAAACACTATCTGTAAAGAGCCAGGTTTTAAATCTTTATTTTAGAAATGCAAAATTTGGGAACTGAAATCTAGATGATGCCTCTGCCAGCAGTTCCCCCTTTTTATATCTGAAGAAAGATGATAAGCTTTGTATCTACCCTAAGTCACCTCTAAGACAGAAACCTAAGAATTACTTACTCTTTTACAGTCAGTGTAAGGAAACAGGCACCTCCAAAAGAGAGACTCTTCTCATTCTAAAATTAACATTGAAAGTCACAGGTCTACTTCTGTGTTTATAAGAAACAAATCCCACTAGTAGACATTGAAACTGAGTTTGGCTATTTCATTTTTCATGGGCAAAAGATGTGATAGCCTGATTAAGATCTTCTCTCTTCACTAACTGCTATCAGTTGTCCCCTCATCACAAGATGACTTCATTAACACTAAAAGAAAGATAAGTTGCAAAAGAACAGAAAGAGAAATGAGCAGCCAGAGTTGTTAAACAAATAGTTTTTAAAGTGTCCTCTTCTGCTCAAAAAAAAATAATCCATTATTAATGGAAGTGGTAGGGTTTCTGACAGTAACAAAGAAAAGCAGGAGAAGTTTAATACACACATCTGTCTGGGACAAAGCAAACAACATTCTGATGATGATGATGATGAAATAGTTTCCATTCCAACAGTAACTCAAGAAGATGTTAAACAGCAGCTATTAATTGGACACTTCTACATCAGCCAAACTGGAGAGCCTGGATAAAAGCGTGCTGCAAGAGACAGCATAGGTACCTCTCTGGGCTGCTAATGCTTATCGTCATTAAGGTTTAAAAAACTAGAACTGTTAAAGTTCACAAGAACAGAAAGAACTGCTATGTCAATATTTACAAAAGACAAATTGGATGCCCTAAATAATTATAGGCCTGCCAGCCTGTAGTAGATTTTGTGATGAAAAGTAATTTTTATGTACTGAAATAGCTGTTGAAAGATTTGATTATGAACAATTAAATTAAATTACACAATGAATGCCAATCAACAGGTCTACAGACAATAGACTTACTGTTTTTAAATTGGATTTTAAAAAGTATGTCTTTATGTAATATTCTTGAGACTTCTGGAATACACTCAGTTTGGCACTGTAAGACATTTTGCTTAATCCATTAGAACAATCCGATGTCAACAAAGCACTTTTTTAATTGAGTACATTCATTTGATTTATAGGTGACAGGATGTACCTGTAAACAAGAAGCTTTCACCGAGTCAGGCATTTTCAGTGTGATCCGATTGGACCTGCCCATGCTGTCCAACATTTAACAGCACCCATCCCAAAGAAGCTAAGATCATCAACAATGGAGAAAGAATAATGATAAATAATGAAAAAGACAGCTTGCCAGTGCATTACTAGGTGCTTAGTATCACAGTAATGTCAATTTGAATAGATGCTCCTTGAATAGATCTACTGAACATAGTCCTGGTTCAAGCCACTGGATGTGCCCTGGGTTTCTTGGAGAGGTCCCACAACACAAGTAACAGGCCCCGTTGACCGTTCCAAGCACAGTTAATGGTAAGTATAACGAGAAACCCAAGGGCATGCACATTTCCATCTAGAAATAAAAAAGACAACAGGTTTTTCTGCCCTGGAAAACAACGCATCTGAAAAATGTTCTTGTGTGTGGTAGCTCAGTTTTGACAGGGCATCTGTACGGATCAGTCACATATTGTCAAAGGACTGATGTCTGCTTTGGAGATTAGGGAATTACCACACCAGAAAATAAAGACTGTATTGATGCCTGTAGCTGACACAAGAATAATTCCCATTGCACTGCTGTTGTCTGTCCTGATGTTCTTAGAGAGGAGTGTTAAAATATACAGGAGAATAGAATTGAAGAGATCAGGGAAGAGGTATTAGAATGAGAGAAATATTAGAAAAAATTCTCTGATAATTCAGAGCTTGAGGAGCTCATAGTATTTGCCTTATAAAAGAAAAAAGGCAAATAAAATCTTCTTAAGACACAGAAAAGGATCAAAAATGCAACTGGCATTCATTAAAGGAGAGGCAATTAGACACTAGAACATCTTTGCCCTGACTAGAGTGAATTTTCTACTACTGGATGTATTAAAATCATAATTTAAAACATTGACCCTCACCTCAAAAGTGTTTTAGTTTAGAGGGTAACTGAAGACTTTATTATGAATAAAGACAAGATAATCAAAACAATACCTTCTGGATTTACATCTGTTCATTTATACTGGATGACCACCCAACCATGGCTTTACAAAGAGATAAGACAGTAGATGTCCTTGAGATGAGTGTTTCCATACTTGGTTCCACAAGTGTCACCTCATGCTGTTCAACATCTTGCAGTGCTGGCAGAAGCCTGTGTTATGCTGAGGCATCCCAGACATGGAGAGCAGCTCACGTTCAGAGCAGAGGTAACTAACAGGGACAATACAGAGTTCACCAAGTTACAACTGTATAGGCTGTATTTGGCTTATTGTGCTTAAGAGGCAGTTCGGGCAGAGCAAACAGCACACAGTAAACAAAATTCTTCATTTATAACACAGCAGCCCAATATTTTCAATACTGAAAGAGAAACATCTCTTTCAGGACACTGGTGCATGTCAGGCCTAAGAAGAAATGCAAACCTTTCCACTGAGGTGATGTGAGGTCCTCTGGGACAGAGCAGGAGAAAAAGCTTCCTGCTTACCTGTCTTGAAACAGGGACTGCAAACCATGCAGAGTCAGAAATCACTTCTGCAAGAGGAAGAAGAAAAAAAGGGAGGAAGCAAGGACACAGAAACACCCTTTGTCGTTCTCCTTCTCCCTCCCTGCTCCAGCCATGAAGCCAGCAGCAGCAGAAGGTTAAGTAAAGCAGGAGACTGGCAGGGGTTTAAGTGAGATGGTTGATACTCCTACTACTGCTTAAGAGGCCACAGCACATTCCTTTGTCACTGTGGCTGAACACAAGCAAGGAAGCATCTGGCTGATCCACTCCTATGTGCCAAATGGAGCAAGCCTGGAGGAGAGAAAATGCCTGCCTACCCAAAGATGGAGCATATCCACCTAGGTGTACATCTGGCTGTCCACCTCAGAAAGCCTCTTCTAAACATTAAATTCTTGTTCCATGTTTGGTGCACCTCACCAAATTCCACAGAAAATGCATTCAGATTTCTGTGAAAGAAATTCAGCTTTTTTTGCAGGCATCACTCCAGAGAACTTCAGAGCCAGGAGTTTAGATGTGGTGTTTGCTTCCTTTATGTCAAAATGTGGAAGGTTGTCCAGGCTAACTTACTTAGCTGCTGGTCACTCGTATGCAGTCCCTAGGATTTTAACAGATGTGCCCAGCTCTGGAGTTCAGTGAACTGTTCTGTGAGTGCCCAGAAAAGTACAGAACCCTGGCAGTACTTCAGTCAGTGAAGGAAGCAGAGCCAGCTCCTTACACATGAGGAGCTAACAGTTTGTCTTGAACAGCAATAGGTTTTATCTGCCCCATTTGGAAAAGTAATAAACTGTAAGTTCTCCATTTAGATGCAAAAATAGCCTGTGTGTGCCTGCAAACAGGTCAGCAAAGTCTGCACTAACTCAGGAATTGAAATGGTGCCTGGAAATGACCATGACTGGGTAGCAGTTTAGCCTTAATTCAAGCCAGTGCAGTAGAGAAAATTCACATGAAGTATGGTAAGCTGGAGAGGAAGGACAGTCAACAAACTGTCATTCAGAAATAAGACAAGATCAGTTCCTGCTGAAACCACACCTTTTCCCAGATGAGAACTTATTATAGGGAAACGTCACGATTGAAAAAACATTTCAGAGAAGAGTTGTGCATACACACCCACACTGGAACAGATTACCGATTGTCAGGCTAGTGAAGGCAAGTGTGCTTCTCTAAAGCAATCCCTTCCTCCTCTCAGGAGATAAATCTTATGCAAACAATACTTGCTAGCAACGAAAAAATAAGATGTCAACAGCTTTCAGGTTTGTTATGCTATTTAATATCCAGTTTGTACCAGGCACAGTGTGGGAATAAAAAAAAAATACTGAAAAAAAGGCGCAAATACATTTGCAATGTTACTCAGGTCACGTCAGAACAGTTTGGTTAGAAAAGCCTGGAATGATTCTGAACTACAGGAGGCCTTTAAAAGTCTTGGAGATATCTGCATGAGCTCAACAGGGATAAACAAAACGCAGTCTCAAATGTGAGATAAATCCAAGGTTAAATTAAGGCAACACGGACAAAAACAAACCAAAAAAACCCAAAAGTAAATTCTACCTGACATGAAGCTCTCAGTAAGACACAACACAAACGTGATCACTCCTCTTCACATAGCAAAATGAAGTAGATGGGGGTAAAGGCACAATTCAGTATTCTAAGAAAATTTCCCCTGAAAATTCAGTTTGTATTTAATAACTTCCATACAAAAATTGTATAAACCACACTTTTTCCACAACAAAACTTAAATGGTAAGTTGAAATCAAGTTACCATATTTGACATAGCACTTTGCAGATACAAGATGTATGCTCCTACCTGGCAGAGTTTTATTTCACTATTTAGGGATTATTTAGCACATATTCATGCCAAAGAACATCCTTCAGTTCCCAGGTATAGCAAAGAATTCCTGTCTGGAGGATGGCATTTTTCACTTACTACTCTGAAAAGACTGAGACTAATTCACAATCTGGTAAAACCCAATGCCCAAAAGTATGATAAAGGACATCTAAGAACAAAATTTGTCCTATATTCCTTACAAAACTTGTGCTTTGACAACTGACAATACAGGTCTCCAAGACACAACAGCACAGTTAAGAGACAAGGCTACCCCTTTGAGCATGAAACCAAAACACAACAAAGCAAATGTCCCAGGAATTTATACAGAACCAGGTAAAGCAAAGCTGGCAGTGGAATGCTGCCTCGGTTTGCATGCCGATTTGGACCAGGTGCTTCCAGGTCTAATAACAGTGCATCAACTTCACAGGAACAAGGTAAAAGCCTTTGGCATGCAAGCCAGACTAATCTGGAAAAATGACAAAAGTACAAGAGCGCTCATGGAATTATCATGAATATCGACCCACTTTCATACAGGAGCAGCAGTATGGTTTTAAGACACTCTTCTGAATATTGAATACAATCTTAGGAGGAAGGACTTCTGTTGTTAGGAGTTATAGCAGTTAAATGATAGTTTCAATAAAGGCTGTCAGAAAAACACAGGGTTGGAATGGATAAAGAAGAGATTACTGAGTCAGCAAACAAGGTATGAAAGAACAGCAAGATCTGAAGCAGAACCAGTGCTTCCCTTTTGCTAGCACTACAGCTTACATAAGCAATACAGGAACCACGTGAGCAGAAAAATCTGGTTTCTGGGCTTAAATCTTAAGATCGATTTAGCTCTAGCATCAAAACTTCAATGAATTGCAGTATTCCACCTCTGACATTTCACTTTTGCTGTGTTTCTGGGCCCGTAAGCAACTAAAAGAAGCTAGGGAAAACAGATGATAAAGGTAAGAAAAAGCCAGAAAATTTAGAAGATACAAAGGAATAAGGGTTGTGGAAATGCAACCTGATATTGCTAAGTCAAGTCTTCACTCAGCAGCTGATTGAATTCTCTCAGGACTCCACCTGGGGTAACTTTACAAACCCTCAGACTCCTCTAAGCTTCACTATTCCCTTTCACAGAAACAGAAAGAACTCCATTGGTAAACATTTTCTCAATACATTGTCCATTAGGAACAGGACAAATATGAACAGAACACCTGGGTTGACCTTCCCTTGTACTAGCTGTCCTTTCACTATTTTCTATAAAAACCCGAGAACTAACTTCACCAAGCATCTCCTTCTACAAATCTTGAGAACAATACTAATCCAAACGTTGGTTTGCCAAACTGGAAGAACACTAAATTGGTCCTGGAAAGTATGACCCCCATGCATATGCACTTTATCCCCCATATCAAAGGACAGGGAAAGTGGGGTCATAAAGCTCAGAGCAAGGCTCTCATTTCAGCAGCCATCTGGTTCTGGCAGCTCAAGTGTCCCAGGAAACCTCATACTAAGCATTCCCTTATTTTACAGGCTTGAACATTTATCTAGAAAATAATTTCAAAATACCATGTGACAGCTATCCATGAGATTATGAAATAGGTAGGTGTTTCAGTGAATCAACAGAGTCTCTGGGCCCTAGCTCAGAACTGCAGGTATTTTTTTCTAATTCTTATTCCTTCTAGCCTGGAAAATTACTGTTGAACAGTGAAGTGTTAACTGAAGATTTAAGTACTCTTGGTTTTAATTTACGTGCTTTTTGTTTAGGGCTGGTTGGGTGGTTTGGTTTTTTTTCAGATAAAATCCAATCTCTCATTTGGAGCCACTGCTGCATTTCAGTGCTGGCCTAACTTGTTTGTTTGCACCCTGATGTTTCCTCTAGGCCATCTGTTCTCAAATATATCTGGAATCTTTCTTTTCTGTAGTCCCTGGCACTCCTCAGCACTACATGCTCATGAGCTTGCAATACAAGACCTAAGGTGAGACAATTCAGGATCTGCACCTCCAAGGACACAACTGTCCAACCAGAAGGGATTTACATTGCTTCTCTTTTCAAACCAGACAAATCTATCTTCCTGGCATGTCTTTTTCCGGAGTGCCTAATAGCTTAGTCAAGATAATGGAAATGGCAGAAAGGCAAACTTAGGAGTAAAGGTGTCACAGCCAACTTCTCGCCTCAAAAATTCTGCACCTATTTCAAAGAATTAGCTATGTAAAAACAACCCTGCCTTGAAACATCACAGTGACAACTTAGCTCTTCCTCTTCCATAAATATAACTGGAAAACAAAAGATGGATAAGGTTCCTTCTCCAAGGAAAATTGCACAATGAGCCAGAGATGAAGCAGTTGTAAAAAACACTAAAAAGCATCAATTAGTCCAGTAAGCTAAAAAAGGCTCTAAACATAAGCATAAAAGTGCAGGGGGGGTTCCCCCCATAAAACATAATTTGACAACAAAGCACCACTGTTCTAAGACATTACAGAGTCCAGTAACTGACAAAATGGTTCTAGCCATTTACACAGCAGCAAGTACACTCAAGAGAGCTGCAACGCTAGGAAAAAAAGACAAACTGTAAGAAAAACAGAACATCTAAAACCAACCTTTAACCATTAGGCACTGCATAAATTTCTCAAACATGCAGATTATTCCACAAGTTACGGGGTTTTTTTTTATGTTTTGACTGAATGTTGGAGACTATGCTCCCAGCTGGATCACAGGTACAAAGCATGGCAGTCTTTACATTCTTACCTCACACACAAATGCTACCAGGAGTAAAAGTTCTACTATGAGTTACTCACAGGCCAGAGGCGGTTTGCTTCTATAAAAATAAAATTAAACAAGAACAAAACTAAGGCAAACCATACAGAACTTCACAGCTTTACAGATTTGCACGGTAACCACAAACAGAGCACTGTGGCCCCTCACTAGCATTTGTCCTCCCCCTTTTCCTGCCCGGAATAGGCAAGGGGGAGGACTGCTAGGCACCGTCTCCCCCTGTGCGGAGCAGTAGCCCTGCAGAAGGTGTGTCACTCCCGGCTTCCCACAGGACAAACGCCTGGCAGAAAGGCTGCTACCACCAGTGCTCTCAGGGGCCACACACCGAACAGACCCACTGTGCACACAGTGCCGGGTTTCCACGAGGCGCTGCCCCGAACCAGCCCACATGCCCCAGGTGAGCCGCTCGAGCGAGTGCTGCAGTGGAGCTGGCTGGCACTGAGCTGCCCTCAGCCTCGCTGGCTGCGTTCCTCTACACGCAGTTTCTCACTTAGGGGTGCTCGGGCTTTTCACGTCCCTGTTCCCTCCAGACTCCAGTACCTCGGACCAGGCAGTCTGCCACTTACTGCCCCAGACGCTCACACTCGGCTGTCAGGCTGCCCTGTACTGCCCTGAAGGCCCGGTAACACTTGGGAGACTGGGGGCGGGAGCGGGGGCGAGGTCAGGGGACCAGAAGTAACCATCCTACATGCTTTTTTCTCTCTCCTCTGCCTCAGCTTCCAGGTTCACTTTCTAAACTCGCCCCAGCCTCCTCTAACCCTTCTCCGCACACTAAGACGTGTTCTAGTGACGCGCTGCCCCCTGGCACGGATCTAAAATCCGTTCGCCCCGGCAGGAGCCCTCGAGGGCTCCGTGCCCACCGCCGAAGGCTGCCTGCAGGCAGCGCTTTCTAACAGCGAGGCGCGCTAGCACTCCTCCGAGAGACGCCTGAAGGACTTCCGGCAGCACTGCAGCTGCACCTGGCCCACGGACACCGCATCCCGGCTTGCGAGCACAGAACCCAGCCTTACGGCAAAGCAGGCAGCAGCGGCCGCCGGGGAAGCGCCGAGCGAGGCGGTGGCCGCATCTCTAGGGCCAGCGCGGCGCGGCGCGGCGCTGCCCTGCCTGCTGCGCCGCCGGGCAGCTCGCAGGCGGCCGGGGAAGGCCACAGCGCCCTCCCGTGGGGCGCGTCGGAACGGCGCCCGCGCCAGCCCGTTCGCCGCACCGCTCCCGTCCCACACCGCCGCCGGGCGGGCAACGCGTCGTACGCATGCGCTCCTGCCGCCGAGCGCCGCGGCCGGGCAGCTCCGCTCCCTCCGCCGTAAGGGAGCGGGGCTGGAGGCGGCGCGGTACCGCCTAGGCCCGGGACGTACGGCGGCCCCTCACCCGCCTTTGGGACTCGCTCCGCCCGCGCGGTTCCAGAGGCACACAGCAGAGCGGTAACGTCCTGGGAGCCAGGAAGGCGAAGCACGCGGCAGAGATGCGGGAGGGGGCAGGTGAGACAGGCAGCGCGCACCGCAGCAGCGCCGGCAGTGTGGGGCTGGCGGTTGGCTTTTTCCCTTGGGTTCGGTGGCTTGGGGTGGGATTTCTGCAGACTTTAGAAGCGCCTCCCTGAAAATACATCAGCAAGACTGTGACCTGCAGCCTCCGTGATGCGCTACAGCAGAGGGGCCAACTTTGCATAGGCCTGCGGGCTGGTGTTTGGATAGGGGCTGCTGAGGAGACACACCTGCTCAAGTCTCTGTGTGTTTGTCACGGTGCAACTTTTTCAATCGGTAACATAACAGTTACACAAGTCTTTTATTGTCAAATGCTGTTGTCCCCTAGCTCTCTTCCTCACAGAACTCAGAGCCGCACTTCTGACACAGAGACTTCAAAAGCCAACTGCAGAAACTCACTTAGTGAGATGTTCAGGAGACTCAAGACAACCACACAAACCTATATACTGTATACACCAGAGGAAGTATATATGGCATACAGAAGGAAAGTAGGCAAGTTTTAGTAATACCTTTTAAACCCAGTCTCTCATGTCTTACCTGTCACTATCAGAAAATGAACCACAGAAAAATCGTGAGTAGGAAGGCACCCATAAGGACCATGGAGTCCAACTCCTGGCTCCACACAGGCCAGACAAGTCAGAGTATGGGACTGAGGGCATCGTCCAGACACTTCTTGAGACAGCTCAGACAAGCTGGGTGCTGGGACCACTTCCTTGGGGAGCCTCTGCCAGTGCCCAACCACCCTCTGAGTAAAGAACCTCTTCCTAACATCCAACCTAAACATCCCCTGTCTCAGCTTCATACCATTCCCTCAGGTTCTATCCCTGGTCACCAAAGAGAGGAGATCGGTGCCTGCCCCTTCACTCGACCTCGTCAGGAAGCCATAGGCTGTGATGAAGACTCCCCTCAGGCTCCTCCAGGCTGCACAAACCAAGGGACTTCAGCCTCTCCTCGTAAGTCCTCCCCCACAGATCCTTCACCATCCTTGTTGCCCCCCTCTGGATGCTCTCCAGTAGCTTCATGCCCCTTTGGTACTGTGGCACCCAAAACTGCACACACAGCACTCAAGGTGGATACTGAACCAGTGGGACAATCCCCTCCCTGGACCCGCTGGCAATGCCGTGCTTGATGCACCCCAGGGCACGGTTGGCCCTCCTGGCTGCCTGGGCACACTGCTGGCTCACAGTTAACCTGCTGTTGATCAAGACCCATAAATCCCTCTCAGCATGGCTGGCCTCCTGCATCTCATCCCCCCCATCTGTATGTGCAGCCAGGGCTGCCCCTTCCCAGATGCCAAATCCAGCACTTGCCCTTGTTAAGTTACACGCTGTTTGTGATTGCCCAGCTCTCTAAGCTGTCCAGGTCTCTCTGTAAGACTTTTCCATTCTCAACAGAGTCTACAGCCCCTCCCAATTTGGTGTCATCTGCAAACGTACTTAAGACACCCTCTGGTCCTGTGTCCAGGTAATTTATGAAACTGTAAAAAATAACTGGGGCTAAAATGGAGCCCTGGGGAACCCCACCTTGATTCAGCACATGCTAGATTACACCTAGGTAAGCTGCTGAGCCCTCTGGCTTGGACTCCCCAATCCAGGACACTGGCAAACTGCAGAAAGCCAGCAGAGCACCACCAGGATGCGCAGGGACTAGAGCACCTGCCCAGCCAGGGCACCCCAAGGGACAGAGCTGCTTCAGCCTGGAGGAGGGAAGGCTTTGGGGGCACCACAGAGCAGCCACCTCCTGTCTATAGGCAGGTCACTGGCACGACAGAGCCAGGCTCTGTCATGAGGGCTGGACGAGAAACAATGGGCACATGCTGAAACAAGTTCAGACTGGAGATTCATGAGCCTTTCTCCCTATGGGGCCAGTGCAGTAGTGGTGCAGGTTGCCCAGAAGCACTGCCAGTCTTTGTTCTTGCAGGTTTTCAAGACAGAATGCATAAAGCCCTAAGCTACATGGTATGACCTCCTCACTAATTCTGCTTTGACCAAGAAGCCAGACTAGAGGATCTCCTGAGATCTCCTTCAACCTCAGCTGTGATGTGATGCTATCTACAGTGCTACGAAGCTTCAGTGAAGAACTGGAAGTCCGGCAAGCTCTTTAACCTTTCACTTACATTAATCTTACCTGTTAATTTTAGGTGACCAGAATCTTCCAACATACCCAATCTGTAAACTGACAGCATCTTTGCAAAGCCACCGTCACAAGAAAAACACAGAAAAGTTTGAATAAATCTACTAACGTGGATCCAAAAGCCTGCACTGTATCATCTTCCACTCCTCTGGAGACTGGGGAGGAGGGGGTCTTCATAAGAACCATCATGCTGCTTATTACATATGCTCCTCAGAAGTACGAAGAGGATTACACAACTCTTAAAGCACATACTACAGTAATAAGAAGTCACATGAGCCAGAGCTCAGTGCTGCTGCCCCTGCAGCCAGTTTAAAACACAAATTCAAGAAAATCAGTTCTCAGCATGAACCATGTAGGATCTAAGCCTTATTCCTTCTTTTAAATACTTTTTTTTTTAAAGTGCCCAAAAAGCCCATGTATCACAGAATGTATCACAGAATGTATCACAGAATGTATCACAGAATGTATCACAGAATGTATCACAGAATGTATCACAGAATGTATCACAGGCAGAGTGTAAATGGGAAGACCTGCAATCACCTGTATCAGAGAAAACAGGAAGCAGATGTGCTGCTGGCATGCAGAGTGATAACACAGTGCCTGAGTTAGCAAACAAAATTGCCAGTGCAGCAGCAAGAGGTGCATCACATCTATTAAAAAATTATACAGGACAAGTGAGAGTTTCCTCAAACCATCCAACTCATTTAGCAGAACACTGATGCTTGCTCTTTTTAAAGAGTCTGCTATGCATGGTCCTCATGCCGGGCATTACAGAACTTCAGTAACAGAGAACTTTATCCTTGTATAAATCCTCATCTAGGTGATCCTACTCTGGCAGGGGGTTAGACTAGATGATCTTTCAATGTTCCTTCCAGCCCCTAAAGATTCTGTGTTCCTCTGATAAGTAAACTGATGAAAACTTAGTGCCATGTACCAAGTTCCTTGGATGCGAAATGGCATATGAAACAGCTGATAATCCTCCAATCTCCTTAGGAGGGAAAGAAGGTTCAGGGAGTCTGGTGAGCAAACAAGCATGCTCTGCAGCAGTCATACAGGGGGATGTGAGGAACAGCTAGTAGTTCCTGAGATGACTCTACCTTACAGGAGTATCGTATTTTAAAGAGCACGTGGCAGGAACTCCATACTTGGCAGTGACCTTGAAATCCCCAGCCCAGCATTTCAGTAACAGACAAATCTTCAGCAGTTTGAGGAAGGCTCACAAAGAGAAATGACTACCACACAACTAGCTTGATTGCTAGTAAGTAAAAGAAGCTTTTTTTAGGTTTACCAATTATTGGGCATTACATTCCCAACCCACAGTGGAAACTGTTCTACAGATGAACAGTGTTTGGGACAATCACCATCTCATCTGGTTATTGACCTCAACACTCTGAAGTGTCCAACATCTAGCAGCAAAGCAACAGTTAACTGATCAGCCCTACTTGTGAGTCATCATCTTGAGGTCCATCCATGCGAAGGTACACTATCTAAACTACATCCACCACAGCCTGGGTAAAATCAGATGGAACTGGGAAAATGAGAACTATTAGGGGAGGAAATGAGGAGTAAAATTCAGTATCTGACCTTCCTGTTCTTCCTATCTTCCTATCTGCACATTAATTTAAATTTCTGCTCAACTAAATTAGTAACTACACATAAAGGCATTGCAAGAATCCATCCTGCTAAGACCCAACAGAAAGGCTGTCTTCTTCCATAGTTGCACAAAGTTTACATACCTTCCTGTTTTTCCTGTTGTACTGTTAGCTATGTGGCCTACATTAAAGATCCTAAACACCACCCTCTGTGGAAAATTATCTTTTCCAGTGGAAAAATTGTACCAGATATGCAAGCAACTGGAAGAAAAAAAAACCCAAAACCAAACAAAAAACCAACCAACCTACCAACTACACACAAAAAACCAAATAAAAAAACAAAAAACCCCAAACCTTGTACAAATATGTACATACAAGTACATCCTTATTCCTATGAAGAAGGCTATCATATATGCTTTCTAGATCTGCTTACCTATTTTTCCCTTCTCTATTTTTCTTCCTTTTCCATTTTCTTTGCTAGTTACACTAAGTTTTCAGGTACTTTAAATACACCAATGAAGAACTCCATCTGTGCATGTTGTAAAACAAATGGCAATGCTGGCTGGAACAGTACATGCCTTAATGTACTCTACAATGTTAATAAAAATCCTGAAAATCTTCTTAGGTTCCCCCTGGGAAAATGCCAAGATGAACAGAAGCACGAGAGGATGGCTACTGATTGAAGGAAACATCCGCTTCTTCCTCCTACCCATTCTGTTTCCCTCACTCTGTGCCTCTTCCCTCACACAGCACAGAAGCAGCAGATGAGATAACTATCTACTGTATTTTGTTATCTGCTGGCAATTATATAATGTATGTTCACTTTTCATTTCTTGCTCTCCTACAGCTGCAAGACTGCATTAGGCAGAAACCTTCTGTCTGGGCTACCACAACCAGTATGGTCAGGGCTGGGCACTGCTCCGCATGTTTTGACTGCCAACAAATTTTAGGGACCGTAACACCCTATTTCAGGATGTTGGAAAACAGCAATCAAATCCAGTTCTATTTCAGATATGAAGGGAAAAAATAATCTATGTGCATTACCCACCTCTTTCCAAGCCCAGCTTTTCCACTACAATAGAGCAGTGGGAAAATGAGAATTTTCCATGGTCTTTCCTGTTACATATTCTACTTTACTTTCTGTTCTCCAGAAATGTCAATATAGTATTTTGTTTAAAATTCTCTCAGAAGACAGATCCACGCAGTTCAAAATGCAAGAGCACAAATCACTCACACAGCACCAACAGTTGCACACAAATGCTGCGCAGAGTAAATGCAGGCAGCGAGTAAGATCTGAAAATGGCTCGCTGTCTCCCTGCTGCATTGTGGCAGTGTATCATTATCTGGATCAGTGTGTGCATTTCTGGCCTTTGCTAAACTCTCTGCACACCCTACTAAGCTGGATGGTGCCAGAAAACCAGCTGGTGTCATAAATGCTAACTCCACATTTGAAGTGACAAAGAAACATCTCTGGTAACATTGTTAACTTGTCCTTCTCAAGACAAGGGCAGAGCAACCATCCTTGACTCACACAGGGCAACTTACCCAAATCTGTCTGTCATACAAATCTGTAGACTCTGCAACATTCGTTGCAGAAATCTGGACCAGGCAAGGGATTTTTCCCATTGCAAGCAGAAGACTGCCAGCTTGGTAACTGTAATTCTGCCACTGCTTCTGCCACGGAGTGGCTCTGTTAGAACGCTTAGCATTTCAAAGACAGATGCTATGTTAGATAGCCAACAAGAGATGCTGGAGTGTGATTCAGAGAACTAGTCACTGCTACCATCAACACCGTGGAACCATACAGGCAATGGACGGCATGTTGAACAAGGCTGAGAATTCTGGGGGGAAAAAAGGAATTCTGGAGGAAAAACATAGTATAAATCTGAAATTGGACATTAAATTACTATGCAGTTTAGACTTCAGCTACTCTATGTTCTGTTCCATAACTGAAGAAATAGTACAGCCTCACAGACATGATTAAACATGGAGCACTTGAGAAGTACTTAGACACAGTAGCCATGACTGCCAGAGAAAGACCCATAAAAGCATGGTCAAAGCAGATTTTTAGAAAGCCTTCTACAAAATTCTTCAAACACGTAGGAAAACCAAGGATGATGACAGAAAAAGAAAAGCCGTGTATGGACAAGTAACTGGCTAACGAGCAGGAAACAGGGTAAGAGTAAATGGTCAGTTCCTGCAATGGACAGAGACCACTTGTTAGAGTCTCAAGGACCTGTGATGGATCTGCTGTGGCAAAAGTGAGCAGTGAGTAACATTCAGTTATTCAGAACAGACTAAAGATTCATGGAGGGACACTGAGACTGACTGGACAGCAGAATACCAGGTGACTTTAAACAAATAAAGAGATCTACACAGAAGGAAAAAAAAAAACCACCAAAATTGTGGTCCTAATCAGCTAATGGGATCTAAGCTGACCATTCTGTTATTCAGGGTTGTAATAGTCCTATGAAAGCCCCAGTTTGGTCCTTGATATGTCTTAAAAAAATAAATGAAGTGTTAGAAATAAAGACAGGAACAACATCATGCCACTGTATAAATCTACATTTCAATCTAATCATGTTTATACCTAACACTATTTTTTAATCTCAAAAAGGGTAACAGAACTGGGAAAGGTTAAAAGGGCAAAAAGGATTATCAAAATACAGTTTCTTCTTTAAAGATCAAGTCTAAGCAATATTAGTTTTTTTGTTTTGGAAAAGTGAATTTTGGAGAAATCTGACAAATTTACCAAGCTTTTAAGTAGATTCTAGAGGGTGGTGGTACCAAGTAAATGCACACTGTCTCTTCCAATGCAGGGACTAAGAGCTGTTGAATTAAGCATATCAGAGACAGCTTCAAAAGGACAAAAGCTGCTTCACTAAATAAGAGGTATTTCAGCTGAAGAACCTCCAGCTCATTGACAAAGGAGGCTGTGAATTCTGCCTGACTTTTCAAAGAAAGTGAACATACTAAGAGATGAAAATCTACTTTTGGTAATTAGGACATAAACCACAACTAACTCCAGAATCACCTGCACTTAAAAGAATTGGAAAAGTGTACGGTATCAGGTAACAGTAGGGCATACACTTCTGGTCTTACTCCTCCACAGGCATTTGCTTATGGCTACTGTAAAACACACTGCTGGTCAAGAAATGTATTTGGTCTGACCCAATATGGCCATTTTTGAATTCTAGTTCTACCTTCATAAAAGTGTCCAAATGGCAGAAAAGAACATGAGGTAACAACACCTAACTCTGTTTTTCTCCACAATTGTTAACAGGAGCTAATTAAATTACCACCACCCATCCTGTGCAGTGAATGACTCATGGGTCCCATGGGGAAAGGAAGAGGGCAAACAAAGCGATGTAAGTAATTAAAGACTACACAAAACACATGAAACATAGAACGCCAATTAGGCAGGATTGACTTGCTTGTACATTTTCCGATCCATGATAGCTGGGCTTTACCACCAGACAGTCTCCTGTTTCCAAAATGGCATGGGTAACTTTCCAACGGTCTAAAAGAGTTTGGTATGTGCCTCTTCTGATGGAGAATGCCACTCACATGTCAGAATCAATGGAATGGAATGGAAAGGAGTATGTGAGGAATCTCACTTGCTTCCTTGGAGAGACTGAGCTATCAGACCGCACTTCAAGCTAAACCAGCTGACATTGGACTCAAGCAGATAAGGGAGCACTCAAATGATGTTCAACCAGCCAAGCTGGGCAGCCATACCTCTCACCACCCAACCCAGGCAGATCAAAGGTGCACATGACCATAGCTACAGATGTCACTGAACATGAAATCAAACATCACCACACTGACACAAACTGTTTCATCATCAAGACTGGAACATCAGACACATGACTGCCAGTTAGGAAGATACTAGTGTTAAAGTTAAATGGCATGGTATCTTCTGCACTGGCTCATAACCAGAAAGTGACGCTGATTATGTGTTAAAACTGGTCTGAGTTGACTAACAGATGCACTGTCAAAGGGGAGGAAAGATTATTAATTTTAACCCCAAGTTCTTTTCAAGAGCATAACCTTCAGAGGTTTTGAGCTGATTGCTTTTACAGTCAGACATTTAGAGATTCTGTCCTAGTAGGAAGAGCAACACACTAATTTCCATTTAAGTCTCTATGCCTGTTAGTGACTGCTGAGAGAAAATACACAGAGAGTTCAAGTATACACATGCAGGACCATAACATACTTTTTGTAGAATATAATGCAAAACCTAAGATGTAAAGTCTTTAAAAATGTTTACTGTTCAGTGCAACTATGACTTAAAACCCCACTTAAATGTTTAATCCTTCAAATGTTATTCAATTTTTAACTCCAGAACTATCTTGTAGCATAATGTTCTGCTGCATACTATGAAAAAAAAAGTACAGAATTAATTAAAATGAAAAAAAAAAAAAAAATCTGAAATGTAATGTCTTCCTGGTTTTGAAAACAGTAATTCAGGAGCATCTCATTTATCAACTCTAAAAATATTCATTCTCCTCTTTAATGTCACTATTCTAAGAAAAGAGTGCCAAATTTTGCAGTGGTCTCTGAAATCAGATATTGAGAGATATATTAATTGTTAGGTTTTTGCTTTTAAAGAGAGTTGGAGGTATTTTATTTCCATGGCATTTTTGAGAGGAGAGAGAGGAAAACACCTCTGTCATGCTTTAGGTAAACAAACACAATGACTATCTAACTGCCTCACTATCCCATTTTTAGCATGCATGTTTGCTCTAAGGAAAAGAAAGGGCTAGTAAGCTTTGCCTAGTGACAGCAGTCCACTTTCCTGATTTGTCATGGCTTTCTCACTTCTCAGTGTGCATGTCAAGCTAACACCCTTGAAATGCTTCGCAGAGTTACACAGACACACACAGAGACACAGACACACTCTCACACTCTTGCTCTCCAAGTTCTAGCCTTCACATGTAGTTATTTCTTTCAGTATGGATTCATGCTGCACCTGTCATTCATTTCAAATTCACTAAAACACAAAACATTTAATTTACAAGTTGTTACAGATTTCTCCTTTAGAACCCTGCTGATCTGTTCTCTTTTTAATTACAACATACCCAATTTGTGGGTTTCATTAACTTTCTGCATTGAACTGGTATCTAGGAAATCTCTTTGGGTACAGCGCAGACAACTAAACTGATTTACAGCTGAATTAGTTTACATACCAAAACTGTATCAGACAATGTTTCTGTAACACTTAACTCAATGCTATCTACTAGAGCCCACTTCTTGTACTGAATTATAGCTTTCAAATAATATATTGATACCATAACATGCCAGTCTGTTCAACTTCTGTGTATCTACTCATTTAGGATCTGATGAAAGACAAAACAGCATTTTAATATTAATTTTTATGCCCAGAGACCATCATTCAACAGATTCAATAACAGCAAGGAAGATTTAAACCACACATCATTCACAACAGGTACTGAAGTACTTATTCAGGGAACAATTATGTGCCTTTTGCTGGCAATAGCTCAGCCACTTCAGGACAAGGGAGTGAACTTTTACACCTATGTCCAGAAATTGCAGCTGTTTCTTACTCCCCTGACCTAGAAGAAACAAGATTTTTTTCCAGCAGTTAAATATAAGCTAACTAACCATTGGTAATGTAAGGTCTCGCCAGACAGTGCTGGGCAGGGGAGAGGACTACTTGAAGACTAATACATAAGACAAACTGATTCTGCAATTATTTTTGAGAAACACTGGTATAGATTTAAGGAGAACAGGTAATCTTTGTTTCTTTTAAATTCTTCATGAATTTCTGGAAGAGGCTTGGAGACACTAGGGAAAAGAAACCAATGACATTTTTGGAAGCTGAATGTCCGCTTGAAAACTAATGGCAGAATACCACATAGTCTCCCAGCATTCAAACTCATGCTCCTGGAAAGGAGAGGGCAATCGTGAGCATTTCTCACGTATGAAATCAATGGTTTATTATCACTCTCCTGAACTCAGCAGGGTTTTTCTCAGTAATTTTACACAAAAACACAGACACTTGTGAGTGGCAAACTCCCTGGAGTATTAATAAGCCAACACTGCTTTGCAAGCCATTGCTTAACATCCACGTGGTACCAAAGCGTGCAGTCTTCATGGAATAACTCTGTGGGATGTATATTCTGTGACCAGTCATGCAGCGCACACCGTGAGCAGCAAGACAGCTGAAGCAGACAGTGATTTAACAATACACGGTATGAAACAGTCAAATTAGCAATGCACAAGCATTAGCCAAAATAATGACTGGAGCTCAGGCAGAAAAACGGATCATGTTCAGTTGAGTAATTTGCTTACAAGTATGACTGCTGCTTGTGGTACTAATTTTCCAAACAAATTAGAACTATGCCACAGCCAAAAGACAGAAATAATCACCAGAGTATTCAATGCATTAACCTGTATGTTATATACTTTACTCAAATGCTACTATAAAACACACTCTGAGACTTCAATTATGCTTAAAGTACTTCAGCCATCAGGAGACTCAATCAAATATCACAAAATGAGAATTGGTAGTACGAGGGTATTATCAACACCCATGCTCCACATTTAGGGCACAGAACAGGTAAAATATACTGCCCAGTGGGAAAACTGTCTCCCAACATACTGGAAATGAAAGAAGCAATGCATGACAGTCAGTCATGGTGGAGGAAGGGGGCTGCAGGGTGGCTTCTGCAAGAAGCAGCCAGAAGCTCTCTGCAGACCCCACAGAGCAAACACCAGCTGGCTCAAGGCCGGACCCACTGCTGCCAAGGCCGAGCCCATCAGCAACATTTAGGAGAAAAAAAAAAAAGTAAGCAGCCACTTTTTGCCACCGGAGAAGGGAGTGAGAAGATGTAAGAAACTGTGTAGATACCAAGGTCTGTGGGGAGTGTAATAATTACAGAGAATTTCTGCTGGGATGTGGATTTTAATGATAATTCTTAAATATGCGATTCAAAGAGGTGAGAGGTGGAATGTTATGGTTTTGCATGGCTGGGTTCAGGGAGGGGGGGGATGCAGGGGTAGCAGGAAAAAAAAGAAACCATGACAGAAAAGGCATGTTGCACACATACACCTCTTGGGTCTCAGAAACCTCCCCAGAATATCCTGCCACATATGCAAGAGAGGTGCAGTAATGCAGAATGATTTTGATCCACAAACAAAACAACTTAGCTTAAGTATGACAAGAGACTTTCCATTTAGACGCAGTTCAGATATAGGAGGCAGACATATACTGTCACCAAAGCAAGAGACCGAGCTAAGCAGAAGCTGAGACATGGGCATACAATAATAAAAACATAAATTACTAACACCAGGGGAAGCAAATGTAGGAGACAAAGTACAAAGCCCTTACTTAGCACTGATAGAAAAGGTGATCCTGGCTCCCCTGAACAATTCAAATATTGACATGAAAAAGCTGGGTATTATAAACTAGTCCTGACTAGTTGAAGAAACCATTTCTGCTGAGATAAAATGTCCCATGGGAGAAGGAATTAAGACAAGAAATTAGCAAATCTATCTGGTCAGCTCAGCATAGTATTGCTTTCAGAATGATCTCACATTTAACCAGGAAAGGCAAACAGGTGGAAAAAGAAACATTTCAGAGAAAAGAGTTAACTCTGCAGAATAAGAGAACATAAAGTTTATAGGACAAAACAAAAGAATAAAAGTGGTTTCACATCTGGGCAACCTGGTCTAGCAGAAGGTCTCCCTCACCACGGCAGGATGTTGGTATTAGATAGGCTTTGAGTTCCCTTCCAAACCAAACCAGTCTGTTGTTGCCATTGCCTTTAAATGTCTGCCTAAGGTACCTTCAGTAAGTATTTAACTGTTGCTATGTAGAATGTGCGTACCAAGCAGGTATGTTTAAACAAAACAAAAATAGTTTTAGACTGATAATGGTATTTTTTGCAATAGACAAGCATGGAATTTTCTGGAGAGAATATTCAGTAGACTTGTGTTCACCTGCAGAATAGAAATGCAGAATCTACACAGTTCTTTTAGTAACATGACATGTACAAAAAGTCTCTACTCCAATACTTGATCACCATCTTGCTCAAACATTCTAAATATTTTGCAAAGAATGAAGAAAAATTTTAACAATTTCTTCCTATGAACAATGTATTTCCAAAACATGAAATTAAAAACAAATCAAAACCCACATTACTGATAACATATAAAAATTAAAACACTTTGGAACATTTTTTTCTTTTTAAATGGTATGAATTGATTTTAAGCACCATCCGGAAACTAATGAAAGAGCTCTGTCTAAAAGGAAACTACATTTCTCAACATACAAGAAGCTGTGTGTGAGAAAGCTCCACGAAAATAAGTTTGTATTGAATTATTATTTATATCTACATCCTGTTTAGCCACTTAGAAAAAAAAACTTTAGTTCATGTTTTGTAGACCCCTTTGTGTAAAACTTTAAAAAGGCTTCTGCTAAAAGAGGGAGGGCCCCTGTACTTATATCCTCCAATTCACACTGTGTAGCAGCTCAGAACCTTCAACCTGGATTTCCCCAACAAAACTAAAGCCATCCTTATCGTTTCCTCATGAAGTTTTAAACAAAGAAATATAAGGGGGATGTTGAACTCTAGAAAAAAATAGTCATGTTATTGTTTATAGGTCTATGTAACTTCATGAAAGCATTTGGACTGAGCCAAAAAAAAGCTTTTCCAAAGAAGAACATGTTCATCAAGCAACAGCTCTGCACAAGTATTTCTGCACGTTCCTAAGACTCATTAACTTTTGAAAGCGGTGGGACAGGCACAGGGACTGCCTAAGGACCCTTTTCTGGCTTAATTACAACAGCACTGCACTGAAATAAAACTGAGGTCTGCTTGCACTTTGGACACCTACTTGAAGTGGCAGGCTACCTCAGGAAGTTACAGCCTACATTCAGATGCTCCTCATCAGTTAGTTATGCAAGGACAGGTGACACTCTCTTGCAAGGATGTTCCAGCATACACATGCAGTCTCTCACGACTAGGCATGATGTCTGTTAGACCGTAAAGCAAACTGACTTACTCAAGTTAGTCTTTGACAAAAATATGCTTCCCCTTTACACGCTCACTTCTGAGAGCAAGGGCAGCAGATTTCTTGTCAAAGATGAAATAGAGAGAGTAAAACCAAAGCAGAGCTGGAGATGAAAAGGGGAAGTCAAATGTACTCATCCACAGAGTGAGCAAAGAAGACAACAGCCAGCATTTAAATAAATTAACTGGCACAGAAGTTAAACAGCAGTAGTGTAGATTTACTCATATTTCCTGAAATTTGAGGGCACAGATTATTAAAGATGATCACTTTTATTTAACATCACATTCTGAAAATCCTGGTTAAGGAGACAAAATGAGTCCAAAGAATGTTTACAGCACAAGATGTATTCCAGATATAGACAGTCATTAAATACAAACTAGCATAAGACCCCTCTGGCCCCATATATAATTGCTTTTAATTTTGTCTGTTAGTATTGTTGGTTAACCAATCAGAAGGCCAAAAAGTAGAATAAGCCCATATTTTACCACAATAAATATGATGGGAAGCACAAATAATATACGACATCTCTGTAAGGAGACCAAAACAACACTTATCTGACAGGGCAATAAAGTACCAGTTCCAAAAAACACATCACACCCAACAACCCACAGAAACACTGGATCACAACTATGAAGTCTTTTACCACACAGTGAGTGTTTCTTTAAATTATCTCAAGGTTACGATCATTCTAAAATATATCTCATTTTATTAAGCTGCCATTCTGAAGTACACATTCAGATGTCCGGCTTTTGAAAAATAAAAACACAACATGGGTAAGACACTGAGTCGTAAAAACACTTTTTTTTTCATATTTACAGAAGTACTTCTAAGACAAAAATTGCACATAGCCATCTGCTCAAATTATTAGTTAAGCTTTTCAGGTGGCGCCATACAAAGGCAGCCAATTCTTGTATCTTTGGGCTCTATATCAAATTAAGATGTCTTTCCAAATTAAATACAATATGTAAAAGAATAAATATATAATTCTACAGTACAGGACTTTGAGTGGGCAGTGAAGTGGATGGAGTAGTGGCAGAATGGCCGAGCACAGAGCATTGTGATAAGTGGCGCAGGGTCCGGTTGGAGGCCTGTGGCCAGTGGTGTGCCCCAAGGGTCAGTGCTTGGTAAGGTCTTAAGTCAGCGTGTTCATAATGACTTGAATGAGGGGACAGTGTACCTTCAGCAGTTTGGCTGATGATACAAAACTGGGAGGAGTGGCTGACACAACAGAAGACTGGGCTGCCATCAGTGGGATCCAGACAGGCTGGAGAGTTGGGTAGAGAGTAATCTGACAAAATTCAGCAAGGGCAAGTGTAGGGTCCTGCCCCTTGGGAGTAATAGCCCCGGGCACCAGTACAGGTTAAGGCTTATCCGGCTAGGAGTCCTGGTGGACAGCAAGCTCTTCATGAGCCCTTGTGGCCAAGAAGGCCAATGATATCCTCGGGTGCATTAAGCAGAATGTGGCCGGTAGGTCAAAGGAGGTTATTCCACACCTCTACTCTGCCCTGGTGAGATCACAACTCCAGATGCGTCCGGTTCTGGGCTCCTCAGTACAAGACAGACAGGGAACTACTGGAGGAGTCCAGCAAAGGACTACAAAGATGATGAAGAGGCTTGAGCAACTCTCATGTGAAGAAAGGCTGAGCGAGCTGGGTCTGTTTAGCCAGAGAAGAGATGACTGAGAGAGGCTCCTATCAATGCTTGTAAATGTATAAAGGGTGGATGTCTATAGGATAGGGCCATGCTCTTCTCAGTAGTGCCCAGTGACAGGACAAGAGGCAGTGGGTACAAACTGGAACACAGGAAGTTCCATCTCAACATGAGGAAAAGCTTCTTCACAGTGATGGGGACAGAGCACTGGCACAGGCTGCCCAGGGAGGCTGTGGAGTCTCTTTCTCTGGAGACACTCAAAACCTGCCTGGACACTCTCCTGTGTAGCCTGGTCGAGGTGATCCTGCTCTGGCAGCAGGGGTGAACTAGATAATCTCCAGAGGCCCCTTTCAACCCCAACCATTCTGTGATTCTGCCAACTAGGCCAAAACCAAATTATTTACAAATGTTGCTTGAAAAACACCAATATAAAATTATTGTTTTGTAGTTAGTTTTCATTCATGTGGTTTTCATTTTTCTGGGTTTGGTTTTATGCTATTTTGAGCATTCATTCCACACTTCCACCATGTGGGGGCAAAAAGAATGAGATATTTTTTCCTCTTCTCTCTAAACAATTTGCTGCTTCTTCTCTTTGCTTTTGAACTTCTCGCCACTTCTGGCTGTTTTCTGGAATATATTTTTAACACGGGAATTAGCATTAACTTCCATGCAAACTGCAGGGCTCAAACATTAGTTCTACCACATAGACATGTTTGGAATTACTGCTCAGACTGTGTCTATAAGCATTTCAAAATCAGAAGATTCTAAAGACAGCTGTACAGTCTTGTCTCTTAAACACACTGAATCACTTGGATTTGATAGTTCAGTGTTGCAGCTTTGATAGTGACTGCACCGAAAGTCATGTTCTTTAATGAGTATTGCTATTTACTCCTTCTACTCACAGGGGTAATCCGAAATTGGTGAGGGAAACAAAGAAACTATCTTTCAAGAAAAAATTTAAAGAACAAATCTAATAGATTTGTGAAGTTCTAATTCAAATGCAGTTGACAAGCAGGACCACATCATTAAATTACAGATTAAGGGAAAACCTAGAAAACTGGTAATAGTTTTGTAATTTAATGTTATATTAACATAACAATAATGTTGATATAATATTAAGTTATGTAAGATAGCAAGAAATCTCTGAAGATAAGCAACATCTGGAGCATGACCTCTAAAATTAATGCAAGGTTTTTCACAAGAAACCCCTATATTTGCATAAAGTATATAAAATATAAATAAATCATAATATATTTATATTAAATGTATTAATATAATATATATTTGTAGAATATATATTTTCATAAACCACTTATATTTGCATATATATAGTTGAAATTTTTCCTGTCATAGCCAAACATCATGTGACATCGACTTAATAGTTTCCAAAAGATCAACAAAAAAGATGCTTAACTTGCAAGTATCACAAAGTTATCTGTTTCAAAGGTGTTAAAATACCCATTTTCCCCCTACTTTATCTAACAACCTTTTTGACTGAAACCTCTAAACACAGCAATACTGAAAGCTGAAGCCAGAGATAAACTGGAATTTTGATGGCAATCTAACTAAACTCACTCTTCAAAATATACAGCTACTTGTTCTTCAAGAAAAATCTGTCTCCTAAAAATATTCAGGTTTCCACTGTCTTTTTTGGCATTCTGATGATGGTATCTGTTTTTTGGTGCACATTCTATAGTTACTGAAGACCGTAAACTTATTTTTTTTCCATTAACAGAAATCAGGCCCAGAATATACAGAATTTCTTATTAATTATGTACCTAGATTAATGTTTTTCAAACTTTGTTTCAACTGGAAAATGGATTTCTAAAAGCAGTAAGAAAGTACTTAAGCAAGTACTTTTTGGATAAGCTGCAAAGCAAACTGACAGAAAAGATTTCTAGACTGCAGGTTAGCCTAAACAGAAGCTTGCAAATAACAAGTAGAAAAGTGGCCACCTTAATTGATTTGAAATCTGTACTTTGCTTATTCCTTGAAACACAGCAAAGCAATAAACTAATTAATTTTATACAAAGATAGAAACATCTGAACAAACACCAATCATTTAGATGTAGTTTAATCACCATAACCTTATTATTGCCTATGAATAGAAAAATAATTGACCTTATCCTCTTTAATTTAAGCAGCAAAACATACTCTCACTGAAAGCCCTACAGTTCTTGCCTCTTTCTAAAAGCTTAACCAAACAGGAAATAGCTCTACTAGACTGTAAATCCAACCAGGTAGATTGTCCTGAATCAACTGGCAACAGCCATAGTGCTGACAGCCAGGTGTTTGCCTTTCACGTTCTGCTTGCATGCCACCAACCAGACTTAGAATTTGTTCAGATTTACCAGTTTTTAGCTACTGACAGAGGCAGTATGGCATTAAATTGCAACCACATATACTGACTCAACCCTATAAACAAATTTCCAAGTTTCAAACAAAATCAGTTCTCCCTGTAAAAGATCATAGCAAAAAGCTGTGCTGAAGTTAGTTGGTCAGAATTACCAGACGTTAAGGCCTGAAGTCTAATTAGGGATACAAATTCCCTGTACCAAATACCACCCAACAATGGAAGCATTTGTAATGCTCTTTCATTCAAGCTGTACTACTCTTCAGCAGAGAGTATCCTGTCACTATAAAAATTGTATTTTTCCAACTGCTGCAGAAGAGGTGCTGCGGTACAACTGGTGAATCTCTGAAGTTAAGAAGGAGGAAAGAAAGACCATACAATCTGTTTCATGGTTTCACCCACTGTTCTAGAAACATACAGACATATGTTGTTTGTACTGTCTAATAAAAATCAAGTGCTAACTCTGGTGCTTCTGACCCTTGTTTTACTGAAATAAGGTGAAAGAACCAGTGGGAGGTACAGAACAGCACCTCTGAATTGTAACCTGCCAGACAGATAATTCCCCACTCTGGTTGTAAGTGGGATTCTGTAAAGAATGACCCATCTGTTCATTTACAGAAAGCTGTTAAAGTATGTGACAACCAATTTTCAAACAACAAAGAAACAGACTTTTCTCCCTGTTTGCTATGTGTTAGATAAAGAAGAGTTTAAACTGTGATTAATGGAGATTTAGGTTAGATATTAGAAAAACAGTGTGTAGCAGAGTATGCTAGTTGAGCTCGGGAAGAGATTGCCAGAGGAGATTACAGAAGCTGCTGGGGTTTTTTAGATAACCAGTCTAGTCAGAGCTGGTCTGGCCATAGCTCATCCTGCTTCTGAGCCAGGAACGAATTAGAAGACTCTCCTTCCTTTCAGCCCTATTTGTTATGATTCTATCACACAAACATGAAACACAGAATAATTTGTGTATCAAGGCAGACTCTTTGAGGCTTCTTATACTTCACCAATCCCTGCCATGAAATCTTCGTTCATCAACACATTAGTTCATTAATTCATCTGTCTATAAAGCACTTTTCTCAATTTAGCCCTTCTTTAAAAAGGAGGCACTTCACCCTTGACAAACTCAAAAGAGTCAGAGACCTTTATAGAAAGACTACCTTTGGCATCCCAAATCAGTCTTTTAAAGATCCAAGAATCAAAGCCTGCTCTTCACATAAGCAATCTATCTTCAGCACAAAACACAAACATAACAATCAGAAAGTAACCATCAGTAAAGCCAGTTACTGTGATACCGCAGTGCCCAATGCCTGAACAGCAACACAAAGACCTGCAATACTGAGCATCAATAAAAATGTGTATGACTTTTAAAAATATGTAAAAGTTTGTGCATCACATTCGCTATGCATTTCCTCTTTTTATACTCCACTGTATACTTCTTCCTTATTAAGAGCCAAAGACTTTGTTATGGTAAGGAGGCAACAGACACTGAAATACAACACAGGTTTTTTTAAAACAAAAATATTCTAGTAATGAAGGAAATAGGAGATCAAAGAAAGAAAATCCTGAACCCTGTTCACATACAATACCACAGTTACCATCCATGGGGAAAAACAGTTACCTAATTAGAACCAGATGCTAAGAGAAAAAAGATGTGGTCTTACCTGGCACACCTATCTTATACACAGAAACTTTGAAAAGAAAGGGGCAAAGTAGTGAAAGC
This sequence comes from Laterallus jamaicensis coturniculus, assembly GCA_022605575.1. Lineage (NCBI taxonomy): Eukaryota > Metazoa > Chordata > Aves > Gruiformes > Rallidae > Laterallus > Laterallus jamaicensis. Next base: position 3,825,261 of record JAKCOX010000024.1, on the reverse strand, counting down.
ATGAAACCAAATCATACTCTTCACAACACTATTCAAGAAATACAAGAAATTGCTAACATCTTCCTTCTCTAGGTAAAAGTTTCCTACACTACAGAAATTTAAAAAGGGAAAATGCTTAACTCACACAAAACAAGCCATCTTTTCTCAACTCCATGCTAGAATTCAAAAACATCTTTACAATCACAATGTATTTTTACAAATTACATTCTAATTTCAACAGTAAATAGCAGAAGGTTAATGTCATAACTCAAATGTGCAGACATCAATTGCATGATATGGAAACACAACATTCTTCTAAAGAGCATCAGTAAATTCTTTGCAAATGCAAAATGCTTTACAACTCAGTTTACCCTTCTGGAAAAAAAAACCAAACCCACAAAACTTGTGTCTGATCAGGAAGTTTGACAGTTGATCCACAGATTCAGAAATAAAAGCACACTAGACTAATAAAACCATCAAAAAGAAAAGGTCCAACAGGCATTCCCAAATATGTTCCGATTTTGTACTTAAGAACTTTATTCATATTCTCCATGTGAAGCTGACTTATCATCCACTAGATTATTACTGATGGGCAATAGCTTATGTAAGATCGTTTCATATTACATTACAGGCTCAGCAGAACACACATCTAAAACCTGAACTTCTTTTATTGTGGGTTTCTTCTCATCCATTAGTCCTAGAGCTTCACATCTCCACTGGCTCAGCATAGCTCATTCCATAGCAACTTTATATATACATATATCTATACACACATATATGAAAATATATACACACATTTTGGCCTTCTTATTCATGGTGTATTTGAATTTAGAACTCCCTTTTATCACCCCCATGTTATCTTGCCTGCAAGGCTGACATCTATTGTTTGGGATTCTCATGCTACTGTATCCTCTGCTTTTTAATCTGGTATATCAAAGTGTGCATTTCCACACTTGATCCCTCTCAGTTACCTTCTTGTTCAAAGTCAAGTGATATCCTACAGCAAAAAGCATTTTAGACACCTTGGAACCAAGAGTTACTTCCCTCTAACATTCCACAACATGACACAACCTGTTCTTGTGAGCCTCTCTCTCAGTAGATTCATTGTCTTCCACAACCAATAAATTCAAGCAGAGAAAAAATACTACACAATTCTTATATAGAGCAAGGCAAAAGCATCTGAAACACAAGCTTTGATGCCAGTAATCAAAAATCTTTGTCAAGTTTTACTCTACTGGCACGTTCCATTTTCCCTTCATCACCTTAGGATCTGCCCATGCAGATTCAGCTTCACAAACCACACTTTGTTTTCCACGTGCACACGGGAAGTGCGCGTGGCACAAGAGCTTGCACGGTTTCACACACACCACTGGGTTTGATACATTCCCTGTCTGCCTCTGTCTGCTTGTCACAGCAGAAACCATGCTATGAATCAAACAGAGTATCAGCCTCTGTCAGGCCTCCAAATATGACCCTGTACACAGGGGTTATTATGCACTGGGGTGTCTTCCATGTGATCCAAGATGACAACAAAATGAAGCAAGCAGATCTTCAAGAGAACACTAACACAACACAGGCCTGGCTAAGAAACAGAATCTCCCATGTTTTGGAAAAGCATTAAGTTTTAGGGAGTAAATCATTACCTTCCTTAAGTTACCTGACTACCCTGCAAGTGTGAACAGTAGTCAGAACTGCCATTGCTAACAGAATTTGAAGGAAAGGGATGTTAGCATGCAATTCACCTCAGAATGTCTCATCTGCACACTTACCTTTCACCAGCACCACCCAACCCAACAAGCAAGAACTTAAAAATGTTCTGTGGTAACACTGGATGGAATTATTCAAGCAACACTAAGAAACAAGTCTGAGGTACCAGGCAAGTGAGTTGTACAGAATAAAAAGGCATTATTTTTATCAGTGGCAAGAAGGCTGATCAAAGTAACAGAGGCGGCCAGGGTGAAGCAGAATGGTATCAGAGAGGATGAATAAAACAAATGTGATGTTTAAGGGACCACTGAAAAGAATGGGAATGTGGAAAATAGAATCATAGAATCACAGAATGCTCTGGGTTAGGAGGGACCTCAAAGACCATCTAGTCCCAACCCCCTGCCATGGATAGGGACACCTTCATTAGACCAGGCTGCCCAAAGCCCCATCCAACATGGCCTTAAATACTTCCAGGGATGGGGCTTCCACAACCTCTCTGGGCAAACTGTGCCAGTGCCTCACCACCTCTGTAGTAAAGAATTACTTCCTGAAAAATGAATAACTGAATTATGAGATGAAAAAGACAGTGACAAACACTAGCAGATACACTGAGGTAATTTCTTTAGCAGCTGAACACCAACAAAAGAAAAAACCTCCAAAAAACAACCTTAAACATGCAGAGCTACACTACCTGGTTAACATTCAGGAGTTTTGAGGTGGCAAGGAGCGTGTTACACATTTCCCAAGCCAGATAACCAACACACTGCCACAGAGATTGAGTACTTGCTTCAACCATGTGCTAGCCAGAACTGCTGCAAATGAAGCAGAAGAGTTCCAAGGCTGCACAGAGGAGATCTAATTTGTAACTCACTGTATAGATCAGAGAATGCAAGCACACGTGAGTGCACACACGCACACAGAGCACTGCATGCAACTTTTAGTGTAATCATAGGGCAGACTTTCACCACAATTTAGAATTGCCCAGAGAGGCAGGAATCCTTGCAGATTAACTTGCTTTTCTGCATATCTCATACCTATACACAGCCCCAACCTACACACTAAAGAATGTGAAAGAAAAAATTCATTGAAGAGTTATTTCTAGTCTTTTTGCCCCCATCAGTAATTCAAATTATATAGCTAACTGCTGAGTTTGTAGACATGCAACTGCATAATTCAACATACCCCACTACTATCTTACTGAGTCGACAGTCTCAGGACAGCTCCAATTTCAAGCAAGTGATACTCTTCATAGGAAACTGTAAGGATTTACAATAATTTGCTTTGCAGTGCACTTCTGACTTACATTTTAAATCTACTGTTCATTTAGAATAGTTGGATTTTTATAAAAAGGCTACTCTGCAAACTACACAAAAAGGATGCTCGGCAGATGCCATCAGGAAAATTCCATGTTCACACAATCACCCTCTGCATCACTTGAGCTTACAGTAGTAGTTTATCTTTCGTGTGGATCAGCCACCAAAGGCAAAACATGACATTCTGCCAGTACATTACACAACTGTTTTCTGGGAAGACAGCAATACTGAGGATCAGGAATCCTGACTTCCAAAGGGAAGACACAAAGCAGTGTTTATGTTCAGGATAACTAACCACACAGCTCTGATAAATATAAACCAAATAGCAACTTGTCTCAACAGAAAAGATTTGAGACTCTTGTAATGAGGACTGGGTTTTTTTCCTAGTCCTCCCTGAAGTTAATGGTCTGTGGAGCAATACGCTGTCTTCTAGAGCAGTGAGGGGCCATGGACAGCGAAGGCTAGTCACAAGGATCACAACCCAAGTTTGTAATGGCTCTAGTTCAGGTCAAAGCTCTATTCCAGTCAGTGATTTTGTCAATCAGAGATTTCATTCTGACAAAAATTAATAGGCCAATTTGGCAAACTGCACCTTTCCCAGTGAAATCAATTACTACTTGTCACAGGTTGCCAGAGGGCCGTCCATACGGTGTGTATCAGTTAGTAACTCAGGGAAGTAATTCCGTCACAGCAGCACTAGTAGGACCACACTGCTGAGCTCTTGGAGCAGATAACATAAGCTCACAAGGAGAGGCTGCTCAGCAATTCAAGTACTGTTTAACCAATGAACTCTGTGGAGAGAAAAGGTACAGAACGGCATTCTGATCTGTCTGACTCCTGGCCCAGCCTTGATGATTTCTCACTTCATCTGTCTTAATTTCCCCATTTTGGAGAAAAAAAAAAAAAGTCACAACTCTATTTCAGAAAATTAAAGTTTCATAATAAAAAAATCCATAGTATATCTAGTATTCCCACACAGAGAACACCATATGCATCAGAACATTCTGCCTCTCTCTCCAGTTTCACCACAACCTGCATGGTTCAAGCAGCCTCACTACAGATTTGCAAGAACAAAGTGGGTGGTGGATCACTGGAACAGGTTGCCCAGAGTCATGGTGGAGGCTACCCCCAAGACTCTGTTAAGAGCAAGTACCTTCTATTTAAGGCTGGAAATTGAAAATATTTATACCTTTCTCTTTCAGCAGTTTACCTACAGAGTATCAGCAGTGCCTGTGAATGGAATTGTCCACATTTCCCAAAGGGTAGCACATAAAAGGAGTTTTTCCCGCTGCCCTTTTGTGCCTTTGTTTTGCTGCTCATGTCAAGGACACGACATGGGAAAGGGAGGAGTAGACAGGATATGCTATATGAGTTCAGTTATTACTTTAACTTTGCATTTTCCAATGGGAAACCACGTTGGGGAGGGTCAGAGTCTCACAGGAAGCTTCCCATAATCTAAACCCTGAACCATTCCAAACGTGCTCCCATGATTACCTTTTATTCCATGACTGCCTTTATTTACCACATCTGTTGGTTTCTCTTCTCTTACAAGCCTCCCCTCCACAGCTTCATGAAAAAATGTTACTTCTGTTTTGTTCAGACAAATTTGTCAGACAAATTCCTTAGCACACCAGCTGTTTCCAGTCAAACCATTTCAAGACATGAATTTATCATTACAAAGACAAATATAAATTAATCCAGTGTAAAACAGAGAGCTAAAAGCGCATTTGCATCATTTACTATACTTACCATATATAAACTATAGTAAGCACAGCTGCATAAATGTATCACAGATTTCCCCATCTCACTGCACAAATTCAAGTCCAGAATGAATATCAAAATATCTATTACTCGTCATTTTCAGGAAGAAGATGCCAACACTGATGCAGTGCTTCAAGAGTGCATCACTTCTGCCATACCCAGCTTCTGAGAAGCAGAAAGCTCTAGAGAGGGTTGTTATCCTTATTATTTAATTTTTAAATGAGTGTTTTCTAATTGTTTCTCTGTTGGTACCATGCTCTGCAATTGAGGAAAACTGTTAACTTCTAATGTTCTGAGAACTGAAAATATTCTTTTCCAGTATTTTTCTTTCTAATGCATGCCAGCAAAGGACCACACTTCACTATGTCTCCTTAGTTTTTCTGCATGGTTCTCACCACTGCAGAGGCTTCTGTCCTTGTTTTTTAATCAAAAACAAGTGTTATAGGGAATGGAATTTAGGGCATATCTGAGTGATATGTCCTAGGGAGCTGCTTTGGCAGGGGGGTTGGACCCGATGATCTCTCGAGGTCCCTTCCAACCCCTACAACTCTGTGATTCTGTGATTCTGTGATTCTATACAAACAGTTGAGAGGGGGAAAAAAAATCTCAAAGCCTAATACAGAGTGTCAGAGAACCTTCCAGAGAAGATGCATAGGTGTACAATCACGCACACTGTTGCTGAGGTGGAGTCCTACATATCTGTAAAGGTGGAAAATGTCTTACAAGACAACAAATTTTGGACTTTTTTTCCCTCTTAAATTTATGTAGGAACTCTCCATCATTATTTTACTAGGATTTTTCCTGGTTAAGAAAACTAAATCAGAAAAAAAAAAAGGAAGTTCATATAATATCCTGATAAGCTTTGCTACAAGTTGTCTGTCATATGTTTACAATGTCCACAGTCCCAGATTCAACAGCAGTTTATCTGCCTGTTCCCACACTTCCAACTGACACATCTGACTCAGACACTAGTATAGTTGAAGGTTCAGAAACACTCATCTGGAAGGACTGGCATTTCTGCCAGAAGGTACAAGCTGTGTAAAACACATTCAAGAAATGGAGTTTTATTTTGGTTCCTTTTGATTGAATAGTTTTTTTTAATCTCAGAAATCTTCAGTTAAGTTTATGGTAATGTTTTCATTTTAGGATAAACATCTTTCAGCTTCAGTTTTTATATTAACCACCTCTGCTTTTCTACTCTCCCTGTGAGGCTATACACTTCTAAGTAATCTCATCCAGTTTAATCCCCCAAAATGGTCATCACACCTAGTTGTGCACCCTTGCAAAGATCTATGTTTTTCCCAGCTGAAGACAATGAAGCTTTATCCTCCTTGTCAACTAAAGGCAGCACAAGCTCTTTTGCCATGGCTATCTATATAAACCCTCCCTCCATCTCATAATCTGTACAGGCCTGAAAAACAGGAAGCCTATTTAATGGACTAGTACAGTTGAAGTAATGGGTGCTCAAGAGTGTTACTGATAAGCAGCTTGATAACAGACTAACAGTTGAGGCGTCTGTAGTCCAAAGGACTAAAAGCCTTTGCAAGACACTTGCAGCACTGTACAATGAGGACATGCGGAACAGGAAGTGTCCCACTAACACAGCACAAACTGAACACAAGCTGCTGGTACAGACTGGCATTTGAGAGACTGCTTAGCTTCTGGATAAAAATCAAACAATTATTAACACAAGAGTTAACGAATTAATTAAATGGGAAATATGAACTGGAGTATTGTGTTCCCCTCCTTGACATTAGTAGGGAGCCCCATGCTTGCTAGCTGCCTTTCTGCCTACTTACCTGAGCAACAAAACCAGTGACTGAGTTACACACTCAATGAGCTGGGCACAGTGTGGAGGGAGGAACTATCACACTGCATTTCCGCATAGCTCTCACTTCAACAGGACTCTCAAAGCTGCCCAAACACACTCACCAGTCTGATCACCTGAAGCCCACCTTTCTTGTTCTGTATGTTTCTATATAAGCAAGGACTCTCAGCACACAGCATTTTCCTCACTGCAACTTTTAGCCTCCAATGCACCTTTACACGAGATGCAGGTCCTCCCTCTATGCTATGTCCACAACTGTGCATCTCTGGATGCTCTGAAGCCTATTCATCATCATCCTCATTTTCCTCCCATAAACACCAGCAGTCAATAAAATCAGTTCCTCTCAGCACAAATGAAGCTATTTCTTTACCTCTGGAATTTAAAACATTGATGAAATCATCATGCTACTCAAAAGGTCACAATGAGGTATCAGTAATTCAACTATTACTATAAAGGTACCACAACTCAGCAGTGCGATTGTGTATAAACATGACAATTACCTATTTTAAACTAAAACAGAACCAATAATTGTCACAAGGTTCATTTTTCTATACTTGCTTATACCCCAACATTTATACTTGGGCATCCTCTCAAAAGAATACAGCCTTCTAAAGAGCTAGCAGATTATCTGCATACCTTGCAGCCATTAAAACCTCACACTGTAACCCTCTCTGATTCTTTAAGATAAGCCTACTCTTATCACATAGGAATTTGGAGACAGAAAGTCTTCCTAAGGAACTTAAATACTACAAGTAAATGTCTTTGACATTGCAAGTAGCAGTTTCTTCCGTGAGGATTTTGTCCATATTGTCTGAATCTGTTATTTTCTACCATTTAGAAAATAGTTTCAAATACCGGAAACATGATGCAGGCAAATGTCATGGGGAAAAACCTCAAGCAGATACTAAGCCCTACCTAGGACCAAATTCTAGGAATAAAAGCAAATGTTAAACTCTGTGATTAAACCCTCACGTAAGACTTCCTGGTGGTACACAGTACTCATCACAGCCATCCAAGTCACCTACGCCTTTGACTGTACAGCCTAATAAAATGGGAACCTATGTGCCAGGCTTCCTCCTGAGAAGTATTAACAGCAGGAACGGCACTCCCACTCCAAAAGCTCCAGGATTTGAAGCATGATTTGAGCAACAGTGTCTTATACATTGTGTAAGCAGAGCTTACATAATGAATTTCTGCGAAGCACCCTATTCATCTAACTGTTCTCATCATTAATTTGGACAACTGGGGACAGCAAAAAAAAAACCATCTTTGCATATTTGGAACATATGTTTGAAGTAAACCTCGTATTTCTTTTATATAACTTAATTAAGGTTTGGGAAGTTTAACTTAACAGCATTTGGAAAATATTAAGGCACTCCAGGCAAAGCTTACAACATTATATGCATTTAGCTAACATGCTTTAATATATGACAAACATAATGGATATTTAAAAGCAAATGTATGCAAACCCTTAAGCAATAATATTAGGCCAGAATTCTCAGCAACTGATATACACAAATTCCAAATTTTCTTACACCGTAGGAGGTTGGCTGAGTTTATCTTTTTAATTAAAAAGTGGAGAGTACTTTTTCTGTACTGGTATTAGTAAATCTTTTACAGGATAAAACCATACTGTAGTCTGTTTATGTAAACTAGTATGACAAATCCCTTTTGCTAACTGCATTACTTAATCTTGATACCAAAAACTAAGTAACTTCAATCAAATGGCATTAACACTAACAAGAATTAGTTAGAATATTGCCTTACCGTGTAAATGCCAATTCTACAAACAGCAAATGAGAGCTGGATACATTCAGACATAGTCTAAAGAAATTAAAATAAAGACATTACCAATAATGCTATTTATTAAGAATTAGTTTTCTTCCCATGTCTTCCCTCTCCCCTGAAAGAAACACCTGACGGTGTATTACTTTACGTTTCTCCTGTAAGGCTGTATTAAACAAGCTGAGAAAAATGCCATATCAATTCATATTATACAGATACTTATTCCCTTTCATGCAGAAGCAGCTGCCAACATCATTGCGCTTATGAATTCAGTATTTCATTACAGGCTTCAAATTACCCAATGCTCTCCCAAAATGCCTGTATGAAGCATTAATGTTTTACATGCAGGCTTTTGGTCCCATTTATTTTCATCTATTTGGCTTTAAAAACAACCTGCAAGAGACACGTTAATAGAATAATGTGTTTTGTGGATTCTTAGTGGTCCATGTTTAAACATTATAGTTCTTCTCTCCCTGTGTTATCATTCAAATTCTCTTCCTCGCATACCAAAACAATGCATATGACTTTACATGACCACATTTCTATAGTCAGACTCGTTTAGTTGTCTGAGCTTTTCATGTTCAAAATAGAACTCTCAGACTTGTATATTTTATTTAATTTGCTGTTACAGCTGCGAATATCATAGTGAAAGATTTTACCCTCAACTCGCTCAACTTCCAATCTCTTGTGATGCCACAATTCTATGTCTTCTGCAGTCACCCAGAGAGGCTGAGGATGGACTATGAATTTCTGATGAAACAGATGAAAAACACCTTCTTTAAACAGCACAAAGAAGCCAGAAAATAAATACAACTTCCCACCACCAATAAATACAAAACCTGTTGCAGGTTGCCCATTTTTTATATATGGTCAGGTAAAATAACCAGACTTACAACCATTTATTCAGAAGAATAACCAAGGAATTACTCTAAATAAAGTATTTCAGAAGTCACTATAAATAAAAATAAGCAATAATCAAGTAGAACATTTTTACTATATGTTTAACTAGTTCACACATCATATGCATTTTAAGATGTTGAAGATGAAGTGCTTGATGCTACAGACGTCAAACAGTATTACTGAAAACTTTTTTATTGTTGTTTTTCAGCTTTTGCTTTCTACACTCCCCAAGAAAAAACTTTGTATTTTAATTACTTAATCAGAAATGCAATTTTAAAAAATTACAAGAGCAGATCTTACAAACTATGAGTGATAAAAAGTGTAGCAATACTTTTCCTTTGCTGTAACTGTTAAATTTATATTTTAAACAAACAACATCTCACTCAACGGTCAGAAGTCAAAAAGTGAAGCACAAAAACCTGAAAGCAAACCTCAACAGCATCGTTGATTTTCTTTTCTTACTGGAAACCATCTAGAATTTTATTGCTGACAAGGAAATGGAGCTTCAAGGCACCATTTAAATTGTCAGGATATTTTTTTTTCTTTTTTTTTCTTTGTTTGTTTGTCTTTGCTTTCAGAACAAACATCAAATTCTATGACTTGAGCTCTGAGTTCCCCACAGGAAAAAAAAAAAGAAGTCACAGAAAAATAGGAATAGAAAAATAGAAGTAACTTGGAAAAATCCCGTTACACCGAGTGGTGAGGTGGGGTTCTAAACTGTACCCAAACCCCTCCTGACAGTATTTGCAGACCTTGTTCCAAAGGTTCCAGCAATGGATGACTTCCCCAAGCAATCTAGTCCAGTGCTTCATTACCCTCCCTACTAAGAAGTTTCCTAATCTGCTGCAATTTAAGCTCATACTTATACACAGGGTGATACATATGGAAATTTGTATTCTCAGTATCAAGACAGATTCTGTGTTGACGGCAGACCCAACTTTATACACGAAGTAAAATGTTATTCCAGGTTGCAAGGGAAGTAAACATGCAGCAGCAGCAAACCATCACAGTTTCTCAATGTATACAGTTTGCTTTTATTCTAGACAACTGCAGCACTATAAACTGTTTTCCTTTAATTTTTGCTCAGTACTTCCAGGCTATCCATTCACAGGAGAACTAAGCTGCAGTTCAAATTCTGCAGCAAGTGCCTAGGCACCTTTGCTTCAGCAGAATACGGCAAGCTACATCCGTGCTACCTCACTCACCTGTCCCTCGGTTTGATACTGTTCATGATCTGAAACCAACAACCTATTAAATGGCATGAATCCTAAAATTATCTCCGTTCCTACTGTCATATTCAGTACCAATGATTGTTTCCCCTATAAACTCCACAATGAAGTATTAAGCTAACCCCTTCCACAAGCCTCCGAAACAATGCTTATGTCTACCGTCCTAAAAGCACCCCTGAATTCAAATGCTGTTATTAGCTTCTTTTTTATATGCACCTGTCTTCACCTGAAAAAACTGCATTCCCCTCCCCCCGAGTTAATTCAATTTAATAACTGAAAGCATCAGAAAATTAAATAGATAATTAACTATTAAGTGACATTATCCTACAGACTATCACTCTCATCACTGAACTACAATGTATGCGATAATCTGCTGCTACAATGGAGAATCTATTCTTGGTACTTGTAATCTTTCATTACTCATTTTGCACTGCATACAGTTAGGCAATCAAACAGTTGTTGGAGAATTTGCATTTAATTTACTTACAGTTTATTGTTGCTTTCTGAAAGGATTTTACATGGTAAGCATGAAAGTAAAAGAAAAAAAAATGTAAAAAAATATACCTACAAATATTACATGAGAAAGATACCTTCTTTGATACAGCTCTACAGACTTGGTTCACAATAGAATTCACTGAACATGTCTGAAGTGAAAAGTGGAGTCGTTAGGTCAGACAGGTCAAACATCTTAAGCATGCATCTCTGCCAGTATGTACCCTTCTGGTTAGGCAAGGGGTCATCTCACCAACATCAAGTAATTTCTCCACAGCTCTCAAAACTCTGTTATTTTAATCACATGTTATAAGTGATTATAAGTGTTTGTTTAAAACTCTTGTTATTTTAATCACGTTATAAGTGTTCATAACAACTTAGAAATATGTCTGTCTTGCAGCTGTGCGATCTTTAATTCACAACCAGCATTTGTTCTGTCCATTTTTTGAAGCATTCACCTATCAGAACAAACATCAGTACAAAATAATTTCAGTATTCAACATTCAAAACTAAAAATACTTCAATACAGCTCTGGTACAGCTACATATTAGTCTGCAACTGCACAAATTCATTGTTTTAATATCTCTACCTTCAGCTAAGTTAAATTCCAACCCATTATATTTACAAGAGAGCAAATTCTTAAGAGATTAATAGAGCATGTTCTGCAGTGGATCTCTTAAAAGTTGAAATTCAGTTGAAAACACTAGTTTCAAGAACTCTGGTTGGCAAATGAGGGATCCTAATCAGCTTCTTGGGAAAAAGACACACAAGGCTCAGTACCTGCCAGAAATGCAGGAGCTGGTGTCCTCAATTCTGCCAAACAATAGAAATACTCACTCTGACTACAGCTTGCTTTCCTATAATCCTAAATAAATGACAGCACAAAGTATAGTTCCAAGACCACAAAGCCAGAAAGCAATATGAGAAAAGGGAGTTTAGTTGATTTTTTTTTCTAGTGATATGTTTCTTCAATAAAATAATTAGGCTCGTTTATAAAGTGGTCCTTCCCACTAATCACTTGCAATTACTGGGCCATCAAGGCAAAAAGCTTTTTCACTTCCATTCTTATTTGCATCTTTTTCGGCACATAAGAAATGTTAAAGTTAGCAATACAAGTACAAACAGTGTGCAGATTTTTAAGGTACCTACATGCAAAGAAATTCTCAGCACTTAAGTGTCTTAAGGAACGCCTAGGTACCCAAAAGCACACACAGCTATGCTGCAGTACAGGTGGCAGGAAGTTCGACCAGAACTGCAGTTTGCTAAGCTTGGGAACTGAACTCCAAGTAGTAACTTGAAGGTTCCTCTTTCTGCACAAGATGTCACAGCTCTCTAGCACATTTCATTAATAACATTATTAACTTAAACTCTCCATATTCTTTCTAATACCGTTCTCAAGAGAGGTTGATCCTTAATGCTAAACAGGCTTTTAAAATGCCGACCCTTCTTGTACATAATCATTAGAAAAATAAATCTGAGTTTAGAGACTAGAAGAAACCTGATGCTGATGGAAAGGCAATGATATGTGAACAGGAAATAGGACTGGATCCAAGAACTCTCTTGTCATCATAAGAAGTAATCAAGTGGATGCTCCAGAGAACAATGCTCTCCCCTCTTTTAGGCAATATTCTCACCAGAACAGTTTTCCATGACTGCTTCCAGAACTGCAACAGTCCAGACAGCGAAAGATGCAGATTAGCCAACACAAACTGAGTAGCTGCAGGAACAGCATAGACATTGCTTAACAGTTCTGGACCTTTTCTCCAGTCTTGCTGAAACCTGAAATTATGCAAGTTTCTAGGCAAGAATAAAGCACTGAGAGATCACTCACTGCAGCGTGCATAATCATTCTGCACCCTACTCAGGCTGTCAATACAGTTTCAGGTATACTCTGTGTTGTGGGCCTTATATAGAACGTGATAGATTGTTTAGTATACAAATGTTAGAAGGCCCAAGGCTCTGCTTGCATGTCAAGGGTAGGCCTCCAAGCACAAGGACCCCTTTAGCTGTATGTCCCTGGAGCAGATTAAGCATCTTTATAAACTCCTCTGAATTAAAAAGTCTCGCCTCCTGTGCGGTGAATGCAATTCTGCTTACACTGGGGAGCACGCCTGGACAGCACCCAGAGTGTCACCATTTTCTAACTCCAGTTTCCTGCTCTGGAACCAGATCTAGCTGTCGCCTCAATGAGGAGGGATGGAGCTGTTTAGCACACAGCAAAAGCACCAGGACATATGGGGAATCGCTACCTCATGGACACATTGTCAGGTTCCAGCAACCAAAGCCTCAGGATCCCTACAAGCATACCACTGCATCTCAAGATCTTTTTTAATGCACACATACACACCCCCCTCGATGGAACTGTCTTTCAAGAAACTAGAAATTCAGTCTACTCATTCTGGCCTCGCTAGTGTTTCAGCATGATCAAGACCCAGAATTCAATTGTACTCGTGGGAAAAAGCAGCTCCTGGATTATAACTGTCATCAAGTTCTTGTATTTGGAGAAGTGACTTACTGCCTATTTACCCTCTCTTTATGATTTCAAAGATGTCTATAAACATTGCCTCCCCATACCATTCAGCTGTCTCTTCTTCAGACTGAAGGGCTGTAACTATTTAATCCCTTATTGTATGGAAGCAATTGTTTTCTTTCATTTATCATGACATACATCCCTGTATCTTCTCTGGTTTTACAATACTCTTTCTGAGATGATGCAACCAGACATGTAGCATTAAAGGCAACAGCAAACCTTGCACACACATTGACAGATGTCTGGATTGACACAACACTATCAAGAAGAATCTTCTTCCCCTTTTCTGAGCACTGATGGTATTCTAGGGCCTATCCATGCATCTGTACTGTCATGTGACTTCAACTATAATATCAACACTGAATTAATTTCACCTGCCATTTTAGTACCAATATCAAAAGGGATACTATCATTTTCCCAGGTTTAATATACACTCTTAATATTTGTCTCTCCATCAGCCCATCCATAGCATATGCAGTTTATTCAGCTAAACACAAGCATGAAATTCCCTTGTAATCTCTGCATTCTGTTCCCCCTCTTATTCACTGCCAGCAGTGTTAACGATGCTCATTTATGAAACTTACTATTGACAGTTTACAGAATGATTACTTCATTTTTAATTGCTTCATCTCTATTAGAGTAAAAAAATCATGTACAGGAAGACTAGTAAGTAAATGCTGTGATAAGCTACCAAGAACGTAGAAAACAGATGCTTCTTCCATCTAAAAATCCCTACATCATCAACAAGGAGAAGAAAACAGCTCTGCAAACTCACATCCCCCATATCAACAGTTCCCACTGACTCTTGGATGCCATCTTGCTTCCCTAGACTCTGCAATGCCAAAGGAAGATGTGGTCCTGTGAATAAATTTTTCTTCTACTGCTCCACCAAAACACAGACCAAAACCAAACCACTATTCAAGGATTCATGTTCTTCCTGCTGTTTGTCCTTACAAACAACAAAGCTGTACAGCGAGACTGCATCTGCATACAAGAGGACTCATCAGTTAAGGCTTCCTAGACTTCCTGCTTTGTGTCTCTTCCTCAGATAACAGGAAGCTACCCGACATCCTTGTTAATTATAGCAATTACTAGAGTCACCTTACCAGGCTGCCAGCAAGACAAAAGAGAGGTTCTGCACTCTGACCAGCTCCAACATGAGATGAGCCAATCTCTTCTCATTCAATTGCAAATACTCTATTTATGTCCCCAAGGTCTTTTGGACAGTCTGCACTTCAGAAAGTTTTGCTGCACTCACACTAAAAAATAAATAAATAAATAAATAAAGCACCAGCAGCAAAACCAACCTACTCCAGAGTATTATGAGTCAAAACCCAAGCAATAACAAGATTTTAAGTACTGCATATGTGTTTTTTTCCTTAGAGCTTGACAGCTGTTTGGGCTAACATTTGAAGTTTAAAAATGCTTCTTTTCTTATTAGAAAGCTGATATCCTCACATTATCACAAAAATTCAGAACCCAAGCTTTAAGAGAATAAACATCACAAGCTGGCAGTATTAAAAAAGATGAACTGATGACATGTCAAAAATGGTAATCAACATGGGGTATAAGGAGGAATATTCTGTCCTTACTGAATGACGCTTTTTTCACTTAATAAAAGCTTACATTTCTAAACTTCTGTGAAATCCATCGTGCTGCCCCATGGCTGGAGTTCTGACTGAAGAATTCTGGAGCTACACACTGCAGGGAACATAGGGCCCACCACCTACTGAACCTAGGGGTAATTAATTCACAAGGACACTACAGGGCTATTTGTAACAGACTCGCACACTTTTAGAAACCAAGACCATTTTTTAATATAATAACATCTACCACTGTGATGCAATCCTCATTACAAGCAAGGCAAAATGGCAAAGTAATTTGATTTTAAATGTGCTAATTCACTTGTTTTTTCAGTGCATGTATCTGAAGAGAATTAAATTTCTGGCACTGCTGTACTCCTGTGACTTCACAGAATCTTGTGCTGGAAATTATAATCACATTAAGGCATTCTTTTGTGTGGCCAAGGAAGCTGTATCAAGTTTTTCTGGTTGTAACAGCCGCCTCAATCAAAAGTTTACCCAGGGAATTCAACAATGTTTCTTATTGCAGGATGAAGAAATTCAGTATTTTTCACCTCCTGCAACAGAATTCTTCTGAACTTCTGCTCACTGATCTATCTTTGGACAGGTACTTTCCAGTGAGTTACCAATATTTGTATTTCCCTTTCAATGTGGCTGATTACATCTTTCATTCAGAAAAAACTGCTTGCAATACTGGCTACATAGATTCTGCCAAGGAGGAGGATTTGATTTCCTGAGCACTTCTCATCCAGGTCTTCAATCAGATCAGATTCTTCAACTCTCAAATCTATTTAAATCAGAAGCATACTCATCCAGGGAAGGTCGTTTCCCAGAACTGATTCTATTTGCCATTACAGTTGATTTATATCTGAATACTGCGCTTAACAGGAACCTAGCCACAACAATTTCCTTGGGTGAGGGTCTCAAAGTTTGATGGAAGTTTTTTCCTACACTACTATGTTGATGCACAGAGAAGTAAGAAACACTTCTCTCACTTCCAGAATAAATGATCCTGGCTGTGTATATAATTACAAGTAGAGCAGCATTGCAAGAGCTGGTGGTGTAGACCAAGAATTCACACTACAGCAGGTGTTTTACTTCAGACTAGTTCTGATCTGGCCTCTCTGGACTGAAAACCCATTGGTTTGAGTGCATCTCCCAACCTGTTTTCACCTGAAACATATGAAGTTCATGTGATCTGTGGTCACTTTGAAATGTAAACCTACATACAGTTAAGTAGTGGTGACCAAGGCATACTTTAAAAATTCACATCCAATCCAAACTCTTAACACAGTTCCTTGCACCCTACACCGTAGTTGACCTGTCACATGCAGTTTTTCCTGCATTCAGCTCTATGTTTATCTTGAAACTACTCTTGCACCCCTCATCCTTGAGCCTAATCACTTCCCAAAATGAAGGAGGGATAGTATTTTAAGACATAAGCTGCTGTGCTCTCAGAGGGTATAAAATGTCAAGGATATGTCAACAGTTGATAGAAAACTAAACAGACAGCCCAAATAATTGTTATTGTTACATGACAAAAGACAAAATTCCTATGATGAGAAGGATGCTTACCAATCAGTAAGAGGGCAAGGCTACTGTTGTGGTTTCAAGTGGCAGCATTCTGGGAGAGGAGTGGGGCTGCAGGGGTGGCTTCTGCAAGCAACAGCCAGAAGCTCTCTGCAGGCCTCACAGAGAAAACACCAGCCAGCTGAAGGACGGAGTTGTGGCTGACCAAAACCAAGGCCAACAGCGATGGTCACAGCGCCTCTGGGGGATCACATTTAGGAGAAAAAGAACCACAAGCAGCTGCTTTTTGCCATCAGAGAAGGGAGTGAGAAGATGTAAGGAACCGTACAGGCACCAAGGTCAATGACGTGGGGGGGGGGGGGGGTGGCACTTGGGGAGGAGGTGCTGCTTTTGCCACCAGAAAGAAAGATTCCCCTGCAGCTCCAAAAGACCATGGTAGAGAGGGTGTCCCCCTAGAGCCCATGGAAAAGGACAGGGAGCAGAGATCCCACCTGCAGCCCACGGCGAGGCCCCACACTGGAGCAGGTGGAGACATACAGAAGATGCTGTGACCCACAGTAGAGCAAGCCTCTGCCAGCAGCCCATGGAGAGAGATGGAGATACAGAGACCTACATCACAGCAGGTTTGCTGGGGGAGGACTTGTGACCCTGTGGGGGACCAGGCTGGAGCAGTCTGGGACTGAGAGACATTCTATGATTTATGGCTGCACCCCATAGCAGTGACCCACACCGGAGCAGCTGGGGAAGAGCTGAAGCTCTGTGGGAAAGGACTCACACTGGCGAAGTTCATAGAGGACTGTCTCCCATGGGTGGGACCCCACAGTGCAGCAGGGGAAGGATGTCAGAAATGTGTGTGTGTGTCCCAACTAAGAAAGAAAAGAACTCCCAAAGAACTGACCGAAACCCCATTTCCCCATTCCCTGCTCCTCCCCATGCCACAATGGAGGGGGAGGATGGGGGAGAGAAGAAGGGAGTAATATCATGACTAAAGTGAAGCCTGCTGAGAAGGGAGGGGTGGGGGGAGTTGCTTAAAGATCTGGTCATGCTTCCCATTACCCCACTCTGGTGTCACTGGGTGTGCAGTGCACTGTAATGAATTACAGAGTTTTCTTTCCTTTGTTCCCTGTTGAGTCTCTTTTTCCTGTGACACTGACTGTGGAATGATCTCTCCCTGTCCTTGTCTGGACTCCTGAGTCTCTCAATATATATTTTCTCCCCTGTCCAGATGAAAAGGGGAGTGACAGAGCAACTTTGGTGGGCATCTGGCCTCCAGTCAGGGCCAAACCACCACAGCTACATAGACCTTTGTTGCTCCTATTGCAGGTGATATATCAATCACCTGTACATGCACAGAGAAAAAAATCCAGGGTTCCCGGCATGGATCTCCCCCTACCTTTCCTTATTCAAAGAACAGCAGCTACCAGTTTACAAAGTTTCAGTGAAGTAAGCCTAATATTTAAACAGATGCCTCCATAATGCAATTTCTAGTGTAAGAATTATCATTTTCTATGGCCTGCAGATACCAAAAAACGTAACAGGCAATGACAATGGATAGAGGGGATCTGAAGTCAAACAGAGTCATTAAGCGATAGTGATAGATCCTGTTATCACTAGATCCTTCCAAACCAAACACATCCAATTAAGGGGTCCAAAATAAAAGGGAAGGTCTTAAAAGCAAGTTGTCCAAGAAAGAAAAGTTTTTCAGAAACATTTCTTCTTTTAATATTGCCTGATGTTTTTAAGAACCCTACAATTTGGCATATGCAGCTTTCCCGAGTCAAGAAAGACTTTGCCTGAATGATGGCTATCCAGAAGTTGAATTCAAGACCATTCAGAAAACAAGAAATTCCAAAGTTACTTCAAGGCCTATTTGTCCAAAATTTGAAAAATTTAGTTCAATTCCCAAAAAACTACCTTTTTTTTAGCTTTTGTGTGCATAGATGAGTAAAATAGTTCATGACATCTAAGAAATGTACAAAGAACAAAAAAAAACCCCAAACATACTATAGCTGAAAAAACAACTCCAAACAAAGCAGCAAGGATTCTAACACCGTGAGAGTATAGTCTCTCCCTTGGCTTTTCAATCCACATATTCATGCTTAACGTTAAAGAAAATACAAAAATAAATCACTAAACTTGTTGTGGTTGTCATGCAAGAAGTGTTATCTTGCATTCCAAGTTGGACTATACTCTTCATTACCTGCGCAAGAAACATTCTTACATGGAACTAAGACACTGCATAGTACAGCATACAATTTAAGGTTAAGCTATTACATTTAAAATGCTAAATACACAAAATTAAACAGGTTGTCAAATTTATTTTACAGCCTCTCAGAGCTATACAAGACCTCTTTTTTTTTTGTGGTCACACTGATTCAAATTTCTACATCATCCTCTAAAGTAGCTGTTAAAAGCTCTACACATGTCAGGTTGATACACGCAACTGTTCAGTGTAAGATCCTTATCTACTGTAGAAGATGCCACTGAAGAAGTATATTGTGAAAGCCTACTCAGAAGCTTAAAATTTGCATTGCAAGTATCGCATATGAAAAGTTTAAGTATTGTTATTGTTTCCTCACAAGTTCTGCAAGCAAAAATTATAAGACTGGCTACATGCCACACTTTTCACAAGATGCATCATGCTGCAATTTCTTAGATTAAGCATAGCCTACTGAACTTCAGCCAATCAACATGAGTCTATGTATGCACTTTTAATCTATCCAGACACATGCAGTAAGAACGAAGCAGGTTGCAGATACACCACAGGATTACATAGACACAAAAACCTACAAATCTACATTGATACAGCTGTGTTTGCATAGTATGTTCTAAGGAGTTAACCTGTCAATGCATCAATAATGAACAGGATGAATTAAAAGTGCTTCTAAGTGAATAAAGATGGATTACTTTCTAGAGGTTGAACCTGATTTAATTATGTTAATTAAAAAATAACAACAACAAAACAAACCCACATCACACTACAACTAACACTGTAGTTATATCAATGTAAAAAATGTAAAGGGCACCAAGCTCAAGAGCCTCTTTTACATATTAAAGATACAGGGCCTAATGCAAAACCATCTATTACAACGCAAAACCAGATCAGAGCACCACAGAAGACACTCTCCTAAGATCAGTGCTTCATCGAATGGCATTAGCCATAAATCAAGGATCACACTGAAAGCAGGGGAAGTCCTACACAGGCTCTCAGTATCTATCCATGCAAGATTCAGGAGCCATCGTCTTAAACTGGCTCCAGCTGACTTGGCATTGAGCAGGTTTTGAGTACTTTCAATAGTGTGCTGATTTTAGCAGGTGCTGCACATGTTCAGTATTTCCTGGGATCAGGAGATCTCCTTAAAGGAGAAGAAAACATCCTCATCAGTGTAGTCCCTACCCACGAAGAATCTGGAAAAGAACATTCCTATGCAGCTCTGGGAAGAACTAGCTGAGGGTAGACCCCTCACTGGGGCAATGACTTCCAAGTCCATGCTGTTGCAAACCTGATCTCAGTGATCCTAATCTCTTTCCATTCAACTTCTTCATTTAGGCCCACTGCAAACCAAAACTTTGTCTAAGGATCTGTCAAGGGACTACTGCAGCCAGGCACAACTGCAACCTGCACCCTGCTGTCTGCTTCACGCCTAAAGGCAGAGGAGAAAACCTCACTGCCTGAAGGCAGCAGCACAGGTGCTCAATGTGAGGAACCAGCCTTCTGCTTAAGTTTTGAAGCCCACAAAAGGTGCAAGATCCCAACATAAATGCATAAACCACAAAACTCCTTGACATGTAGTTTCTGCTACTGCTGTTATGAAAATAATCTACATCTATAGGGTAACATCTATACTACAAGTCTTGCATAAAAAAATAGTGGGCCCATCTTTACACGAGGGCAGACTCTAGCAACAACTTGGTCCTCCAGACTGAAAGTAGGTTCTAGACAGCTAGTAGCCCAACTCACCACCACCAATTCTTTTTGTCAGAGCAGACTTTCTAAGGTGCTTGAACCCACTGCTCATTGCCAAGAGCCATTCCATTTACCACCATGAACAGAGAGGCAAAGGAGGACCACTCTCCTGCCTTCAGTGAAGAAGGAGACTGAAAGGGAAAGTACTCCGCACAACTGCATGAGAAAATACCTGAACTACCAAGCAGAATTTCTTTTATTTCCAAGTTATACACAGAGGCAAAAAATTTAAAACTTTCCTATTATTTCTCTTTTAGTTTAAAAGAGTTGATGCCAGTTGCAACAAGTATTCCAAAGATCAAGGGACTCCTGCTGTACAAGAAGTATAGTAACCCCAGTAACAAGTGCTGGTCAGTGATAGATGAAGGCACCATGAGACTGTTCCACAGGCATCAGTGGACCAGCACCCTGTTTTAACTATTATCCCCAACCCCTGGCTTTCACAACCAATAAAAAACAACTTGGCTAATCTGTAACAAATCCTTTGTCTATATATATGTGTCTGTGTGTGTGTCACTGTAACATGCACTGCAGGACTGATGATACCTTGACAAAGTCTATCTTCAGAGATACTCCCTGATAAACAGAAACATACTCCCTGATAAACAGAAACATACTCCCTGATAAACAGAAACAAAAACTGTATAAACATTCAGGATATCAGAATCCCGAAGATTCACTTTGTTTTAGAGATGGCTCCAATGAAGGCCACACAACAGAAAAGAGGAAAAGGAGCAACTGGAGAAAATGAAGAGGAAGGGAAAAAAATGGAGCTATTTAATCTCCTCCCCCTCTAGTTAATACAAAAACACACTCTCAGTTTCCAAGGCTTATTAAATTTATTGTTCTCAGAGTGGTTGGCCTTCCACACAACAGCCTGTAGCAGTCACAAAGGTTAATGCAAGCATTTAAGAAAGTACAGGATGGCTAGTTTCAGCTGGATATAAGTTTATAAAGGGAAAAAATCTTAAGACACAGCTCCAGGCTCTCAAGGAGCTACAAGGCTGCACTTGGCATATAATGAGTTTATTATCAGTATTTCATTAACTAGTTTCTTAAAGAGAAGTCTACCTACTATTTCTGCCACGCAGAACTCATTTTGTATTCTCTCTCTGTAATTTGAGTTCAGGAAGGAAAGCCTAAAGCATTGTTTGTTTACAAAGCTGAAAACCCCCAAATAATTCTAAGCTACATGGTGACAAGGATATAGCATTTAAGTAAATACTCTGCATATTCTGTATTAATTTCATTATCCGAGGAGGAGAAGTCAGCCACTGCATTCAGCAATTCACTAAAAAGAGCATTTTGCTGGGATTTGGTCGACTGGTCGACATCACAGCTCTAGTGATGAGAAGGCTCCAAAAAGCCTAAGTGTCTGACTCCACATACTTCCTGACTGGTGGCACCAGCAGGGAACGGGGGTTGCCAGAAGAGCCCTGCTCCCCATCGCCCCAGCTGACTCCTCGCAGCTCTCCACGAGGAACGCAGGAGCCGAGCCCAGTTAACCGGCTAGCGCTGAAAGAAACCGAACCCGAGAGGCGGGCGGGCCCATTACGCTCCCCCGCTCTCACGTTAAAAAACACCCAAGGGGCGAGCAGGGCACCGTGCTTCACCAAACCCGCCAGCTCGCCACCCGGCCGCGCCGCTGGCTCCACCTGCCCAGCGCGCCTCGGCGAGCCCGGGCACCAGCCACGACCCCAGCCCGAAGTGCGCGGCTGCCATGCGATGCCCCGCGGGCCAGCAAAGCCGATTCTCATTAAAGAGCTATAAACGCTACCCCTGAATACCGGCTGCCCGGGCGCTGGGCCGATCCCGCCCAGGGTGACAATTTAGTTCATTCAAGCGTGCCCTATGCTCATGCATTTAGGAAAAAAACAACCACCCGGGTCACGGCTTTAGCAACCTAATAGCGGCCAAATGAGCGGGGCCGCCGCACGCTTCAGCGGAACCCTGCCGGTTTATCGCCCTTTAACGGCCCGGCGGGCCGGGGCAAGGCAGCGCGGCCGGCCCCTCGCAGCCCACCGCCCCACCTGCGCCCCCCGCACCCCCTCCCGGCCGGGGACGCCGCCTCAGCCGCGGCGCGCTCGTCAAGATGTCCGACGGGCCGGCGGCGGGGGGCGGCGCGGCGAGAGGGGTGGGGGGGCGATCCCCGGTCCCGCCGGGGGACCTACCAGGTAATCCATGTACCGGGTGGCGCCGGGCGCCGCGCTGCCGAGGAGGTCTCCGGGGCCGCGGGCACCCGCCCGGCTGACAGCGGCGCTGGGCCACCGGGCGCCCCGCCGTCAAGGGGAGCGGCGCTTCCTGCCGCCGCCCCGCCGGCCTCGGCGGCGCGGGGGGCTCGCCCGCCGCCGCAAGGTGCAGGGCTGGGGGAGACTCGGCCGCCGCCGCCCCGGGAGCCAGCGGAGGGTCCGGAGGCGCCGACGCTGCCCCGGCGGCGCTGTCAGAGCGTCTCGCTGCCGACGCTGCCCGCACCTCGCCGCGCCGCAGCAGCCCTGCGCGCGCGGGGGGGCGGGGGGGAGGGGTGGGGTGGGGGGGCGGGGCGCGCGGTGGCGGGGCGCTCGGCGGGGTGGGGTGTGGGGTGTGGGTGGGGGCTGCCGCGGCACAGCCAACCCCAGCCCGGCGCCCGCAGCGGCCCAGCGCTCGCCAGCGGCGAGAGGCCCCGCCCCGCCTCGCTACGCCCCGCCTTGCCCGCGCGACGTTGCTATCAGCTGATCGTGCACGTGGGGCGCGAGAAGCACGCTCTTAAAGGTGTACGCGCCCGCCGGGGACTACGGGAGCGGCTGGTCGTGCGGTCCGCATCGCGCTCCCGCCTTGGGAAGGCGGCCGGGGATCACCATGCAGGCAGGCCCCTCGCCCGCTCGCTGGGGCCCTCCCGCCTGCCCCAGCTGCCCGCCGAGCGGGAGGTGCTATTGCGCTCCGTGCGGAGCCTCCGGCGCGACCGCCCGGCCGGGTGGTGAGGAGGGGTGGCCCGCCTGCGGGTAGCGCTGGGCCGCCGCGGGGAGGGGGCTGGCGTCTCCGCTTTAGGTGCCTCGGGCGCTGGGCGGCTTTGGGCTGGGCGAGGGCCGCGGCGCTCCGGAGGCGGGCTCAGCCCGGCTGGAGAGCGGTCGCCAGCACTGGCCGAGCCCGGTGCGTAGGGACGGGACGTCTGTTCCTGAGCGCGGTGCGAGCAGGCTGTCGTGAGGAGGGGCTGGGGCAGCCAAGCCCCGTCCCGCAGGACACCCCAGTCAGCGTGTTTCTGAGAAACTGGACGTGGGCCGGCAAGGGGCTTTGTCTCTGCCCCGTAGCGTGGCTCCCGAGAGCGATGCTCGTCCGGCACGCTGACTCCTGGCCGAAGGGGTGTTCCCCAGACTGTCACCCGTCCTGGTGGAGACAGAAGGAAGCTCCTCCGTGTAGCTGTGGGGTAGGATGTCTAGTGAGCATCAGGTGAGATAATTTTTAAAAAAACCCAAGCCCTGAAACAGCAGTTGGATAAAAAGCATTGCAAGAGTAGGAGAGAAGAAGTAAAAAAGAAAAGTGTAGTTGTAAGGATATTTGTAAGCAGTTGGCCTAGGTTTAGTAAACTGGGGTGTGGGATGTGTAATTGCAGCTGCTTAAAACCCAGTTTTTGCAGTGGATTGAGGCCTGTAGCAAACAGGCTCAGCTACAGCATCCGTGTCAGAGAGTGTTGGTACGGTGTTCCTCCATCTGCCCAACACCCTTGTCAATGGGTAGTTTATGTTCATCATCTGACTAGTCTAGAAAAACATCCTCTTTTGACCAGTCTTACTTTACTTTGGGAATCAATGTCAAATACAGCTGCATAGCAGATTAGGTTTAATTTTGGTGAGTGCAAATTAATTTGCCTACTTTGACCTGTTAATGAATTTTAGTGTTTTAATAACTGGAGGGTGGAAGGAGGGATACTGTTACCCTGTTACCCCAGTATTCTGTATAGTTGTAGCCATTGCTGGCAACTTTTTGCGGATCACAAGATGCCCTTTTGGCTGTGAGAAGTACAGGGTGAAAGCAGGTAGCTAAAGTACATCCCTCAATGTAGCAGAGGAACAGCAAGAAACTTGGATTTCATCATTCTGTCATTGTGTTTTTTAACATTTTGTAGTGCTTTCCCATTAACCTTTAAAACCCTTTATTTCTTCTTTGTGATACATCACTATTGAGACTTACTAACTTTAGATGCTTCACTAAAGAGTGACTGGTAATGAATCTAAAGGAGGGCGTCAAGAACAAGCAGAGATTTCAGAAGTGTTTTCCTATGAGTGTAATGGGAAAGGATTGGGAATTGTTTCTTCTGGAGCTGATTGAGGGGAAAATAAAATCCATATGTAGAGTTACTGCAGAGAGGATGTTGTAGCGGGGGGAAAGTAAGTGATTGGCTTGCATTGCAGGGAGGGAGATTGAGGTCAGACACTAGAAAACGGCTTCATGGGAAGGATAATCAAGCACGGGCAGACATCACAACCAAAAGTAGCAGAATTTCTGAGAGTGGTCATGAATAACATAAACATTTCTCAGACGTGGTTTTGTTAGTGCTGGTTTAGATCTGGATAAAATAAACCAGAAGACCCTTCTTGTTTATGTGAATCTGATAGCTCTGACTATGAAGATGCAATGTCCTGATACCCCAAAGAAAAATACTCCCAAATTACTATTTTATACATGCAATTTTGATTCTAGCTTATAAACAAGTCCTTGTAAACTCATGTCTAGCCAGCTCATTAAAATCAGGAATGGTCTAATGTATATGTACACTGCAAATCCCACAGACTTGATTGAGAGGGAAGCCAAGCCTCAGCTTGTTTATAGTGAGCAAAATGACTAACAAGTCATTCGGCCATTGTGTAGCCTTATGGTGCAGTCATTTTATGACATGAAGACTAACACTGAACGATGGCAGAATGTAAGTCCTACAAGACATGCTTTCTAGCCTACATAAAAGTCATCGTGTTGCTGAGATTTTTCTATCAAGTCCTGTAGGATTTCTTCCATCTAAAAAGAAGTTAATTTTTTTAATTGGATTATATACTGTATGCAGTGTTAGTTGTTTTCATAAAGAAGTTCATCAGCAGGAATTAACATGCCAAGATAGAAGCTAAAAGATTGAAGTATTTTAATGGGGCAAAACTTCATGTGGTTATTCAGTAATAACTGTCATTCTGGGAAGTGAAGTGAGCTTCTTCACAGGAATGTGAGCACGTCTTCAGTTAAGTCTTGTTGCGAAAAGCCTGTCTGTTAAATAATCAATCTTGGACTCAGGCTTTGACCTTGAGAAGTGCTGAGTGCAACTTATAATTGTCTGTTACTTATGTCATTGCAATTTAATGAATTTGAGTGTTTTAACTTATGATTGCCACTGGCCAAATTCAAGGGTTTACATC
Source organism: Laterallus jamaicensis coturniculus (assembly GCA_022605575.1). Lineage (NCBI taxonomy): Eukaryota > Metazoa > Chordata > Aves > Gruiformes > Rallidae > Laterallus > Laterallus jamaicensis. Next base: position 3,799,282 of record JAKCOX010000024.1, on the reverse strand, counting down.
ACTAGCAGTAAACAAGCTCTGGTTAGTGGATATTAATGAAATGGGAATTCAAAATGTAAATGCCAATGAATATGCATTCAGATGTACCTGAATGGAATTAGTAGTTTTTTCAGAATTTTATAGTCAGCTGCATAGATACAAGTTGTCCAGCAAAGCATTATCTTGGAAAACAATTTGAGAAACAGGCATACTTACATAAATGCATGTATACTTTTTAGAGCACTTTAATTTCTGGTGTCATTAGTTAAATAGATTCTGGCAAAGATGGTACTTGTGTGAAAGTCCTGCAGAAAGCAGTACTATTCATGCAGCCACAGTACACAGAAGAGTGTGGCCAGTGTTCCCACATCATGAATTGAGGACTGGAACACTAGATGCTTTATAAAAGGTGCCCTAAAGTGAAGACACCTAGCTGTCTATCAGCAATACAGACAATCTAAACCATTTTACCACATCAGAACAACTTAATTGAGGGAACAAAATGCACAGTGGTTTTGTTCTCCCCTTGCTCCTGCCTGGCTGCCTTATTTCTTAATAACCTTAGGTGAAAAGCAAACAACTTTTGTTTATTGGCAAGAAGGCAGTTGTACTAATCTTCAGATTTTACTATATAAGCTGTCCAGATAGCATTGTTTAAGAATCTTAATTACGGGGTGGGGGATGCTCTTCTAACTAAAGGGGAGAAACAGATAAAGCATGCAATATCTCTGAAAGTACCAAAAGAGACAGTCTTGCTCATGCTGTACTTGTTATGTTTCAGCATTTCGGTTTTTTGTGGTACAGGGTTCTTGTAGAGGGCATATACAAGCCCTCATCTTGGCAAGTTGTAGGGTAGTTAGCAGCAGGAAACATGTAGTAATACCAAGAAACAATACAATCTGTAGAGAAAAGCCTCACATAAAAATATGGTCCACTTTGGCTCAGGATACTCATGCAGTAATGTAAATGCTTACAAATGCTAGAAAATCCCCTGATTTGGCATGGCTAGAAATTGGAAATTGCATGCCTTAAAAGATAGAAATTACTGTTAGTTCAAAAAGACAAATTATGTATAAAATCATCTCCAACTTCATCGTCAGAACAGGCAAGAAAATGGAAGTAAGAAGTAAGACTTGTTAGAGGAGCTCTGAGGTCCAGCAGCTGCAAAACTGATGGAAAAATGGTTTTGACTGGTCTAATAGTAATAGATCGCTGTATAAGTTTTAACGGTAAATGTCTGTGGCAAATCGTCACCAAAAGTATTTCCTAGAATGATCCTGCAAGGCATAAAAATGGAAAAATACTGGGCATAGAAACCAGAATGTGTTTTTTCATGAGGATCGCTTCAGTATTCCCTGGGGCCAAGAGCATCCAGCAGTTGCAGCTCTACTTTCTGTAAGTTACCTGGATCCTCCTGTTAAGCAAACTCATGTGACTGTGACCAGCAGAAAGGAGAAGCTGTTCTGAGTAAACAAAACTTGGAGCAATTTGCAACTCCTTATCTGATGCATTGACAAATGTCAACATGCAGAGATACTGCAGGCAAAGGTGGTTGGGTGTTCTGAGAGAAGCAAGACCTCTCACTGAAAAAAAAAATCTGCCACCTCATTTTCTGTGCTCTGATGCTTTGTTCCTTATATCTTCTGACATTGTGTCTGACCTGTGAGTTGTGGTTATGTATTTTTTCCTACAAAAAAACACATGGACACAAAAGCAAGGAAGATTTTGTGTTTTTCACCAGCTCTCCTCCCCTCTCCTGTTTCCTCAAATGCTTGCCTGTCCTTTAGGTAACCTGACTGGCAAAATAACAACAGGAAGTCTAAAAGCAAAGATTAATGGTAAAAAAGGTCCAAACTACTATTTTCTGACTGTTGCTACATGAATATTTAGTATCATTTTAATGAATAATTAATATAAACATACGGGATATTAATAAAGTAACTGTAATATTACAGTTGATTTTATGTAAGTTATTTCTTCTTCCCCATACAAAAAATAGCTTAGTGTTGGTACAGTAATGCAAGAGGATTTGCATGAAGACATTTGAATAGATCAGTCCATATTGCTGGGCAGACTGGAAATTGCATGTTTTTTTCATTTCTGTGTCATCCCCAGCCTGGCTTGGTAAATGCAAGGTTGTGAAACAGTGCCACAGCAATAAAAGCAATAGTTGAGACACCTACTGCTAAACCAGCAACCTTATTTGAATTTTTAGCAGAGTTTGAGGACACAAACAAGGTTTGAGGATCATGGACAGGGAATCTCCCTGGGTAGCAGAGGCTCTGTGTTTAAGAATTTGGAAGCAGTAGATTTAGGGCTTTAGGGGGTTTTCTCATACACACTTAACAAAGCATTTGACTTTTCTGATACATTTCTTTTTTGTGAACTGTAGAAAATAATGTTCTCCTATGGCAAGGTGTTGTGAAGAACAAAAAATATCACCATTTCTATCTGTTTTAACTTGGGTCACCATGGAAAAAGCTTTGAGAGAGGTTAGAAGTCATACCTTCATATTCCTGATGAGAATCAAGGAGGAGGTAAGCTAAGAAATCTAATCCTGTTCTGCCTAATGTCTGCCTTTGTGGGATGAGCGGAACCTTTGAATGTTTGTGACTTTGGTGTGATACGTTTTATGAGGATTACAGTTATTAAAGTTTATAATAAATAGGTAGTGCAAATATTGCTGAAAGGCTATTCATGTGTTTACCTCTCATGTTCTGTTTGGTTTGCTTTTTTCCTGAATAAATACATGGAAGCAATACAGGTATATTGTGGTCTATTCTCCAGGGTTACTGTGTAAATACATGTTTTCTTCTGTAGCCTTTTCCTCTGTTTTTGACCACGTTATGAGGTTTGGCCAGAATTACACTTGTGTTCCAAATTCACCCCTAAAAACAGAGAAACAATATTCTGACTCTTTCACACTATAAAATGACCTGGGTTTGGATCCCTTTTTTTGAAGTTTTCTGCCTCTCCATTTGGTCTTAGAAAATTCTTCTTTTCAGAACATCTCAAATCATCTTCTTGTGAAGGTTTAGAAAAAAAGTCATCGCATTAGTAAAAGACAATGTATCTTATGCCCTACATGATGCTTCTGTTGTGTTTGAAGATCAACAATGTCCATCCAGTAGGTGTGCCCATGCAAAGGGGAGGAAGGTTGTGCCTCTAGTAAAGCTATGCAGAGATCTGGAACTGTTGCCAGCATCACTCCTTCTCCTCACTCTAAAAGAGTAAGATGCAAGAATGGCATGTATGAACTGGTGATAAGAAATACGACATTTCAAGGCAAATGAAAGACCAGAAAATTTTGAAGCAAAGAAACCTGTGTGCTTATTCACATTCAACATCTGTCAGGGTGAGCTGAGCACTATGCAGTCGCTCGCTTGTTCCCTCACCACCAACAGTGGATACCAAAGGCAAACCACATGGGTTGGGATAAGGATGGTGACTGGGACAGCAATAGGAGGGAGAAATAAGAACGATGAGACTGTATAGCAAAATGTGCAGAACTGGTGATACACAAGGCAGTTTCTTACTGAACTGCACGACTCAGACCATACAGCTCAGAGCTGTACCAAAGCCGTACCATCCCTGAGCTGCACATCCTGGAGCTGTGCGCTTCTCCCTCACTGGCCCCCCTTTATGCTGATCACCATGTCATAGGTATGGAATAGCCCCTTTGGTTAGTTTGGGTCACCTGTCCTGGCTGTGTTCCCTCCCAGCTTCCTGGGTGCCCCTCACTTCTCACTAGCAGGGCAGCATGAGAAGCTGAAAAGCTTCTCTTTGTCTACAGGCCATCTTTCTAGAATTTTGAGTTCATTTAGTCCATGACTTTGGGCTCCATCTGTCATAACAGTCTCTCAGGGAAGGAGTAAGAATGTGTGCCATCGGTTAAATTTTGCATCCATGACTCACAGCTGGTGTTTCTGGCATGGTCCATGTTTATGGTCTGTTGACTGAAGGTGCTGATTTTTCAAAAACGTTGCTGAGGCCAGTTCTAGTTGATCATTGTGACATCCTCCATTGATTGTGTGATTCTTACTGTAACACCACTGATACAGAACATAACAATTGTAGCAATGATAATATACAATAGGTTTATTTATCAAGTAACATCATAGATTTTCTAATTTATTTCCTATGTTGTCTATCTGAACCCAAAATCAGATGCTGTTGGTGTACACATTGGACTTCACCATCCTTCTGCATCACTCACCAAGTGCAGCTATATCCTTGAGCAAAAACAATCCCACAAATTGGGTTGTTTTTTCCTGAAGCAGAGCTAACCCAGACTATCTTCCTTGACATATTCTTCAGATGCACTACTGGGACTCTATCTCCTTTTACAGAATGTGGAAGTTTCAGTTGGACAAGGCCAGCTCAATTGACAGACGCCCTAGAGTTAACTAACCAGGTGGCCTTTGCTGAAGTGTATCCCCAGTGTTTGAAGGTCCCACCACCCATTGGTCTCAGTGTGGTCTTTAGCAACCCATTGTATCATCTGATTTTTGCAGAGGTTGATACAGGACACAGGATGTGATACACCCACTCAGTGCCCAGGTGGCTTTTTGGCCCAGATGTCTGTGAGGGTGTTTCAGAAATGAGTCTTGTTCTCAGACTCAATTCTCTCTGGGGTGCCGTGTCGCCACAGGACTTGCTTTTCAAAGTCCAGTATCATGTTCTGGACAGTGGCATGGGGCACAGGATATGTTTCCAGCCATCAGGTGGGTGTTTCCAACGTTATAAGCACATAGTATGTGCCTTGACATGTTTGTGGGAGTATGATGTAATGCCAGGCCTCCCTATATTTATATTTCAGTCATTGTCCTTCATTCCACAGAGGCTTTAACCGCTTGGCTTGCCTGATTGTTATGCATGTCTCATGTTCATTGATAATGTGTGAAGTAGCATCCATGGTCAAGTCCACCCCTTGATCACAAGCTCATCAGTATGTTCCACCTTTCCTTGATGGCCTGAGGTGTCATGGGCCCATTGAGCTCTAAATAATTCACTCTTCTGTTGCCAGCCTATACCTACCTGAGCCACTTCAATTTTAGCAGCCTAATCCACCTGCTGGTTGTTTTGATGTGCCTCCATGGCCCAACTCTTGGGTATGTGGGCATCTGCATGTTGTACTTTTACAGACAGCTTCTCCAGCCAGACAACAGTATCTTGCCATAAGATATGATTCACCTTTTTCAATGGCTTCAGTGACTCACCATGTAAGACTCCATACAGCAGCCTTCTGTCTCTAATGCTTTCCCACAATGTGACAGGACCCATCAGTGAACAGGGCATATTGCTTCTCATTCTCTGAGTTTATTGTATGGTAGGGCTTCTTCAGTCCGTGTTACCTCCTCCCCCTTTAAGTCTGCCTTCTGGCCAGTCTGTGATCACATCCAGGATTCCCAAGTGATCCAGGTTTCCTGTTCAAGCCTGCTGCGTGCTTGGTGCAACCCGCTTACTCCACGTAGCATCAGTTACATTGTGTGTAGAGGGGACTCTCCATTTGAACATCCAGCCCAGCACTGCTAGTCAGGGTGCCAGAGGGACTGGTCTTCATTACCAATCACTTCTGAAGCAGCCTGAACCCTGTTACACACTGCCAGTATTTCCTTTTCTGTTGGAGTGTAACAGGCCTCAGATCCTGTGTAGCCCTGACTCCAAAACACGAGCAGTTGGCCTTGAGTCTCCCCTGGTGTTTTCTGCCAGAGACTCCAGGTAGGGCCATTCTCCCCGCCTGCAGTGTACAGCATGTTCTTCACACCTGGCCCTGTCCGGATGGGCCCAAGGGCTACTGCCTGGGCTATCTTCTGTTTGATCTGTCCAAAGGCTTGTGGCTGCTCAGGGCCTCACTGGAAATTATTCTTCTTCTGGGTTACATCATAGAGAGCGCTCACAACGACACTGTAGTTTGGGATATGCCTTCGCCAGAAACACACAACACATAAGAAAGCTTGGGTCTCCCTTTTGTTAGTCTGTGCAGAGATAGCTGCTACTCTATTGGGATCTGATGACATCCATCTTGCCATTTTATTCCCAAAAAACTGGATCTCCTGTGCTGGTCCCTTAACCTGACTTCATTTTATAGCAAAATAACTTTTCAAGAGAATTTGAACTATCTTCTTCCCTTTCTCAAAAACTTCCTCTGCTGTGTTGCCCCATACAATGATATCAATGTATTGGCAGGCGTTTGGGGCTTCACCCTTTTCTAATGCAGTCTGGATCAGTCCATGGCAGATGGGGCTGTGTTTCCACCCCTGGGGCAGTCGATTCCAGGTGTACTGGATTCCCTTCCAAATGAAAGCAAACTGTGGCCTGCACTCTGCCATCAGAGGAATTGAAAGAATTTGCAACGTCATCTTTGGTGTACCACTTGACTGCCTTTGACTCCGTTTCATGTTGAGGTTCCAGCATGTCCAGCACAGCAGCACTTGTGAGTGGCACGATTTCATTCAGGCCATGATAGTCTACTGTCAATTTCCACTCTCCAGTTGATGAATCAGCTTCTGGATGGGGATCAGGGAGTCTCAATTGGTGCCGTATTGTCATGTATGCACCACTGGCGTAGCAACTGGCACCTGTTGTTCTTCAGCCTTCAGCAACACACAACAGAAGAGTCCTCCAAGAGTTCTGACAAGGTAGACAATTGCTCAGTGTCCTCTATCTCCAAGTCAGCTATTCCAAAAGCCCACTGATACCCTTTTGGGTCCTTAAAATACCTTTTACAGATATAGTATATGCACAGGATGCGTGGAGTCTCTGGGCCAGTCACAATGGGGTGTTTTTCCTAGTCATTCCCAGTTAGGCTCACTTCAGCCTCCTTCAGAGTCAACTGCTGGGATCCCACCTGCTGGGAACACCCTGTCACTCCAGAAATACAAAAGGGTTACGCCCCTTCATGGTTCGATGGCATTAGGATATACTCTGCACTGGTACGCAGTAGAGCCTTGTACCTGGGGGTCCTGGTTGATGACAGGTTGGCCATGAGCCAGCAGTGTGCCCTGGTGGCCAAGAGAGCCAATGGGATCCTGGGGTGAATCAGGAGGAGTGTGGCCAGCAGGTCTAAGGAGGTGATCCTCCCCCTCTACTCTGCCCTGGTCAGGCCCCACCTGGAGTATTGTGTCCAGTTCTGGGCTCCCTGGTATAAAAAGACAGGGATCTCCTGGAGACAGTCCAGAGAAGGGCTACGAAGATGATGAAGGGCCTGGAGAATCTCCCCTACAAGGAAAGGCTGAATGAACTGGGCTGTTCAGCCTTGAGAAAAGAAGACTAAGAGGGGATCCTACTAATGTTTATAAATATTTCAAGTGGGTGAGGCACAGGGAAATGGCCAGCATCTTTTCAGTAGTCTATGGAGACAGGACAAGGGGCAATGGCTGCAAATTGGAGCACAGGAAGTTCCGCACCAACATGCGGAGGAACTTTTTCCCAGTGAGGGTGACAGAGCACTGGGACAGGCTGCCCAGGGAGGTGGTGGAGTCTCTATCTCTGGAGATATTCAAGACCCATTTGGATACCTACCTGTCTTAGGGAACCTGCTTTGGCAAGGGGGTGGAACTCAATAATCTCTTGAAGTCCCTTCCGACCCCTATGATTCTGTGATATCACACAGAACAGTAAAATGAGGAATCGTGCCCCATGTCCAGAGGTAGTAAACACCACTGCAAGGAGTGCATACAGCAAGTATGGATCTAAGTACCACTGCCACATGATCAAACACAACAACATTGTGACCTGCAGCTGTTTCAATAATACAGTGAATGCTTATCACAATTTTTTTTAATGTGATCAAGTCTTATAGACTGTTTTTCAGGTCTCACACCGGGCACAAAAAAAGGACTGATGGGGTTCAGCCCCAACTGGGAGCGCCCCACCATGAAGCTGCTTGCTTGTTCTCCTCTCCCCAGCCCTGTCCCATCCCAGTGGGGGGAGAAAGAAAAAAGAGAGGTTGGGGAAAATGGGAAGACAAAGGCAAACCTTGTGAGCTGTGACAAGGACAGTTTACTGGCACAGCTATGGGAGAGGGAAATAACAATAACAGGACTTTATAGCAAAACCTACAGAACTGGCAATGCACAATGCAGTTTCTCAGCAAACCACATGACTCAGACCATACAGCTCAGAGCTGTCCTGAGGCCAGACCATCTCCAGATGCAAAACCATGCATCTGGAGCTGTGCACTCTCCCGCCACCAGCCCCGCTTTATGCTGAGCACATCTGGTCACCTGTACTGGCTGGGCCCTCTACCAGCGTCCTGGGTGTCATTAGCAGGGCAGCATGAGAAGCTGAAAAGCCCCTGACTGCTTGGGAACATCTAAAACCATCCCTGTGTTGTCAGCAGGGCTCTCATCCCAGCTCCCTAACACAGGCTACACCAGCTGCTAGAAAGATTAACTCTGTCCTAGCCAAACCCAGGACATGTTAACTCATCTTGTATACTTTGGCTTTGCACCTTCCTCAGCCATCACATCTTCCTGAGAAGTCAGTGTGGCTACAAACCTGTACAACTAAACTTTGCCAGTAATCTAACTATAGCATATGTTAGGAATAAGCTCAGCAACACATAGCAGCTACCAGTGGAAATGACCATTTCATCCATTGCCAGAAATAATGAACTTCCTCTGTGGTTAAAGGCTTTTTTACATTTTAACTTACTTTATTTCTGAATCTTAAATGAAAACTGTCAAAAAGTTTTCTCAACAAAAAAGCATAAAATAAATTCTCCAAATGAGTAAGAACATTTGTTGATACGGTTATACCTTTATGGCAGAAATTAAGGCAGGTTTTAATCTCATCTAGGTAATACATTAAGGAGAGAAAGGGCAAAGTAGTGACACATGCCTTGGAGTTTGAACCCAGTTACCAGTTCATGCAAAAGTAATTATTTTACTTTTCTTCATGTTAGCTAATTTAAGCTATCCAGGCATGTGAGCACAAGTTATATTTAAACCAGCATATCCTTAGAAGCTCTTTTATTTCTTTAAAGCATGTCCTAAAGTCCTACTGACTAAAGTGTTCTTAAATGGCTTTGTTGCTAATTCAAAATGAATTAAAGTATGCAATCAATGATAAAGCACATGTATCAACATATGATGAAACAGGATTAAAAAGCAACAACAGAGCATAAGACTTGGGAAGCAAAATCTGCAGTATGGACATCAGTGGCTAAAGAAATGATAACAAGCCTTGGAACAAGGCTTCTCCAGAAGGAGAATCCAATGTTGGTTAGACATATTTACCAAAAGGATCACAGTTCAGTCACTGTTTGAAGATAAGGAATATAGAAAATGTTATATCAACTGCAGAACATTTTAAAGGGTTCCAAATTAGTTGAAAAGCAGGAAATAAGGGCCAATGTACTAACTCATAAAGTAAAAATAGATGTAGTCACTAAGGAGAAAAATAGATGTAGTATTGAGGCCAACAAGGTAATAATAAAATATTAGCAACAAATCATATATTTCCCAAGATACGAGGCATTTGTGATTTTTCTGTAGGTACAGTTCTATACCTCTGAGGTAATGAAAGTTTGAAGAAATTAGTATATACATGTCAACTTTGTGGTCCCTCATTAGGACAACAGATGTATTTTTAAGCTAGAAAAATAAACCAGTAGTGCTGTACTGGAAGATGTGTCCAGAAGAAGGAAAGAAAAGTGTGTGACTGTGTGTCACTGCAGAGAAGGACCTGGGAGTCCTGGTGGGCAGTAAGTTCTCCATGAGCCAGCAGTGTGACCTCATGGCCAAGAAGGCCAGTGATCAAAACCCACCTGGACATGATCCTGCTCTAGGTGATCCAGACGTCCCTTCCAACCTCTACCATTCTTTGATGGTGTTGTTTATTTTTCAGCTCAACTTATCTCTCTGTTAAGTAAATAACTTTATTAAGTACATAACTATTAAGTAAATAACTATTGCTAAGTAAATATTAAGAAGCAAATAACTTGGCTCTGTCAAACATGGGGGAAGCTTCTGGCAACTTATCACAGAAGCCACTCCTGTAGGCCTGCTCACTACCAAAACCTTGCCACACCAGCCCAAAACCTGTAAGTGGAAATGAATCATAGAACAAGTTAGGTTGGAAGGGACTGTCAAAGGTCATCTAGCCCAACCCCACTGCAGTAAACAGGGACACCTTTTAACTACATCAGGTTGCTGAGAGCTTTGTCTGGCCTGATCCTGAATGTCTCCAGGAATGGGGCCTCCACCACCTCTCTGCACAACCTGTTCCAGTGTCTCACCACCCTCATAGTGAAGAATTTCTTCCTGATGTTTAATGTAAACCTACCCTACTCTAGTTTAAAGTGCTATACGCCCTTGTAAACAGTCCTTCCCCAGCTTTCCTGTAGGTCCCCTTCAGGTACTGGAAGGCTGCTGTAACGTGTACCCAGAACGTTCTCTTCTACAGGCTGAACAAGCCGAACGCTCTCAGCCTGTCTTCATAGCAGAGATGTTCCAGCCCTCTGATTGTCTTCGTGGCCCTCCTCTGGAGCTGTTCCATATCCTATTTATGTTGGGGAATCCAGAGCTGGATGCAGTACTCCATGTGGGATCTCACAAGAGGGGAGTAGAGGGAGAGAATGACCTCTCTTGACCGGCTAGCCATGCTCCTTTTGATACCTTCAGCAGCAAGGATATGGTTGGCCTTCTGGGCTGCAAATGCACATTATCAGCTCATGTCAAGATTCTCATCCACCAGCACCCCCAAGACCTTCTCTGCAGGGCTGCACTCTTTCACATTATCTCCCAGACTTTGTTGGTGACAAGGATTGCCCCGACCCAGATGCAGGACCTTGTACTTGGCCTTGTTGAACCTCATGAGGTTCACATGGGCCCAGTTCTCCACCTTGTCCAGCTCTATCTGGATGACATACCATGCTTCCAGCTTGTCAACTGCACCACTCAGCTTGGTATAATCTGCAAACTTGCTGAGGGTGTAGTCAACCTCACTGCCAATGTCATTGATAAAAATATTAAATAGAATAAGTCCCAGTACAGACCCCTGAGGGACACCACTTGTCACAGATCTCCATCTGGACATCAAGCCATTGATGACTACTGTCTGGATGTGACCATCCAACCAATTCTTTATCCACTGAACATTCCACCTATCATATCCATATCTCTCCAACATAGAGAGAAGGATGTTGTGGGGGACCATGTCAAAGCATTTACAGAAATCCATCCATTGCTGTTCTTGTGCCCACTGATGTGGTCATCCCATCATATGAAACTACTAGGTTGGTCAAGCAGGATTTGGCCTTGGTTAAGCCATGCTGACTGTCTTGAATCACCTCCCTGTCTTCCATGTGCCTTAGTAAAGCTTCTAGGAGAATCTGTTCCATGATCTTCCCACACACCAAGGTGAGGCTGACAGGTCAGTAGTTCCTGGAGTCATCCTTTTTACTCTTTTTAAAAATGGGCACAATGTTGCCTTTCTTCCAGTCACCAGGGACTTCCCCTGAGCACCATGACTTTTCATATATGGATGGAGAGTGACTTGACAATCGCATCAGCCAGTTCCCTCAGAATTCTGGGATGCACCTCATGCAATGATGAGAATACTTTCTCTTTGTATGAATGGACCCTGTGTCTCAGGAAAAGACTCAATTAATATTCCAAATAAAATCACCTTCATGAGGAGCATGGCACTGTCTGCCTGCCCTAGGTGTAAAGGTTCAGAGGTTTTACTGGTAATTGAACTGAATTTTCCCCAGGTCTTATGCACCCATTTTTACAGCTAGGCAAACTTGAAAGAAAAATATGGTTCTTTAATGCCTGGCTGTCCAGAATCTGTATGTTCTGAGTGCTCTGAGCCATACTGTGTCATGTGCTTGGACTCTGGTAGTGCATAGCCTGTCCGTGGCCAAGAAGGAAATAACTGGAGTATTTTAGATGTGTTTGTCCAACCAAAACTAAACTACAGAAGGAAATGAGGTGATATAATTACATGTCACATAGTTAGCACTTGATCAAAAGATGTGTTGCACTTTGAAGCTGACCTTGTAGCCTGTGTATTTTTGCAATACATATTTTATCTTTGAACTTCGGCCAAATTAGCAAGACAAGATCTGACACTGTTACTCTCTGCATGGAAGAATTTTTAATGAGAGACTACAAAACACCATCTGTTGGGAGACAGGCAGCTGACCCTGAAACACCATCGCTCTGACAGCTCTCTCTGCTGTGTCCTGTTCCCTGCTCAGGGGATCCTTACAGTAATATTGTCCCAGAATGACTGAAAGCTGCTGTCCAAGGCTGAGACCAGATTATGTCAGTAGACGGTGGGGCCTCTGTATTCTTTAAACATAGGAACATAGCACTGGGATAAAGTGTAATATATTGGGATCCTGCTTGTTTAGTTCCATTGACTTACGGACTGTCACAGGAGGAATACAAGTAATACTGTAGCTCTCAAGCCAGACCAGACACCTGCAGGGAGTCAGAGGATTTTATGAAGTCTCAGAAGCTCAGGATTGATCAACAATAAGCAGCAAAAATCAGTATCAGGTTCTGTTGTGGTGAAGAAGTGAATTGGCAGGACTAAGCAAGTGTATTTCAGGGATTTGTTCTTTAAAACTGATTGAAAGCAGGGAAAGAGGAACTGAGAGTGAGTTTACGGGGTTCAGTGGGAAGGATGACTGGAAAATGTCAAGTGTGTGGAAATGAGTGGGATTATAGAAAGAGGAAAGAGAAGAAAGGAAGTTCTGGGACTTTGGAGAGTGTCCCCACACACTGACTAACCCTCAGGCCTTCAGAAGCAGGATATAGGACATGTCCTTCTGCAACCCCCACTTCTCTGTACTATCTCTTCCCTCTACTCCACAGTTCACTCCCATCTTAAAATCCAAAGGCCTCATCTTCCTCCCTCTTCCTCTCATTCAATGGCTGTCAGCTCTTACCAGCCCCAGAGGAAGCATTCACCTGGCTCTGCACAGAGGGGCAGAGAGGGAATGGCCAAAAATAACCAGGCAAGTTGTTGCCAGGTCTGATGCTAACAACCTGCACTTCACACACTCCAGCCTCAGCCCCAGCAAGGTCTTGCAAAACAGGTAGCAAGGTCACACACTGTTGTTTATTTTGGCTGTGCCTGGAAGTTAAACTTGCCTAGTGCCACTAGTATTGGTGAGAAAAGTTGCCACAGATTTCAGCTGATTTCCATGAAGAAAACATGATTGATTTGTTAGCAAGGCTCTTTTTTCCCCCTTGGGTGTTTACAGGAAGGTTGAGGAAGCCTCAATTGGCATTGCTACTTTTTGCAGAGATATTTGGAGGCTGGAGGTATTTGTACAGCAGTTTTAAGATGCCTCCATCAGCTTCCAGAACATGTAATAGTACATCCATCCATTATTTTTATTATTTATTGCTCCCTGCAAAATAAATTTTGGTAAATTTTTCTTCCCTCCCAAACAAGGCAAAATAATAGAGCAGAATACATATAATATTTTGGGGGAAAATATGGTGTAGCAAGAGTTAAGTACATTAGTGACTGAACCAGCTGTAGAGCATTATGCTATTTAAACGATTTAATTCTGCTTATGTGTGCTGTGTAAAATCAGGTGTAGAAAACAGCTAGAGGCAAACCCTATTATAACTCCCTGGTATGTTAAGTATGACATTTAGACTTTTTAAGGGTGTGAAACACATATAACAATTTGTTCATACAAAAGCAGGGACTAAAGCTTATTGCCATTTAACAAAGAAACAGCTTATTTGCTGTGGAGAACAGAAGATGGTCACTGGCTGGACAGGATTCAGTCAGGAAAGAACAGTGTGTGCTCTGCTGTCACTGGCTTGGTTTTACTGAGAAGATGTAAAAATTAATAGGGAGGTTAATTGACAGTTACATTAAATGTGAACTTGCCCTTACTATGGCCAAGGGCAGATCTGCGTTAACTTCTTTTGTCTGAGATAATCACAATTGGTTGCTGTATTCTAAACCAGAGTGCATTACTCCATTTAAAAACTTAATTTAGTGTTTTCTAATGAAAGGGATTCAGAGAAAATGGAGGTGCCAAATAGCTGATTTAAAATATCAGCAAGGAACCCTAAAAGATCTGTTCTGTTGGCAGGCACAAGCAAGTTGTCTGGAATCAGGTCATCTCTCAGATGGCTTTATTAACCTGCTTTGGGACTCAGGTTGGGGAAACGTGTGACTAGATTTCTGCCAGGAAAAGGCTCCCTCCTGACAGACTTTCTGCAGTAGGTCTGCATTGTGGATAAGCATTAACGTTTGCAGAGTCTCAGGAATGAGACCAACTCCATACACTTTCTAGTAAAATGTAATTACAAACTAAGAATAGGCAGAATGCTCCTTTCTTCTGTAGCCCTCTTGTTTTATACAGACTGTAACTGACTAGCTACGATTCCACGGTATTTACAGGAAATTGCAAGTATATAGTTAGGAGAGAAAATCATAGGGTTTACACCAGCTCTGCTTAGGGTTCTCTGGGCTAAAACGCACTCCCTTGTTGTACACTCTTCAGACTGTCACCACACTCTATCTTAGCTGAATTCCAAGTGCTACTCAAGTTGTGCTTAATTATTCTCACTGAGCTGTCCTTCTGATTTTCAGTTAAAGGCTGAAATGAAGAAAGCCTTTTGCTAGCACTTGCTTTCAAAGCAATTCTACTGTATCAAGACTTGCCCTTAAATATACATATCTAAAGATTTCCTGAAGATAATTAAACCCACAGATATAGATTTTTAACAAACCTTTGCTATCTATGCCAGTTTTGTATAATGTCTAGCCTACATATAATCTATGATATCTATGTCTAGTATCATATAATGCAAATTTCTTTAAGTGATGGTGAGGAGCATGAAAAATCTCTGTCTAGAAGTTAATGCTGCACAAAGGGGTCTCACTGCCTGATAAAGTGTGCTATAGGAGTTTTGTCTTTGGTGAGTGTGAGAATCTGTGAATTCCCAGTCAGTTCTTCTGATTCCCTTGCACACTGTCCAGAAAAACATCTGGATGATCTGAAATGTGACAAGAAGAACGGAACAAACCTGTTTTTTATATATACTTTTGGCAGAGATTGTGACCTGAAAAGGTAGTAAATTTTTGAAAGTTTGATCCAAATACAGATTCCTATTGACTTTGAACCAAGTCCTGAACTCCTTTAAGTTCTTACTGGCAAGTGAGACAGAGTTAAGGATTTTCTAGTACCTACAGTCTGCTTTAGGAACAGGAGCCTGCATTAACCAGGAGAGAATCCATGCTTTGAACCCAAATGTCAAGAATTCATAAATGAATAATCTTTTAAAGATGTATTTCTTTCCAGATTTAATTTTAGAAAAGCATGCACACAAACAAACAAAAAAAATAAACCCCAAACAAACCAGGACATCCCACCAGCAAGGGAATTATTATAATCATCAAGGTCATTTTAGGGCTTAAACAGAGCTTTTAAGCATCTCCCACTTTCAGTTGGACAGCTTTAATATGTTGTGTGACAGAAAACCAGCCAACAAAGTGTAGACTCAAGGTAAAGATAAAAAATGGGATGTAAGGAAAAAGTGGTGCAAGATTTGGTCAGTGAAATATTCACAAACACTAAGTTTGTTTGGCAGCCCACCCATCTTATCTGAGTCTTTGTCAGAAACTACAACCAAAGTTCCTTTGGAATTACTCAACTGGTAATCCTCACATTCACAGCAGGATCTGGGCACACTTCATAGAAATATCTTTGAAGTTTCTTTCAATATACACCCAAAAAGTTTCATGTCTTGAATTTACTTTTTAAATCTTGGCTGTCTTACTAGCATCAACCATGAGAGTGCAAGTTCCAGTATCTATAGTGAGCAGCATCTATATAATCTGCACTATAAAAGATTTTATTGCTTCTGACAGTTCTGACAGTTTTTGTTGTACTACAGCCATATGGGGTACCAGAGGACTATACCTAACATCTGAAATTCTAAGATGGATTAAAGAAAATTTAACATCATCCAAAAATTTGCAATTATCCACAAGTAGTATTTTCCACATAAGCATGTGCATAGCACATTAGCACATACAGCCACATTAGCACATACAGCCACTTACCTCACTTGTTATCACTGCAGCATTTTTTTCATATTGATATCCAACAAATCTCTGAGGCTTATTTCTTTTTACTTTTTCTACACTACAGGTATTGTAAAAATAAATATTTAATCCTTTCCTCATTTTACTCCTTTTCAGTCCTTATGCATGGAAATTTCAATTTCAGTGTGAACTTTGCCCAAGAGAGGTCTGAAGGTGAGTCTACAATTGTTAATTTTAAATTGAACTCAAGCAATTTCATCCTGGAAAAGCTCATTGTAGACAAATCCATTAATCACTATAATGTGATAACCCTAGAATCCTTTGTGTTTTCTTGGCAGACCAATACTCTACTGGTGAATAAAACAGAAGCAAGATCATCAGCCAAACAATCAGGACATCAATGCAATTTTGTTTGTTTTTCCAATAGCAGTAAAAGCTAAATCTGCTGAAAACATCTTTGTTTCCATTACTATGCATACATTTGGCAAACTTGGATTACTACATGCTTCCTCATTTTCTGCACAGGCACCCTCCACTCACGGTGCCTTGTATCTTCTGTTGTGCTATAATGATGCCCCAGACTGTAGATTGTGTGAATGCATCTGTTTGCTATGCTATCACATCCTATGAAGCAAGTGACATACTTGGTGCCATAATAGAAAGGTGAGGGTTTATCCTTTCCAGTAAGTCCACTTGTGACACCTGAGTCAGCAAGCTTTCTTTGGTTTCATTTGGAATATTAAAGGTGTATTCATGTTAAACTCAGATCATCTCTGTTATCACTGATATAGCTTCATACTTCCAACTCTTATAATCCTTGCTTGCTCTATTTTTTTCCTCTGGAAAAGGAAAGGTTATGTTGTCTCTGTGTAAGAGTTCTTTCATATGTGCATTAGAAGACACTGTCTCTCCTGAAAAGCTTGGTAGTCTAAATAGGATCCTGATACATCTTCCCCCACTCTTTAAAAAGTGGAGTAGAATGACTGTGGTTTGACAGAAGTTGCAGAGAAAAACTTGTGGGAGAGCAAAGAGCCACAACTGGATTTCTTACCTACCAGATCAGCACCCTAACCACAAGTCCAGCCATCCCTTCTTGCTAATGTCTTTCCAGATTGATTATAAAGCTGTCTTGTGATTAATAAAACCATGATGCTCGTCTGGACAGTGCAAGCCCAGTAACACTGCAGGCATGCTGTGGAGCAGACTTTGGCAGCTGAGCAGCTCAGCTGCATTTCAGTCAAGGGTATAGGAATAAATACAACAGAGGACATGCATACTTGGAAATGCATTTCCACTTGGGCGATTTACTGTGTGGGTGGGAACTTTGCTCAGGACTGTTCCCCTTTTCCCGTGGTTCCTATGTGTTTTCAAGATGAAGGACTAGAGGCAGCACGTGGATTCAGCCACTCCAGTGCACTTCTTTCATGTCCTACATGCAGTTGCAGCTCCAAAGGTGGGGGACAGCAAGCCAAATGTGCGAAGACTGTGAGTTCACCTTGAAGAATTCCTGGTTTGGTATAGGCTGTGTTTGCCCTCCACGTAGTCTCAAGGATGGGAAAAACTGGCAAGTAGCTGTCCATGAAGGAATAAAGGGAATCACAATGTAAAAGATGTTGACAGGCCTCTCAGTTAAACCGAACCTCAGATCAGGAAAATAGGTCACAATAGTCAGGGTTTTTACAAAGCTCACTAAGATTTAGGTACCCTATGTGGCAACTGTGTAGATTTCAGCTCTGGCAGCTAATCCAAACCATGCTTTACACGGTCCTTTGACTCTCACTGGTGTTTTTCTTCCCTTCCTTTGAGAGAAAGGCCAGCAGCCAAAGTATATGCCTCTTGTCTTTAAATGTGAGGAGGAATGCCTATTTTATCTCTGGTTTACCTCACCACGAAGAATAGATAGATTTGGATTGTATCTGATTTTTGTAGTCCTGGCAGAATAATAAACTAAAGCTTTCTGTCTAACAAACATGAAATTTGATCACTTGCTTCTGGGGGCAGGGGGAGGGTTGTTAAGAAGAAAAGGAAGGTGAGTCTGTTAATTCATTAATATGTAACTCTGTTAATATTTACTGAGGGAATTAAAGCTAAAGATTAATGTTACTCTGAACACATAAAAATTGTAAGTAGCAGTACTAAATAACAAAGGACTGGGAGACTCCTTCAAGTAGTGTTCTATATATTGCAAGAAAAAGGACAGTAAATATGTGTGTTTACAGCAAATTATCCTCATTAACATTGATCACTAATTCCTCATTTTCATCCTGTTTAGCAGTTCGGCATGCCTGTCACAGAACTGAACAAGCCTTGGGTGAAAGTAGTGTTTTTCCACATTTGCTGTTGACATCTAGCTTTCAGAGGTCTAAGACATATTATTGCATACAAATACTGGTAGAATTCCCAGTAATTTCATTGGAAGATAAATGGACCCCTCCAATAGAGGCACTTCAGCCTAGATCCTACCTTTTCTGGTGTCTTCCTGCTGCAGATGGGGAAGTTCTGGTTTATCTCTGCTGGGCCTATGGGCAGAACATACCTGATGGATTCAGCCTCCAGACAAGGAACTGCCAAGGGATCTCAATTTACCACATTAGTTCACTCATAGTCTCATGGAGGAGGAGCAGGTGGGAGTCACAGGAAACTTCACATTACAGTCTGAATTATTTCCCAAATGTGATTCTATCTTTTTACACATCCCACATCCTCACAGTGAATTATGTACCATGCTGAAAAACAGGGAGAGGAAAGAAAACCTAACAGTTGTGGCTATAGTACAGCAAAAGTTCAAAACACAACATGAAAACCATTGTTGAAATCAGGCACTTAGGAAGAAACTGCTAGATTTCAGATTTCCTGTGCAGATTTAATTCAGTCTGCATATGCCTACAGATCATGATGTGCTGTCCCATTATGTAACTCTACTGTATATTTTCCACTTGACTATTATCCTATTCAGTATTCAATTTTATTTTTCCTTACTGCTACTATTGCTGTGTGTGGCCCCATGTATTATTTACTCACCACTTGTCAAATTCCTTCTGAGGATAGAATTATTCATCGCTCTGGCATACGTTATAATACTATCCAAGAACTCCACAGACATTAACTTATTTTCACAAAAATCCTTTAAAATGAAAGAATATTATTATTGCTTGCTTTCAGAAGCAGGAATGAGGCATGAAAAGTTAAAGGTCAAAGTATCAAATTATTTTTGTTTATCTAATATAAGACAGAGAGGATTCTGCAATATTTAGCACCAAGTAACATCACAGCCAGACCACTTTTAATATTATGTGGAAGTATAGGTCTGAGTGCCTAATACTCCTGCAGACCAGGTCCTGACATTCCAGTTTACACATGCTGTAGTCTAACAAAGCATGGCCTAATGCAGCCAGGTGTTCCTTCTAGCCTTTCTCCCCACATCTGGAGACAATAACTCCAGGGGGTGTATCTGGTAACACAAGGGATCAGTCCAGTGATTCTCTAAATGCAAGCAACTAGCTCCATATTAGATTGTACAAAAGACATATCTGACATGCAGCAGTCTCCTATAGCAGTCAATTTATAGGCAGAAAGACACCTGTTAAGGAACTCACCTGTGCCTATGAAACGTCCCTGTTAATGGTAACAAGCTCTTGAAGGCAAGAGACTGCAGCAGCTAATGCTTTTTGCGTGGTAAAACGGGGCTGAATTTTGCAAATCACAGAATCACAGAATCTTAGGGGTTGGAAAGGACCTCAAGAGATCATCGGGTCCAACCCCCCTGCCAGAGCAGCTCCCCAGCTCATACTACACTGATAGGCATCCAGACGAGACTTGAATCTCTCCAGAGAAGGAGACTCCACCACCTCCCTGGGCAGCCTGTCCCAGGGCTCTGTCACCCTCACTGTGAAAAAGTTCTTCCGCATGTTGGTGCGGAACTTCCTGTGCTCCAGCTTACAGCCATTGCCACTTGTCCTATCCCCACAGACCACTGAAAAGGGGCTGGCCAATTCCCCCTGCCACCCATGTCTAAGATATTTGTAAACACTAATTAGGTCCCCCCTAAGTCTTCTTTTTTCCAGGCTGAACAGACCCAGCTCACTCAGCCTTTCTTCATAGGGGAGATGTTCCAGACCCCTAATCAACTTTGTCGCCCTTCTCTGGACTCTCTCCAGAAGGTCCCTGTCTTTTCTATACCAGGGAGCCCAGAACTGGATACAGTATTCCAGGTGGGGCCTGACCAACGCAGAGTAGAGGGGGAGGATCACCTCCTTCGACCTGCTGGACACACTCTTCCTGATGCAACCCAGGATCCCATTGGCTGTCTTGGCCACCAGGGCACACTGCTGGCTCATAGCCAACCTGTCATCAATCATCATGCATCTGATGTGTAATTGGTGTGTAGCAAGCATCTTCTGCAACCACAGGACCTAGCTACCTAAATGCTTGTTGTACACTTGGATATGGATAAAAATAGGCCTAAAATATTTGAAAATAATGCTGGACATTTTAGATCGGGATCAGAGTATGCAAAGTGACTTCAATGACTGAAGAAATTGAAAATCTTCTGTAAAGAAATATTAACTTTGGGTGTTTTCATTGTCAGAGTGTAGAACTGCAGCAATAATACCTAATACCTAAAAAACCCACTCTTGCAGCTTGCAGAATAGTCTGGTGTCTTCCTACAGTATAGTCAGGATGCATTGCTGACTCTGTGAACAAGTGAAATAAAAACAGAAAACTGAATTTGATTTCTCAAAATAGCAGACTCCTCTTGCATTATTTATGTACCTAACCTTAGAGGATGGTGCTTTGCTACAGTGCTAGACTAGAGCCAGGAGTAGAGAATTACTAGCTGTTTGTATCTTGGTCTGCAGCCTGTGCACGTCAGCCATCTCAGAATTACAGTTCATACCTGAATTCATTACTATTGTTTGCTCACTGATCGCTAACGGCTCTCTATGGCTTCCTATGCCCAGGAAGAATGAAACATGACATGGCAAATGAAGCCCTAATACTTGTTCCTGAGCAGAAAAGGGGTCTCCCTCCAAATCCCACAGATTCAGGTGAGAGAACTAAGCCAAAAATAGCATGCAAATTTTATCAAAGTAAACCCTTACATCCGAGGGAGGAACTAGAAAGCATCCCCTCCTCAGCTGGGTCATGTGCTTAACAGTAAAATGTACATAAAAAGAGAAAAAACATTGCAAATAATAGTAATAATAATAAAGAATTAAAAATCTAACATTGCACTAGTGAAAAAAAATGCCATATTCTGTAAACCACTGGTATGTGACTTAATAGTCTGTCATTGTTCTTAATCCTGTTGTTGTTTGCTTTGCTATTTTTTTCCACAGCAAAATTCCAGCAGTAATAGAAAATGAGTAACAGTGAGACAGACTAGAGTCCATCTGAAACTGTCTTGTGGTTCTCTCTCTCCTAGATTGTTGCTAGAACAAGGTTTAATCCTGTGGCCTTTACTTCTCTGATATCCTCCACTGAAAACATCAATGGCGTCGGGATCTGGGGAGCTGGATGGGCCATCAC
The DNA here is from genome assembly GCA_022605575.1 of Laterallus jamaicensis coturniculus. Classification (NCBI taxonomy): domain Eukaryota; kingdom Metazoa; phylum Chordata; class Aves; order Gruiformes; family Rallidae; genus Laterallus; species Laterallus jamaicensis. The sequence goes on along the minus strand of JAKCOX010000024.1, from coordinate 3,777,739 downwards.
TCATTATTCATCACCCAGCTGCCTTCAGCTACTGTCACTTAGTGTATTTTGCTGAGAGCTTGTTTGTACACTACTAATGAAATTTCCTCTAATTTAGAACATGTCTCTTTATCCATTTTGTGTTTCATTCTTATTCTCCTAAATTCTTTGTTCATCCATCAGTGATTCTCCAAATAACCAAATATATTTTGAATTGATACAAAATGCTGAGAGCAGTAACTCCTGTGACTCTGTGTCAAATCCTCCCTGTGGTTTGTGGTTCTGTTTACGGCTAACTCTTCTGAACGATCTTCCTGTGGTTTTGTTCGTTGCTAGCACGAAGAAGCCCCACCTCACTTTATACATAGCAGCTCATGCTCTTTGGCTATCTGTAAGTAGCTCTGACTGGCCCCAAGGAATGCCACCACCTATATGGAATAGCTAACACACTTTAAAATGTTCTGTAAATAAATGAATTATTCTTTTAAACTTCTTTCTGAGAATAGGTAATGACTTAACAGTCCAGAATAACAAATATGACTACAAATCTATTCTATCAGCCTGAACAGTCATAATTTGCCTACTTGGTACAGCTAAGATTCATGTGGAAAAAGAGCTGCTACTGTGAAAACAAAAAACCTGCAGTTCAATCTGCCCTTATAAACATTACTGCCCTCTCAGGGTCTCATTATAAATATTTTATTTCTTGTACAACATGCTATCTAAACATAAACCTTAGCACAAGAAAGTTAAATTAAGAATCTGACCAGTAGAAGTACATAAAAGCAATAAATTTCACTCAGAAATTCTGCTCTATATTATTATTTAAAAATAGCTTTATTGATAAATATTTGCTGGGAGGAAAGTGTCGTCTTCCTACATGTAGGAAACAAAGTGCTACCTTACCTACTAACCAGGTATCTGGTCACATGTACAGAGATGAGATGCTGTACAGTAAAGACTGAGTGAGGTCCTGACAGCATGTTACATGCTACTATGACTTTTCTTAAGAGGAAAAGCAAGTCACCCATATTTTTTCCTCAACCTACACAGCATGAAGCTGTTGCATACAGGCAAGTGTACAAATCAGGCCAGAAATAATGTTTTCAGCTTTTTCAAATACTAACATGTATGAACAGAAGTGCAGATAAGAGAGATGAGAAGTAAGTTTTAAATCTCTGACATAACAATTAAAGCACTCATAATCTTGTCTGTGGAATATCATAACTGGACAAGTATTTAACATTCACAGTAAATTTAACATTCACAGTAAATTTAACCTGTGATCTTAGAAAAGTCTGGCTAAGTGCTGTCTTCTGAGCTTAACCAAAAGACCACATAATTTCAGAACTAGTATGAATGATAAAGTTAAAATTAAGGATGCACTGATACACACTGTGTGCAACTCCAGTGAAGACGGAGGGATTATGTGATTTATGTATCAGAAGCTAGTCCTCAGATTAACTAAAAACTTCACAGAAAAGGATTTCTAGCATCAGATTTTACAGCCTCTGCGGCCTTCCTGACATTGCCAAGGTCAGGAAATGAAGACAATACGGGAGTATTGTTCTAACTCCAACACTGAGAGAAATAACAATTCTGACACAGGAGACGGATTCTGGTTGGCTTTCTCCATGTGGACAGGCGAGGCAAGGCTGTAATTTTGCCAGTAAATGTTTGGCTTTGCTGCTAAGACTGGAAACCAGGGGGAGAGGCTGGCTTTATAATTCAGGTAGGTGGCCCATAGGATGGAGACGTGGCTACCAATGAATCTCACATTACTCACTAAGCCAGCATATAAAGACAGCATCGATCTCCTATCAGTGTCTCTAAACTTGAAATTCTGGGGCAAGCCTTCCACTCTCATTACTGACTCACCCAGTCTCCAGCTGCCCCTACCTAGTTTAAAGATGCATATCATAGAAGTTAATTCTTAAGGTACATTGACATCGAGCAGCACATTTATGTCGCTCCAGAAGGGAACTGTTCACCAACCATAGCAAGCTTTTCCTCTAAATCCTTCACAAACCACAGCAGTTGCCCTTTAAGGACTTTCTGGATGAGGTGCCTTCTACCCTGGCATCAGTAGCTGGCCACCTTCCAGGCCAACATGTTGACTGTTGACCTCAATGAATTTTGGCCTGAGTGGTCTGGGATTCTTTGGTTGGCCCTAAGGAATCAACCCACCTTGGTGATGTGCAGTGGTGGGTGACTTTTATGTTATTTGGAGAAAAGTTTGTGGATTCTTGATGTTAAAGAAGAATGTCACTAATTTCAGTTGTGCTTACAAGAAAGCCACAAAGGATGCAAGATGCAGCAATGCAGGATGCCTGAAATCAGGGGCTTCACTTAGCAACCAGTGCCAAAGTTGCAAACTAGCTAAATCCACAAGACACCTTCACATCAAGGGCCATTCAGCTGATATCTCAGTGCAAGCAAATACTCAGGGAGTACTGACAACAGCTCTACAATTTCTGAAGTACATGGAAATATGTATTCTGTAAGGTAGTTTTGACTCTGGTACTCACGTCATAATAAAACATTTTCATGGTAGATGCGCACAAAGTGTGTTCAGTTGTGCCCTTACTCCCTTCCTACACATCAATGTAGTAAAAATTTTAAATCTCAAAATTCATTTAGTGATTTCCATTATTATTTACTAGGTAATTATTTTTATAAACATATACAGAGCATTACTACATTTCAGGTCTTGGATTCATTCTAGCTACCTAACTGCAGCCTTAGCTTTGTTCTAAGAAAAACCTAAATAAAGTGAGATCATGGGGCTTTTGTACTAATTGCAGGTTAGCATGTTTTATGGGTAATTTAGGTCCTAAATTTGCCAGCCTTTACCCCTAGAAGCACAGGAAGAACCTTATTTTAAACAGCATAAATATTCCCACTCCCAGAACTTCATAAGTGAGATTTTCAGTAGGTCTAATTTTTCACTAAAGTGGTAAACCTCAAAACATACAAACCTGAAGATCTGATCCATGGTATAGGTGTTTTGCATCCTAAGTAAGCACTTGGTATGAAGATTAAACAGATAAAAAAAATACACTAGTTTTATTGTACTCAACTGCCTTCAGTTATTCATATCAAGTCTCAAGTCAAAACTTAACTGATACTGAGAAAGAAACCTGAAAACTGGCATTCTTCTTGGAACACTAGTTAATTTTTAACTGGTGAAAAGTAAGACTGTTTCTACAGCAAGAGTGCATTAGATCCTGACTTTCAGTGGCAAAACAGAGCTTCCAAGCCCTTAGGCACATTATTCTCTCATAGTTGTTCCTTTCCTTTCTACTGTTCTGAGTGCAAGAAGTGAACAGATGATTATCACTTTAAAAGAGTGCTATAGTTTGCTTTCTATACGAGTTCTTCAAGAATCTGCAAGGGGCAGATGCATTTGTTTATAACAAACATAACAAAGTTTAGCAAACAAGACTTAAGAATAGCAAAGCAAATGTTTGTGAAGAGTTCCATGACAGAATCACAGACTGGTTTGGGTTGGAAGGACCTCAAAGCCCATCTAGTTCCAACCCCCTGCCATGGGCAGGGACACCCTCCCCTAGCCCAGGCTGCCCAAAGCCCCATCCAGCCTGGCTTTGAACACTGCCAGGGAGGGGGCAGCCACAGCTTCTCTGGGCAGCCACCCTCATAGTATAGATTTTTTTTTTTCTTAACGTCTAGTCTTAATCTGCCCTCTTTTAGTTTAAAGACATTACCCCTTGTCCTGTTACTGCCTGCCCTTACAAAAGGTCCCCCTCCACCTTTCCTGTAGGCACCTTCAGATATTGGAAGGCTGCTATAAGGTCTCCCTGCAGCCTTCTCCAGGGTGAACAAGCCTAACTCTTTCAGCCTGCCTTCACAGGAGAGCTGCTCCAGCCTTCTCATCATCTTCATGGCCCTCCTCTGGACTCACTCCAACAGCTCCATGTCTTGTATACACGGGACCCCAGAGCTGGATGCAGTACTCCAGGGGGCCTCACCTGCTGGTCATGCTGGTTTTGATGCAGCCCAGGATACAGTTCACATCACTTCAAAGTCACATTTATGGTAACTTGAAATTTTAAAATCATTATTATACAAGTTGGATTTTTATTCCTTCATTATTCTGAAAAGATGTTGCTCCAACAGCCACTGTTGTGGTCCTGTTATCCTTCATCCTCATCCTTTGTCCTTCTATCATCTCAACATGTAAAGCAAAGTCTTGCAATAGTGGATGTAACACATAAAAATGATAGTCCTCTCCAAGTGTGTTTGTATTTCTTACACAGCTTCCTAACAAATGAACAAACACTTGATTCTTAGTGCCAAAACTGAGATTACTTTTCCACTTCTTAAGAGGCCCTTAAAATTAGGAGATCAAGTTTACAGTTACAGGTGAGCATCAGTGCCCTGGAGAGATTTTCCAAGAGGTTGGGTAGATCCAGCCTTTTCCAGGTTTTGAAGGACATGACCGATGGACTGAAGCCTTCCTTCAGTTAAGCTGGCTGTGTAACAACACAGCCTTTGCAACTTGCAAGAAGTTTCATAACACAGCATGAAATCTTGCTGCAGAGTTGTCTTGTGAGTCACTGACCAATGATCACTGACCAACATAAATACCATGTGACACATTAATAAAAGGGAATCCCTCTTTCAATATTTTTTGAAAGCAGACCATTTGGTATCTGCTGACTAGACAATTACAATAGTTATGATTACGTTTTTGATTGCTTCAGACCTTACATACATGCAGACCTAACAATCCAGCTGTAAGGAGAACTCATAGCTCTAAGAAGTCATGGTCTCAAAGTGACACAAGTAGGAGACAATGATTTTCTTAGTCTGTAAAAATAGATCAAATACCATGCGGAAAACAGCTCTTTTCCATCCAGCCACCGTGTCACACCACATTCCATTCTCACACACTGTTTATGTTACTATCTAGACCGTTGGTACCAGAGCAAAACCTCACCTGCCATGTTGCATGTGACAGCCAGCACTGGTAACACCCACCCAGTCCTGCTCTCCCTTACATGCCCTACGTATTGCCCCCTCGGCAGTCAGCGTTCCTTCGGAGCCACGTGTGAAGCAGACCGTGAGTGGCATCCTTGGGTTTTTGTGAAAGTGCCCTACGTAAATTCATCTGGATAACGACGTATCTCTCATTTGAACCCAGCCCATTAGCTTTTGGGGGAAGAGCTCTTGTTCACTTCACTCTGCCGGGTGTTTGTTCCTTTCTTCCCTTCCAGCAGCTGCCGAGCCTCCACAGGAGCTGGGCTGCGGGTGCCCTTTGGGAAGCCAGGCATCCAGGGAACCGGGACAGGCTGATCCACCCCTTTCAATGCTGCATCAAGCGGAACGCACCCCTGTTTCTTTGGGGGGTGCATCAAGAAGGTGTTACTCTCTGGAGCTTGTGCACCCTGCGTTGTTGAGGGTTAACAACACACCTACCAGCGCGCCCGCCTCCCGTGCTTCCCGTGAGCTCCGCGTGAATCGTGTGGTTTATTCCACACCCCACACACACTCCAAAAACACCTCGGAAGAGCCCTGCATTGGCGGGGAAGCAGCCGGCCGTAAGCGGGTTTCTGCCTTGGACTTACCCCTGCATGTGCGGACTTGGCGGGCCGGCCACGCCGCCCGCCTGAGCGGGGCCCGCGGTGTCCCGCCCGCAGGTGCCCTGCCCGCCGGTGCCCTGCCCGCAGGTGCCCTGCCCGCCGGTATCCCGCCCGCAGGTGCCCTGCCCGCCGCCGTTCCGCCGTCCCGCCACAGGGTGTCGGTGTGACCCGCCGCTAGTGTGCATCCTGCCCCTTCGGACAGCCCCGCTGGACACTGCGCCCGCGGCAGAGCCGGGTGCCTCCCCGCAGCTTCGCCGAGAGCAGTTCTGGCCTTCGTGTGCTCAGCAAGGAGGCCCGGGGAGGGAGCACACACACACACACACACACACACACACACACACACGGACACACACGGACACACGGACACACACACACACGGACACGGACACACACACACACACACACGGACACGGACACACACACACACACACACACACACACGGCGGACGGGGGGGACGTCTGGCAAAGAAGGACATCGGTCCTGCTGCTGCCAGATCCACTCTGAAGGTTTAAAATTGCCCCGGTAAGCAGTTTATGACTTCTTATGAGTGCATTGCTTGAATGAAGCGTGCTATAGGCACCTGAAGAGCATCAGTGGCATGAGCATTAGGAGTTCCTCAGTATTGCAGCACCACGCTCATGTTCAGATGTGAAAGCCCCGAAGTATATTCTGAATTGCTGGCATGTCTGCATTTCAAGGGTGTTTTCTTACTCTAGTTGACGTATCTTCCGTGTAAGCAAGAAAGAGATAAGAAAGAAGCTAATTCCTGGGCCCTGGGGCAGCAATAAGAGAGAAGGTGGGGTATGGTGGGGTGGGGTGGGGCAGGGGGTGCGGACTGGACTGACACAGCTGGGACCAAGCTGAGGGCAGAAAGAGACAACAAGGTTTCCTCACCAAAATCTTTCCAATTCCTTGTCCTACAGAGTAGAAAAGGATCCTGTAAACTTCGGTAGACCTTTGCGCATGACACGAATGTAAAGGGCACTCAAAGCATCTTCTGTGCTAACTAAACCAGGCAGGCAGTTCCAAGTAGGCTTAACACAGACACCTGAGAGACTAAACGCAACTGTTTCTGGGAGTAGATGTAGCTGTCCCACAGTGAGCCGCGCTGAGGTGATGGTTTCTGCTTTCCTTTAAAGCGTAACTGTAGGCAAGTTCACCTTTTTCAAGAGAAGACGGGAATAATTAAAATAAAATAACAGTGCGTTACTCCTACAGAGTGCACTTATTAATGAGGCGCAAAACTGAAGTAAAGTAAGTCAGGCTATCATCACAGAAGTCACTAGGGACAGCAGTAACTCTCAGCGGTCTCTAAAAGCATAGCATCACATCAGCCAGGCATACTGCTTCACTCCAGGGTTAAAGTTGCCTCATCAAGTGAATCACTGGCTAGCAAAACAGAAAACAGCTGCTGAACAGATAACAGGCAACCCTCCAGATTATTTTTATCATCATTTAAGCAAACCATACGTTTGGAATTGCATTTTCAAATGATTTCCGAGGGGCAGTTTGACAGGAGAAGAACCGATAGCCAAATAAAGCAGCATAACTCTCCTTTTCCACAATACTCAATTAACCAGTTGGCCACTAATGTAAGCTATCTTGGACCTTAGATCTACCTCTGAAAATTTCCTTACCGTGCAATGCAGCCTTCACGAACCTAAAATAAAATAGCAGCCTTACAACTTTAATTATAGGTATGTCTGATAATACTGCTCTGCTAACAGCTCTGTGCAGTTCACTTCTGACAGCTATCGAAATTTAAATGCCTCTTTCTTTGTGACCCCATTAGCAACCACAGATCTCATATATACTGACTTGCCATTTTCACGGTAATGGGAGAGGTAAGGACAAGAGAGGGATGGAGCTCTGAACAGCAGCCAAACAAGGAGGAATACAAGTATCTCATCAGATCAGTTCTAGCGTTAGTGCAGCTGAGGGAAAGAAATGGTTTTCATCATCATTTGTCATAGTGCATTCTGCTTTACATTACCCAGCCCAGCTAAAAAGATCGTCTAGCCAACATGCTAGAATTTGGAAATGCTTTTCCCTTTTCATTGCACTTTCCTCTTAGGTCTTGTTAACCAAATATTAACATTTGTAGGCATTATTTGCCCTGACACCAGAGAATAGCAAGAAGATTACACCAGAGAAAGCCTTTGGCGTCATCAGTCTTGCTCCCCAGATGCATGTGGTGGATGGCATCACAGATTCAAGAAGATGAAGGCTACAGGGACAATATGATAGCTTTTAGTGATTTGGAGTTGTGTCTACTATTCTTCTGGACAAAATAACTCCGCCCTCTCCTGGAAGCTGTGAAACGGGAGTTTCACTGTATTTCTCCCTGCGCTCTTTGAGTCTGACTCCCTGGCACACTGGAGAAGGCTGTTCTGTGTTTGTAGGTCACTAAGATTTTGGACCTGGCCTTTCAGGCATCCCTTCTTTGGGCAGGGATGGTTATGGTTCCCTCCTCCTGCCAATAGCAAGGCTAGTCATGCATGTATTTCATCTGTGCACAACCTCCGCAAGAACGTCCCATGTGCTTCATGATTTTATAGTCTACCGAACCCAAAATCTGCTCCATTCCCGCTGCCGCGCTAATTAAGTCCCTTCCCTCAGTAACTTTGTCAGCTAGAAGAAATACAGAGTTTGTATCTATTGCCATGTATCCCTTGGGAAACCAGAATCCTTAAACTCTCATTTATATCAAAGAATCATTTTCATTATTTGCTCATTATTCATAATGACAACAGCACAATATTGAAATAAAATTTTGCTTGCACTATGTATGCACGAAAGCTGTGCACGGGCTGAAGCCACTCAAGACCCCGGCACTATAAATAGTGCTCTATTGTTGGTGGATAAAAGGCAAAAGAAGCGTCCCAGCACTGGGACACAGCACGCTCTATTAATGTCAGTGTTAAGCTCTGCCTGTGCTAAAAGTGAAAGGCGACATCAGCCGACAAACTAGTCTGCGGGTGAGGCACACGGCTGGGAAGAGTTTGCTCTGACTCTGCAGCTTCCCAAAACAACGCAGGAGCAGCAACCTGTCTTCCCCTCTCAGCCATGGCAGAAGCCGTGATAAGACACTGGGTGGAAACTCCTGCACGCTATCAAGAGCGGTTTGCTGCCCAGGAGTTGGAAGCACACAAGCTGGACCACTCCTTATATGCTTTGCCGGGCCCTGCTACAGCTTCACTGGTCAACAGACGGTGTATCCCAGAAAGTGCAGCTGAGACCGGGAAGAGCAGCCAGGAGGAGGAGAACAATCGCTTTCAGGTCTTGCTGGATGTGGTGCAGTTCCGCCCTGAAGATATCATTATTCAGACCTTCGAAGGCTGGCTCCTGATCAAGGCTCAGCACGGACCCAGGATGGACGAACACGGCTTCATATCCAGAAGCTTCACCAGACAATACAAATTACCTGACGGAGTAGAGAACAAAGACTTGTCTGCGCTTTTCTGCCATGATGGCATCTTGGTTGTTGAAACGAAGAACTTGGTGGGGAAGCATTAGAGCCTTGTCTGTAGTCTGTTGGTGAGATAAAGATCATTCTTAATACAACAAAATAATATTCAAGCAGTGCTGTAGAGTGTAGAGTGAGCATGTGGCTGTATTTATATCACAGTAAAAGAAAATCCTTGTGTGTATGCTTTTCAGTATGCTGAGTTTATTGTTTGATGTGAAATGTTGAACTGCTTGCCTCCAGCTATATGCATGCTGGAAAGCCAGGCTTTTTGAGCTACAGAAAATTTACCCTAGTCGCAGCAAAATAAAAAGTATCTATTTGATAACATATTGAAAATAAAGCACATTTATCAGTTCAGTAGGAGGAATTGCATTTCTAAGGAATAAGCTTTTGTCATACATAGTCATATCCATTTAAGAAGCAATAGACAGGTTGTGAGTCATATGGAAATTTAATTTAAGCATCAAAAATTTTGCTTTCTAATTTTTGAGATTAAATTCTTCTTCCTTATGCTCTGGAAAAGCACACAGATTGAAGGATGCTCTCTGGAAAAACATGCCCACCATTTCCACAGTTCAAGCTTGTATGCTAAAAAAACCCATGAGATACTACTTTTTAGAAGCGTGTTTCATGTTTGAAACTGTAAGAAAAAGGAAAAATCAGTGGCTAAATCTGCTTGAAAACACAGCAAGTAGAAATGATACTTCTGTCAGAGCCAAATTAATTTGAAAGAAAACATTCAAAGATATTCAGAAAATTTATTTTATTTAACATATTCTGCTCTCAATTAGCAATTGAGGAAAAAAATATATTGCTTATAACATACCCAAAAGGATCAAATTCTTCTTTGTGTAGCCCCAGTAATAAAAAGGCATTACTCCAGCACAGATGCCTTTATTCTCATGCATTCTGGTTAGCCTTGTTTTTCAAACAGATGAATGTTTTATTCTTCCTGTTGCCTGACAGTCCGTCTTCAAGAGCTAGTTTCTCTGCCTATGTGCAGTCCTACTCTCTCTGTACCAATGTGGGCTTTACACCAGTCTAATTTTATGTGTGGGGGGTTCCTTCCTACAGAGACACTTTTAATTTCTGTCCCAGTTTCTCTCACTTCGTGGAAGCGATTGAGAGGAAATAAAAATCCGCCCACTATATCTAGCATCTAGTCTTCTTAAGATTTAAAAAAGTAATAAAATAATGCTGTGAGTTTGTAAATACTCAATCATTTGAGGGGATCTGCAGCTGCATGTCGAACTGCCTCCTTTTATGTGTACTGGAGATGAGTATGACTGCTGTGCTATGAATAGTAAAGGAATGTGGAATGGAAAGTGCCAAGTTAAATACAGACTCTTTATGATAGCCATCTGCTGTTTGGACAAATCAGAAACATATTCAAATGAAACTGAACACAAATACAATTTTCAGAATATGAGAAAAATCTCATTAACAAAACCCAGGCTTTTGCTAGCTGAAGCCCAAGAGTTCTTGTAGTTTAAAATGAAAGCCCTAAGCTTGTACTTCTGCATATGTCCACTCATTAGAAAGATTTATGTCATGGCTGTTTAGACTTTAGGATACTTGAAGCAGTTGACTTTAGAAAAATGGATAGTCCAATTCTTGCATTTTTTTTTATTATTTGTGACAAAACTCACAAGGAATTTCTACAAGAAAGGCAGAATAAAATCTGGATTGTAAATTGCCATCACATGCAATTTTAAATTTTTTTTAATAGAGCAGAAGTCAAGAACCTAATATTTCCTAACAATCCAAAGCAAATAAAAAACATATGTCCCTACATTTCCATTCAACCCACACTTTTCCTTCATGTTGTCTGGGTTTAGTTTGTGTATCAGTTTAATATAATAAACAATCACACGAGAAAATCAGATTTTCAACACTTTTAGCTCAAGAAGCTTCCTCAGCCAGGAATCTGATGAAAGAACATGGATTTAAAAAAAAAAAAAAAAGAAATTATTCTATACACCGGTCTGAATTTAAACTACACCAACCTTAAAAAAGCTCACATATTTAGGCTACATATCACCTTATGGCATAACTGTTGGGACAGAGTTTCGGATCATCTGATTTGGTGATTTTTGTTTACAGAGACTTTTCTAAATTTGATCACTTAATATTATAGGTTGTTATAAAAATTATTCTAGCTATGATTGCAGTGATGGTAGTCATAGCCCTAGAGATTTTTAAAAAAGCAAACCACAAAATAGTCTAAAAAAACCCATAACTGATTTAGTTATTTCAAATTAGATCATGATTAAACTACCGGAAACTTGGCAAGGAATTCGACCAGACAGCCAAATCATATCATCTGTTCTATATCTGCTAATACCATGGTTACACACAGCCCAGCTTATGTACACAGGCCTGCCTCACAAAACTGAATGGAGAATATGTCCTTTGGCTGTTGCATATAGGAGGTCTCTTCACATTGTTCTCTGCCCATGTCCTTGCTGATGATGTCATCAGTTAGAAACCACTGGAACGTACCAACCTAAACAAGGCAAGGACGTACTCAGGAGGATTTTACCCCCTGTATGATGCAGAGCCCTGCAAAAGCCTAATGTGTGCTCCGTGGTGAAAGGGAACTTGCCCTGTCCCAGCACCAGGATGCTCATGTAATGGGGACCAAGCTGGACTGTGGACCTGGTGCTGGCTTCCTGTGTTTTAGCACCAGGAACACCACCAAGCAAAGTGCTTCTCTCCCTTTTTGGTGGAAGGTTATCAAAGGTTCTTGGATGAATTATGTGTTTACCAGAACAGTCTCAAGGACAGTATCGTTGAACTTGGCAAAGCATTTCCAAATTGTCTGGGAAGAGCAGTTTTCACATATTGTTGTTGTTTTACTTTCATAACCTGATTAGAACTGAATGTGAATGTCAGGGAGAAAGCAACTGATATTGCTCATGGATAGCAGAATGGAAAATTTATCAATAGCAAAGGACTTCAGAACAGCTACAGCTTAAAACAGGTTTAAGACATGCTGATGTGGTTAAATTAAGCACCCTGGCATTGACTGCCTACAAAAACGTGGTGCAGAGTGATGAATGCTGCTGCAAGCCCTGAAGAGCACGTGTTGTGGAGCCTTCTCAGTTCCCATCACTGCAGGATTACCATCATAATTGATCAGACTGCTCCTCTAAATGGATAAAACTGACTCCATACATGACTATAAGCCCTTTAAAAAATGCTTACATAAAAGAAGAAAATCTCTCAAAATCAGCAGTCATCTCCAAATCAAGGTAACAAACAGGTTTCCATGTGATCCCTGTGGGCAGAAAGCCCAAAAATGCCTTGGACTTGTATCCTTTTTATAGTTTCTGCTGCCTCCAGGGCATTTGAGATCTCTCCAGACAATCTGATACTCCAGTGCAGCGAAGCGAGGCCAGCACCCTGCTACAGGCCTGGAAAGGAGGAAAGGAAGCCTCTGGGGTGTCATGGTGGAAACATTTCCTCTAAGAGTGGTAGATCTTGTGTTCCTTACCTAGTTCATAGACAGGAATCAAAACGTGCTTTTTCACCTGAGTAGTGCTACCACATTTGGCTTGAAATGGGAGTAGGAATATTTCTGAAAATACACTTCTGTCTTTCTGACTACCAGAGACGATGTCTGGCCCTTCTCATCCAGAGGACAGCATCTAATGGCCCTACACTGAGAATGCAGGAACTTACAGCTGTGCAATACATAGGAGATACCTGAGCTGGCCCTACTCCTGGTGACTCCAGAGCTTGAAGTACCATCCCGGTGTGCCAACTCAGGTCCAGAAAACCTGGACTGTCCATTCATGTGCTCAGGCCAAAAAAATAACAAATCATTCCATATTAAAAATACTTTCACATGCAGAGAGACAGGAGAAACATGAGACTATAGCTCAGGACTCCCCAGTCAGGTTAGCGCAAGTGTGGAGGGAGGTCTCATCTCCCCGCACCCCAGTGGCTTGCAGCCTTACCACAAATCCCATCAACCTCCTTAGGAAGACACTCTTTAGCCACATGGTAATACCGCCGATGCCAGCACTTGCAGAGGAAGTCTGTCAAGTAGCCACTTGCACAAGTAGAACTGATGCAAGTAGAGAATCATTTACAGTTCCTCTCATGCTCCTCAGTGTGTTTACTGTGCTTTGGGCTTGCCCTGACCTCAGTGAATGCCCCCCTTCTGCTGACGAAGCATGCCGTTCCCAAGCCCTGAAAGCTAATAAACAGAGTGGACAGGTTTGTGCATAGACAGGAGACACAAAACTGTAGGACCAGGGTGGACCTTGGCACGTAGCCACCAAGGAAGCCCACCATAGATGTCTCTGGTAAGGATGGGGAGCAGGAAAACCCCTCCAATTCATCCAGAATACATGTAAATACAGATAGATTTTAAAGCATAATATTTAAACCTCCTATAAGAAATATTTGACTTTTTGATAAAGTTTCCATTTTTAAGGACTGAGAAGACATTTCAAAATTACTTTAAAATTTTAGGCTGTTGATGGAAAAGGAATACTGTGTGTGAGCTAAATAAACCCCTGGTGTGCTGGGGTGAAAGAATAAGTCACATATTATCTTCAGCTGCATTTCTTTCACTTCAGTTTTCCTATCTATGAACAGTACGTTCCCATCACATGAGCAGAGATACCATGGCAGAATCTCCAAAAGTTTCACTTGCTCTTAGCAAAGCTGGGTGACATGGGGGTTAAATTGTGAGTGCCCTACCTGAACTAGCCACTCCAAAATTTCAAGTCAAGTCCTCGTCACCTCAAGCTGGTTTGCTGGATGACTCTAAACTAGTCAACATGTGCAGAAAATCCCTCCTGTGGGGTCTGCACTGAGTTGGTTTGGTCCAGCAAGACTTCCTTGCTAAGGAGGGACGGACAAACTGGCCCCTCTCTCTCTCCCACCACAGCACCAGTGCAGCACAGAGCTCCAACGGCTGTTCCTGCGGGCGATGGAAGTGCCCGGTTGGTACATGGTGAGGGGTTTCCCTGCCTCTGTGAAAAGAAAGATGGGATCAGAAAGCAATTGTGGGTTCTGGTGGCAATAATTCCTTCATTATTAGTTCCACTCCTCATTTTCTAAGATAACCTGCTCTTGTCTTAGCCTGACACTGGAGTTTGCACTTCCACAGGTGCTGCAGCAGCGCAGTGGTGTAGGCACTAAGAGCAGGCATAGCTTTTTTCTGTGAATGAACTGATTTTGAGTTTGGATATTGGGTTTAAATAAGTCCAAGTCTTAACTAAAAGCAGTAGTCACATCCTCCTGCTAGCGGAATGCACTGTCTCAGCTTAAACACAAGCACTGAGGGACTGGAAGGTACTTTGAAGGTCAAACTGCCATCAAAACTGGCTTATTGCCTAAGTCACTGAGAGCTTGTTCTGGTTCCCAGGGTGAGACTGAGAAGTTACTCTCACAAGGTTCCACAGTGGAGAGTAGAAACTCACAGACTCATGGAGTCAAGTTAGGGCTCAACCATCCTGATCCAGTGAGAGGTATAATTGAGGAGCTGCCAGTGACTAGCCCTTCAGTCTGAGGCCAGCCTCTGCCAGCCACCTCTCTGCACAGGGTCAGAGCAACTTCAGGGGTGACATGAACCTCCTCAGCCCAAAGGACACAAGTCCCATGCATTTCTGGAACCCAGCAGCATTTCTTTTCCCATGATGGACACCTGTGTGGAGTGTCCAGAGTTAACACAGCTACAGAACCCACTGAAGAGGCTCCAGTCCTATCCGCAATTTCTCTATCCCAAGTAAGGACAGAGATACCTGCATGTGGGAAATTAATTAATGCTCAATCCTTCATTCTTGCTATACCATACTTTAGTCATCCTATACAATGGGTTTATTGCTGAAGTAACTTTCTTTTCATGCTACATTTATATGACACTAGGACATACTGTTGGCCTCACTTGGATTTCCTTACCAGCTACCCACTTAGCTCACAGCCCTGCTTCTTACAAAATGTTTGTTATCATGAAAGGTATTGGATTGCAGTATATAAAACTGAGATTACTCCTTAAGGACTTGTGCAGCTTGGGCTAAAGCACAGCAGGCTCATGCATCCTCTCTTTCTGTGTCTCAGTCTTCATGTTTAGGAGGTAAATTCTGCCTGTATGCGTATCAAGGGACTGGCAGTCAACCCAGACCCATTTGTCTGTAACTACAAAAGACTTTCTGCACCATCCAGGATGTCTAGCACGTACCCCCACTGCCACCGCACGGAAGAACTGCATACATAATGGATGTATCTTGACAGCATCCTTAGATGGTTATGAAACATTATCTCTTCAGACATGAAATGGAGACAGACATGCATTCCAAGCAATATTAAATGGAGGGTTGGGAATCTCTGGGTAACAGGCATCTATTACACAGACCAGGGCTGAGAGAGCTAATACATATCCCAAAGGTCAAACAAGAAACTCAGTGTTTGTGCTCAATTATCTCTAATTTTACACAACCTAGTTTGGAGAAAAAAAAAAAAAAAAAAGCAATTTCTTGTTAATTTATGTTTGCACTTGAAAAATATTTCCTTTTCTCCTAAATTCCACCACATCTTTTCCTGATTTCCATAGCACGCTATAAAGAGTCTCCATTCCTGGTATCTACTTGATGTTACAGAGTACGATTCTACAAAACATTTAAAAGCGAAAAAAAAAAAAAAAAGATTAAAAAAGAACCCTAGAATAAACATTATTTGTCCCCTTTTCTGCATCTGCTTCACCGCTCTGCTAGTTCAGAGCCTGGACTTGGGTTTGGTTTGGCAGCTTCAGTGTTTAAAATCGTTTCGTGCCCTCTAGTGGCAGCCCAGCCTGGCCCCCGACCTGCTGCTCTGCGGCTGGAAATCACAGCTACGGGTGATGGAGAAACAGAAGGAAAACAGTTTATTCTCCTTTTAAAGGAAATTTCTTCTCCATACATACAGTTAACCACACACACCCCCAACCCAATACAAAAGTGAGTCATTTCTAGTAACCACACGAAATCCAGAAAAGAAAAAAAAACCCAACAAAACAAAACCTTCTAGAGATACAACACAAATAGCAGCAGCAACAGCACAATCATATACCAAGCAAGCATTTGACTGAGTCTGCTCTTAAGATTATATTGATGAAAACTGTCATGTTTCTAGCACCTCCTTGCACAAAGCACCATTCAGTGTGTCTCCTAGGACATTGTCCAATATCCAGGTACACAGTTTTTCCAGGGTCCATAAAAGGTTCTGGTCATAATGAAAAGGCTAAGTGCTACCAGAGCTTTGTCTTCTCATGTGGAAAAATCACTTTGCTTTTCTTACTAAAGCAGCAAAGTGACAGCATAGAGAAAAATTAACATAATAAAGATTTGGGAGCTTCAAGGAAATGTTACACAGGTGTGCTACACACTTGCTGGTTTTGGATTCAGAGCCCCTGTTCATTCACTTTTTCATGATCCAAGATAGCCTAAAATCCATGCCTTTTCCCCAAAATGTTCCCATTTTTATTTTGTTTTGAACTTTTTCATCTGAGGAGAAAATTAAATAATGCTGCTTTCAATCAGCTCTTTCAACATGTGTTCTTATCAGTCTTGAGACGCATAACTCCAAATTAAAACAACTGGATATTCCACACATAGACATCAGTAGCCCTTTGACTTTAGTTTGGCATTCAGTTTCACACACCCCTCCCCTCCAAATTGCAAATTGACAGAAACACATTAAATAATAAACATTTTCACTGAATTATAGACTAATAGTCTCAATAACATCAGAATAACATTCACTTTGACTCTGAAAATTCAGTTTCCAATGAAGACAGATGGAAATTCCTAACCAAGCAGAGAATTAAGAGACCTGCTTTGCACAGCTAAAATGCTGCAAGTCAATATGTGCCATTCATACTTTGAAATTCTTGCTTCTGCTAGTCTGACCAAGAAACAAGGCTCAATCGATCCAGATCTTCTACTTGGCACTGCAGATGGCCACCGAGGGCCCAAATAGTTGGCTTCTTCAAACTCTCTGAGACTCTTTTTTTAGGGTAACTTCTAATTTTGCATGTTGTTTTTCTTGAAAATAATTGTTGTGGATGTTTTAATGTTAATTTTAACATCCACAACAATAGTGCCTGCACACAGTGGTAATCAGAATTGGCTCAGTGGCGATAGAAAAATGGAAAATGTCATTTACAACCTGGTTACTGTTCCAAATTCTCTTTGCAGTGTTGTTCATCAGGGAAATAATCTAGCACACTTTTTCCTTTCATAATTCTGTGTTACTGACAGCATTAGTGCCTGACAAACCATGACCCAATTTCACATAACTTTATTTTTGTTAAAATCTCAAGGTAAAACTGGAATATTTTAGAGAATAACTGCTTCACTAGTTTTCACTTATTTATGTAAGAAATTTTATTCTCATTAGCTTTACTGATCTTAGACTTTCAGATTCTCCTGTCAAACCTGACGCTTTTGCTTATGCCCACTTGCATTACAACCACCGATCCAGCACTTAGGAAGAAAATGTCAGATCCACTGTCCTAAGGGGAGCAGGGGGAAGCAGGACAGCTGCCACCTCCAGCACTGGACCCAGGGAAGGCAGGTGCCCAGTTCAGTGTTGACCCTTTGTCCTGCCCTGGCCATGACAGCCGCAGGCTCACCTGGCTTTGCAGATGTGCAAGGCATCTCGTCTGTCACTCCACATAGGTTGCCATAATTTTCAGTACCGATCACCTAATGTGAAAAAAAAAGACTATTTCAGGGAAAACAACATTCACTGTTGAGGTTTAACCCCAGTCAGCAGCTAAGAGACACACAGCAGCTCACTGCCCTCCCACCCAGTGGAACACGGTAGAGAACCAGGGGGGGGGAAAAAAAGAGAAAAAAAGAAAGGGTAAAATTTGTGGGTTGAGGTAAAGACAGATTAACAGGGCAGAAAAGTAAGATTAATAACAATATGGAAAGCAAGTGATGCACAGCACAATTTCTCACCACCCAAAGCTAGTTCCTGAGCTGACCTGCCTCCTGGTCATCCCCCAGTTACATACAGACCGTGATGTCATAGGGTGTGGAGTACCCTGTTGAGCAGTTTGGGTCAGCTGTCCTGGCTGGGCCCCCTCCCAGCTCCATGGGTGCCTCTTCCTTTCTTGTTGGCAGGGCTGAAAAGTCCTGAGTGGAGGGCAGCACGCTGGACTATGGATCTCTGCATTTGGCAGAAGAAAACTGTGTTTGCACCAAGGGCAGACGCTGACGCTGCACTGGCTGCCTTGATGGAAAAAAGAGCACTGACAGATGCTGATGCAGGGCTGGAGGAGCTCCTCAGAGCCTTCTGGGGAGGATAATCATGACCAGAGCAGGTCAAGGTGCTTCCACCAGTACCAAGTGAGCAGGCTGGGAAACCCAGAAGCCTCAATGCAGAATTGTCTGAAGTCAAGGTCTTCACCTGCACCATCCTGGGCAGCTGCCAGCTCACTCTGGAGAAGGCTGATGCTTCTTGCTTTAGCTCTAATGTTGGTACTTGGAATCATTCTCTGTATAATCTGCTTCAAATTTATTGTTTGGGGTTGAAAATGATGGCACTAATGAGGCAACGTTGGCATCGAGAAAGTGGTTGTGTGGTAATCTATGTGTTTCTTTGGGCATTATTGGCATTGGCTAATGAAAACAGACATAACAGAGCGCAGCAATAAATGTATATGGGGTTAAAGCATTAGTCTGGGGTGAGCTGATGTATTTTAAAAATGTTGAACTGTGGGAAGTGGGAAAGCGGCCCTGGAAAAGAAACAGCTATGCCTGTTGGAGACAAGCTGCAAAAAGCAAGAGAAAAACCAGGAAAGAGGGTCATTTAGAGATGTGAATTTGTGCCTTGTTTAGCAGGGAGGTGGCACGGTGTGCTTTGTCATGTTAAGGAAGGTGCAGACCGAAAGACCCCTCTGGGACAACCTTTTGTACAGGAATGTTGTGGTTCTAGTATTCATGAAAAGTCCTGAAACCTGACTCATCCTCAGCCACCGAGGGGGTATAAAAGTTTGCTCAGTTGTTATTAAAGTTGTCTTTGATCCACCACAATCGGAGTCCATGCCTTTCAATATGCCACATTGAACTTTTTTGT
This sequence comes from Laterallus jamaicensis coturniculus, assembly GCA_022605575.1. Lineage (NCBI taxonomy): Eukaryota > Metazoa > Chordata > Aves > Gruiformes > Rallidae > Laterallus > Laterallus jamaicensis. The sequence goes on along the minus strand of JAKCOX010000024.1, from coordinate 3,758,610 downwards.
TGAACAAACCAAGCAACAGTAACATAAAAGTATTGTAATAATATGTGCACTTACATTGGAAAAAGGAATCTGAGAAGAAAAAAGTGACGGAAAGCAAATTCCAGGTATCAAACCCTAAAACCAGCAATGAAAAGAAGCGGGTGGTTTTGTAGTGTCCAGTGCAGCATACCCAGAGGAAGACAAGTTATTCAGAAACATAGAACCACAGAATATCCTGAGCTGGAAGGGTCCGACCCATAGGTATCATGGAGTCCAACTCCTGGCTCCACACAAGGCCAGACAGGTCAGAGCGTGGGACTGAGGGCATCGTCCAGGCGCTTCTTGAGCTCAACCAAGCTGGGTGCTGGGACCACTTCCCTGGGGAGCCTGTGCCAGTGCCCAACCACCCTCTCAGTAAAGAACCTCTTCCTAACATCCAACCTAAAACTCCCCTGTCTCAGCTTCATGCCATTCCCTCGGGTTCTATCCCTGGTCACCAAAGAGAGGAGATGGGCACCTGTCCCTTCACTCCCCCTTGTCAGGAAGCCATAGGCCATGATGAGGTCTCCCCTCAGCCTCCTCTTCTCCAGCTGGCACAGACCAGGGGACTTCAGCCTCTCCTCATAAGACTTCCCCTCCAGACCCTTCACCATCCTTGTTGCACCCCTCTGGACACACTCCAATAGCTTTGTGCCCCTCTTGTACTGTGGCACCCAAAACTGCACACACAGCACTCAAGGTGAGGCTGCACCAGCACGGTGCAGAGCAGGACAGTCCCCTCCCTGGACCCGCTGGCAATGCCGTGCTTGATGCACCCCAGGGCACGGTTGGCCCTCCTGGCTGCCTGGGCACACTGCTGGCTCACGGTTAACCTGCTGTTCATCAAGACCCCCGAGTCCCTCTCAGCATGGCTGGCCTCCTCTGTTAGTCACAAAAATATCTGAGAAGCAACAGAGACTTTGGACTACAACAGAGAAATGAGCAAGAGCTGCATACCTGGCAGGGTGCTGATTGGAAGGCATGAGGAATTGGCAACCAAACAGCTGCATCACCTCGAGAGACCTGTCTAATTGTGAGCAGTTAGAAATCTTGAGGGAAACTTGTATTCAGGGATCCAAAGAGAGCTGCAAGATCATTAGCGGGATGGGGTCTGTGTGATTCGATATCACAGGACCAGGCGCCTCAGGAGTTACAAGGGGGCGTGATCCGGGCAGGGCATGGGATTGAGGATGTTCCACAGAAAACAGCATCAGCAGCACGACCACATTTTTCGAGAGGGCTGAGGTATACACTGCTCACACCTAAAATGCATGCGTTCCTAACTCTAACCTTTCTCTTTTTGTAGGCAACAACCAGCCCGAGTGCTCCCCGCGCCACTGCCACCTGCACGGTGCCCCTCCCGCGCTGGGGCCCGAGCAGCGGCTCCTGCTCTCCTCGCGGCACCCCTGGCGCCCAGAAGGTGTGCAGGCTTCTTGGCCCAGCCTGGAAAAGAGCTGAGCCGCGGGCGGGACCGCTGTGTGTTTGAGCTGTGGAAACCCGGTAGACCTGTGAGGAGTCACCTGAAGGGTGCAGGCGTTGCGCCCGGTACCGCTGGCGGGAAACACGCCGGACGCGGCGGGCCCCGGCCGAGCCCCGCGGCCGCTCGGACGCCAGGGGGCGGGCGGGGCCGGGGCGGGCCGGACCCATCGATGGGGGCGGCCGCTCTGCGCTCGGCTCCTCCGCCCTGCCTCTCGGCTCTGGATTAGCGAAACTGGCGACGTGGGACGGTCGCCGGCCCGGCCCCCGCGCCCTGCCTCGCCCGCCGGGGTGAAGCCGGGACTCGGAGCCGGCCGCAGCGCAGCGGAGCCCGGCGAGTCAGCCGCCGCAGCGTCCCCGCCGGCGGGACGCGGAGGCAGGAAGCAGCGGGCAGCAGCAGCGCGCTCCTGCCGCAGTCCCGCCGGCGCGGCGCGGCGAGGTGAGGGGCGGCGGTACCGCGGCGGCGGGGAGACACCCACCTCACCCCCCACCGGGGGGCGGGCGGCGGGGCCATGGCGCTCCGGGCCCGGGCGCTGTACGACTTCAGGTCGGAGAACCCGGGGGAGATCTCGCTGCGAGAGCACGAGGTGCTGAGCCTCTGCAGCGAGCAGGACATCGAGGGCTGGCTGGAGGGCGTCAACAGCCGCGGCGACCGTGGCCTTTTCCCGGCCTCCTACGTGCAGGTGATCCGCGCCCCCGCCGCCGAGCCCCTGCCGCCCGCCCGCTACGCTAACGTCCCCGCCGGCGGCTTCGAGCCGCTGCCCCCCCCCGCCGCCTTCAAACCGGCGGCACAGCAGCCCGCGCCGGCTGCGGCGCCCGAGCCCTTCCCGCTGCCCCCCGCCGCCGCCGGGTACCCCTTCCCGCCGGCGCCCTACGGCGGCTCCTACCAGCCCAGCCAGGGCAGCGATGACGACTGGGACGACGACTGGGATGACAGCTCCACCGTGGCCGACGAGCCGGGCGCTCTGGGCAGCTCCTACCCTGACTACGATGCGGCGGGTGGTGCGGCCTCCGGCCGCTACCGCCTGTCCACCCGGTCCGAGCTCTCCCTGGGCTCCCGCGGCGGCGGCGGCGGTCACCCGGCGGGACACCCACACCCACCCGGTGGCAGCGGTGCCAAGAGCTCAGCCACGGTGAGCCGCAACCTCAACCGCTTCTCCACCTTCGTCAAGTCCGGTGGGGAGGCCTTCGTGCTGGGTGAGGCATCTGGCTTTGTGAAGGACGGGGACAAGCTGTGTGTGGTGCTGGGCCCCAGGGGCCCTGAGTGGCAGGAGAACCCCTACCCCTTCCAATGCTCCATTGAGGACCCCACCAAGCAGACCAAGTTTAAGGGCATGAAGAGCTACATCGCCTACAAACTGGTGCCTAGCCACACAGGGCAGCAGGTGCACCGCCGCTACAAGCACTTTGATTGGCTCTACGGGCGCCTGGCCGAGAAGTTCCCTGTCATCTCCGTGCCCCACTTGCCAGAGAAGCAGGCCACTGGCCGCTTCGAGGAGGACTTCATCTCCAAACGTCGCAAAGGCCTGGCATGGTGGATGGACCATATGTGCAGTCACCCCGTGCTGGCTCAATGCGATGCCTTCCAGCACTTCCTCACCTGTCCCAGCACGGACGAGAAGGCCTGGAAACAAGGCAAACGCAAGGCTGAGAAGGATGAGATGGTGGGTGCCAACTTTTTCCTCACCATCAGTGTCCCCACAGGCCCTGGGGCCAACCTGGACTTGCAGGAGGTGGAAAGCCAGGTGGATGGCTTCAAAGCCTTCACTAAGAAGATGGATGAGAGCGCCCTCCAACTTACTCACACGGCCAATGAGTTTGCCCGCAAACAAGTCACTGGTTTCAAGAAGGAATACCAGAAGGTGGGGCACTCCTTTAAGTGCCTCAGTCAGGCATTTGAGCTGGACCAGCAGGCCTTTTCGGCTGGCCTCAACCAAGCCATAGCCTTCACTGCAGAAGCCTACGATGCCATCGGGGACCTCTTTGCAGATCAGCCCCGGCAGGACCTAGATCCTGTGATGGATTTGTTAGCACTGTATCAGGGGCATTTGGCCAACTTCCCAGACATCATTCACGTCCAGAAAGGTAACATCCTTATCTGTTTTCTGAAGTGATGAAATTTTATGTGTCAGGGGTATGCAAACAGATGTAGGGACCAGGTGCTAAATTTGCCCTGCGTCTGACTTACCATAGGTTAATCCCTTCCATGTTTACTCAGGTAAACTCTTGCTAAAGTTAAAAAAAGAAAAAAACAAACCCCAAAACAACTCAGTGACAATTTTTGCTGTGCCAGAGGTCTAGACATAGTTGGGAATTTTACTGGTTAGAGAGGTTGCTGCATTCAGCTCTGTAGCTTTAGAAATAAACCACATCTGCCTATACTGCTGATACATTAAAGATTAATGGGCTTGTTGACAAACCCTGGAGATCAAGTGGTATGAAAACATCTTTTACTCTTTGATGTATGTTAGGTATCTTAAATCTCTCATAGGTAATAAATACGAAGTAATCTGAAGATACAGTTTCTCCTACAATCGACCATGTTTGAGGTGTGTGTGGTGGTGTGTGCATTTGCAGTGTCAGGCAGTCAAATGAGGTGCTTAAAGCTGCTGAAGTTTCTCAGTTTGGCTGTGCTTTGAACTCTCCTGATGCCTTTGTAAGAATAGTGGTCCGTCATGGCGTTTAGTTGGTGATGTTAATCTTTTTCCCTTATTCTCATAAAAAGATGTTGCTCACCTGTTATTCTTTCAGCATCTACTGAGCTGAAACACTCTTCTGAGGCTCAGATTGCTGCTCATAAGGCACTTTGTGATCTGAGAGAAAGAAACTCCAAAAATGAATCACCTCCTGTTTAACTAGCAACAACTGATCAGATAAATAGAAGTTCGTAGCACTATATACATGTTGGTGATTTCCTTGCTGTGAAATGAGTGATACTTGTGTATACTACACTGTACTGGGAAGACCAGCTCATCATTCATTCTTTTTTTCTGTTTTATTCCTTACTGTATATTTATATTCCTTACCAAATATTCCTTGTTTTCCACTTGAAGATTGGCAGGAGGTAGGGGACATGGTTTTGAGCTGTAAAAGAAACAAAGAATTCTCTGCAGAAATGGGTCTCTGTAACATTTACCTGGAAAAACGCACGAGCTTTATTGAAAATTATTTTGGAGTTTAGTTGGTGTTCTGATCCCAAGAGGCAGAGCTTGATGGTGAAGCAGTCTTTTGTGCCCCGACGTGACGTTTCCAGGGTTTTTGCATCTGGAACAGTACCTTGAGTTTGACGATAACAGAGTTGGAAGAGTTTTTTCAACAGATCAAAAACACAGGCTTCCGGGGGATATGAATTATTGCTGGGAAAATCTGAGGAAGCAGAGTTGGTACAAAGTGCACAATTTGTTGTTATTTAAGAAAGTCAGCTTTTAATAAAAATTGTATGCATCAAAGTCAGATTTCCATTCTCCTGTTGAATCTTGAAAATTGTGATTGGAAACTTAAACAATCCTAATATTATTTTGAAGAGAAAAGGGAAGTGTGTAGTGTAACCTTTGAGGAGTTGTTTTGCTAGCTGCTGGGACATTGTTTTCTGTTTAAAGTATTTTAAATTTGGAGAGGTGGGTGGCCTTAGCAATGCCTCCTGTTTGGGAGTGAGTTGTCAGCTAATCATAGGATTATCTGTAAGCTTCTGGGGAAAAAAGGATGGTTTTTTTTTCATTAGGTGGAAAAAACCCCAGCAGATTCTATATACTATCTGAATATTATATCCTCAAGCTTTAAGGCTTTATAGAGTTCTTCACTGAGGTGTTTCTGGAGACGAGACCTTGAAGAAAGGATTGGGAATAAGAAGATATGTTCTTGACTGTTTCTTTCACAGCTCTGTTTGAATTTACACTTATTGGTTAGGTTTACCTTGCTGACCTAGAAAAGTTCATCCAAATAAGTTTTCACTAGAGCAGTGCACCAGCATGACACAGGTAGGTTTTGTTTTGTGCCAGAGCACTGCCCTGAAGCTGGTTGGAGAAACGTGCAGCTGGTCTGAATTCAAGTGTTTATGCTTTAGCACTTCTGGGCTTACACTGCCTGCAACACAATATTGTCCCTGGCACCTATTTGCCATCAGAAAATGGCGTGGGCTTGAGAGGTTGGTCTCTTGAGTGTTCACTTTCATGTTAGGAACAGGGTTAGAACTGACTTGCATGTCGGTTGTTGTCATTCCCATTACAAAACAGGCAAATCTGAGGAAAACTGAGAGGATGATGTTTTTTACACCCAGTGTAGTGCTGCTTTGTTATTGTTAGGAGTTACTTGTAACAAGGTATTTAGGTTTTCAATTCCAAGTAGTAGAGTTCAGATAGAAATATGCACAAACTGTTCAGTGGTCTTACAAAGCAAGATCTTTCTTTAAATTTACTGTCTGGGATAGTTGCCAGTTTGAGGATTATTATTGTCTGTATAGACTAAACAAATATCTGTTGGTGGTAATAGAGCATCTGAAAAACAGAGTTGACATGTCTTTCTATCAGTGTTTTATTTTCTAGTATACCATTTCTTTGTGCAGTGAAAGAACCTCAGAGTGCCTGTAGAAGTGGTAGAAACAGCAGCCTGATTGATGCATTGCTTACATGGCTGTGCCTTTAAGAGATGAGCTCTGCAGTTAGGAGGGTTTTTCCTTTGTTTTCCACATAGTGCGACTGTATTTTCAGCTTCAGATGAAAAATAAGGCCTTTTCTAGTCTCCACTTACATATTCCACCAGACCCGATGAAAAATAAAGGTAACATGCCCATGACTCTGGGTAGAACATTCATCTGCCATGTCCTGTTATGGGTTTGCTCTACTGCAGATAGTTGAACAGCTGCTGAATGTTATTTGGAAGTGTGTTTTGTGGTATGGACTGAGAAGTCTGCACCTTGGGTTTGTGTTTTTTATCACTTCTGCAATTTTTGCAGAAAGGACAGAGAATCTGTGTGATGGAGACAAAAATTTCCCTCCATTTGGACTTTGTGTTTTCTCCTAGGATTAGGAACTAAGGCCATGTAAAACCCTGCTATCACTTCATCTGTGTTTCAGCAGGAAAATATGTAAGCCATTGTGTTTTTAATTGCTTTGGGATTCAGATCTTTCTGCCTCTTGTGAAGAGGACATCATACAGGATCTGAAGTGTGCAGAAAGGGATTGTCATTTTGGTCACTTGTGTAAAACACATCAACCAATAGACTGTGAGAATATTTTCAGACTGTTTATTACCTTAATAATCTTGCAGGTATTTTATGAAATGGCAGTGCCTTCAGTAGGAGATTTTAAAAGATTCCCTCTGCATCCTCCATCTTGAGCACCCAGTGTTTAAGGAATTTTCTGTGAGGGAAGGAAGAGATAAAGTTCCTGCTCTGGAAGACACAAAGGAAGAATTTGAACTTGTCCTGCATGCCAGTTGAGGGTCAACTTGTCAGTCCTTTGTGAGAGTCCTTACCTGGTTTCCTGTGTTCTCCAGTCCAGGTCTGAAGATTCATCAGGTTGAGCCCTATGGCAAAGAACATGCTGAGCTGGAAACCCTGTACTTCCATGTGGAAATGCTTAGTTTGAGAGTCCCACTGAGGCTGGCACGGAGCAGGTTAACCTTAAGGCATGCATCCCTTACAAACAACGTCTTGTTTTATAGGTTTTAGTTGAAAACTAAGCAATTGGAGGAAAACTGGCACCTGTAGAGGTAGGCAGAGTGGTGTCTCAAACATCTAAGCACCCAAATACTTGCCTGAATCTAAACCTCAACTCCTCATAGTTATCTGCTTCCAAAGCACTTGCATGAAAGCGTTCCTGTGCATACTTGTGGTTTATGGAGTGGAAGATCCAAATGTGTTAGGCAGATACACTTATACACAGTTTTATTTTGCCTCTGGCAGAACATTTGTAGAGTAGGTTTGAAAACTAAGCTGCACTCTTGTAATTTTCTTGTGTATCTTTCAAGAAATACTAGATTGAGTTGCTTAAATTTTTAGAAGAAAAACAGCCTCCTGTCTTCATTTGTGTAGATAATGCCTTCTTTTTCTGTGTTTCTAATGTCTGCTCATGGAAATTCCCTAGGCGTTCTTGGCAAAATGATGCCTAAATATTAATTGCTAGAGCTTCACTCCACTAATGAGATCTTCTGACTTCAGTGATCTCCAACATAAATTTTTACTGCAGGCCCACACAAGTTCAGGTTCAGAAAATTTGTGTGCATGTAAGAGTTTGAGATTGTGTATGCTTGCACTGTGGCTCAGGCTTGTCTAGCTCTCATCTTCCTCTTTGCTTAGAAAGAATACCGAAGTTATGGGGTTTTGGATTTCTTTCTTTAAAGTTTTGTTTGAGGAATTACTATAATTGGCCTTTTGTGATTCCTGAAAGTGGAAGAAGTAATTTTTTGCTGTTTCAGCTCTGCTTTCCAGATTTCTCCTTTCTCTTAATGATATGGAGTAAATGCTAGACAAACCTTTGGTTACGATTTTTGCGAAACAGAGTTAAGAGAGTGGTCTAAAAGTCTTGAGAGATGTGGGCGCAATTCTGCTCCTTCTGCACGCCAGTATTAAGGAAAATTGTTTTTTAAATTATCTTAATGACCTTCCTGCTTCTTGATCTCTTTCCGTCAGGTATTTAAAAGCATTTGACTGATTTTAATTTTCACAAACGGAATTGTAGACATTGGCTTTAAAGAATCTGTGGGGTGTGGTTTTAGAATGTCTTACAATGTTGTAGGTGAAAAAACATTCCAGCTGGAAATGCACCAAAATGTCAAGCATCAAAAAAAAAATCCAAACAACACTGAAACCTTGAACACTCTGTAATATATTCAGCAATGTCTGGGGTTTTTTTGGGTGGGGGGTCGAAGGGGGAAAAGGGAAGGAGGGCCATGTATGTTCACAAATAAATCAGACTAATGAAAATTTATACCTAACATTTTATATCACGGTGTAGGAGCAGCACTTCTCTCTCTTGCTTACTTTTTAACCTCTTAAATTGTTTAGCAGACATGTTTTTTCCATCCCTGGTTTTCCTTTTATCCACCTTTTTTATTTTATTCCCTTCAGTCCCCCCATACACTTTGCATGAGCTTCAACTTGGGCGGCTACTGGCTAACAGCACGGCATGTAATCCTAGCCAGATGACCCTTGGAACAGAAAAGAGAGATGGGTACCTACATTTCATCTCTTCAAGGACTGTGATGAGGAGAGATGGGTTGCTCCAGGATGATTTGTATTTTGTACCACGTCAGCCTCCCCACTGCTGTTCCAGCAGTTATGTTGCATTGTCTGCTTGCTGCTGAAGCACCCAGTATTACTCTCACTATCTGAACATAACCTGAATTCAGGAAATTCAGACTTTTAAATAGCAAAATTGCATTTAGAAAGTATGTAAGTGTACAGCTTCCTTGTTCTGTGTAAAATCAGAGAACAGCAATAACACTAGAATTGAACAATACCCTTACTTGAAGAAGATTAAACAGAAAGAGGGAAAAAAAACCCTGGACTTCTGTGCCCTGTCTGCCTAAAAGATGCAGCAGTCTTTGAAAGTACAGGGTTTGCTTTTTCTCCTTTTCCACTCCTCTCATGATCTCTTCTTACCTCAGCTTTTTAAGGGAGGAGGATCCATGCAGTTGCAATGTCTTTCTCTTTCCTGTTACCTTTAGAAACTCCTAGCCTGATATCCTAGACATTTGATGAGAGAGCTGTTTCACAGATAACAAAACCAAGCAATTTCTTTTCACCAGAACAGCTGGTAGCAGAGGAAAAGTGTCACTGTTCCTCCCACAAGAGAGACTGCATGCGTAACAGCAGACCAGAAAGCCTGTCCAGACTGCCCACTTAGTCCCATCAAGGTCTTGAACAGAGCTCACACCAGCAGTGGGTTTGACTGCAGGCAGTGCATTGTCACCTCCAGTGCTCTTACAGGTACTTGCTCACCACAGGCAGTAAACCTTGTGGTCAGCTAGAGAGTAGCAGGACAGTGTAGATATTGAAGAATTTCAAAATGTTTTGTGAAACGTGGAAGTAATTTTGTTTCAAAGACCATGTGATAGGTTTTGCTTAAAGCTTATGAAAAGTCTAGATGAAGAGATGTTTCTCTTGCAGCTCAGGGAACTCCAGGTCTTCCTAAAAGGACTTCCATCTAAACAGGGAATACAAGAATTGGTAGACTAACTGAAAGCAGAAAAGTCTTTCTCAGAGCTATTCCAAGTCTTTGCAAGCACATTATCAAAACCAAACAAGCTGGCCAGTTTTTCCTTTTTTGCAAGTCACCTCTGAAACAAGGACATGCTTCAGCCTTTCCAGCATCTTTCCATTACTTCATTGTTGGACTTTGTTTGTTTGAACAATTAGAATGCCAAGTTAATGTGTACAGACTGTATAAGCTCATCCACCTGGTACCTTATTTTTAAATCATGTGGTTCAAATAGCAGAGTTTGAAAATTCTAATGAAATAAATCACGTTTGGCTTAGCCCACAAAATATGTCTTATGATACCAGAGAAAGTAAATGGCAAATGCTTTCTACAGAACCTTGTTTATATCTTTTATAAAGGCTGAGAGGATTTCATTATTTTTTTTTTAAAGCTCTAATAAAAAGTGTGTTTAAAATTTTGGAATGGAATCTCGTTAAATGGTGACAGAATGTATACACTTAAACAATCTGTTCAGTTCTTGTTAGTGACTTTGGGTTAATGTTGCAGAGTAGGAAGAAGTGATGGTTTCGGCCTTTTTTTTAGGTAGGTGCACATTACAGGTGGACAGAGCTTACGTGATCATGGTGAACTGAACTAACCTTTTTGTGCTTACACATGGAAAGCAGATTCATGTTGTGACTGGGAGTTTACATTGCTTTTTTTATCTCACAGTAAAAAGCAACTTGCTATTCTAGTTTTTTCAAGCTTCCCTTTTTGGATCCTTAATAAACATGAATAGCTATGTTGGCTGGCTGGCAGCATAGTGAAGAATGAACCATTTTTCCAAATATGATGATGATATCACATTTTCAAGTTGCTTGCCATTTTGTAAGCCCACGCTCAAAGGGGCAGATCTCTTCCTCCTAAAAAGGCAGACAACTCTCTTCTGCCTTCATACAACTACAATATTCTACATATAATATAGTCTGTAATGAATTAATATACTAATTTAGTAAAGTAACTTATTTACAATTTTAATTAACATAATACAACAAGAACATATAGCACTTACATGTTATGTTTGTAATTACTTATAATACTGTTTACATGTTCGGGGTTTGTATTATATAATACATTTTAATTGGCTGTGTTAATGGTGGTTTACCTTGCATATTTTTTCTGCAATAAGGAGTGTACTTCTTTTTGTCCTAGCACAGATACTGCAGCATTCAGATTTCTGAGAAAGGGCATTTAAAAAGTATTAGAGAAAAACTGGAGCAGCCTCCGCATTTCGTTTGGATCTCGACCCTTTTCATAGAATCATAGAATGGCAAGGGTTGGAAGGGACCCCGAGGATCATAAAGCACCAACCCCCCTGCCACAGGCAGGGCCAACAACCTCAGGCCTGGATCTACACAAGGTTGCCCAGGGCCCCATCCAACCTGGCCTTGAACACTTCCAGGGATGGGGCATCCACCACCTCTCTGGGCAGCCTGTTCCAGCACCTCACCACTCTTTCCGTAAAAACTTCCCCCTAATATTCAATCTAAACCTTCCCTCCTTCAGCTTTAAACCATTCCCCCTTGTCCTGCCATTATCTGCCCTTTTAAAAAGTTGATTCCCCTCCTGTTTGTATGCTCCCTTCAGGTACTGGAAGGCTGCAATGAGGTCCCCCCGCAGCCTTCTCTTCTCCAGGCTGAACAAGCCCAGCTCCCTCAGCCTCTCCTTGTAGGGCAGGTGCTCCAGCCCTCTAATCATCCTTGTGGCCCCCCTCTGAACCCTCTCCAACAGTTCTACATCCTTCTTGTACTGGGGGCCCCAGATCTGGACACAGTACTCCAGGTGGGGCCTCACGAGGGCAGAGTAGAAAGGGACAATCACCTCCCTGTCCCTGCTGGCCACCCCTCTTCTGATGGAGCCCAGGATACCATTGGCCTTGTGAGCTGCAAGAGCACACTGCTGGCTCATGTTAAGTTACTCATCCACTATGACACCCAGGTCCTTCTCAGCAGGGCATACAAAGTTGCTTTGAACTGTCCATGCATGTGACATGTGCGCATCGTCGGGCACTAGCGGAGCTAAGCAGATGATGATGGGCAAGCAAACACCATCTATTATGTTGGGTTTTGCTCACCTTCAGCTTTTACAGAGAGCTACATTCAAAATTAGGTCTTTCGTAGTACCCCAATAAAGAAGGGACATATGAGTTAGTGGAACCTGGGCTTCTATTTGCCTCTCTCGATAATGGTGTATGGTTATCGATGTGCAGTGCTTTGTGTCTTTTCCTGTCCACCCACATCCCATGAATCTTAAGTACATTTAACATGACACTGTTTGATACAGTGATGCATACACCTGCTTTGGCCATGGCTTCAACATGTCTCCAGCAGATCCAGAGGACGCCGTCTTGCTCATAAGCTGGTGGCTGGTTTTACTGAAAATCAATTTAAACCATGCGTGCACAGCATCATTTCTGATTTAGGCTGTTGTCTTGAAGTCAGCATTATGAACAGGGCATTTACAAAAGCTGTTAAGAGTCTCAAGATCATTCTAGCAGAAAAGTGCCTGTTCTTAGCATCCTAAATGTGAAAAACTAGTATTCGGAATCTGTGATGACTGAAAAGGAATAGGCCAACTTAAATTCTGGACAAAACAAAGATTTAGCTGACTAGCCTGTTTGATGCCTTGCATAGATGTAACCTAGTAAAATGTACTTAAAATCACGGAAAGGTTTCAACTTGATACTTTTGCAAATAGTGATCACTTAAATTTTCAAGTGTGGCCACCTTGAAAAACATGACTGCCTTTCTATGGGACAAATGTGAGGTGTTTCTAGTGACAAGCCTAGCTTAAGTTCATACTTATCTATACCACTAGTCTGAAGTGTCAACTGAAGTCATACCAGTACCCTAAATGGTATATTTGAGTGCTGAAAAGTACAGGCTGCCTTAAAATTGGGAAAGAAACAGCATTACCTATTGTCTGCCTGTCAGGTTCTCAGACCGTGGTGCGAAACACTGTGTTTGTGATAACAGACAGCAATATAAAGGATTTAGCTGGATTTTGTCATCAAATTACTCCTGACAGACCTTCTTTCAGATATCACTGTAAATACCTGTAGAGTCAGAATTACAAAGGAATGCAGTTCAAATATGCTTTAGTGGCTGAAATAAGGTCTGCTTAAAACACTGTTTGTTTACAATGCACATAAAGATACATTAGTTTTAAAATCATTGTGTCCAAGATTTGTATGGAAAGCTACCATCTGATTTTGCAGGTTTTATGTGTGGTTACCTAGCACTATGGGCTTTATTTTTGTTTTGTTAATGGGGTTGTGTGGGGCAGTAGGTGCAATGAACTGCTAATTCTGTAATGTTTCCTTCATGTAGCTTGACATCGTGTTCTCAGCCATCACCATCAACTGTTTCAAGGGCAAACTGTGGCTTGTTGTTCATGTACCAGGGCCCAGCAAAACATTCATGCAGGTACTGCACACCAAAGCTTGTAGGTTCCTCTGGGGGACTCTGGAACTGAAATGCACGTTGCCAGTGTGATGATTTCAATACTTTTTAATTAGCATCAGCGTTTTGGAGCCCCTGAACATGCACGGGTTTGATTACAGTCCTTGTAGGTCTGGATAAATAATTGGCCATTTATGCCCTTCCTGTGTGTATGTACAGCAATTGACAGGTGTATGCACCGTGAGTCTAATGAGGTCTTAAACACTGCATTTAAAAAATGGCTTTTTAAAAAAGAGATTAGTTAGACATGTATCCAATAACCTTGATAGGTCTTCAAAATAAAATGACGTTTGGCACTGCACATTCTAACACCATCATTAATTGGCTATGTGTTAATTAAATCAATGTATATGCTAAATTAAATCAATGTATATGCTAAAACCACCAGATTAGAGAGCAGAGTTAATCAAGTTTCTGAAATTTCTAGCAAAGGCTGTTTTATTTGTGTGTGATCTCTGGATTGCGTAGATTAGAAGGTGATTTCATTTTGAACTGAAGAATGCATCTCTGGGTGACAGCTTTCAGTGAGCTTTGCAACAGGGTAACTGGAAGAACAAATAATTCTCTCTGACATCAATGATCCTGCAGTCAGTCAGTGTTAACCTAGAGGTTAGCAGAGTGCTGTGATTTATAAGCCTAGATTTATAGGATAGTATTTTTTTTATTCTGTGGTGGTTTTTGAGCAAAGTGCAACAAAATAATAAATAAAGATCACCTTGTTAAACTATTTTTAGCCTCCAGATTCTAAAAGTGTTAGCCATTTTTATGTCTTGATACAAAAAAAAACCCTTGTGGCACTAAAGTAATTGCAATTTGATAGTTTTTTTTTTTTTATTTCCAACTTTCATTACAGAAAATACAACATTGTTAAAAGTGTTTATATACCCTTGAAGGAGAAGAATATAATATTTGAATTGGATTGGTTTTGAAAACTCTGTTGTGTTGGCACTTTCAGAAAGAACACGACTTCTTCATTTCGCTTTTGATGTTGGAGAACAGTTGCTTTTTTCTGTTTAAAACTACAAAACCAGGTTTTAAAGTAGCAAGTGGTTCCTATATTAATTACTGTAATGGTACTTTTCCCCTCTGACTTGTCTTGTATATGGTTTAGTCCGTGCTGGAGAGGTCTTCTGGTTTTAATTTCAGGCAAATTCCTATTATGCTGCTTTCAGTTCAAAGTCATACACAGAAAATGTAAAGAATTTGCAGAATCTTAATGTAGGCTTCTTTTGTTAGTCTACGCTCAGAGCGTTTTTAAGCAAACAGCCTGTCACTGTAGTAAAACCCTGTTCTGCTACACACCATTTCGGTCGTTTCACGCTGAATGAGAGAGGGAAGTTCGGGGGCTTTTTCTGGAGTACGGTTTCGTTATGTGTAATCTCCTCTGGTGCTTCTGCAACTTCCCTTGTGTTGGAGCTAATAATCGTGTAGCCTTGGGCTGAGCTGGATCACATAGCTAAGCCATTGATAAAACTAAGCCACTGCCTCCCTCCCCTCCAGGCCAAATGCAGTTTTTTATTGGATTAGTCATTCGAGCCATCCCATAACCAAGGGCTTGGGTAGATCTGGTGTAAATGGGACACCATGTAGACAGGCTTATTCTGGCAGCAGTCAGCTGGATTAGTGATGATGTTGTTTCCTCCCCAGTTGTTTGTTTCAGAAGGAGAGCAAATCAAAGATGTGCCACACGCACATGGGCTACTCAGGGTTTGCCCTTTCAAATCTTTCAGCAGAGATGTAGTTAACTGAAGTAAAGAAAAATGTTCCTGGTTACCTTTTTTTGCTTTTGCATCCTTTGATGAAAGCAGTATCATGTATATATTTGTGTTCTCCCTTCCCTTCAGAGATGGTGTCTCTTGCTAGAACTGCGTAAAGCAAAGGGAGTTTTTAGAGTAGTTCAAAGCTCTTCCTTCAGTAGCATGCTTTGAACAACACATCACGCCTACTGTTAGACCATGTAGTATGATGGGCAGCTGAATGATGTGGGAATGAAAGTTGTTTTAGTAAGTAATACAACAAATCTTATTTTGTACCTTGCTGATAGGAGAAAAATGGAAAGTTTTTAACTGTGCAGGTCATTTTATCTTCACAAGATTTCTGAGTTATAGCTGCTGAGAGATTTTCTTAGCAAAATTGTGAGTCTGAGACCCAAACCTTTTGACTTCTGGTTATGTTGCAGGCTGCAACTTAGATTTGTGTCATGTACCGTGAGCATGAATAACCAGTGTAGGGCTGGCTGCTGGTAGGCTGACCATACTGTGCAGTTGGAGAGCTTGGAGACACGGATGCACCAGTTTATATGTATGTACATGTGTTTATAGTGTGGAGGGAGAGTCAATAAAGTTTTAAATATGGATTGGAACCCACCCTTAGTTGAGTCTTCACACGCTTTCAAAGCATTTATTAGGCTAATAAAATTGCAGGTGATAGGAAAATATGTTGTTTGATCCAAGCCTGAGTGCTCTCAGTTTCAGGAATTCTTCATTTAATTTTCCTGAATATAGTTGACTCCTCCTGCTGCCTTGCAACCTCATGTTTACATGGGCAACTTACTGACTCAATACTTTTTTTTCCTGATGACTCTTCAGAACCTATTTAAGTTTCTTCTTCTATTGTGTTCACTGCTTGGAAGTATTTATTTCTAGCAGGAATTTTATGTTGTCCCTGTCTTCTTGGCTGCTAGCACATTACTATAAATGTTCTTGTTAAACATGTTTCTATCATCTTGTATTGTCTCATCTCATAGGTCAAAACAAATACTTGAAACCACCAGCTTCTCTTAAGCCCTGAGCAGCATGCAGTGAGCATCACTGTCTGTTTCACTTCAGGCTTTGGGCAATGGAAAACAGCATTCATATCCACCTTTCCCTCCCTTTAAGAATAGAAATAGATGTAGCACAGCTTTTTTGAAGCATCTTTGGTCCAGGCCCTCTTCACTGTTTGAAAGCTAGTCCTGATCACCAGAACGTGATCTCCTGATAAAAGGTCTTTTCATTGGACCAGAAGCTGTACGTGCATGGGCAAGACTTTACAGAATCTGTAGAACTGGAGCTAAAAAAATTACAAGAATTTATTTATAACATCCCTCTGAGAACAGGGCATTGGCAGATATTTATCCCAGGCATTTATTCAGCAGGTTTCCATGAGCTAGTACGCACTGGGAGGCAGCTCCCGGTTTGGTTTGTTTTTTTCTAAAGTACACATTCGCCTGTTCTATGGATGCCATAATTCTGCTTGGTTTGGGTTTTTTTTTAAAATACATCTTGCTTTTTTGGATTGTCAAAACTAGAACAAGATGTTCATATCATTAAATTAAGACACCAGGAGATGTTTCTGCAGATGTACTTAGGCCAGAAGGAGCTTGTTCAGCCTCAACAGCCTGCGGGGGCATGAGCAGGGAGGCGGTGGATTAGGTACAGGGGGCGATGGGTAGATTAGTAAGGATGGAGGTGGGGGACTTCATGACATACAGCCTGGGGTGAGACAAGTTAGGAGTTGTGGGCTGGGAGACATTGGAGGTTACCACAGGACCTGTTCCCTGCTTGGGCATCTCTGAGCAAAGCCCTAGTTTTCAAGCAGGAATGTACACAAGGGCCACAGTTCCCTCCACCTGTTCTCCTCCCTTCTTCCACCATTAGAAACCTGCATGGCTCTTTGCACCCTCATCATCAGTGAATCTCTGTTCTGGCTTAGAGTTCTGTTTGTCAATTCAAATACAAGGGCTGTAGACTATGGAGAGGAAACACTTCCTTTAGAGACACTTCAAAAAACCAAGCAAGTTTGTACTGAAGCATGTGTGTAAGTTCTTGTCATACATTGCTGACCTCTGGCTCTAGCCTGCCTAGGTTTTAAAGAAAATTTCACTACAGGACCAGTATGAATCCATGTGCGTTAAAAGAACAGTATTAATGGTTGCAAGTTTTCCCCTCTGATTCCTTTCCATAATTATAAATCTTTGTGGAGTTTTTTTGATTGGTTGGGTTTTTTTTGGTGGCTTTTGAGTTTGTTTTTTTTTTTCTAATGTCAAAAACCACATAATGCATCATATGTTTAGTCTGGAGGGGCTCAGTGTTTGGTAAATGTATGGTTTTTATTGATGGAAAATTATTTTAAGATTATGCCTGCTACAGAACTTTGTTATGCTTTCAGTTGCTGATACTGTAAATTTCCGTATTTTTCCTCCAGTTTGGTCACTCTAGAAATAACATCTAAAGCTGTTTCCCACATCACAACTGAAGAGTTGTCATGTTTGTTTAACCAGCTCCATCTGGCCTCCAATAAGTCCCAAATTTCAGTTTTTCACAGCCATGCATAGATTCCTGGCATGCCCACAGAATGCAGAGAAAATTTCTGCCAAGCCTGGTTTTGTTTGTTTAAAGAAAAGTCCTTTTTGCAGGAGAGTGAATGAAATACATTTCACGTTGTGCTCTACCTCATGGATTCCTCACAGAAAAATACCGATCATCTGGCACGGTGCCACTGCTGGCACCGTTGCCTGTGGAAAAGGATTTTTAATGGTGGTGTTTTGGGCCAGGCTGGAGATGATGAGGTCAGTCAGTGGCAGCAGCTGGTGCCAAGCTTCTAGCCACCATGCTGGTGGGCTGTGGGGACCACGGAAGTGCAGAGCCAGGTCCTGATGCCGCCTCGCAACCCCTGGGGACAGCCACTGCCCTTGACCTCTTGTGGGCAGCTCCTTGGTGCATCAGGTTCACAGCACAGCCTCTGCCACTCAAATGCCAGCATCCTTGGCCATGCAGGCTGTGGTCTTACCTTGTTAATAACCTCCCTGCCACAATTTAAAAAAGGGGGATCTTTTGTGTGGTCTTCCTACAAATAGGTCACACTGGAAGTAAGTTTCTTATGCTCAGCAACTGAGAGTTCATACCAGGGCTGCAGACAGGAGATGCCATGTACAGCACAACCCAAATGCAAATTAAGCAGAAAAATGTGATTTTAAGAGTAGAGAAGTATTTATAACAGAGGGAGTATTTTCTGAGCAAGTGCAATTATGAACAACATCCCATAACAAACTGTTGTGAGAAATGGAGTGGATAAAAGTCATGCATGCTTCTCTGATTCCAGAAATTCCAGATTTTCTTTACAGTGCAAGCCATAACGCCCATTTCGTTTTAAAAATGCGTCATACTCCTTTTCCCCAAGTCTGCCAAATCATCTGACATTGTAAGTTGTTTGTAGTAAGCGGGTACCTTGTCTCTGCATTCTACCTGACTGCCTGGGCCGGGGTTGGAGATGGGCAGGGGCTGAGCCGCAGCTGGCAGGGGAGTGTGAGAAGTGCCAGAACGAAATGCAGCAACCAGTGGCCGTGCTCCCTGGTTGCCTCCCAACCCGCTGCACACTCAGACACGCCTGGGCACCCGGTCATGCTCCAGAGGTGAACTTCAGAGATGGGTCAGGGTACTGGGGGAGGCACATTTGAACTGTCACATTAAACAGGCACAGGAAGGAAAGGGGAAGACAGGTTTCTGCTGACAAGCTGCTTTTTTACTGTTTAATGGTATTTACTACGTGCATGGAGTCAGGCTGATGAGAAGACACACCTGCTCCCCCAGCAGATAGAGTGGAGGTTGACCCTATGAAGTTACAGGCAGAGAGGTTTCTCTTGCTGACTTTGGGGAGTGCAGAAAAGCATTTCTTTACAGCAGCGTAAAGGGAGTCCTGGCAATGAACCATAGTCCTGTGTGTGGTAGGAAGTGTAACTTAAAGGGAAGGAGTTAATTTAGACATTGCAACTATTTGAAGGCACAAACAACTTCAAAGTGGTCACGAAGGATAAAAAATGTCCTGTCACGTATCTTGTAAGAAGGTAAAACCTGTAATTGTCTGAGGTTCTAGTTATATGAATATAATACATATGTAATATTTAAGACAAAGAAGTTGCCCTGTAGGAAGTTGAGTCCAAGAAAGTAAATGTCTTGTGGCTGTGTACCAATGCGTCTTTATATGAGTCTGCTTTGGGTAGGTCTCTTTTGGGTGATACTTTGTTTTTGTAGAATGTGTGTGCTTCAATTAGACATTTGGAGGAGGAGGACTGTCAGTTCTCTTGCTCTGTTTTTCTTCTAGCTCTTAGAAGTCTGTTAGGACTACCTAGATGAGATTTTGAAATAAACTTTTAGATTCTCTAGAACTCAGTAAATAATTTTGGGCTATCTCTAGTATCTCTCGACTGTATTGCCAAGATTTTCATGTAGTCAGATGTCCATTTGATGTTTCACAAAGTCGAGCTTCTTAATGAGGTTATTTTTTCTGGTGTTTATGTGGTCTTAAATTGGTTTTCTAGTGCTTTCATTTTTTTCCCGCTGCTGGTCTGTTCATCAGTTACTGGTTTTCTATTGTTTTGGTTTGTGGGTTTTTTTAACAAGATTCTCTATTATCTTTTTTAATATGAAAAACCCACTATTTCTTTTAATATATACCTGCAAATATATCAATACACTAAGTATGGACCTTATACAAATCCTTGTTGTTACTAAATCAGTTGTTAAAATTCAGTAGTCTAGTCTACAGTGCCCTCACGGATTAACTCTTTTGTTTTGTTCTTTACACAGGAGCCCTTACCAAAGTAAAGGAGAGTAAGCGACATGTGGAAGAGGGGAAGATGGAGCTCCAAAAAGCTGAGGGGATCCAAGAACGCTGTAACATTATCTCTTTTGCGACCCTGGCAGAAATTAATCATTTCCACAAAATTCGTGTGAGGGACTTTAAATCACAGATGCAGCATTTCTTGCAGCAGCAAATACTCTTTTTTCAAAAAGTGACACAAAAGCTAGAAGAAGCTCTTCACAAGTATGACAGTGTTTAATCTCTGTAGAAGAAGCTCTTCACAAGTATGACAGTGTTTGATCTCTGGACTTTGATTTGGGGGCTTCCCTCAGCATGGATGTGATTTAGGTGGCAAAGCAAAGACTACTGCTGCTGCTGAAGAACCGTCACCAGTGGCAGACGGTGGTACAAGGATGTTTTTGTGTTCACCTGGAACCGCAGGTGCATCTCCGATGGTGTAGAAAGGAAACAGTTATAGGGCTATGTAATAGAAGCAGTACCACGCATTGTAACTAAGTTATACTGTGTATGCCTACACTACCATTGTAACTTTTTTGAAATAATGAGTATACTATTTGCCTTATTGCTTTTTGAAATACGGTATTTTAGAGCATACTTCGTAGACCTCAAACCCCTTTGGGTCTTTAAAGAAGTTGGCTAGATAAATGCCTGCTTCAGATGCCTTTTTACTTTCCTAGATTTGGATTTCCTGAATTCAAACAGTTCTCTGTTTACAGACTCCTACTAGAGCAGCTATGTGATTCTGTGCCTTTAGACTCTATTTTTTCCTTTTCTAGTAAGTCACATTTTTATGATTGAATGAATGAAGGGTTGATGCTTATGATAAGAACTGATTATGAAACCTCACACTGACTGGAAAAAAAAATCAGCTGCCATCCAGTTTGCACATCAAGTACTGTCTTATGACAAATGTTGGCTCAAAAAAGAGAACTTAAATCCATTCACACTTTCCCTGAAAATAGAGACTACTTGTTACATATACTAGGATGTTAAGCATAGACAAATATATAGAAAAATACACCACTTAACCCTCTTTCTGATATGAATAGTACAGTGAGGTTTTTTGTTTGATTGTTTGTTTAGTATAAAGTATTATTGTGAGTGAATATTTGAAGAGCTAGCCTAATAAAACTTATGTATACCATGGGGATATGAATACAAGCTATGTGGCTGCAACTTTTTTTTTTAAGTATTAAATAATCTCGTTGTTGAGTTGCTGATTAAGTTTAACTTCAGACTTGCATCCACATTGCCAGTTGTCTGAGTTGAAACTCCACTGTGATTCATTAGTTTACCAAGTTACAAGTTTTCAGGGATGTTTAGTTAATATACATGATCTGAAAGAAGTCTTGCCTGAACTGACTTGGAAAACAGGTGGCATTTTTATGTTTGTAACACTCAAGAATTAACAATTGTCTTAATTTTTGTATAAATATTTTTGACAAGCAGGGTGCATTTATATATACGTAAACACTATCTTTTAAAGAGTTTTCTGGCTTATTTCCCTTGAATTAAGTCTGAAATCTGTTTCTCACTTACTGGTTTCCTTCTTACAGGTCAAGATGAAAGAGGATTTTTATTTATCCTATCTTTTATCTCCTAATCAGAAATAACAAAATCTTCCAAGGAAGCCAAATGTTTACTTTTTTTGTTTTCAATTAAGTTAATCAAAGATAGCTTAAACAAATGAAAGCCTGGAAAAGGAAGTTAAGCGGCAGTTACGTATCAGTACAAATCATTCCTCAGCTATGCAGCAGCAACGTGCAGTTCTTTCACTCAGTCATGTGAGTTTCTGTAGCTTAACCCCACACCTCTGTTCAGAGGAATAAATGTAAGAATGTAGGTTTTGGTTTTGAGATTCATCTGCAAATGCTTGGAGATTGTTATTTTGTGCAAGTTGTGCTTGGCAGTGCTTCTAGTGTATACCCAGAGAGGTAAAATACAGAATAATGAAAAGGAAAAAAACCCTCAGTATTTGTAAAATTAAGGACAATCAGTGAGGAAAGACTGCATTTACAGGTTATTAAGAGCGCTGCAGATGACAAAGCTGACCATAAAATAAGGACCACAGTCTTAAGACTGACTTGTTCTTTATCTTCCTCATGACATCTCATTCTGTGTTCAAAACTCACCATTTCCCATAACAGCTCTTCTGTACTGCAGCTTCCCATGTGTCCTTTAATTGTGTGAGATAGTGATGAGCTAGGTTTGAGCTGCGTTCCATGGCTTATGTTTGCTTAAGCCAGATACTGTTTTATTAAATGTGTTTGCAGTAATTAGATCAGACTACAATCAAATTAATTCTATGTGGAGATATTAAGACCTGTTCAGAAATTTATCTTGGTCCTGTTGAAGTATTCTAGCAGGTTGCTATTAATGACATGTACATGTCCAGGAGGAAATTAAGCTGTGATATGTATACATACAACATTATCAGACAGGTACAGTTTTCCCAAATAAACTGTCATGGCCTTCACCTTACCTTCTCATTTGTGAATTTTTTTGGGCGGGGCGAGCGTGGGGGTGCTATTGGTTAAACTCAATGTTCTGAAAGAGCTTGACTGGAATCCCGGATCCGAATTGTTGCAGTTTGGAAAGGTTCAAACCTGCAGCGATATTAGCATCTTCCTTTTTTCCTCCCTCATCACAGTGTTAATCTGATGTAGGGAGCCTGAACTCCATTAATGCTTACCATACTGTGCAAGGCACAAAATGAGTCATTTGTTGGGGTGGTGTGGACAGAAACACTTAGTTTCTCTTGTTACACATTACTTTTATTGCTCCATGGTCAAAGGACTGACACCCAGTTGAAAATATTTAACTGTTGATGAGCTGTAGATTTCAGGGTTGAAGGAGATGCAGTAAGACAGACTCTGTGAGGCAGCGCTTTGAGTACCTGCACACCTCCAGGTGTGCTTTTTTTTTCTTTTTCTTAGGGAGGGAGGGAAGAGGGAATTGATCTAGGAAGTTGCACACAACAAAAGACTATGTTAATGAATGTTGAGGCTGGACATTCAGTAAAAACTTCATTAGGAAATTTCAAAATTGAGGTTACCTGTACAACTGGTACATGAAAGCATACCACTATACGCAGTCACATAACGCTCTTTACAACAGTTCCCAGCGTGATTTAGTGCACATGATATACAATGGTCTTCTAATCAACTAATGTCTTTGTGTAGGCTTAAACCTAGGACTCACTCTGAAGAATTTCTGAGTATTCACAATTTTTGCTGAAGGTTGTGGACATTCTGATTTTAAAAAAAATGAGAAAATGCTACAAAATGCAAAGTTCTCCAGGAAAAAAAAATAAAATAAGTATACCACTACAAATCAGAGAACACTTGTCAACTTTCTTCTGCAAAAGTGGAATAACAAACATCATTTTGCTGAGATGCTGAGAATATAAACTTGAAATAAACAGTTTTCAGATGTTACTTTATTAACGTTAAAAAAATAAATTCTCAAAGTCTTCTAGAGGTAATTAATATTTAGCTTTCAGCACAAGGCATGAAGATTATTTGGGAAATAAAGGATGGGCCCATGTGTAGAGTAGTAAGGGAAGGCAAGGCTCTGGGCAAAGTTCTGTCTGGCACTGTTAATTCAGCGAACTGAGGGAAACAATCCTACAGCGTCGTGTCATTGGAGCCCATTTTTGCTGCATATTCACAGGGAGGCTCAGTTAGTCACAGGGGTTAGTCTGCTTCTGGCATTTCCTAAATTTGGAGATGCTGCTCTTGTAATTTGAGTAATTTCAGAGTGTAACACAGTGCAGTAGTTTGTACTATGCATGGAAACGCGAATTGTGCAATATGTGTAAGTACTGTGACTTCAGTTTACTTGAGACTCATGCAGTTAGCACAGCTCAGGCTGGCAATTTCAACACATGACTTAGATACAGTAGATATCTTACTTTTCTCAATTTAAAAGGCTTCTCCCTTGCTGACTGTTTGATAGACATGCCACTTAGCAACTCCATTTAAAGCTACATGCTCAACTTGGTTCCACTTGGACATCAAGGAGAAATTTCTTTTTTTTCTTGACTGTACTCAGAAGAGTTTCAGGCTCTGCATGTCAGAATTCCACCCCTCCATCCATCTACTAGCATTCAGAGTGTTCCCCTCCATTGCTGATTTATGGTTGAATCCAAGATACAGAATTTTGAAGGTGCCTGTCAAAACGCTCTTTCCTTTTATGTTAATAAAAACCTACTCCTGATGTTTTAGGGAATATGACATTATAGTTTGAAATAAAGAATCAGAAGGAACATGTGGTTTTCCACTGGTTTTCTTTTTTAAAAGCATTTCCACAGACTATGAAGACATTCTGTGAGAAGATAAAATCAGGAGTTTTTACTACCAACTTTTTCGTCTTTTGATGCCTATAATTGACACAAAGAACTAATTTTTTATTCACAAAACAATGCTGCACGTGCGTACCATAACATAAATATGTAAAAAATTGAAGAGCTGGGTGAGGCAGTATAAAGTTTCATTTGACGTGAGTTATCATAGGTGTATTTATCACATTTAGTACTGATTCAAGCCATGCTATTTTTTGGGGGGAAAAAAAAAAAAGAGAGAGAGAAATTTCTCTAACTAAAAATAAGTGTAGTGAAATATTACACAGATATCTTTCATTTTTAATGACTAGCTGTCCAGTAGGAGTTGCAGGAGGCAATCCATTCCTTCCCTAAACTTGAGCGGTACTCAACTGGCACGCTCTCTTTCAGGAGGGTACCATACCCATCACCACTGCCCCAGTGCTTCTTCGGTGATGAGGGGGAAGAGCCATGAGCACCAGTTTCGGTTTCTCAGCAGTTTTGGGTCTAGTTGAAAACACACAAGCAATGTTGCAAAACATCACTTGCAAAATAAGAAGAGTCAGATTCCTCCAGTGCTGTCCTGGCAGGGCTTTGCCACGTTTGGTGGCTTTCGTTTTGCTTCACTCAGAGCAATATCACGGACAAAAGGACTACCCTAATTGTTAAAACAAAGGAAGTAAGGGCTGTGCTAAGGGCTGTGCTGCTGATTCAGTTGCTGTGTCGAGTCTGTGCCCATTTTTATCTACCACAAGTAGATTTCACTTCATACAATTGTAAGAAAAACAGGAGGGATGACTATTAAGCATTGGTAATGCAGGCAAGCACCTTGTTTGCTTGCATCCTTGTTCAGGTCTGTGAAACAACCTGTATCCAAAGGAAAGGCCACACTGTCAGAGTGCTGTACCAGTTCCGCGTCGTGCCCGAGTGCAGCTGCAGTGTGGAAACACAGTCTGCCCACTGGATTCATACAAACCAAACCAAATGTGCTAACCACGGGTAGATAGGCAGTAAGGAAAGTCTGTCTGCTCAAGCTCAATTGCTTTCTTCATCAGAGTCTTTAATTTCAAAAATCCAGCGCATGCATTTTTTTCCCTTTCCCCTTCACACCATCCCCCTGGGGCCCTGTTGTGGATCAGCACAGGTGGTGGCTCACAGGCAGCTCGGCTCTTCCATAGGCAGTGTCCATTCACAAGCTGTGTGCTGAAAGGCAGCTGGGCCTGTGCTGTGATTAAGGTAGATGTGTCGGGATGCCTCTGAGCTGAATTTTGAGTGGCATGGAAGTCAGATGAAAAATTCAAGTTGTGACAAAGGACATTAAACCCTGAACAGTAATGTGGCTGATGCACCACTCATCAGAGGTGAGCAGCTGGAGATGTTGTCCCCTCTTGCGGGGGGGATGTTGTCCTGTCCCCCAGGTGGTTGTGGGCGAAGACACTTCAGTCTCATGGTGTCTCAGGTAGGTAACTTTCCAGGCTTTGCTGCCCATACTCCTGCAGGACATGCAGCCATGAAGAAGCATGCAGCAACTGATTGCTCACATTTTGAACCACAGTTAAGGAACGGGTTTGGCCAACAAAGTTGAGCAATATGCATCCGCATGCCTAGGGTTGGGGAGGAAGGAAATACTTAACTGTTCACGGTAGCAACCAGATAAAGGCAGAGTCTGCACCTTGTGTCATTGCACAGTGTACCACGGTGGTGAGAAAAGCCTGGCTGGAACTCATTAGGTCAGGAGAATGGGAAGGAAGGAGGAAGCAATTGTCTCTTTCCTCACAGTCTGAGCACAGACTGGGGAGCTGCGTGTTGGCAGCCAGAGAAGGAAGCCAGAGGATGCTGCACTTTTCCCTCTGGACCACTCTGAGATCACAAGTGCCCATCCAAAGGGTGAAGCATGCCATGGAAAGCAGTTGTAGCCACTTTCTCTTTAAAATCCATTATTGTTTGGTGTAACAGCATACAGCAGCAGCCACAGGAGGACAAACCTCTGGCAGTAAATGCTTGAATCACTGAGCTTCAGGGTATCTCATGACCTCCCTTGGCATTCTTCTGAACTCAGATACGAGGGAAGGAAGACCCCTAGCTCACGCTGATGCAGACACTTGTTCTTGGTATATGTACCTAAACCTCTGAGGCCAAAGGAGATAGGATTTCCCTCAATGTGGATGAAGCTGCCCCACTGCTAGCCAGTGCAGAGTGCAGGAGGCAGCGGTGGTCCCATCAACATCTGTCAGGGCTGAGCTTTTTTTACCCCATTCATAAAGAGGAAGGCACCTATTCACCAAAGAGGATTCTGGGCTGTAATTCCCCAGGTTATAAAAACATTCCTCTGAAGCTGTGTAGGAAGGACATGGGTTCCCAAGGGGGCTGTGCTGCCCATGTCCCTGATGCTCATTCTTTCACTGCTTGCTTCTGGATAGCCTTTTGCTTCTCGTTTTGGGAACTGTCTATGCAAACTGTGCAAGAAGTCAAGGTCCTCTTGGCATCACAGAATTCCCCTACAAGACTCATGCACCTTAAGCTAAGTTTACAAGATCCACATTCCTTGTAGGCTCTAGGGTTAAACAGCCATCTACTGAAGACAACTAGACCGACAGAAAATTTGTCCAAATTACATCTAAAGTAGATTAGCTAAACACTGTCATAGCCTTGTGTTCATGAACGTTTTCGTGTACTCATCCAGGATTCATGTTATTTCCATTAAGCTTAATTTACCCAGCTAATGAATTAAAGCAAATCAAATTAAGAATGCCCAGTGTTCACAGAGAGAGTTATGCAGCTCTAATAAACTAAATTCCCATACCGACTTTACACATGAAAACTAATCTGAAAACTCCTGCACAGACGAGTTCCTGAATAGTTTCCTTATATTCCAGGATTTATGCAAAATCTGAACATCTTTTCCCACTCTTAACATCTTTTCTAAACCGGGATTAGAGGCTAACACTGCTCTAGTCCAGATCAGGTTCCCAAAAAGAGCAGGAGCCATTTATCTACAGGACTCCCAAAGCCAGAAAAGGCAAGGAGAGAAAAAAAAGTCACTATCACTCAGGACGTCCTCTTCAAGCCTTCACAGTCCTCAGCGTTGCTGTGAATATGCTGCTTCACATATGAGGCATGAGTAGCCACCGTCCCCACAGTCTGGAGGAGGAACAAGCCTGAGAAAACAGGCAAAAAAGGGCTGTAGCTTAAACTGGCGCATAGGGTCTGTGGTCTGTAGCACCTGGCAGAAAAGTTAGCCAGTTTTAGTGTTTGAGGGTAAGGGTGACTCAATTTTTTCCTTGCTGTTGGTGTGTCAGGCATGTTCTGTCTGAAGCAACTCTATGATTTTTTATAAATTTACCATGCATGTAACTTTTCTGCATTCTCTTTCTACTCCAGTTTGGCAGGCTGTGTTCTTCGAACTCGCATCAAACATTTGTGAAACCGCTTTTCAAGATTTTACCTGTCGGATACGTTTTTGTCTCTTGTGAATAGCTGTCACTGAGATATTGTTCAGTGGTGAATTTGAGCTGCTTCTTGGCTCATTTTTAATTCCTGCTCAAAGGTCTTCCATTTGAAAGAAGTCTGACAATGAGCAGAACTTAATCTCTATCAGTAAGAAGGGAGGTAACTTGCTTAATATATATATTTTTAACATTTTTAGTATTTTTTCCCCTTTTTTAGGGCCCTGATGAACACTAAGCAGCCCAGAGCAGAGGTGTGTCACACATTGCAATGAAGCCAATACACAGGCTGTAAGTTCACAGCAAGCTGCAGAACAAGAATGTTCGTGACTACATTCAAGGAGGCACTTGGGCACCTAATTCCCAAATTATGCGCTTAAAATACCTTCATCAACCACTGCTTAATCCTGGAAGCACCTAATTCCTTAACCACCTATGCTTTCAGGTTTAATTTCTTAGGGCTGCTTCATGTTCACATTGCGCATCCCTTGAGGTTGCTCAAGTCTTTGTAGGGTCAAGCAGCTCTTTGCCTAATGTGCCTTTGAATGTCACCAGCGCAGATTAACCGGGCGTTCCTCTGCCCGAGTTTCTTAGATTTGTGAAGGTTGTGCTAGAGGCCATCTAAAGGAAAACAAGGTCTATATTAAAGAGTGCAGCACACAGAAACTGACACCGTAACGTGGGTTCAGTTTCCTACACCTGACCCTGCAGGCTTCCTCTGGGGAGAGGGTTCATGGCTCTAGAGGGGTAAGCCCCAACATCTGCAGGCCAAGGGTGAGAACTGAGATCTTCCATCTGAGTCTAGAGCTTCTCTCTAGGAAATCTGAAATGTGCATTGAATTCACGCTCAGCTAGAAATGCTAGTTATTTATTTTACTTTAAACTGGTTTTGAATTGAAGACAGAAATAACCTGGTGGGGGGAAAAGAGTAGATGGCAAGACTGCTATCTCCTCAGGAAGTGACCCAATCAACAGGGAGAATGTGACTGGTAACATGTCAGGATGTGCAAGCTGTGAGGACCTGGGAGAGCCCACCCAGCTTCACAGATCCCAGGTGAATTTAAAGAGGGTCTAGGAACCCACAGGCTGCAGGGAGGCTGGCTGACTTTACATGCTGTTGGGGTTGAGTACAGAGGGGATTGAATCATGTTTTCAGGCTACCCACCTCATCTGCCCAAGCTGTGTTGTGTTTCTAACAACAGGCATCACAGGGAGTTGAGGGAAGAAATAACCCATTGTCTTTGAGCAGCTTCTTGGTCCTGAATAATTCTGTGTGACGACTGAAGTGAATGTCATGCATCGGCAGTGGGATGCCTGTGGCCCCTGCATAAAGACACAGAGATGGAAAGGGTGCACCCAGCCTGCTGCAGTGCAAGGCAGACCTCTGTGGGGGCTGAAGGACCGCTTTTCTTTGGAGGCTGGTTCTTCACAGGTGCTCGTACTTAGCATGCATTTGTTATATCATATCAGCATTTATATCAGCATTTATTCTAAATGCAAAAATATATTTTAGTATCAAACTCATTAACAAGTAATTATTAGAACTGCCAAGTACAGTATGATAGCAACAAAACACCAAATATCTTACATATGAAATGGGGTCACCTTCCATCGTGCTGGCTCACAAAATAAGTTTCAAGTGTTTATATAAGAGAATTTCCTCTAGAGATAAAGTTTCCAGTCTGTATGTTTGAAATGTTTTACCAAAGGAACAAATTCAGATGCACTATTTGACTGTTTGGTCACCGGTGTTGGGAAGAACAAGTGATGGGCATGCAGTAGAACTTGAGGAGCTGTTCTCCACAGACTTGTCACTGGACATTAATTAGTATGGAAACTAAATTCACAGGCTGGAAAACTCTATAGGACATTAGTTTTTTTTTGACCAGCAGGTCACAATCACTAGTGAAACACCTTCCTTATGAGGAAAAGCTGAGGGAGCTGGGCCTCTTTAGCTTGGAGAAGAGACGACTGAGGGGTGACCTTATTAATGTTTCTAAATATGTAAAGGGAGAGAGTCAGGAGGATGGAGCCAGGCTCTTCTCAGTGATAGCCAGTGACAGGACAAGGGGCAACGGGTGCAAGCTGGAGCACAGGAAGTTCCATGTGAATGTAAGGAGAAACTTTTTCACTGTGAGGGTGACAGAGCACTGGCACAGGCTGCCCAGAGAGGCTGTGGAGTCTCCTTCTCTGGAGACATTCAAAACCCACCTGAATGCATTCCTGTGTGATTTAGTCTAGGTGATTCTGCTCTGGCCGGGGGGTTGGATCTGTGTCCAGTTCTGGGCTCCTCACGATAAGAAGGACATTGAGGTCCTCAAGCAAGTCCAGAGAAGGGCAACCAGGCTGGTGAAGGAGCTGGAGGGCAAATCCTGTGAGGACCAGCTGAGGGAGCTGGGGATGTTTAGTCTGGAGAAGAGGAGGCTGAGGGGAGACCTTATCCCCACCTACAACTACCTGAAGGGAGGTTGTAGTGAGGTGGGTGATGGTCTCTTCAGCCAGGTGACATATGATAGGACAAGGGGAAATGGCACAAAGCTGCACCAGGGCAGGTTCAGATCAGATGTTAGGAAAAAAATTTTTACTGGAAGAGCTGTCAGGGCCTGGTACAGGCTGCCCAGGAAGGGGGTTGAGTCAGCATCCCTGGTTGTGTTTAAAAAAAGAGTAGGTGAGGTACTTAGGGATATGGTTTAGCTTAGGACCAGAATGGTTGGACTTGACGATCTTAAAGGTCTTTTCCAACCTTGTGATTCTGTGATCTTTTGAGGTCCTTTCCAACTCCTAATGTTCTGTGTGATTCTGTGTGATTCTGTATGATTCTGTGTGATTAGGAAATGAGGCTGGATTAAGGTAAAATATGGACTGTGGCAATGGCCTGCTTCCTACTCTCTCCTAGGAATGTATTTCTGAGGATAGCGGAGGGTTAATTATCAGCAGATTCTGAATTGAACTTTACCCCTGTGTCAGTGCTGGCTGGTCTGAGTGTCTCTGAGCAACTTGCTAAGCCTGCTTGTTGAAAAAGTTTTGTTGTCTTTCTAGCAGTAGGTAACATCTCTCTTCTAAGGCTAGAAGAAAACAAAAGTAGGGACACACTTGGTCAGTTCTTGAGCATATTTATTTAGCAACATATGTTAGGAAAGTGGCATCGTTCACTAAAATGGAAATATCCAACCCATGTTGACAGCAGGATCTGCCAGCTATGGTTTGTTGGATATTTATTATCCACACTGCCGGTAGGCAGCAGATGCCTACGTTTCTATTACTGACAACTCCCTGGGGGGAAAAAAAGAAAAGAAAAAAGAAGAAAAAATAGACTTAAAAAGGAAGACAATGTGCTGAAACTTGTCATCACTCAGGTAGTAAATTCTTATCTTAACTAGAATTCTATATATCCAGCAGTATGTCAGTATGCCTATGCCTCCAGTTCAGTGCTGGAGTTTTAGGTAATTTTATTATTCTTTTCTGCTAATTGATTTGTGACTGGCAGACTTTGAAGTAGCGTGTTTTTCTCTTACCATACAAGCTGGAAAAGTGCCCAAAGCATATTAGCTCATCAGACAGACATTTGTACCTGCTGCTCACTGTCTGCCACTGCTAAATACATGCTAATGATGCTATCTGAATCTTGGGAGGACCGGGATGAATTTGTAAATTGTACTCATGCCAGGAAAATGAATGCTACTTACAAAGATGACAAAGAAAGCAGCTGGTTTTAGACGAGATGAATCACCACATTACATATTACTCTGGGGTAATAAATTATATTTTCTCTCTTGAATTCATTTTTTGGAAGCATGCGGTAACTATAGCACGTGAGAAACCTTTCAAAGCCTTCTGAGATGGAATAAAGACACTATCACATCAATTATTTTTTTAATAGACTTGTGTTTAAATGCATACAATTCTGCTACAGTGCGGGGGTTTTAGAGGTCTTTTCACATATTGTGTCCTAATTAGAAAACCATAGCCTTTAAATATTTTATAAGGGGTTTTTCCCTTTCTTTTAGTTATTAATTACAATGGTCTTTTCAGCAACAGTGAGCAATGTTCAGTATGCCTGAAATGCTTATGTATAAAATGTATCCAAAGCAATGGAATAATATGAGAGCAAATCAAGCCAATTTGAAATTCCAATGTGGTGTGAAATAATGCAGCCTCTCTTAAACATGTTTGGCATGAAAGAACAATTTAAGCTAATTGTAAGTACAGCTGGAGTTGTAGTTTGTTTTAACATTTCTGAAAGATGTTGAAGACAGGCAAGCAACCAGCTGAAAACTTAGGTACTGCATTTGACAAAGATGCAGATGGGAGTAGGGTTGAGGAGTAGAGGTGGGGATTATTTTGGAAAACACTGCAGCTTTCTTCTTTGGTACTTCTATGGCAGGCAATGCACTTCCAAAGTGTTATCCTACACAACCTCCAAAATAAAATTGGAACAGAAGAGTTGAAGGAAATGGGTCAGAGACACAGAGACACAGAGTCTCTGTTTTTGGCTGTTCCCGCCATGAAGTTGCATCCCAGGACACAGACACTCCTCTTCCCTCCCTCGGCCACTGGGCTCAGCAGCTCCCAGTGCCCACAGTGTCACAGACTGGGCTGGGAGGCAGAGCCGAGGCTGAGGGAGTGGTCCTGGGGAGGGGGTGTGCAAATGACCATTGCTGTCATCCAGGCCCGGAGCTGGTGAATCAGTGTGAGCTGGGCGGGCACCAGTGGCAGGGCTGTCATCTCAGGGGAAGGCTTGTAAGCACAGCTTTAGTTTTCAAACCCTTCTCCTGAGAAGTGCCCAAAAAGCGCTGGTTCTGACAAACTGATTGGATGATCTTGTAAAAATAATTTTCTCCAAAGTCTTAATCCTTTCGGAGTAAATCATAGGTCTTTTCTTTCAGATGACAATCCACTGGAATGAGAAACTTTTTTATTTGTCCTTGCTAGAGTTAAAACAACCTGAAAGAACCTTAAAATATTTATATTTACCCACAAAAAAATACTTATGCAAAAGCAGTTTTATAAAGTATGTGCTGGAGGTGCCACTGAGAAATGTAAAAAACATCTAATGGAGTGAACTTAGGACACCAGGTTCTGCAGGGGTATTGCTGCCCTCCCAGACATCCCAGACCACAAGACCACCATGACAGCTTCCACTCATCTTAGTCCAGTCTTTCTGGCCATAAGAGCTACACCTAACCTCCTAGAGACACAGCACTGACATTCAATCCAAGGGGTTTAGTACAACCCAGCAGCCTAACAGGAAAAACAAAATTTTCCAGTCCCTATGTGCATATCACCACTGGCAGACTAAATGTTTTGAGTGGTGGGTGAATGTACTGCTATTATAAAGTCCTGCAGCCCTGCAAGCCCTGCAGCCCTGAAATGTAGTATAGCCTTCTGGCAAGAGGACAGAAGCTCTACAATGAATTTGCAAGGCCTCAGCACTGAGGCTTGTCAGTCATCCTCTCTCTGAACATCTCTTGAGATGCCCACAGCTATGTTTTCCTTTGTTTAGCTGTAACAGATAATTTTTCTCCTTGCCTATGGCTAATTTGTTCTACTTTTGTTTATCCTTGCATGATGCAACCATTGTTTCATACAGCTGGCAGAATCATGCAGTGATGGTATGTTGAATTAGATATTTAAGACTGATGCAATGATGTAGTGAAGAAAAACACAGTCCTGGTACAATGGCAGAGGATTTGAGAAGCAGAGACACAGGCTGCAGTGTAGAGGTGTACAGGTGATAAGAGGTGGGCACAGACTTGGTCCTGGAGACAACTCATCAAGGGTCAGTTTTAGAAATACAGACCTGGAGCTAGACAAAACTGGTTTTAAGGATAACAAAGAGAACAAAGAAATAACCTACATAGGTCATACCACATATAGAAAACACATTTGTAACATGAAGTTGTAGACTGCAAAAGAAAAGTTGTAGAGAGGAAGAAGAATCCAGCACCACAAACATCACATTCCTTGCAGTAAGGAACTCCAGGGGCTGATGGCTGGCAACATTATTTTCTCCACTGGTCCAAAGCTCCTGACATGAAGGTCCAGACAAGCAGTGGAAAGGTGAGCATATCTCCAGGAAAAGGCATAGAAATTAATAAATCTATGTGTTACCATCTGTTTTTGCTATTATTTAGAGTTTTTCCTGTACAGAAGCGCGCAAACCATGTCTCCCTTCTCCTGCAATAATGAGATTTAAACTAATAACAATTCTTGAATTAGACTGTTAAGATCTACATGATAATAACAATGAATTCTTGTCTTTATTTATATATATGGCATATTTCCTGTTTGCCCACAAAGAAGATTTCTAGCATAATGGTGTGTAATTTTCCACACAGAAGAAAAATAAATCTTTATTGGCATCTCATGGTGCCTCAGCAAAGGCAACAAACCCTCCGAACTGATTGCCCTGGTACCAACACTGATTGCATGGCTATGCTGGATCTAACACCTTCTAAATGCAATTTTCCATGTGACACATTTCATTTGCAGACACTGTTTCCTGAAGGAACCAGATGTTCCCAGTCATGAACCACCCTGGAAAGCAATGGCTATTGCTTAGTTTGGGGACTGTGAAGTTAGCCCCAGCTTCTTGCCGAATCCTACTGGTTCCACCACTGGCCCAGATCTGAGTACTCTTTGGGTCGTTCCTATTGCTGGCCATTGACTGTGGCCCATTCCAGGGGGAAAAAAGCCATTTAATTCAATTATGTGGGCTGGGGACTCTGTGCACGATGACAATTTCTACATGAATCCCTGTCTGCAAGAATAAGAGGATGAGTATTTAATAGCCATGGGAGCCTCAGTCTACAAAGTTACCATGTTTTTCTGCTTCCCTGGTTCTGTCTTGAGAGCCAATATCCATGCCAGTGTCTCAAGGAAATAATGTGATTTTTCCTACCAGTAAAGACAAGATGCTGAAGTCGTGTTGGGGCCACTAAAAGGAAGTTTCATCCATGTTCGAAAGACTCATACTTCCACTTGGGAAATTAAGTGTTTACATGTTAAACTGAGTTCAGCAGTGAAAAGCACTACTATGCAGCTGTAAACATCAGAGGACGAGAGCCTTGCTTGAAGTGTCAGGGAACAGTGGAAAAATCCTTACAGACTTAGCAGGAAGAGATGGATGCGGAAAGAGAGGTTTTCATTAAGATATGCTGCCTGATGGTAGTCTTACCAACAAATAATTGTATATTTAACTTTTTGAAGGCAGATTTCCAGTCTAATAATATTACCACTGCCGTCTGCTGAACGCTGCTGTGCCTGTGAGAGTGCCACATGCTAAGTGACTAACCATTAAAGCAACTCTGCTACCACACAAGTGAGGGCTTTGCTCAAATGGATCAGACCAGCTTGCTGTAGGTATGTGGATATGAGGTACACACGTGTAGAGGGCACAGAGCAAGCTTGCAGTAAAATGAGCCCTCATTTTTTATTGCCTTTTCTTTTGCCTGAAATATCAGGGCCACGACTTCAGGTTTGAATGCCTGTATAGTTACATACACATCCTGCATTCACATCCATTCTCTGTATTTTGAAAATAGCTGCTAATGCAAAACAAAGTCTTGTGCATAATGATCATCACCACCAGATGTGCCTCATTCTCACTAACTGCTTCCAATGAAATATCCTGCTGGATACCCACTGCACAAGTCAAGTTTTCTTTGTTTTACCCCAAACATGTGCATAGTTTTGATTTTGTACTGAATTGCCATTTCCTATGTTCAGAAGGTAATTATACCAACCTATAGACTTGCCACATGTTCTATGCACAGTGCTTTGAGCATGTACAAGAATTAACTGTAATAGTTTCAGAATCTGCACTGAATGTAGTGGGTTTTGATATAAAAAAAATAATTTAAAAATCCATTTGCATTAGGATTTGAGTCAAAGGACTAGAATACATGCCATCTAGCCTGAAACGTGTAATTTGCATCTACATTCACTTTAGAGAGATTCTCTGAATTAAATTACTTTCTGAATTGTTTTTCTCTGAGACAAAGAAAACTTCAAGTCTATCATGCTGAATTAGCAGTTATTAGATTTTAAAATGCAATATTAAAGATACAACTATCCTTGTTTGGGATTTAAATGAGAATATTCAGAACAAAACAGGTATTTCTCATCATTGCAACAATAATACAACAAATCTTTTCCTAATACAACAAATCTTTTCTGTTATGGCTGGTACAGATGTATTTTTTATCCTTACCAAAACAGCCCTCCAAACCTGCCTTTGTTTAGGTCCTATTAGTGGCTAGACAGATCCCAGTCTAGACAGATGAGTAAAGTTATCATTGAGTTGAAATTTATGCTTTGACTAAGAGGCACATAACTGAGATAAAGATTCCATCCTCTCTCCTTATGAATCTAATTCAAGGCAACTGGTGTGAATGGCTTCCACATATTTCCATTACATCTCAAAGACTCCATCCCACGCTATAAATATGTTACGTTTTAAAACCGTGGCACAGTTATTGTCATGATGATCTAAGACCATGGGCAGTCTTCACAAAAGTATCAACTAACACTCAAAGAAAAGAAACAGAACAACAATCCATAAGTGCATCTGTTTTCCTTCAGTAGCATTACTTGTTTCAGATCTCCCTTCCCCTGTATCTCAAAGGTGGTTGTACACCTGGTGAATTTTTCAAAGGCTTGGATAACTTAAGAGTTACCCATCAGTAAGAAATTTTGTGTCCGTTTTAGGTGAAAAAATAAGTATTTGAATCTCAGCTAAAACAGAACAGAATTTATTCCAAACAAAAGATCACAGAATCACGTAATCACAGAGTTGTAGGGGTTGGAAGGGACCTCGAGCGATCATCGGGTCCAACCCCCAAAAATGATGCACCAGGGAGTTTACACCACATGGTAACACCATATAACACCAAGTAACTTTTATGTGGAATAGGATACTGGACTGAGATGTTGATATGCCAACCCATAAAGCCAGAACTGAGCTGTACAGGGCATTGAAGAATGGTATGATAAAAACAGATTACACCTAACCCTTCCACTTCATTGCGTTTCTGAGTTAGCCTGGCTTTGAAATCTCAAAGCTATGCAGTAGCCAGATATCTAAGTGGATATTAAGGGGATGAGGCTTCAATAGTGACCTATTGCGCCTATGCATAAGCAGAGTGTTTCTTTAAAAACATTGGCTTTCCAGGGCCAAATCCACAGCTGAAGCAGATTTTTCTGGGATGGAGTGAGTCCAAAAATTCTGCAATACTCTTCAACAATGCAGAAATCTCATGCTCTGCTCAATGAGTCTGAATTTGAATTTGCTCTGCCTGTGAATCGCTGTAAGAAGGGAGCAAGTCTGCTCCCAGAAAGGGAATCGAGTTTGGGATCAGACTCATGTCAGCAGATTCCAGCTGCAGCAGAATAGCTGTGGATAAAGCACAGAGTTATACCTGATGGAAAAATACAAATGACAGTTTGTAGTGAATGGTTCCACCGGCTTGGCATGTCACAGGCTGCATTTCTCACATCACTGTTAAAATTATTAATAGGCATTTCGTGACACGTCGTGAAGACTGGCATTTGGAGCAGGCCTGACCACGCTGCACTGCAGCGGTGTGCAGATCTCACCAACACCAGTGCAAGAAAGCTGACAGATAAGTTTAATCGCTAATATACCATGTGAAAATCTCCTTATCAGCACTTTCATCAAGAATGTACACTTCCAATATTTGTTCCTCTCAAAATAACTGTTTCTTGGAAACATCTGTGGTTGTTTTAAGTAGAGCAAATGCACCAAGACAACAACAGACTAAGGCAGAGCCTAAGGCATGTGATGTTTTTAGAGTAAATTATGCTGACAGCTAAATGTGTTCTTGTTCGTGACTAAATGAAAAAAGAAAAATGTGTGGTCTTCTCTAACATTGCCATTAATGTCCTAGGAACGTTTTAGTGGAGCTTGAATCTTGCAGGGACTAGCAAATATTCTGTACAAGCTGACCAGTTTCCTGCATTAATAGACTGGCTGCTGACCAAACTGAGCCTCCTGTCTCCTGTATGAAAATAGACACAGTTTAAAAAACATTACTCAGCAAGTTCTTCATTTTTAACAAATAAATAAATCATAAAGTCCAGAAACACCTTCCCAAATCTTTGCCATGTTTGCATTACAATAGCAGACTAGAGAGTGAGGAAAAATTATATTCATAGGCAACAATAATAACGAAGCTGGGTTATTTCAGAGGACTTCATATTTTGCGTGTTTGATACTAACACTGCTCTTAAGTTGTAGTTCCAAACGAAGGGCAAGGTCTGAAGGATTATGTTGTTTATGGAACATGGATTTGACTTTATATCCTGGACTAAGAATCTATGCACGATTTGGAGAGGGACTGCAGGGTTAGAGGAGGAAAACGAGGACAGAAACAGCATGAAAAAAAGATTCAGAGGCAGACCTTACTCAAAAACACATTCAAGGACACAGATACAGCACAAGACTAGATATGAACTGGCTGATGAGAACATTCATTACCCCAGAGTGTCTGTTAAGAAATGACATTTTATTCCTGCCAGAAGTGACTTACTTCTCAAAAAGATATTTTTTTTCTGCAAGTTTTTCCTCACTGCAATCACTGAAATAAGAAGACATGAAAATAAAGAAGTAGGAACCTTCCTTTATTGAGGTGTCTGGCAATATCTCTAAACCAAAAAAAAAAAAAAATTAAATGCTCAGAAACCTTGGAGGAACTGAAAATCTGAACCTGATTTTTTTCAAAAGGAAGTTCCTTAAGCAAAACTCAAATCTGAATGCTTCTTGAACTGAACACCTATTTTAAATCTTTAATAATGTGTTTGAGGATCACTTCAAATTAGATGTGCAGAAACATCATGGTACGCAGCTGTAGCATGAATTAACCAAAGTACCAGAGGGAATAATTTTCTATAAGGGCAGGTAAACTTCATTTGTCCTATATCAGTCAATATTTTTGTTTGTTTTATCCTTCATTAGCAAAGCCCAATTTCACTTTACAGAGTAAAATAATGCCTTTCCAACATAGGCTTGTATAATTTTTGGTAACTCCCCTCTTAAATCTGAAAGATAAATATTACAAAGTGAGCTAATATTAACAGCTAATTGCAAATGCATTCATTATATAATTTAGAATCTGATATTTGCACTATAAAGTCATGGTGCCAGTGCTGAAGTTATTGCTGGAAAACTAGATACTTTGGCATGTATCTGTAAGAGACATTACTAAATCAAAACAGCTCCAGCCAAACTTGGACTCTGCATTAAACGACATTTTGATGTGCTCAAGTTGGCATAAGCAGAAATTCTTTTGGCCACTACCTATGTTAGCTGGGGAAATGAAAACTGTATGCTAAATGCAAAAATCTCTGCCCTTGCAGGCAGGGACGCTCTTAACTCTTGTTGCTCTGCTCCTTCCCATGTCAAGCAGACAGATGTCAGAGGGAACACAACCTGCCCTCCCATCATGTGCGAGATCCTTTGATGAAGCAACTGAGTTGATAACTTTATTATGAGCTGAAATGTGTTGCATCATAGGGTAAGGTGCACTACAGTGCCGGTGGGAGGGCATTGGGGGTGGCGGCAGAGCACCGGGGGAGCAGCCGTTCCTCTGAGCTGGCTCACAGGTGCAAAAAAAGTAGGTCAGTCTGCCCCACGGGTGACAATCTGGTTTCAAACCAGCCAAGTTAAAGTTGAGTGGATTTGCAGGTCAGAATGGAGTTTGCCCAGCTTACGGGAACCAGTCAAAATAGTGCCAGAAAGGTCATTCTTCCCTCTCGCCAGAGGGAGCGGCAGCTGGAAAGAGGATGCATGCTGGACGGGGCAGCCAGGGCTTGCAGGCAGTGCGGTCCTGCGCCTTTGGCACATGTGCTCGCAGAACCCAGATGCCAGGTGCCAAAGTGCTCCTGAGCCCTTTACAGAGTTGGTCCAAGCTGTTTGAAGAGAAGCAGAGTGGGGCTGCACCACCTGCACAAACAAGAGCTAGCACAGTTGCCTCTTTCTTTAGCACAGAAATGGTAAATACAAAAAATAAATTATTTAGTTCAATAGGAACAAATTCTTAGTTTTAACAATCAGTAAGGGAAATGGACCTGCAGTGTAAGACCTCTAAAACAGGCTCCAGCAAGCCGCAAAAGCCTGAATCACAGGATGGATTTGTACCCCAGATTATGCCCTAGAGAAACAAAAAGGTAAAAATGCGTGGGTTTGTTTTGGTTTTTTTTTTTTTACTTTTCCTTCAATGATAAAATATACTTTTACTGTCTCTAAGAGCAACTGAAGTGAAATAAATTACTTTGCGGTAGCTACAGGAACCTCTCCTTGATTTAGACCCATCAGAGAGGTATCACAGGAGGGTAGAGTTAATATCTATACACTATTGATTTGGTTAAAATTTAATCACAACTCAAAATGACAGGAATTTTAATATATTTCCACACAGCTTATTTACATTTTGGAACGTAAGGGTGAAACTGAGTATCTGGATAATTGTATTGCATATAACTTGAGAGATAAGTACAGTTAGATTTCCAAGTGTGATGAGCATGATTTTGAACTTAAGGGTGAATAAATGAAGTGAAACAAAAGCAAATCCCAAGCTAACCAATTACATATTAAAGTCAAACAGGGACTTTTGTGGATCACAGGTGTACAGCCTCACTTCTAACGTGGACCTGGGCAGGGACATGAGTAGAAACAGGCTTTAACATCTGCAAGACAGTTTGGTTAAGTTAGGAGCTAGAGCAGCCTTGCTTGGACTTGTACTACAGAAGCAGTCACGTTGCCCCTCACACATAAGTACTTGTTTCATGCCTGTTAATAAATGCCTCACAACTTGAACTGTGCCTTGTTAATATCAGACAAGAATGTAGATTTAGACATTAAGATGCTGCAAAACAAGCATGTGTGCTTTGGGCCTTAACGTCTCCACTGCTTTTTGTGGTTTCCTTTTGGCCACCCACAGTGAGAAGGCTCCTCTCCTTGCACTGCACTCCCCCTGCACCAGAGACAGAGAAGGAAGCAAACAATAGAATTTAACATCTGTCCTTTCCTTGTGTCTCCATGACCAAGCCAAACAACCTCAACCTTTAAGGACGCAATTTCTTGCCCCCTTGCTGGCCTGAGGAGGGTGGCACACAGGTAACAACACCTCTCCTCAGTAAATTGCAGCTTCTTCGCAGTCCCAAGCAGCCAGCGAGTTTTTGATCTTGTTCTCTGAACTGCTTCTTCCATCTTTCGCTCACTCCTGTATAACAGCACTGCCACAAACCTGTAAGTTCTGCCATAACCTAGGCTTCTTTGACATTACCATTCTTTTCCAAATTATGGTTTCCATGTCCATGTCTTATCCCCAGAGCCCTGCACAGTACCTGTAGAAAACTATGACATGAAAACTGCTAAACTTGGCCAAAATATAAGTTTATTCCAAGTGACATCAGTATAGATCAGGCATAGTCAGGTCTTACTTGTAAGTCCATCCTATCTGACTGCCAAAACCAATAGATCCTTGCCTCAATGAGGAATATACAGAACTCCTTTAAAAGAGTAGAAGATCCCTCCCACCCAGAAATATTCAATTCCTTGAAAATATGAATGCAGCACAAAGAGCACATTGGAAATACATACTGTCAGAAATGTATATGGCAAAGACAGAACTTAATATATTCACCACAACTATCTCAGAACAGTTTTAATGTGCTGAAGACATCTGTGGCCAGAGACATGAAAAATGTCAAGAGAGTCTTGACACTAACACTTCTGCCAGAGATGAGTGATGGAAGAACTGTGGAGGCCCAGTTAATTTAATTCCAGGCTCGGAATAAACTGGAGCTCAGCATCTTTATGAGGAGCTGGCTGTCGGCAACCACTATAAAGCTGATATACCAAGTGCCCTGGGATCAAATCTCGCATACAAATGCTATCATATTAAAGCATTCCTCAGACCAAATGCATATAGGATTCCATCTATAGAGCAAGAGTGTATGTAGCATTTCCTTGGCTCTTCTTTAGTGCCTTTGACACTGATTAAATCCTGCCGAAGGTAGGCAAACAGACCCAGCTGAGCAAAGAGCTATCACAGTCCCTCTGAAACCACTAGAATTTTGCTGGCTGACCAGCCTAGCTAACGTAGAATCTGGCATGAGAAAGCATCCAGTACACTATATAAGCAAAGATCAGGCGTGTCGCTGCTCAAAGACAGATGGGATCCATCCTCCCACAGACTGTGGAAGTCCTTTTTCAACAATATTTGGTCAAGATGAGATCACTTAGCTGACAGTGCCTCAGACCAAATGAACGGTGACCTAACAGCGGGCTCCTGCACCTCCCCTGCTGCCAGCTCAGCAGGTGCAGATGCTTCAAAGATGCATGGACTGCTATAGGGAGGGGGAGACACATCTGGAGCCCATGGGTCCAGCTGCAGGGCTGTGGAGCAATACATCAGTAGACTGCAGGGCTGCTCACTCCCCCCACATTCAGGCAGGGAATGGGATGCTGCTGACTCAGGGATCCACAGGCAGCTCTGGACAGCTTAGCTGTGGTTTGTAATCTAAATCTCATCTCTTTTATTTTGCTCACACAGCAAGGCAGCAACAAATAACCACGGTGAGAATGATGAGCCATGAATGCGTCCTGTTTCTTTATGTGGCAGGAGAAAGGCCGTGATATGTGGCTATGGTCACAGGCGTGCAACACCCTTGGCAAGGGCACTGAGAGCAAACACACTCACCAGTGTGCACCAAAGCTGTCCCCAGTGATGGGGAGAGTCAGCTGGTAACAGCACCACTCCCAGAGTATATAGAGTTAGTCAAGGATCAAACAAAACCCTGATGTTCCATCTAAATCGTACTTGCTTAAAGAATGTTTCAGTGTGGTTTTGGCAATGGATGGAACAAGCTGAATTTTGAGGAAGGACACAGTACAATGACTCTTCTAAAGGACTTAATTGGTCAGATTTTTTATAATCACACCCAGAAGAGATATTAAATTCAGAATTAAATGCAGATTATTCAAAAGAAATTTGGCCAATGATCAATAAAGACTATCAGTTAACATTAAACAAAGGCTAATTTATGTAATTGTTAGGATGGCTTGTGCAATGCTCCAAACAAATGAATAGAAGTCAGACTACAGCTGCCTTTTAAATCCATGCCCTAGATAGAAGGCAGACACAGGGGATTTTGTGATCTGATCATGCACTATAGTCAGCTTTTGGCAATAGGATGATATGTTGTTGATTTTGTGCACGGTTTGTCGAATGTTTGAGGTGTCTGGGGAGGGGAGAGTTTCCAAGTAATTTAGAATATATATTGAAGTGGTATTAGAGGAAATACACAGGAGAAGTAAGAGCAGCAAAAGGAGTACGAAGAAGACATCCTGACGAGGAATCTGGACTTTCATTTTCAGTGCAGATTAAAAAGTGCTTGTACCCTATCAAATGAGAGTCTATAAAGAGGGGATTTAAAAGATGTAGGACATAGATTAATTTCAGTGGAGCCACCTCTGGCATGCCAAAGGCCTGCAAGCATATTTAGGGTGTGACTTCACTGTTACA
Organism: Laterallus jamaicensis coturniculus; assembly: GCA_022605575.1. Taxonomy (NCBI): domain Eukaryota; kingdom Metazoa; phylum Chordata; class Aves; order Gruiformes; family Rallidae; genus Laterallus; species Laterallus jamaicensis. The sequence goes on along the minus strand of JAKCOX010000024.1, from coordinate 3,715,560 downwards.
CAATCAATACCCCATCACATAAATCCAGATGAACAGTGCAGTGGTACGCTTCCCCACCTCAAGGCAACTATGTACATCTTGGATGATTGATCTCCACACATCTTTATACCTCTGAAGATTTAACTGCTCTTTGGGGCTACTAGAAGCTACAGCAGCTGCAGAAAGTACCCAGGAAGGCTGCTGCAACATCATCTATACATCCAGCCATCCTTCCCTGTGCAAGGGGGTGGGGCATGAGGATGAGGAGTGGGAATGGAGAGGGCTCTTGTGTGACTTTTCAGCACCACCACCACATCTGCTCTGCAGCAGCAGTGGGGTGGCACACAGCTGCCCAAAAGCAAACTTGGAAAGCTGGGCAGAAAAAGATGAGGAAAATGCTTGAGCACTAAATGAAACACACAAGGGGTTGGGATCTCTCCAGGGATTTTACCTTGATTAGTGTGAGGAATGAGGGCACTGCACATCTTTGCTTTGCATTTTGTGTTGATTGCAATGGCCACAGGCAAGATCAGTAAAACAAATGCCAACATATATGGGCTTTGAATCATATCTAATCATATAGAGCAATCTGATAAGAAACCCACAGACATCTTTGTTTCCAGTGACTTGAATTAGAAAGGATTCGAGCAGAGATCCTTCACAAGGAGTATATCAGAGAGGGTGAAAAGTAGGGTAGGGTTGTATGACACTTTTTTTGCTTATCAAAATGTAATCAAGATTGTATCCCAAGGCTGAGACTATACAAAGGACAAATCCAAAGGATTTAACACAGAAGGAAGATTAGTCAAACTTGTGTTGTCCTTTACAATCCCACAAGGAAACTCTCATAATTTTGGAAGAGCAGATCTTGACACAGAGTCTCTGCTGGAGCTGCTGCTTATAAAGGATTGCGTTCTGTCCTTGACACATGTGTAATACTGACAAGACACTATTTCTTTTATCTGGCTTTCCATTCTGACTTTCCTCCTTTCCACATTTAAGTGGAATTCCCCTCCCAATAGGAAATTGGTAGAAAACCTCTCAGCAGCTGGAAAGAATAATAAAAGAGGTTTAAAAAATTTTAATGTATGGAAGAATAAACTCTCCTTGAATCTGACCACTAACAAAAACTTAGCTTGCAACTGCCTTCACATCCTGTTCTTGCAACCTAAGTAGGGCACAGACAATACAACGATGGCTATATGAAGAATGGAAATTCTGGTTCAGAAGTGTTTCACATTTTGAAGTTTGACTTTATTTTAAGCTGGATGAAAGCCCAAAAATTCAGATTTCTTCCTAGTAAAATTCCAAAAGCATTTTCCAGGCTGTTTGGTTTCAATATAATATATTTTTTAAAAGGCTGTTCCAAAAGACAATGAAAACATGACAATTTTTCCATTTTTAAACAGTTCCTGTGTACTCTGTTCACTTTATAAACCGTTTTGTTGCCATAGCACATTTGAGAGCAGTGTTACTTCATTAAATACCTCCAGTGAGCTATAAGTAGACATTCTACCTCTCTTCTCATTGCTCTACATTACCTCAAAATGTAGCTCTCTGTAATTGGGGAGGGTTAAGAGGGAGAAATTAATTCTTATAATTATTTTAGTATGCATTTAAGTGTCTTTTCTTAGTAAATCTCAGTATAGTATTTTGAATATCCGGGATGGCTGAAACCTAAACACATAATCTGTGCTTCTGCCACACAAAGAAGCTGCTGCTTTGGCAGACCCCGAGGCAGGAAAATGAGAATCAGAGCTGCCACTGAACACTCTCAGTCAGGCTGCAGCACATCCATTTCCCAGCCAGAAACAAAGGAGCAAATCCACCCCACAGCCGTGAGAGCCCCGTGCGGCGTAGAGGCTTTTAGACACTCTTCATGCCACAGCAGACAGCAGCACCATAGATACTGAGGTGTGGTACTGAGCAATGTGCAGCTGGTAGGAATTATTTATGGACAATTTAGCAAATTAGGCTAACAATTTACATGAATTCGCTCACAGTGGTTGGTGCAGCGGGAGGGCCGGGACAGGGTTTTCCCCACTGGAGTGGGGAGCCCAGGCCAGTGGCCAGCTAAGCAGGATGGTTCCTGCAGAGGGGATCCACTGACCTCAAAGGGCTTGCAGGGGCAAGCAGAGGTACCAGGTTTGGCAGGACTAGCACTCATGATAATACTCTTTGCTAATACAGTGTTGACAGCTTTGCATTTGCCAGTGGGGTTAGATTTGCAGGTATTTCGTCATGCGCAGCTTTAAGATTTGGCTTGTGTTGACGGAAGAATAGGAAATAGATTAATGCCTGAAAATATTTCAAAATAATAAAACATATGTCCATAAAACTGAAATAGGAATATCCCGTTTCTATTTAAAATGTGCCTTGCCTTTAGGCAGGGAATGCTCTAAGTGACTAAAGGACGCAGGGTCCAGAGCCACGTCCCAGGGCCTGTGCAGGAGTAGGGAAGCCTGCCCACTCCCAGCAGTGCAGCCTGCTGAGGTGAGAGTGGGCGACTGCTGGATGCAAACGTTTTGTTCCCAACACGTTTCCCCACGTTACAATGGCAAGCATGTAATCTACTTAGAGATTTCAGTGATCTCATACAGGATTTTAAATGGGCAGGGCTGTAGGAAGACTATGACCCAATGAAGTGTTTACTTCAGTCTGTCTGATAGACTGCATGTCTCTGGGACGTAATCCAGCTTGAGTAAAATGCAGCTGGCTCAAATCTCTGCTCCACTAATTAATTCAGTTAATATGTAAAATGAGTAAGGTGACATGGAGTAATGCCAGAAAGGAAAAAAAAAAGTAAAAGAAAAGAAACAAAAATAACAAAATAAGGTTAAACAGTGGTGGTAACAGAATTGGCCAAAAAACACTGGCCTACTAACAGGTTTTACAATGTTTGTAGAAGTCATTAAATTAAGCCTTTTTTTTCCATCAGTTGCATTTACAAAATTGCCTAACTGGTTAATACATATTTTTCCTGATGGACTTGGGCTTTGGCAGGAAAGGAGTTTTGTCACTGGTCAGAGCCTCCTCTGTGCACTTTGGGAAATGAATTAAAATTAGGCAGTTTGCAGTGCTCATTCCACAGAGACCGGCTGGTCTGTGCTGGCTGTGCGGGCGGGCAGCACTGAGGGTGCACAGAAAATATCTGGGTGCCAATCCCAACTTTGCTCTGAGCGGCCACATTTGCCCACCCATCCTAACAAGTTGCACGGGAGCATTATATTGTGTCCCATACCGTCGTGCTGCTGTTTGACACCAAATGATTTGGTATTTCCCATTTTAGTCTCAAAATCAAGTGCAAGAATCAACAGCATGCTGGGAATAAACTAGTTTTCAAAACTCCTCTTTGGGAGTTTGGGTACACAACCCTTGCTGTCAAACAGGAATTTGTTCCCAGGGTCGAGCAACACAGGTCTGATCCATTTAATAACTCTTAACAGTCCTTGTACAACTTCTTTTGCCCTTGTAAATGAAGATCAGATGGTTTCTGCAGAACAGACTCACTGAGGATAGAGATTACTGTATCTTGCTGTTCAGCCTACTACCCCTGCTGTTGCTGGTCTGGCTCCCCCGTGAACAAACTATAAAGCTGCAACAGCATCATGAGCTCAACACCCCAGCTTTAGCCTGCCAAACCCACTTGGCAGTGGAGGTGCGGTGGGTTGACCTTGGCTGGAGGCCAGACTCACTCTATCACTCCCCTTTTCAGCTGGACAGGGGAGAAAATACATAATGAAAAGCTCATGGGTTGAGGTAAGGACAGGGAGAGATCATTCTGCAATTAGTGTCAAGGGCAAAACTGACCAACATGGAATAAAAAAACCCCACATTTAATTTATTACCCAATCAAAACATAGTAGGATAATGAGAAATAAAACCAGATCTTAAAAACACCTTCCCCCACCCTTCCTTTCTTCCCAGGCTCTCCTTCCTCTCTCTGAGCTGCACAGGGGGATGGGGACTGGGGGTTGGAGTCAATTCATCTCATGTTGTCTCTACCACTCCTTCCTTCTCAGTAGGATGACTCCTCACACCCTTCCCCTGCTCCAGCATGGGGTCCCACCCACAGGATACAGTCCTCCATGAACTTTTCCAATGTGAGTCCTTCCCACAGGAGCTTTGGCTCTTCACGAATTGCCCCAGTGTGGCTTCCATGAGGTGCAAGACCTTCAGGACTAGACTGCTCCAGCACAGTCCTCCACAGGGTAACAAGTTCCCCCTAGCAAACCTGCTCCAGCACAGGCCCTTCCCTCTCTCCATGGGCTGCAGGTTCTGCCAGGAGCTTTCTCCCGTGTGGGGTTCCCACCAGGTCACAGCATACTTCAGGTGTCTCCACCTGCTCTACTGTGGGGTCCTCCATGGGCTGCAGGAGAAATCTCTCCCCACCATCTTACATGGGCTGCAAGGGAACAACCGGCTTCACTGTGATCTTCTCCATGGGCTGCAGGGATATCTCTGCTCTGGCACCTGAAGCACATCCTCCCCCTCTTTCTTCAATAACCTTGGTGTCTGCAGTCTCTCACATCTTCCAACTCCTTCTTCTGGCAGCAAAAAGCTGATGCTTGGGGCTATTTTCCTGCTTAAATGTGTTATCACAGAGGAACTACCATCATCACTGTTTGGCTCAGCCTTACTTAGCAGCAGGTCCATCCTTCAACCAACTAGTATGTACTCCATCGGACCTAGGGGAACCTTCTGGCATCTTCTCACAGAAGCCACCCCTGCAGTCCCTCCCCACCCACCAAAATCTTACTATACAAATCTAAACAGGAAAATCTAAACAGGGAAAACAGCTGAGATTAAAATCGAGTCAGTACTCTCCTCATCTTGCCTCACTTTCCCCCTTAAATTGTCTCTCCACCAAAGCTGACCAAATACTGACAGTCACTAGAGAGCTGGCACACAGAGTCTTGCTGGTTTATTGTGCAGTCTCACCTATGATTCTGTATGTCTACACAACAAAACTGAAGCTACAACTGTGATACATGCTGAAACTGTACTGTCCCCACCTAGCCACCGTAAAGTGACAGTGACATACACTTCAGCTCCTTCAGCATGTGCACCTGGGGCTGAAGGTCTGTTTTAACTTTGGGCTCTATTATATGTCAAAATGTGTCACCGTGTCTCCACTGCCTTGTCTACCCACAAGAATGGGCTCAAACTTGGACAGGCCATAATAGCACCTATTGCCTACTATGCCCTGTACCTCTCCCAACTGTTGGAACGATTAATTTCATATCGTTTAAGAGGAGGAAAGGCCCTTTATTATGGGTTTGTTCTGTGCCATGTATGAGGCTGGAGCATCGCAACCCTACTGCTGTGTGAGCACTGAGGGATTAGGTAAGAGACTCAGAACATGGTCCCATGGTCATGGGTTCAGAATCACTGTCAGTAAGCAAAATATAAAGCATCAAACAAAACATTTTCGTGCTGTGAGGCATCTATTCTGTTATTTATATCTTTCAAAACTACTAGGGTCTTGGATTTCTTTTACAGGAAATCTTGCCTTGACAGCCAAGCTGAGAAGGCTGTGCTTTCAATTTAGTGATCATAGGAGAGAAGGTAGTAGAGGTCTTTGTTGTCCTTTATGTTTTGTGGTTTTAGGAGGGATGGATGGAGAGCAAAATACAGCTGAAGGGATTGTCCCAAGTCCTACTAGTCTACAGTGACTAGGTGAGGAAGACTGACAGCACAGCCACCATGCATACTGTGACAGTCCACATATCCTTTTTTTTTGCCTTTCTGAATTCTCAGTTTTACTCTAAGTTCTGTGTTAAGAATTTTAGCAAGTGGGTACGGGATATTCCAACAGTAGAAAATAAATACATAATATATATGTGACTGCAGCCTAAAATACAGATCACATTTTTATTACAATACAGATAAAACAGGTTTGAAGTTCATATTTTACAGCCCTCAAACCTAGTTTTTAATACTAGGAGCACAGAAATAGGAACCTGTGTTAACTCTGATCTGGAAACAGTTCTCATAACAATTCCTTTTAATTGGACATAGGATTGCTAGTAATAGCATGAAATGCCAGAAAGAATGATGACCAGTGGTCCAAGAAGCCTGGAATTCATAAATCTCTGCTACATAGTAGCTAAATGCATGAGGTCCCTTAGCCAAGATAGAGACTATTATAAAATTTTACTGCCTTTTCCAGTAGTAAGTTTTTAATGCCTTAAGAGTGAGCACCACACTACTTACCCACAAGGCTATTTATTACACGGCAAAACAATTTTTAGTGTAATGGAAAATGTTTATGTGCATCAGGTAAGACTTTCATTTATTGCAACACTTGACAAAAGTTTTCAAGATATAACTCAGGTACTTCAAGACTAATATAAGAAAAAGTTGTGTATGAAGATTTACAGACTTGAAAGACATCAGAAGAAAACCTGGAGTCTGTAGAAGTTAACATAAAGAGAAAATATATCAGAATTAGCACGTATCGTTACCTACAAGAATTCTATCATATAACAAAATAACATTATGAAAAGATTAAAAGGTTGAAATAAAACTAATATCAAGGTCATAACATTAGTTTATTATTATGAAAATAACTGGCATTGTCAGTAGATGCACATTCAGACAGTCAATATCAGCACACTGGGTCACTTCCCTTTAGGAACAGCCTCACTACTCACTTTATCAATTGCAGCTCACTACTCACTTAATCAGTCCTCAGCTTCACCAAAAAAACCCTCTCCCATCTTTCATAATCTTTCTGCAGAAGCCACCATGTCTTTCATATCTGACGATAGACGTTTTGTTTGTAAAAGCACTGCTTATTTACTGTCCTAGTTCTGAGTAAGTTTTGACCTGTCACATCAAATATATGATCATTTTTATTATAAAAAAGTAGTAACTCGTTGTTTACCTACTCAACTATATTTACTAGATCTTCATGAATAATAAACTATTCAGTTAAATATTTGTGTTCATATGTGTGACTAACTTGGCTGTAAATATCCACATAGTACTCTTACTAAAAGAGTACTCCTGCCTCCTTCTTCACCAGCAGGAGCTCTAGCCACTCTGCCCAAGTCACCTAAGGCAAAGGCTGGGTCTGGGAGCGCGAAGAACCACTAATGTAGAAGGTCAGGACCAAGAATGTCTAAGGACCCTGAAGGTGCAGATATCCATGGGACCTGATGACATGCTTGTGGGTGAAGTGGCTAAGCCACTCTCTGTCATATCTGAGAATTCACGGCAGTCCAGTGAAGCTCCCACTGGCTGGAAAAGGGAAAATGTAACACTCATTTTTTAAAAAAGAGGGACCCGGGGAAGAACAGTCCAGTCAAGTCTCAGCTCTGTGCCTCGAAAGATCATGGAGAAGATCCTCCTGGAAACTATGTTCAGGCACATGGAAAATAAGGAGGTGATTGGTGACAGCCAACATGCCTTCACTAAAGGCAAGTCCTGCCTGACAAATCTCGCGGGCTTCCATAATGGGGTTACAATGCTGGTGAATAATAGAAGAGCAGCTGATATAATCTACCTGGACTTGTGCAAAGCATTTGACATTGTCCCACATGACATCCATGTCTGTGAATTGGAGAAACATGGATCTGATGGATGGACCACTTGGTGGATAAGGAATTGACTGACGGGTCACACTCAAATTGTTGTGGCTCAATGTCCAAGTGGAGATCAGTGACAAATTACTTTCCTCAGGGCCAGTATTGGAAAAGGCACTGTTTAACATCTTTGTCAGTGACATGGGAAGTGGGATTGAGAGCATCGTCAGCAAGTGTGCTAACAAGCTGTGAGACGTGGGATGACATCCAGAGGAACCTTGATAGGTTTGAGAGGTGGGCCCATGCAAACCACATGAAGTCTAACAGAGCCATGTGGGAGATCCTGCACACAGGTCAGCTCAATCCCAAGCTCAACTACAGACTGCGCAAAACATAGATTTGAAGTAGCCCTGAGGAAAATGACTTGGGGGTATTGATTGATGACATTGATGGTGTTGTTGAGTGCATCCTCAGCAAGTCTGCAGATGACATCAAGCTGAGTGGTGCAGCTGATATGCCACAAGGATGAGATACCATCCTGGACAAGCTGGAGAAGTGGGCCCATGTGAACTTCATGAGGTTCAACAAGGCCAAGTGCAAGGTCGTGCACCTCGGTCAGGGCAATCCTTGTCACCAACACAGGCAGGGAGATAAAGTGAAAGAGTGCAGCCCTGCAGAGAAGGTTGTGGGGGTGCTGGTAGATGAGAAGCTTGACATGAGCTGACACTGTGCATCTGCAGCCTAGAAGACCAACTGTATCCTGGGCTGCATCAAAAGGAGAATGGCCAGCAAGTCAAGGGAGGTGATTCTCCCCCTCTATTTCTCTCTCATGAGACCCCATGTGGAGTACTGCATCCAGCTCTGGATATCCCAACATAGGAAGGATATGGAACTGTTGGAATAGGTCCAGTGAAGGCCATGAAGACAGTCAGAGGGCTGGAGCACCTCTCCTGTGAAGACAGGCTGAGAGAGTTAGGCTTCTTGAACCTGGGGACAAAAAGGCTCCAGGAAGATTTTATTACAGCATTCCTGTTCCTAAAGGCAGCCTATAAAAAATCTGGAGAGGAACTGTTTACAGGGGTATAGATTGATAGGACATAGGGAAATGGGTTTAAGCTGCAGGAGAGTAGATTTAAATTAGATGTCAGGAAGAAATTCTTCCCTGTGAGGGTGGTGAGGACCTGGCACAGGCTGCCCTTAATTTGCCCTTCATTTGCCCTTAAAGGGCCTCATGTTTATGACAATGGTTTCCTCAATACTGTGAGGTTGAAAACAGTGGCTGTGGCAAGCCATGCCATCACAAGGATTGAGAGAGAGAGAGAGAGGAGAGAAAACATCTGAAGAACTTATAATTGTTACCAATTTTAAAAAACAAAATATATGCAACATTTATATGTACATGATCTCATAAACACAGCAAAATTGGGCGTTTTTCCACTTAAGCATTAATTAGGCATTAGTACCTCCATATGTGCCAAATAGATTTTTTAAATTGTAGACTTACTTTGCAGACAGTATTTTCTGTAGGAAATAATAGCAAGGACCAGTTTTTATATCCTCCTTTTTCACAGCACCATAGAACAGCTGAGAGTAGAAGGCACTTCTGGCAAACATTTGGTCCAACCGCACAAAGCAGGGTATCCAAGGCTGAGTCCAGTCAGGCTTTAAGTATCTTTGGAGATACTCAAAGCTGGAGAGTGGAGACTTCACAACTTTGAGAATCCTGTTACAGGTTTTGATCACCTTCAGGTAAAGCGAGCTATTTCCCTACATTTAAATGGAATTTCCTGTATTTCAGTTGGTGCTTATTGCTTCCTGTCATTCCTCTTGGCACCACTGAGAAGAGCTGCCCCAGACTTCTTTATGCCCTCATCAGGTTTTTATACACATTGATTAAACTGCTCTTGAGTATTCTCTTCTCCAGTCTGAACAGCCTGAGACCTGCCAGCTTTGCCTTGTTCATCAGCTGCTCTAATTCCTTCATCTTCTTTGTCCCTTGCTGTACTCTCTCTTGTAGCTGTACACCTTTCTTGTATTCAGGAGCCCTAGGCTGGACACAGCACTCCAGGTTTGACCTCTTACCATCCTCTGCCCTACAACAACTTTTCATTTACAATTTCAGGTCAATCTGAATGGAAAGATACAGATTTTATGCTATTAAACTTATTTAAAGTATCAGAGCTGCAGAAACAAACCACTAAGCCCTAGGGCATCATTAGAAGGTGAGTCAAAGTCTATGCCTATCTGCCAAATATGAGAGGCCCAGGAGTGAGTCTAAGCATTGGTGGTGTGATCGTCTATGCTGATTAATTGCTGGCTCACACGCTGGCTCCGCTCAGGGCTGCTGCAGCCAGCTCCCTCCAAAGCAGTACTTAGACCTGGGTAAGGAGATGGCTGACTACAAGACCATCCTGAAAAGACAAGTCAAGTAAAATGGCACTTGAAAGACACCAAACAACTGTGTTAGCTCTTCAGCAGGGTACTCTCAGGTTCTAGTATCATCAGTAGCCCAATCCGGTCTTTGCCAGTTCCAACTTAGAAGCAGAGGAGGGAACTGAAAGATGATGCTATAAAATCTGATAAGGTTTTTCAAACACACCTGACAGGGAAAGAAGCTCCCTTTTCTCAGTTCAGCCTAGTCATGATTAGCATGACTCATACCTAATCCTTACCATCTACTCAAGGAGATTAAATTTTAATTAATTACTGATCACTAATTACTGTTTTATAACTGATTATGGTTATTTTCAAAGGAAATGAGAAATGGCCAGACTCATCATTATTCATTTTTTTGTATACCTGTGGGTTTATCCAAATGTCCAAGGTAAGGTGATGAAAATACAAAGCACTACATATTTTCAGAATAATCTATCTGAAGAATGTAAAACAGCCATGGGATATAGCTTTTAAAAGATCCTTCACCCAGCTCTTGGTTTTTCAAGATGTTATTTAATACTGAGAGTCTGGAATCAAAATAACGCTGCTGTAACTTCAGCCACAAGGGACCACATTTACAAATTCCATTTAAAGATAATAGCTGAGTTCTGGTTGCCATGTCCCACACCCTGATGAAAATCATTGCTTGCTAACATTTAGAAAGGCTGGGAGAAATGTTAGCAACATCAAGACTCTGCAAAAGCAGCAGGTGTGAACTAAATTAAACAGGAAGCATTGTGGTAACCATGAATTTTGGTGGGGAAAGGAAGAGAGAATGGGAGAGAAAACTTCTTCCTGATCCCTGAAGAGAGAAGAAGGGGGTATTTTTGCAACCAGAAAACACATGCTCACAGAACTGCCATTTCTTTTAAGTTGACTGTTGTGTGAGTCAGCAATTGAAGGCTCAAGTTTCAAACAGTACCAGTACCAGCAAGTTCCTCATCCAAAGAAGCAGTGATTTTGAATCCTCAAAGAGTCAGAATACTTTCTGGTGGCATTTCAAAGACAGTTTGGGATCTCACTGTTGTGTAAATGCATCTTCCATGTAGTGAAAACAGGAGGAGCTGTGCTGTAGATTCACAACATAATGGTTCTCAAGATAACAAGCATGTTCTAAGTAGGGATCTTCATTAATAAACATTGTTTCTACAGCTACAGAAGCAACTATTTACTGCCCCAGCAGCCTTCTGATCGACTGAATCAATATGGCTTTCTGTATTGTACCTCCTCCCTTTCAAAAGAGACAGCAGGAACCATTTAGCCTTGCAGTATTTCCCTTTCCTCTTTCCTTGTTTGCATTCCTGAACATAACTGCAAGCTCCTGTTTTAAATACGTTTCATCCAAGAATAGTCATTAAGAACACATCCTTATCATTCTGTGGACTAACAGTCAAAACTACTCATACATCAAATAACCCTTTTGAAACCATGGCGCTTTAATCATTTCCAATCAAACACCCATGAGGAGGAGGAGACTTGGGCATCCTTCCAGCAAAGTGAAAGGTCACTCTGAGGCTGTGCCTGTTGCCTCACTTGGGCATCAAGGACTAAAAATGTGCGTAGGTCAGGATATCAGAAGTTCAGTTTGCATTCAGGAGGCAAAAGCAAAAGAACCCAAGAAAACTGTCAGGACAGTGTATGCAGACAGGCACTGCATGGTGTTACACATGAACAGTCAGCTGGCTCTGGGTGCTGAGCAAACATACGCTTTTTCAGTGAGACTTTGCACGGAAGGTGCCCAGCCAGTAAAAAGGCTTTGATGCTTTTATTTGAAACAGGACACAGACACCCCCCCAACCAACACATTTGCAAAACTTAAGAAGTGGAGCCTCTGAGGAGCAGCAAATGCCAAGGAAATGGAGAATTTGAGGCAAACTTCTACAAACCAGCAATAAAGAATGAGGTTTAGGAAATAGCAGTAGGAAATGAAAAATAAAAATGAAGGTGTACAGTGAAGATGAGGAAAGTTTACAAGAATGAGAGCTGAAATCCTGCCTTTCCTGCAGGCCCGAGGACTTAGGTCATTCACGTCAGCTGAGCCAAGGAGTTCACTGAAGGAGCACTGGAGCTGTTAGGTGTGCAAGCAAAATTACTTGGTGGAAGAAAAGATTTGAGGTAAACCTGAAAGACAAAAGACTTAGTGTGTTAAAAGCCCCAAGGAGAGCAAATGTATTTTGAGCCACAGCAAAGTTCAGCTGTGCTGAGGTTTGTAGAGCTAAGAGTACAAAAAAAAAAATTACTGGCTTTATGTCTATAATCTACTGTCCTGCTGACATGTTGAGGTGAGGGAGAAGGTCCTTGGAGCCTTTTGTTTTCCTGGGAGCTGCACAGAACCAGTGTGTGCTGACATATTCCTGCCTAGAATAAATACCAAGAAAGGCTGTGGTTTGAGAATCCTTCTGAAGTGCATGTTAGCAATTGTGTCAGTGAGAAACACCATAACGTTGGGAAATGGAGCAGTTGTGCCTAAGTGATGGCTGGCTACACACTGCTCTGGCACATCCGTAGAAGCGGTTGTGCGGAGGTGCACATGTGTGTGTGTGTGTGAGTGGGGGTGTGTGTGTGTTAGACTAGAGGGCAGACTGACTCATGCCATGGCGAGCATCACTGCTGGCACTGCGGAAGGACCCAAGCATTGCCAGCAGCAGTGGCTAATGCACTTGGTTCCTGGACAATGACTAGCACTGGCACATTCTTAGATAGTCACCAATCTGCAAAGAGAGGGGAGAAATTTCAGAGGAATTTTATGCCAAGTTATAAATGTGTTTCAGGGATTTATGAACAACAACAAAATTGAAACAAAATCACTGCAAAGCCTGAGTGACTTGGCAATCTTGAAAAGTTTCTCATGTGAGCTTTTTAGACCATTTCTTTCAGTGTAAGACATGATTTCTGCTGAAACATTGCCCATTTCTTTGCTAAGCCAATTTCCGCAGAAAAGAGTAGGGGATTTAGCTCTATTCTGCATATCAGTCATCACGGATCTTGAAAATATTTTGAAAATATTTTTTTCTTTTCTTTTTCCTCCCTGTTAGGGAAATGCAAATCTAACAACCTACTTGGGCCTATTGGAGTGAGCAGAAAAACATCAGAAGGAAAAACTTGATCATTCATTGTATTTCTACAATGAGAAAAAAATGAAAGCAAGCAAGAAGGCCAGTAACTTATAACAAGATGCCAGTGACAAATGTAAGCTTGAGCTGAGCAGTAGGAAGATCTAACCAGAAAAAGATTGATGTCCAAAACATGACATTAAAATAATAATAATAATAATCGCCAATATCACAACAGCAACAACAATAACAACAACAGAAATAACTCCCTGTGATAACATAAAAGATTTACCAGATATGCACTATGGTTTTTGTTAGATTCACATACCATTTTGTGGTACAGATGATCTCAGTTTCTGCTTCAGAGATTTTATGACATAGTCTAAGTATGTACTAACTATTGTGCTAATCATCAGAGATAGATTACATTCATTCTTATCCCTTTTGTAATTCTCATGTTAGAAATTTACAGCAGATTGTTTTCCACTCTACTTTATTGATCACAGTATCTCTGAGGCATTATGGAAAATAAATTGATTTTATGAACTTACTGTGGATTGGCTAAGAGAGAGAAAGTGTTTTTTATGGCAACTATAAAACATTTTCCTCTCTATTTGACAAAAAGATTTACTGGAATTTGCACTGAAGGAAAAATGTGCCAAGCTGGAAGACAGATGGCTGGCATAGTGCTCTGTGCATATGTTGATGCAGGAAGATTGTTTCACTTGTGAAGGGTGTAGCTCAAATAACAGAAAGAAAAAAAAAAAAGGAAAAGAAGTATCCTGTAAGGAAATATTTGAGGTTTAACTTAAAAGAATCTGCTATAAACTTTTCCATGTTTGACACAACTAATAATAGTATTTTCTTTTTACCTGCCTTTACCCTCCCTTCTGATCCCAGAGCCTCCTCTGGGCAGGCTTTGTCAGAGAACACACAGGAGGTACCTTGGTACTGCAGTACACAGCAGCAGTGGAGTCCAAGAGCTGCAGCTGGGATGGGAGTTGGGACAGACTTCACTGGGACAGGCTTTGGATGAAGGCTTGGAGGATAATGGAGCTGAACAGTGCAGCTTTACTTTTGGGTTGGTAAAGGCTGAAAAATGAGTTTGTAGGATCTGTGGACCACAGGTCTTGGTGAAGTGATAATATTAGTCAAATTGCCTTAAAAATGCACATGGACCTGCTTTTTTTTTGGGTAGGGATAAGCACATGGGAGCATTGCTCTTGTGTCTCTCTTCACAATCTTCTTTCTAGTTCTTGGAAGCATACCAACCTCAAAACAGAGAATGTTTTGTTTCTCTCTGACTTCAAAGTGTTACTGGTTAATACAAAACCATTGGAAGATTCAGGGAGTCATATGAAGTTATTGCAAACTCAATGCCTAAATATAATTAGAGTAACATCATCAATGTAGAGACAGTTTGGAGCCAAAGGACTCAAATCTGCACATTAAAATAAGATAGGTTTTTAAAAACAGGATGAGTAGCCAAAAACAAGTACAGCCACTGACGTTAAAGGGAGTGGGCCTAATGTGTGGCTGAGGGATACCCTCCCATGGTGTCACGAGGTTCAAAAAGAACCCCCTTACTTTCTAAATTACTTTTCAGAGAGGAGCCTAGGTGTGCCTAGGTCATCTTGGCCCCAGAAGTGGTCGACAGTTTATGTCTAAATGATTATATGTAGCCAGATAAGAGCTATTGTTTGCCTGTCAGGGCCCCCGCAAAGGACATTCGCTGAGGCAGTTTTGCAGAGTCGAAATAGATAGGAGGTTTATTAAAGCAACAGTTTCAAAGAGTTCAGAATTGCTGTTGATAAATGCACTCACTGCAATAGTACTAATATATGATTATAATGACAGTGGTATTCTTCACCAAAAAGGTGAAGTTGCCATGCTTACCAAGAAGGCATCCCAGTCTTGGATGGAGGAGGAGCCCAGCCTGTCAACTGACTCTTTGGGGTCTTCAATTTCTTATCTCCCTGCTGGGGTAACTTCCCCAATATCCTTTATACCTCAACCTTAGCTTGGGGTGACATGTAACATGACCTGGGTGGAGAGACAAGTGCCAGAGTAATTTATGTTTAGTATGTATATCTTTTAGCTCATTATCATACTTAGGGATGTCAACTTTAGTAAACATTTCACAGACAACTTAGCAAAAGGCCTCACTCCAGGCATGGCGGTCTTCAAAATTCTGTGTAGAAACTTTAACTGTTTATTCTGCATTCTCTTGACAAAACAGGGCTGCCATAAGACTCCCTCTTTGGGCTGCTTCTCACACCAGCCTTGTGGATCTCCATACACAATGTTTGCATGAGATAGACAGACACCAGGTTTTTTAACCTCTTGTGTGCAATTCCCACCCCCCAACACACCCTTTCTGGCTCTGGCTTGCTCTTTGACACAAACAGGACTCTGCAGCTTCTACAGAGCATCCTGCCTGTCCCGCTCCCCCAGCTCCCCTTCCACCAGCTGAGTGTGCTCAGGTCTCAGAGCAGGAATTGCTTCCCCTACATGGTTTTGTGTGGCTTCATGAAATGGGACCAAAACAGGGCAAACGCACCAGATGGGTGGGCTCAGCCACACCCTTCCCATGAAGGCTATCAGGTATCACACACACAACAAGCTGTGAGCACACAAAAAGTTAGTGTATTTATTTTGCTTACCCCAGAGCATGATGTATTTCAAGAAAGTTGAAGACCCAAGGAAATAATATGACTGAAACTAAGCAACCACTACAGGAAACTCAAACCAAGCCAAAAAGCCAGAGACACCCACTTACCACTCAGAGAATATTTCTTTTAAAAATGGCTGTGCCATATCTGATTTCTTGGTCAGGAACTTCAAAGAAGGATGCATATACAAGCATCCCAGGAGCTAAACTCCTTACTGATGATTAAGTATTTAAGGGAGACATTAGGCCTCCTTGATGTTCCCTCCCTGCTGTACAGGGGTTAATAGCTCTTCCCTCCCTGTATTACCAAGGATGCAACTGCACATTAATCACTCAGTTAATGTAACTTCATAGAAGTGAAAGTAGTGCTGTAGAGCCTGCATTTAACCTGGATTTACAGAAAGCTCAAAAGACTTTCCTTGTTGTCCCCCCCCAGCCGCTTGAGGTTGTCTACAAGCAGAACAGCTGATTTAATAGGTTGCTGCTGTCAGGGAAGGACTTGCTTTGCCTTCCCTTCTCCTACCCCAGGGCTCTGGCACTCCTCAAGCCCTTCTATAAGGAAATTAAGCCAAGCTGAGGGTCAGTCGTTGTTTTGCGGGTTTGTTGGGGTTTTTTTTAATTGTTGAATTTCGTTTCGGGTTTGTTGGGGTTTTTTTTAATTGTTGAATTTCGTTTCTTTGTGAGCAGTTGGCACAAGGTAATAGGAGACACAAGGCAGTGCTTTTGGGCCCAGTGAGCCATTGGGTTATCTCCCTTCAGCATGGGCTGCCATTAGCCCCTGGTCAGATGAAAGGTGTTGTCTCTATACATACACTTCAGAGGATCAAAGTAATCAGAAGGTGCTCCTCAAACAAGCATGTTAACACACAAAAATTTTGTGATATGCAAGAGGTCAAGCTACATGAGCTCATGGTCCCTTCTGGCCCTTTAAATGTCCCTTCCAGCCTTCTAAAAATGTAAGAAAGCAGGATAAATAAGTAAATAACTTGAAAACAACCCATTGCTAGGATTCAGGATTTTGGTTTGAAGTTAAATCTAATTTTAAAGTGCCCCTTCTCTCTCTGCCAAGACTTTTAGACCCAAAAGCATGGAAAAATTGATCCAGAAGTATGGGCTTCTAGAAAAAGAAAATGAAGCCTTTATTCACTTTAGATGAGTTAAACTGCCAAGTACCTTAACCTATGTTTCAGTCAGAAGTTGCTGTACTAGATCCACTTTTTTCTTCCCCTCCATCCTAAACAGCTATTTGAAACCTTTTGAGTTCAGATATTACATCAACAGTGGGTAAACAGAGCGGCTCTTTGGTCCTGGCATGGGACCAGGATGAGGTCAGGTTTGTTACAATAACAAAAACTGACAGAATTTAGAAAATGATTTAACAGGGGCAACTGTATAACCACTGACACTGGCTGACTGCTCGCAAAGGCAGCTGTACCATAAGAGTCAGGGCATTTATTTTCTTGCTCTTTGGTATTCTCCTTCTTCGAGTCTTTATGTATCACCATTTCTATGGGAGATTATTTTAGAACAAAAGCTGTGGGCTGGAACTAGCCATGTGACTGCAGTTGCTTCATTCAGGACTTACTTTCTACTCTAAAGGATGATGTGAATTTGGACTTCGAATTGTATTCCACCCAGATACACACTGTGGAAATAATTCCTCAGTGTTAAGCAATTGCCTTCAGTTTTCTCTGGCTTAGATACTTTCTAGGGTCCAGATCTAAATATGTTATTCACAGCTTCAGTAAAATCTCTCACTGTGTCTAGAAAAGAAGTAACTTGCAGCCCCCCTACCTCCGCTGGCACAACAGGCAAGCACTGTGCTGACATTGCACTTTGCAGTTCTTAGCAGCCTTGTGATTTCAGGGTTTTTTTATTTGCCTGTTTTTTTATCTTCTCTTTGTTTTTTTTTAATTGTTTGGGATGCTTCAATCCTTCTCAATCCGTAATTTCTGTAGAAGCCAAGATGAACATTTCAGTAGGTATGTATGGGCCTCCAGATGTTTTCAATCGATGTCCTAGCACAGAATTGAGCCTTGAAGCTGAGAGCAGGCAGAACAGTGTGAGTCACTGTGAAAGGACAGGAGCATGAGGGCAGTTTAAAATAGTTTCTGTCTCCCAAGAGTGGTTCTTTCCTGAGGCCAGCTGCTGCTTCAACCTGGAAAAAGTCTGCAAGCAGCTCTCTTTCAGTTTGGGCTCTCTGGCTATCTGCTGCTCATCTCACCCCAGCTCTAGGCTTCACTATACTTTTCCTGGATTTTCCCTTTTCCTCCGTTTCTTGTTTCCGTATAGGACAATGCTGTGGCAGTAAGAATGCTTGTGTGCCTGAAGATATGTCCCAGCTGTGTCTCAAACCTGGACCTGGGTGAGATGCTCTCCCTTTTCCCCAGAAGGGGCCTGTGCTGGGCTCTCTCAGGGGAAGCCATGTAGGCTCCAGCAAGGACAAGGGCTCTGAAGCATGCTGTATGGACCTGTGGTTCTTGCTGGCCAAAATCTTTGCTGATTGCAGAAGAAAGCAGCTTCCATATGAATCATTGTGACTCTTTGTTCTGAAGTAATTTTCCATAGAGGCAAAGGTTGGTAGTCTAGCTGTGCTCAGGTTAAATGTTAAATTTGCCTATTTAATTACTTGGGCATAACTGAAAAAAAAATAAATTCCACTGTAAACAAGGTTGAGAAACAACATCTTGAAATTTGTTACTGTATTTATGGAGGTCAGTCAAGCACACGGTGGGGAAAATAATAACCTGTACATAATTTCCTTATTCTGGATTACATCAGCCCTTGCCCGCATACCATCAACAAACCTGACACGCCACAGCTAATGTTCTGCCAAATGCTGAACCCACCCAGACTCAGATATGTGTGCTATACCCAGGCCACTCCCAACTTTTGTGTACACGGTGTTTCACGCTGGTTTAACTTCGAAATGTTCAAACTGCTGTGCAATCAGGGCGCTTCCTATACTGGCTGGGATAAGAACAGCTTACTCTGCAGTAAACTTAGCTCAAACCCAGGAGGGTTTTTTAGGCATTGCACTGTAAAGCACGACATACAGACTAGCTTTCAGCAAAGATAAGGGCTACAGGAAAGTGAAGGTCAGGAGAGGTTTAGATTGGATGTTAGGAAAAACTTCTTCACTGAAAGCGTGGTCAGGCATTGGAACAGGCTTCCCAGGGAGGTGGTGGAGTCACCATCCCTGGAGATGTTCAAAAAACATGTAGATGTGGCACTCCAGGACATGGTGCCTGAAGGGTGCTTACAAGAAAGCTGGGGAGGGACTTTTTAGGAGAGTGTATAGCGATAGGATAAGGGGGAATGGTTTTAAATTGGAAGGGGGTAGATTTAGAATAGACATTAGCAATGAGGGCGGTGAGGCCCTGGCATAGGCTGCCCAGAGAAGCTGAGGCTGCCCCCCTCCCTGGCAGTGTTCAAGGCCAGGCTGGATGGGGCTTTGGGCAGCCTGGGCTAGTGGAGGGTGTCCCTGCCCATGGCAGAGGCTTGGGACTAGATGGGTTTTGAGGTCCCCTGTGAGAGCACAGCCTGGGACATCACAGCAAGAGATCTTGAATTACAGGTGACTGGAGCAGAGTGTGGCAGGGTGGAAAGATCTCCCACTGGAGGCAAATGCCCCCCCAGGCCTCTCCAGTTTCCCCTGATTGAGTGGCCACAGAGCTGCAGGAGCTGAGGAAGAACAGACCTTGGGGAGCTGAGCCCCAGGAATCTCTCAAGGGCTCCACTTGGAAAAGGGCCACTGTGGGAGGGGAGAGCCAAAGCTATAGCAGTGCCTCAGTGCCAATGTGCTAGCTTAATGCTGTGGTTCAGATGATCTGTGCTTATTCAGCCAAACATTTAAGCTTGTGGTTAAGTTTTGGACACATGATTCAGTCCCTGAGACTCTGGTGGGACTAAATCATGTGCTTAGTTTTTAGTTTGTGATGAAGCACTTTTTGGAACAGGAAGGTGATAGGATCGCCTGTGTACTTGCAGTTAAGCATTGAAGTGCTTGGCCAAGTCAGGGCTAACTCCAGAGTTTGTATAGTGGAATCAGTACCTTCAGAGTAATTTTAAACAGGGAGGAAGGGAGAAAAGAACCTGGCCAACTCTTTTTATGGACCTTTTTCCTTTTGTCTGAATCTGTTAATGCCAGCAAAAGTTGGGATACTTTGCAAAAAACAAAGTTTTTGTTGGCAAAAAACAAAGTCACACTTGTTTCAACATTATTTGTGGGATAACAGAAACCAGGACAGGAGACCATCATCAAGCAACTTCCTACTTCAAAAGACACTGCATAAAAAATGCAGACTATGATGTTAACCCTGGTTTTCTTCTCCCATCACTTCAAAATTGCTATAGGTGCTGATATCAGAGGTGCTGCTTCATGATGCCAGGTGAAGAGTAATTAGGAGTGATCTTTTTGATCATCTACAGTGAGAAATTCATGTTGTTAATCACAACATTTATAAATATCCCAAACCTTTTCCAAATCACTTCCCAGTAAAAGAGCAGTATTCAACCCACAGAAATTTTTTGTGCCATGTGTAGTGCTTATTATTCTGGGAACTTTGACTGATGCCTATCGCATACTGAATGCTTTGTTTCAAGCTTGCAGAGGTTGCTCTGGGATGCTTCCCTCAATGTTACTGTGGCTGTGTTTAACAAGCACTTAAAACCCAGCGCATGTATTTGTAGAAAAAATGAGAATATGTGGCTACTGAAAACTGCAGCCTGCCCCAGTGCTGCAGGGAAGGAATTTCTGCAATTATCAGCAGGAAACTTCTGGAAACCTGAAATAATAAGAGGAATAATAGAAATCTAAGTATGATTTAGGAATGTAAATACTTTTCCTTTCCAGTATTGGGTACCTGTAAATATTTTCATTTCAGACTTTTTTTTTTAAGTTCCAGAAATATGAATATATATGAGTAGATGGGGAGAGAGAAAGAGAGAGAGAGAGAGAGAGAGAGAGAGAGATTTCAGAGCTGCTGGCAAACAGTACTCAAATACCTCTTGCTCTGGTGTCATGCAAAATTCTGCCTGTTAACATAAATTGGAAGGTAATTAATGTGAAAGCCAAGTCAGCCAGCTTGAGACAATCCCAGTTAGCAGCCCTTGGGACATTAATTTTCTGTCCCTAAAGAACAATAGGAAAAGAGTTTCTGTTTTCTAGAAGTTGAGTTTTATATGAACCCACTCTGTGCATCATCCATCGCAGTACACTTTATGAAAATTTCTGATCTTCATTCTATCATTCACTCAGCAGTCAGCCTGGAAATTATTGAGCCCTGGGTGCACCCGTTTGCTCTCTCTTCAGTATGCTCACTATGATGCACTCCAAGCAGAAGTTTCAGTATCCTTTCCTCTCGCATGGGTGTCTCAGAGTCTCACTATATAATTAGCTGGCATACTCCGTTATCAGGTTCAAAAGTAAATGTCAGGTGACACTGTGTGATAATTCCTCTTCCTGTTGCATTTTATTGACTCATTTTAACAACAGGACTTGCATCATTTGTAAAAACAAGTCACTTTTCTTCCGTCTCAGAATTCCCATAAAAAGTTCAATTATTTAGAGTCCACCACCTTCACTTGAATAATTTCTACAAATGCATTAGCACTGAATTTTATAATGTGTCGCACACAAAAATTCTAGGACTATTTCAAGGTCGGCAATGGAAACAATTAGTTGTCACAGAATAGTAGTGTGAGGCTAGCTTTAACTTCCAATAGCCCGTTACAGCCTTCTTGAGACGAAATGGAGAGGTTCTTGCAGCTGTAACCCAGAAACTACAGCTGTGAGAGATGCAGCATTAGACTATGCTGATTCTGGCCTCAATGACATTAATAAAATTACACCTGGTTAAATACTTTTGGATCACATGGTTCCTGGAGATTTCACATCACAGCAGACATTTCATTGACAGAAGATTAATTTCTGCAAATATCCTCTTTAGTCCTTCCCTTCTCTCCCCTCCTTTTTCCCTCCCTTCCTTTCTCCTCTGCTTTTCCTTTCCTTTTCAAGTGGCCTCACATACAGCACTACAAAGGTGTCCCGCAATGGAGAGTGCTCTCTGCCTATGAGATAAATCCAAGCTTATGAATAAGTGGATTCAGAATCCATCATCCCTGACTCTCATTCCTGTTGCGCATAATAGACCTTGAGGTAGCTGGGACCATCTGGGGTAAAATAATCTGCAGAAAGAATAGTCAAATAAAGGAAAATGTATCAAATCCCCTCAGGTAGCATAGGGGTTATGTGGAAGGTGAGCTCATCTGCTTCATTATGATTATCCAGTCAAGAACCTTCTCAATGTAAACTTGGTGGTATATAAAACAGGGAGTTTTTATCACAGAGACAGAGATACAAACCTGATAGTTGGGGGATAATAAAGAAAATGCCAAAGACCAAGTCTCTAGTCTCTATTTGACAGGCCATGTAGAAACTGTGCACAGCTTTGGAGAGGGACAGCCTGGAGTTCGTATAGGATAAGAAAGGGGAAATGGGAGGAACATGTGGATTTGGAATAGTTGAGACAGTCCCTTGGGACTAAGCAAAATTTATTAAGGAATGTTTAGAGGGGGATGGGTGAAGAAGGCAGTGGGGACTGGACAGAAAGGGACACTTACAAAAGGGGGCTGCTAGTGCACTTCTCCAAGCCTCACCCCTGATCTCCACAGTCTCTCCTGCCTTCCTTTTTAACCCTTTCTTAACTTTCTCTCTGGGTAACCTCACCCTCTGTGCCATGTACGCTTGAAGGCTCTGAGCATTAGGTGCCAGCTATGGTGGGACTAGGAGGGGTGGATTAGGTGCCAGATACTGGGGCCACATCAGGGCTGTAGGTGTCACTGGCCACAGCTGGGATGTTGATGTTAGGTATAAGGCCTGACTGAGGTCCTTATCGTCTCTGTTCGGGGTCTGATCTAGAATGCCCAATCACATCAGTGTTGGCAAACCATCCACCTCCACATATGGCCAAAGTGAGCTTGGTTTCATTCTGTCTTGACCAGCTTTATTGCTGTGACTTTTGCTTTGCCATTGATCATACCATTCTGCAGCAGAGCAAGAAAATGCTTGCATTCCTTCTCTTGGCAGTATGGCTACATGAAGCAAAAAACACTGAGTGTTTTCCAGCACATTTCTTTGGGATTTAAATTCCACCACTGAAAAAATTAATACAAAACATTGCTACAAAGTCTTAGGTTTTCCAAAGAGCCTTCTGCAAGGATAGAGGATTGGGTAGCAAGCTGCAGTAAACTTACGTAGAGGGTGTTTAGTTTCCTCCTGGATGAACTTTGCAGCTGCTGTGTGTATTTTGGAGCATTACTAAAACATACATTATAAAGACAGACTGATGGAATGTAGTTTGATTTATTGTGTTTAGCTGAGCATTACTTTGTCACAGGAATAAACTTGTCTGTTACTTTGTAAAAAACATCTTTTGCTCAAGATCTACCCTCACCCCTTCTATGATGGCATACTGACCATCCTTCTACTAAAACCTTGTATTTTTACTGACTGAATTTTTACACTGAGAGTGTAAGAATGAGGTAATGGGTTGGTTTAAATGTGACAGCTATTATCATGATTAAATCACCGGTGCAGAAATAGTGATTACTAATATAATGTGTAGCTGGTGCTTGCATCTTAACTTTCTTTTAATGGCATCCAAGAATACAGCTTCAAATTTGGATGTACTTCGGTTTCAGAATAAATACTCTTATTCCCTCTGAAGAACTGCAGGCCCATCCCTCCAAGAAAATGCTTAAGATCTCAGAGGAAAAACTTTAAGATTATAATGGAGAGGAGGACTGACTTCAAAAGGATTTTGTATAGAGATAGGAAATAACTCTTCTGTGTATGCTTAGTGTTAACTGTAAAATTGTTTTCCTGCAGTTTAAAGCTGAATAAAATTCCCAGTTAAGTCAATCAAGAAGGACCAGAGTGTCAAATCCAAAGAAGTAAACGTAAATATTATTTCTTCCTGTCCAGGTCAGGGTATTTTACTTTTAAAATAAGCTGCTTAGGACCTTCATTTTTATTCATACAATTCTCCAAGGAAAACCCTTCCAAGCACACGTTCAGCTATTTAATTCAGAGGGAAACGTCATGCATAGCTTAGAGCTGATGCACATTTCCCCTGCTAGTTTCCTGCAAGCCTCTCAGTTCCTTCAGGGATCATTCACGCTACAGTGTATTCTACCCCTGGTTCGTTAATCACACAGATAATGAAAAAAAAATATCTATCTGAATATATCTAAATCCATCTATCTATCTGAAATATGAGTATTGTACCACAAATTCCAAACATTCATTGAAGTGTTTTCAGGTCCTCAAGCATACACTCAGCGGAAATCTTTTGCTGAACTGTGATTAACTGTTCATGTAAGGCCTGAAAAGTCCTTCCCCGAAAAGGCTGCGGTACCAGCAAGTTTGAGTGTCAGATCTGGCAGCCTCCTAACAGGTGCCTGTCATCACTTTCAGATTTGCTGGCTTTTAAACCAAATTTTTAGAGCGCTGCCAGTGCACTGCAGCATGTCATGGTTGGACGGAGACCAGCAGCAATTTAGCTTTAAGCATAACAAAGACAGGAAGCAGGGAAGATAGGCACCATATATCCCTAAGCCTGCCAAAACATGCCTTCATAGATGTTCTGATGAACAGCAGGGGATTACTGCCAAAAACGTTGATAGGTGACCTCTAAGGGGAAAGGTAGTGTTATTTGTAACAGGAGCTAAACCCCTTCCTTTTAAAATATAAATTATGACCATGAATTTGGCTGGTTAGTTTTGTAGCTGTACTTCAAGGCTGGGTTTGTGCTCTGCATCCTATCACTGAGTTACTCCCTCTTTGCATTCCAGCTACGTAAACGGAATCTGCTTCGCTGTTTTTGCTGATTAGATAACAGAAATGACCGTAATGAAAATTATAAAGCTAAAGCCTTTGTAAGAGACGGTTGAAATCTTTCCAATGAATATTTCAACAGGATTTCATCTAAGATACGCTTTCATAAAATATTCACAAGCAATGTAATTCTTCAAAAGGGTCTATCATGTAAATATCCCAGGAAAAAAATCATTAAATATTAGGGGAAAGTCTAAGATGTGGTTATTTTCTCTTTCCAACTCATTTTTCTTTCTATTCTGCTAGAAATGTTTTAATTGTGAAGCAATATAACTGCTTATTATTAAACATGAAAAAGCACACAAAGCAGTTTCTGATTTGAAAGACGAAAAGAGTGAAAACTGTTCCATCACGTAGTTTGCCTTCTTTTCTCACTTCTTTGTCTCTCAAAGGAAAGAAATTATTTAGAATCAAAGTTGCTTTTTCTGTTCAGAACAGTAATGCTAAGATAACACTAAAATATTTTTTACTTTGTTTAACAAGAAATTAACAGCCAGAAAAAAACACCCTGGCACCTCTGCAGTTCACTGCAACTTACCCGCTCCCTCGAGCACAGAGAAGGTTTTGTGTGCAGGTGACCCATACTTTTCAAAGAAGACATGGGTCCAGTAACTATAGGGTTATACCCAAACCTCTGCCTGCATCCTTGCCTCAATTATTGGCTTATCTCAAGCAAACAAAGAGGTCACATTTAGGTTTAGTAAGCCAAAACATACTAGCTGAACCTAACACAGGTGCAAGGAAACCTCTGAAAGGGAATACTCTTGATTACCTTCAGTGAACTTTCTTGACTTGGAGAGATATTTAAGGCAAAGTGTTGCAGTTTGTACTTTACAAATGCATTTCATTGAACTTGGTTGCATCACGGTACCGACTGCAACTGTGCTCTGATACACCAGTGCCCCAAAGGAATGAAACTCAGAGATCACTTTTCTACTGTGTCTGTGAAGCACCTGTCAGTGACACTGGGAGCCCTGTGCCCTGCCCGTTAGTCATAGGTGGCTCCATTTCTTGAATCTCTACAGACGGTGTTACATAACTTTACAACTAAATGACTTTAGAAGTCAGTGAAAGAACTGGGTTTGGCTTGCACTGCTTTGAAGGATACTGAACAGAAAATATGCAAATTCTGCAAAATATGTGTATCATCACTATTTGGTCATGGATCTGTGATCCTCCCTGTTAACACTCTTTTCCGGAATACAGGGTGTTGCTGTGAAGTCATAGTGCAGGGTCGGTGTGTAATGGGCTGCTTTTGACCAAATGAAATGCATAATTCTACATCAGAGCACAGCTGAGGCTCCTGGGAACTTTGCATAATAAAATCACTTAATTGTGTGACTAATGGCTTAGCTAATCATTTTACCAAATAGTCCTCCCAGTTGCTGATAAATTACATTAGAGGAATTGCAAAAAGGTTCACAAGCATCATTGTGTTTTGTGTGATCAACAACCACCAACTTCTCTTTCTGGAATTGTATTTCCTGCCTGTTGAAATCACTACAGGAAACTTTTCCTCAAGGGCTGAAAGAGCCTCCAATTGCAAATGTATGAAATGCTATCAACAAACCCTTGCCACAGCAGGGGCATCTGTTCTCTCTGAAGACTTTGACAGTTCGTGTGAGGACTCTGGCTGCACCCATCCCTCTAGCTGCTGCTGGGCTCTGACCTGCTGTGGTAGTCACTGTGACAGCACTGGTCGCTGCTATGGGTAACACTGCTGGAGAGACTCCTGTTTTAACACAGGCAGACAGGGAACTACTGGAAAGAGTCCAGAAAAGTGCTACAAGGATGATGAGGGGACTGGAGCATCTCTCATATGGGGAAAGACTGAGAGGACTGGGCCTGTTTAGCTTGGAGAAGACTGAGGAGGGATCCCATCAGCTTTTATAAATATCTGAAGGCTAGATGTCTAGAGGATGGGGCCAGTGATGTCCAATGACACGACAAGGGACAATGGGCACAAACTGTAACACAGGAAGTTCTGTCAGAATATGAAGAGAAACTTCTTTCCTCTGAGGGTGGCAGAGCACTGGGACAGGCTACCCAGAGACTTTGTGGAGTCTCCTTCCCTGGAGAGGTTCAAAACCCACATGGACATGATACTGTGCAGCCTGTTTTAGGTGATCCTGATCTGGCTTGGGGGTGAGGGTGGACGAGATGATCTCCAGAGATCACAGAACCACGTAACAATCTGAGTTGGAAGAGACCCATAAGGATCATAGAGTCCAACTCCTGATCAACTAAGGATCAGCCAAGTCAGAGTATGGGACTGAGCACATCTTCCAGACGCTTCTTCAGCTTAGTCAAGCTGGGTGCTGTGACCACTTCCTTGGGGTGCAGCTCAACAGTCCAGGGAGTTGATTGTCCTGTTCTACACCATGCTGCTGTGGCCTCACCTTGAGTACTGTGTGCTGTTCTGGGCACCACAATACACAACACTATTGGAGAGTGTCCAGAGGGCAACGAGCATGGTGATGGGTCTGGAGGAGAAGTTTAACTAGGAGAGGCTGAAGTCCCTTGCTTTGTGCAGCCTGGAGGAGAGAAGACTGAGGGGAGACCTCATTGTGATCTGTGGCTTCCAGTCCCTTCCAATCCCCACCATTCTGTGAATCTGTGAATCTGTGAATATGTGAATCTATGAATTTGTGTTACTTGGCCCAGGAAAAGATATGACCCTCCACTTTCTATGCCAGAAACAGCAGGATAATTTTACCTCACTCTGAATCAACTGACCTGAATTTCTAGTGTTTATCAGATTGACCCTTGCATTTGATGGTGTCCCGATTTCAGCTAAGATGGAGTTAATTTACTTTTTAGCAGTGGATGGAATGCTATGTTTGGGTGTTAGGACAGGAGCAGTGCTGATAGCACCCTGATGATTTTAATTGTTGCCAAGCAATCAAGGACTTTTTCAGGTCTTCATATTTCCCTACTAACGAGAAAGGAGGAGACACAGCCAGGACAGGTGACCTGAACTGGCCAAAGAGGACATTCCATGTCAATTATGTCATGCTCAGTGTAAAGGGGGGACTGGGAGAAGGAGGAAAAAAACTCCGGGATGTGCGGTTTTTGGGGACGGTCGGGTTCCAGGACGGCTCCGGGCTGTACAGCCTGAGTTGTGTGGTTTGGTGAGAGACTGCATTGTGTATCACCAGTTTCGTGTATTTTGTGCTCTAAAGTCATGTTATCATTGTTGTTCTTTTTTATCTTTTTTTTCCTGCTATTTTAGTAAACTGTCCTTATCCCAACCTGCGGGGTTTTGGTTTGGGTTTTTTTTTCCCTCTTTACATTTCCCTGCCCCACAACTGCCCCTCCCCTCCCCACTCCCTCCCCGCCCCCTCTTCTTTTTGTTAAAAGAACAAGCAACTGTGTGGGGCTCAGCCCTTGGCTGGGGCTAAACCACCACAGATGGCTACCTGACTGTGTGCCAGGACTAGGAAATAGCCACTGATGCCAGTGTGCTATCTTTCTTTGGTCAAAGTGTGATTTTGTCTGAGGCTAATCTTGAACCACAAGACCTGTCTGAGCATTCTGATCTATACACAAATTCAGAACTGGTGTTGGTCTTTAAATTTGTGGCTAAAGCTGATTTTTGAGAACCGAAAAGCCTAAGCTGATGTTGCAATCATTACAAATACACAAGAGAGTGGGGGAGACAAATTTCTATGCTCAGGATTGAGGACAGAACAATTGAAACAGACCTAAAGATCTGTGGTTAAGAATTTCTAAGGTATGAAGATAGACTAGTAAATCATATGTGCTTTTTAAAAGATCATTTCATAGCTCAAATATAAATGCATTTTTTATAAAGTTGTATTGATGGATTCTCCTGAAACTTCCTCTGCCAACAATTCATCAGGATATGAACTCAGGGAAGAGTGATATTGTGGCTAGAATGGTGAAGCAAAGTTCCTGAGAGTTGCAGGCAATGGGGAGGTCACATCCATCAGCTGGTGACAGCATGGTCTTTACACAGGATACACAGTGTGTGGGAAAGGATGTGGTACCTCATCTCCACTGGGTTACTTAGAAATGCATGGGGCATTATGGGCTACCAATCAAGAAATGGAATGCTTTTCCTCCTTGGTAGAGTCATCTTTTCTGTAGGTAAATCCGTAATTCGTATGATGCATTTGTAGCCCTTTATTTTAAGGTAAAACTCAGCTCTGACTGCTGAGCTACTGCTTGCTGTTGTCTTCCTTGCCCCGACCATGAGAGCTGAATTGTCTGACTAGGACTTCATGTGAGCGCCAGAAGCAGGGCAAAGAAAAGGACGGAAGCAGCCACCAGCCATGCCAGACACAGAGGAAGGGAATGAGATTTCCCCTTTGACAGGGATAAGATGTTATTTCTGCTCACCCCATTTTGTGAAACCACACCCTCCATCTTCAGCAAAGCATCTGTGTGCCTTCAGTGCTTAACCTAAACCTGTGACATCTTGAGCATGAAGGGACAGATCTGTGTCCTCTTGATACTGTTTTAAACATGACACGTTTCTAAAAGAGCTATCCTCCTTGTCACAAAGTGCTGGCAAGGTTTTGTCACTTTTTAAAAAGACTTGGATCCCATATAGGAACTCCGACCAGGCACATAAGTTAGAGTTGTGCAGCTAGGCCTTTTAAAGTTTGGATCTTAGTCATTTCCCAAGAGAAAGAATGTGTGGATTTTAGGCATTTTGATACCAGCTCCACAGGTCTGTGCTCACCATTGGCTGTCTGTCACCTGCTCACTGGTGTCATCAACAGTCCCATAGACACCGCAAGACCTGGCAACGAACATAGGCTTTTTTTAAGCCTGACACCCCTGATCCTAAACCCAAGCTAACCCTTGTACTGAACACACTTTAGGAATGAAAACCTGTCATAGAATTAAGTGTATCCTATCAGCCCTCCTTGGTGCTAAACCTCCTAAGTGCCCAGCCATTGCAGCACAGTCTAGAAAGAGCCTGGTGCCTTGCTGTTCTGAAACATAAGACCTGACCACAAACTAATTCTATCATGAACAGTTCCAGCTCATCAGATGGCAAAACACTGAAAACAGAGCTGTCACTCTGTTGTGGCAAATACAGATGTACACTCAAGTTAGTATGTCAAAGAACATTTCAAATTAAACATTTTCCATTTGGTTTTCATTGAAGTTCTGGAGCTGACAGCAAAACTTGGGTTATTTGAAAGAACAATAGATAATTTTAAGTACATTTGGTTAAAAGGGAAAGAAACTAGCAATAAAAGAGTAGAAAAGGGTGATGTATTGTAGTCAAGTATCTTTTGGATGCAATCTTTGCTGTCTGTCTCTGAGCAATGGCATATTTCTTGGGATTCCCCACATTTCCACAGGGTGAACTGAGCACATGAACTGAACTCCGTGTGTCTTCACTAGCGTAGTACATTCAGAGGATGTATTGCACTAGATCTGAGCAATGATCTTTAGAAATTACCACGGCACTTAATTCATCCCTTGGTTAATTCTATATGGTCTTCAGTGGAGTTGGAGTACAAAGGAACTTGGCCCATCACCTTCTAAAAGAGATTGTATCATCTGCCTTTGTATCAGCTTCAAAGAGGTTTCCATGCCTTACAGGTAGTGTTATAACATGACTTGCATTCTGTAAATTAACAGAATACACTGCAAGTGTCATTCAAGGAATCTTATTTATGTTATTCAGTTTACCAGAGTTAACGGGTAGTGCTTGGTGCCAGGAGTGTAAATGCATGCTGGAGTGCTGCAGGAACTCTTGTTGACCTGAAGCCTCTCCTTTGTGTACCCTCTTGGTGACACACTTGCAGGCAAGGACCATGTTTGGGCGTGGGACCTAATGAGGTCCATCAGGCAGTGGAACGGAATGTCTCATTTAGTTCCCTTTGAAAGAAATCCGATAAAAACATAAACTACTTGGAGAACAAAACCAGCACATGATAAACAGAGAGGCCAAATATCAAATCCCATTGCTAATAGAGACACTGTCTGGAAGGCATGTAAAAACTTTGGGTACCACTGTCCCTTGTTTCTGCTGAGTTTTATGAGCAAATGCTTTCCTCAGAAATTGCTACAGTTACATTTCTAAAGGTAAAACTATGCAGTTTCCAAAACTCCAGCCAGAAATACACCTCTGCCCTGAAATAAATGTGTAGAAGAATGTCAGGCTAGTTAAAGATTTGAAGAAGCTTGAATGTAAGAGCTCTTGGAGCATGACAGCTCCAGTCGTGTCTTGCTCAGTCATAGAGACTGGTGCTGGGGCATTTTTGTGAACATAAAGCATGAAATAAACAAGCCATTAGTGTGCAAAACCTGCGTCAGATTTAATTAAAGCCTGCTTATGTCACAAGCCTGCTGTACCAACTTGGAGGCAGTGGCTCCCATGGTAAGGAAGGAAATAAAGAGAGGTTCTCTAGGAAAATTCTACTGTTTTCTATTCCGTACAAACATATATGAAGACTTGTATAACTCTCATCTTACAAGCAGAAAAAAGCCACCACATCTCATGGAAGCTTTGCTGATACACTTAGTCATGGCTGGTCCGTGTCTCCCAGATGTGCAAGGGTTCATGAATTTTTAAATTACCCCAGAACCTTGCAGACACTTTCAGAAGACAAAAAAATAATCCATGCATTCAGGTGCAGGTGCAAACTACCTGTAAAGAGTATTTGCTGGTTGTTGTCAGCTGGTGGACTGCCAAGTTAGTCACATCTCATACTTTATAGACATATACCTCAGAATTAGTGATAGAGACTGCTCTCTTAGCTTGTGAAATACCCAACTACAGCACACGACAGGAACTTTCCAAGAGCACTGGGTGATGTCCATTCCTCTCTCTAGGATTTTCTTTGTTATTCCATTGTTAATATATTCTGGCTATGATTAGCATGAACCTCTCCTGATGTGTCTGTGCCCTTGTTATGAACAAGATATTTCTCTGTGCAACATATAAAGCACAGAATATAGGCCAAGTGTTTCAGAAGCATGTTCATTACTTCACAGTGGGAATTGCCACAGTGAAATATTAAATACAGTCAGTTCAAAATAATAGCTTCTTTAAGGACTTCATTGTGTCATCAATCAAATGCAGATGGCCAAATTAGTATAATGCAAAGTCAGTATTTTGCCTGGAGAATTTATAGCAGCTAAGGTCACAACAGAAAATGCCTCCCAGGAAACAAAGGATAATCAGGCTAATAAGGCTCAAAATCTCCTGAGGAAAAAAATATAAATGCCTATTTACAATACAGTATCACAGAATCTTTTAATAAAGATTCTTTTAGGGATTCTGTGAAATTATGATTCTATGAAATTATGATTCTTATGAAAAGACTCCAAAATCACCTAGCAAGGGTGACTCAGTTTATGTGATCACAGAATCACAGAACCACAGAATCACAGAACATTAGGACCTGGAAGGGACCTCGAAAGATCATCTAGTGCAACCCCCTTGCCAGAGCAGGATCACCTAGATTAGATCACACAGGAACACATCCAGGTGAGTTTTGAGTGTCTCCAGAGAAGGAGACTCCACAGCCTCTCTGGGCAGCCTGTGTCAGGGCTCTGTCACCCTCACAGTGAAAAAGTTTCTCCTTATGTTCACATGGAACTTCCTATGCTCCAGCTCGCACCCGTTGCCCCTTGTCCTGTCGCTGCCCGTCACTGAGAAGAGCCTGGCTCCATCCTCCTGACTCTCACCCTTTACATATTTAGAAACATTAATAAGGTCATCCCTCAGTCGTCTCTTCTCCAAGCTAAAGAGGCCCAGCTCCCTCAGCCTCTCCTCATAAGGAAGGTGTTACAGTCCCTTAATCATCTTGGTGGCCCTGCACTGGACCCTTTCAAGGAGTTCTATGTCCTTCCTGAACTGAGGGGCCCAGTACTGGACACAATATTCCAGGCGAGGTCTCACCAGGGCAGAGTAGAGGGGGAGAAGGACCTCTCTTGACCTACTAACCATACCCCTTCTAATACACCCCTGGATGCCATTTGCCTTCTTAGCCATAGTCATCCTGCTGTCCCCTAGGACCCCCAGGTCCCTTTCACCTACAGTGCTCTCCAACGGGCTAGTCCCCAACCTATACTGGTACCTGGGGTTGTCCTGTACATGCTACCTAGTAAACTTAACTAAAAGCAAGGCATGACAAGTAAACTTCCTCCAGGGCAAGTTGTACAATAAATTATTCTCTTGACTGCCTTTTGATTCTGACAATGAATATGTCTTCAGGTGAACAAATAACCCCAGCACTAGCAAAGAGAAACACATTTTAGATGCAATTGGCCACCTTAGGAAATAAGAATATTAAATCTTAAACTCACCTTTCTACTCTGTCATCTATTGCTATAGTGACAGATAGAGTCATTAGCTCAAAGCATTCATAAGATAACTTCCATCAACTATGAATAAAGTGTTGTCACCAGGTGTTCAGAAGAATTATATCAATCCTTGAAAAATCAGGTCTTAAAATACAAAGCATTAAGTATTCAGTAATGGATTTGCCTTATCTTCCTTTTGTCTAGGAAATACTCCTTAGGCCTCTTGACCTGATTTCAGCAGGTGCTTGTTTGCTTTGCTTGCTCTGGGATATAGAAATGGTAGGGTTGGTCAGATGATCAGAAGAAACTAAGCTCTCAAATCCAACTTCCTTTGGGAACAGGAAGAACCCACTGAAACCATTCACCTGGACTCTCTATTTAAGGTAATGGTACCAGTACCTTCAATATCATTCTTTAGACAGCTCTGCATTTTTTGTATCTTTTATTTAAAACAAAAAAAGACAACTTTTTTGTTTTTTAATCTCTCTTTTTTTAAAAGGCTTTGAAATCAGGTGCTTCACTTCAAGTTGGAATAGTATGGTTCACAGAATCACAGAACAGTTTGAGTTTTTTCCAAGCCCCTGCCATGGGCAGGGACAACCTTCACTAGCCCAGGGTGCCCAAAGCCCCATCCAGCCTTGCCTTGAACACTGTCAGGGAGGGGGCAGCCACAGCTTCTCTGGGCAGCCTCACCACCCTCACAGGGAGGAATTTCTTCCTAATGTCTAATCTAAATCTGCCCCTTCTAGTTCAAAATTGTTACCCCTCTTTCTATAAATTGCCTGATAACACTATATATCAGTAGTCTCTCCATGAAGGAAAAATTAGAAATAAGACACCTTGTTGAGTACAGCATTATAAATATGAATCACACCTGGTAACATCAGGTGACAGTACTGGAGCATATGCTTCAGGAGAAACTTTACAGGAGAAACTTCTGCCAGAGTGGCTTCCAGTCCACTTGACCTATTGACCAATGCATTCTGACTGATACTCCCTAGTGATCCCACACTTCACTTGCATATCCTCACTCACCCTAGTTGCTGGCCCCACAGACACACAGGCCCAATGACAAGTGGTCTGACTCTGGTTGGTGGCACTCAGACACACGCACACACCCATGTTTACAGAATGAAGTGACAACATGTGACTTTAATGGTGTCAAAAGCAATCATAAGTAGCAAAACATTGCATAGACTACTCAAAACTAAACATTAAAGTATACACACACACTATATTAGTGAAACAACTGCAAGTGAGGAAAAGGAAACTGAAATCACCTTTTGTATCTGTTTAATTCCCAGGCAGCTGGAGTGTTAGATGCATAATAAGGTGAATTGCTTAAAACAAATAATTATTTTACTATCTGTAATCACAGCCTAGTGAATTTAACAAAGTTTTTTATTATCTTCACACCTGGGCAATACTGTGTGCTACTCTAGCAAATGAACTAGCTATTCAAGCCTGCCACAAGAGATGTGAGCAATGCTATCAGTCTGCGGTGGCACCACTGGACTGGCTGGCTGCCCATTCACCACCTTCACTGTAAATCCACATTCCTCTTCTGCTGCTCAGCATAACAATAAAGCCAATCTACTTACGGACAGTAACAACCACTTTTGAGATTTGCATGCACAGAGGTGATAAAACTATTTCAGAGAGTAAGAAGGGCTCTGAAATCCCCTGCTTGCCTTATTTTTTTAAGCAGAGCCAATTTCTCTAGTATGTGTAGAGTAAATAGAAATCTTATCCCCTATGAAAATATCTCAATAAAACAGGCTATCTGTTGTGCCTGTGTCTCTCCCTGCAGAACTGGGAAGTAAAAATTCAGGGATGTGTAGACCTCAGTATCCCAAACAAGCAGAGTCTCTGAAAATGTGATGGCCTTGCCTTTCATTTCCCTCTTCCAGGGCAGACTCTCCTGTAATGACATGACCCAACTGTTGTAAGGCATGTGCTTCTGCAGGATCAAGAGGCCCTCTAGTAACAACGATGAAAACACCCAGCAATGCATACTGCAAAAAATGAAACCAGAGAAGGTTACAGTCTTGTGTGTTGGGCTGGGCTGTGTCTTTCCTTCAGGGATCCACCACTTACAGTCCACGGTCCAGCAGAAAAGATTCTGATAAAGCTGGTTAGTCTCTTTCTCATTCAGTTTTCTAAAATGCTTTCTCAAAGGATTTTTTAAGTTTATATGCTAATCTTGGCTACATGCCACAGTGGGTGGATTCCAGCCTAAGCTCTTCAAGGGTATATTGATTCGAATTATTCCCAATAACCATAATGCTGCTCTTGTATTTTCATCTGTTGTCACAGACTTGCTCTTCCTTTGTTAAGGCTTGTAGTGTCCTAATACCACCATCAACATCCCTCTTAATGCTTTGCTCTTCTAATGAAAATAATCCTTTTCACAGAATCACAGTACATTAGGAATTGGAAGGGACTTTGAAAGATCGTCTAGTCCAACCCCCCTCCCAGAGCAGGATCACCCAGACTAAATCCCACAGGAACACATCCACCCAGGCAGGTTTTGAATGTCTCCAGAGAAGGAGACAATTCCATTGTCCCTTCTCATACTCATTCTGGCATTAGTAATATTCAAATACTGATCTGAAGATTATTATACTCTATTTTTGCTGGCTGTTTTCCTGAGAAATGTATTCTATTTATGGCACATGTTGACGCAGCTGGTTTCAATCTTCTTTCTCATGCATAGCAATTTGGGGAAGCCTGCCACACTGCTGTATGTAAAAGAAATCATGCCAGGCTTTTGTTTCAGAGAGCACCCCAGCCTATGGGTCCTTTCTACTGCCTTGAGAGGCAATCCTTCTATTCACTTGCCAGATTGTCCTCAGCTTCTCCAGCAGATGTGTAGACCCACCACTGGGGTCATGGCCAAGGATAATACTGAGAGGGAGACAATGCTTCTCCAGCCTAAAGCCTTGTTCTCCACCCACTATTCTGGAATAGGAGTGTCCACACATGGAGTTAATCAGGGATAAGTCCCTAAGCAGACAGGCCCTCACACTAAAGCATCGCTATGAAGGATTCTGAGGCCTCTAACCACATCCTGGGTACTAGATATTCACCAGAGATTCCCTCAGCACTCTAAACCTGAGCCTTCAATCTTAGCAAAGATCAAAGAGCACTTACCCAGAGTTCTGCTATTAACTTAAAGACCTTTTATGATGATTATTAATGTGATAGCTGTCATCCTTCACCTGCACATTTAAAACGCTTTTGAAAATAACGAATTTTTGTTCACAGTACTACTGCAAAGAAGGTTATCAAATGTGTCACACTGCAACTGTTTCACACATATGTTTAATCTGTGAAAGCGTATGTTAGGCAAACATACTTGCCTCATGCTTTATTTTTCTAGTTCTGGCACAGCTGACAGAACACTGAGGGTTTTATGAGTTGCTTTTTTTTTTCTTATGGGAAGGCATGGTAAGCAATTGGGAAAATGATTCAATGTGATGACCCTCTGAATTCCTGTGGGACTCCATGTCAAAAGAGTACTTTTTTCTACTTTCGCATTTTTGGACAAAATTTAAGGCAAGGTTCCAAGTTCAATTCCCAGTTACTGCTGTGTAAATCTGGAGTACTTCCACCAAAACCATGGGTATTACATTAGATTTATGCTACCCTGAGATCAGAATTTGGATGGCAGGGTTTGTGGTCAGTGTTTGAATATAAAGCTTTTGAAAATGAGGGTTTTGTAATAATTTCTCCCAGAACTCATTTCAGATGATCTTCAGAAGGCACTTCAGACAATGCTTCATTTTTCTTCTAAAATTCTGTATTTTGGTTATTGAGCAAATATAACCTTACCAGTACAAAGCAGAATAAAACTAGGGAAAGGACCCAGCAAGTCCGAGTGACTTTTTTTTGGTCTTTCACCATTACCCATATTTGGATTTGCTCATGCAGATGCTAGAAATGGAACTACCCCTCAAAATTTTACTGAACTGATCAAATGAAGTCTAGTTTAAAAATGGATTGAATTTTTACGCTTGCTTGTCAGGGTTTGCACTGGAGAAGGAATTCAAAATTTGAGGGCCCTTGAGTTGCAACATTCCTCAGGGCTTAGTAATACTACACAAGTCTCTTTTGCCTCATCGTCCTCCTCCCAGGTGCAATTTAACTTCTTGTGGTGTCCACAAACAGGCTGTGCAGGTGGTAGCCTTGCCTTGGGAAACTCTTCCAGGCCTTCTTTCCAGCACCAACACAGTCTTGGTCTCCAGTCCATTTAGAGGAATTCCTACCACTGCAGGTGAAGAGTTGACTTGCCACTTATAGCAGCAATTTTAACTTCATTTAATCTCTTGCCTGTTAACATCAAGTTCTGAGTATTGGTTTGGGTACTGAGAAAAAATTTTAAACGGGACACCATAAAGACAGACACGAGAGCACACTTCTCTTTACCCCTTCCCAGTCTCAGTTTGACTTACATTTGCAATCAGATGTCCCCATTTTCTTCAGTGAGGTGAAGGGTGGCACAAAAGGTCAACTATAAGAGGGGTTATAATGACTTCCGCACTGGCAGGGCTTGGACACCTGTTTAAAGTGACCAGAGTCAAGAACCTCGTGTACATCATCATTAACTCAATTTACAGCCCTGATACCCACTACAGGAAAAACAACAATTAATGTTGTGTCAGGTATAATAAAACATCCAACCATACCAGTGTGTATTACTCATCCATCTACTAGTCACAAGGATGTGGAAACGATGTCTGTTTGTCTGTTCTTAAGCATTTGTACCAGTAAGGCTTGTAATCAGTAGCGTCCTTCTCCTCTCCCAGATGCCATGAGAGGTGATACTCTTCCTAAGGGCAAAAGCATCCCAAGGACTGCAGCCCAGATGCTGATGCTCTTTGCTCAGAGTCATCACAGCGTGCTCCTTGGGTAAAGCCTGTGGAACAGGAAGAGCATTGTACAATGACTGACACAGGTCAAGGACCTAGAGGTGTAGGTGGTGTTTCACTTTTTGTCATGTTCAGATAGGACAGGATAACTATGAATCTCATTTGGCCTTTTAAACCTCACAAATAGGATGTCCCCTGTGTCTTAACTTCTGCTGCTGTAAGAAAGTCAACATTTTGTTCTTCCGAATTTTTGAGCCTTCAACAGCTGTCCAGAGCTTATTTATACATTTCTCTCACACACATGCACTCCACCCAGATCTTATGAGACTATCTTTAGATTTGCAGTCAGTTCAGATAGTTACTGGAAATAATCATCTACTTTCATTTTAAATTCCAGTCTTAAAAAAACCAAACCACTGCAAATTGAACTTTAGCTTATCACAAGCTGTTAAAAATCTGCAGATGTCAGTGCTGTCTGAAGGCTTGTGAATTTTCGTAAAAGCTTGAGCTGTTTAACATCCAAGCATTTTCTGGAAGTTTCACTGCTACCCAAGTCAGTCCCCTTTAGTATCCTGCTATCCAGGATACTATCCTGCCAATGATACAACAGAAGTTGAATGAATCATGGGAAAGATTGGAGAATATCGCTAATAGGGAACACGAGATAGCTTTATCAGTTCACACCAACTCTGGTCTTCAGGAATGGAGGAGTGCCGGGGTATGATAAGAGGTGTAATGCCTGTTGTGAAACGTCTAGACTCCGTTCAGCAATCCTTTCTACTGTTGGGTAACAAACATTATCAAAGGCTCAGATCTAGGCAGACATTGAGCTTTGCAACTATCCAGAGCTTAACTTTTGTATCTTTGTATGACTTAACTGAACTTTGTCTTTTATGCTTCATATTTTCTAGCATAGTTATTACATTTGACCCCTGACATAGGCCCTTCTATCCACACATGCAAGTATTAACACATGCAAGTGTATTTTCAGGGTGACATATGACTATATGCTGGTTTTAGCTGGGATAGTTGATTTTTTTCAGAGTAGCAAGTTTGGGGTTGTGTTTTGTATTTGTGTTGAAAACCGTGTTGATAACACATGGATGATTTTGTTGCTGCTGAGCAGTGCTCACACAGAGCCAAGGCCTTTTCTGCCTCTCACACCACCCCACCAGCAAGTGGGCTGTGGGTGCACAAGGAGTTGGGCAGAGACACAGCTGGGACAGCTGACCTCAACTGACCTGAGGGATATTCCATACCATATGGTGTCATACTCAGCATGTAACTGGAGAAGCTTGCCAAGAGGCAGGATCACAGCTCAGGAACTAACTGAGCATCAGTTTTGGGCAGTGAGAAACTGTGCTGTACATCACTTGCTTTCTATATTTTAGATTATTAATATTATATATAGTTGTTGCTGTTATTCTTGATATTATTATCCATTTCCATCTTATTAAACGGTCTTTATCTCAACCCACTATTTGTACTTTTCCTTTTTGATTCTCTCTCCCAACCCACTGGGTGGGGGGGGGGGGGTGGAGGGGTGGTGAGGAGGTAGTGAGCGAATGGCTGTGTTTTAGCTGCTGTCTGGGCCAAACCACAACAGACTAAGTAGTTATAGTTTAGTTGGCTGTGATGGAATTTTATGTTTTAAAGACCACAGAGCATCTTGTCATGTGGTGCAAGCTAAGCTCCACTGGTATGTTTTCTAAATTCTGGATGTTGTCTTAGATTCTTGCTGCACTACCAGGCTCCATCCAGCTCACATCTCCACTATGGAAATTGCTAGTTTCCACATGCATTTTAATCTGAGGTGTTGCTGCATATCACCACAGTTTTAATTACTTTGCTGCGAGCTGTTTCCTTCACCATTTCTTTCTATTCCCTTGGGAAATCTACATTCATATCCAACATCTGTCACCTGTCTAATTCTTGGGAGCAAAGGCTGATGTTATCACAGTTTCCAGCCCCATGTCAAGCTGCCAGTCAACCTTTGAGTATCTCTTCCACACATCTTTTTTTGGTTTGGTTTTTTTTTTCAGTGAAGGCGATCTGTTCTGTATCTCACCACAGGCAGTGGGGTAAGTCCTTTGCCTACACCTAGCATGGTTTCAGCTCATGCACTTCTTTCCTAGGGCTATGCTGCCAGGGCAGCTCCACAGAGAAAGGCATGATCCCAACAAGTATGAAGCAACCTGTGCCTCTAGGTAAGGTGAATGTGAAGCATCCTACCTTTGCTGGTTTATATTTATTGCTGATAGCAGACCTGAAGGAAAATGGATGGGTGGTAAAGCCTGAATAATTAACAACAACAGCAACAAAACCAGACAGCTAAGTCCATCGGCCACTTCAGTTTTGCTTGCAAGGGGAAAAAAGCACTTCAGAATCTCATTAAGATACAGTTTTAAGTGTTTGTGCTTGTTACAGAAGCAGATCTGTGTGCTGCAAGGCATGCCCATTCAGTTGAGCCAGCTCACTGCCACAAAATCCCTTTCACAAACTCTTGGATTTCCTTCACGCTTTCTCATTCCACTCAGGGGAAATACAACTGCCCTTTAGATGTCAGGATTTAGATATAATCACGACAAATGCTATACAAATGATGGAAGCATCCAGAATATATATGATGGAAAAAAATCTCTTGCTACCTATGGTGATTCAAGGTTTCATAGTACTTTTTGAAACCTTAGGTGTGTTCACTCTCCTTTCCTGGCCACATTTCAAGTTAGACAGCATGCTGTTAGCTTTACTTATGTAAAGCTTTCTACAGACTGGAATTTTTCCCCTTCACTTTCTCTTCTCCCAAGCTGAGCACTCAGAACTTGCTCAGTCCCTTCTAAGAGGTAATTGGATGATGGTGATTACTCACAGAGAGGTGTAACTCATAAGTGAGTTATTATTCCTGCAAATGGCAATATGACTTCAATACAAGTGGTAACTTCTGCCATACTGGCCTTTTGTATACCTTCATACATCTTATTTACCTTTTACAAGACTTTCTGCTCCAGTGGTTATTAGAACATTTTTTGCAGTTGTTTTGCTGTGCCCCACATTCAAAGTCAGGGTAGCACTGATGAGATGGATGACTGAGATGCTGCAAAGTCACTTGCCAGGGGTGCCCTGGATATGCCTCTGCCAAAGCAACATAAAATGGTCTGGGTGAAAATCCTTTCCCGAAGTCCTGACACCTGACTTTCCCGCTGCTCTCTCCCTTCTGGTTTCCTCAGTATACAGACACTTGGTTGTGAAGTTCATAGTACCCATAGGCCCATCCTACCCCTTAACTGCCCCAAGACCAAAGATC
Source organism: Laterallus jamaicensis coturniculus (assembly GCA_022605575.1). NCBI lineage: Eukaryota > Metazoa > Chordata > Aves > Gruiformes > Rallidae > Laterallus > Laterallus jamaicensis. The sequence goes on along the minus strand of JAKCOX010000024.1, from coordinate 3,674,523 downwards.
ACAGAATCACAGAAGTGTAGGGGTTGGAAGGGACCTCAAGAGATCATCGGGTCCAGCTTAACTTTCTCCTAGCCTCCATAAGTGGGGCTCACGTTTCCAGAAATGTCCCAAGGCCTCATCAGCAAGGCCTGAAGCTTGCAGGCTTCATTCCTACTTCAAATGCTCATAGAGCTGGGGACTGTGAATCTGTTCTCTTGCTCAAACAAGGTCACAGTCTGAGATATGCTGACCCTCTCAGAAACTAATTATAGATGTCTGAAGTATGTAAAGGAAATAGAATTAAAAGAAGAAAAATGGTGCTATGTAGATGCTACTAATGGAACAGTATACATTTCCCTCTATTGTGGTAACATAGACAAAAAAACCCCACAAGTTTGACAGACACTGGCCATAACATGCTGCCACCACTGTCTCCAGTTGTCACATTTGTGTGTTTTTGCTTACAGACACTGAGAAATTACTTTGCAGTGACCTTTTTCCATTGCTTTTTGGTGTTTGCCATTTTCCTGCCATTTTTCTGCTGGTATTATTCTTCCTGTTTTCTCTTGAGGTATTCCGTTATCTACTCACAACTTCATATTATTTCCTCCCTGTTCACACCATGCTTATTTTAGCTGCTTTTTCCTTCCTCTTACTTTTTCTATCAGTTTCCTATGTACTCCTATGTCTTCCTTGCTTTCCTCAACACTTTAGCCAATTGTCTACTCAGAAACTCTCAATACTTGAACATTGTGATTTGAATGTGATTCACCAAAAACATCTAGAAAACAGAACAGTTTCAGACTCATAGATGGTGCCCTCATCTGCTACTGCTTTCCACTGTTTTATTTCCCCTAAAGTAGAAAATCAGTTCCCTGACTGGGTACAGCACAGAGTCATGAAAATCTCCATGTCAGTGCATGGAAAGAGGGGAATGAGGAAGGAAAAACCACCAGGAGGGATGGAAATGCCTCTCCAACCAGCTCTGAGCCTGCAGGAGCAACTTAAGCCTGTCTAAATTAATGATGAAACAAACTGTTCAAACTAACTTCTTTGTGCCTACTTGTCATTGTCAGTAGATATATGAGGAAACTGAGCTCAGGCCCAGGACTCTAATTTCTCAACTAAAAGCTATGAGTATTCAGTACAATATTTTAACTTTTTTCCAATCTCCAGTCAAGGCTTTCTCATGCCTGGAGTCAGAGAATTGAGCTGCTTCTGCCCTAGCAACAAACCACGCAAACTTACAGTGACTTCACTGTGGGTAGGCTAATACTAGAATGTATGCATTATTCTCTCCATCCCTTCTGCTTTTCTTTCTCAGTTACCCCTCTGCATTATCTTCTGCCTATTTTCTGTATTTGCCTATTTCCTGGCTGTGAATACCAAAAGTGTACAGGGATCAGAATGCAATAAATGAAGGAATGTAGGGTGCAACTAAAGCAAATCAGAACATTGCTAACTAATAGCAAGCTCTCCTGCACTCTAGATAGTTACCTCTATTTAAATCACACTCACATGAAAAAGGTCCACCTGAATTTAAGACAAAGCATTCCCACTTCTGTAGTTTGACTTTACATTGCAGAATTTCAGTCGTTTATCCCTGCAGTCCCCTTGGGACTGTAAAAAAAGTAACCATTAAATACCACAGATATTACAAAAATTCTATACAGGCTTACTGTTTGCCTATGAAATAGATCATGCAAAACTTTTTATAGTGTATGGCTAATAATATTGCTCCTGGACACCCTGGTACTGTAACAGAAAACATGTGGTTCTTTTTGCACAGCAAGCAACAGTGCACTTATCTCAGCTATAAGGATTCAGAACTTGTCAGCAATCTGTGGAGCTTCCTGTAAAATCCTACAGAATTTTGTAGAGGCAATACAAAGTTTGTTAAAAGATTGTTAAAATAGGCTAGTCAAAAGGATATTGTCTATAAAAATTTATGAGAAATTGCAAGTGTGCCTTCCATTGTACTTTTTAATCTCTTGCAGCTCTGCACCTTGTAACCACATGGAAGTAGCTGAAACAGAGGAAAAGAATGGGGAAATAAGCATAAAATATATTCGGACGGGCCAGCATTATTATATTTTCCATCCGTGGCAGATGTTTAAATTGCAAATTTAGCAAGCTTTATAATTTTTTGTGTCATCTTTAATTTCCTTTTTTAATTGGTTTTACTGAAAATCAAGGGTCTTATCCAATCCCGTTCTATGATCAGCCAGATTTCTGTTAAAATTAGTAGGTTTTAGAGTCCTTGCTAAGGACAGATGCACAAACAACAGCCAGCCACAAGCAGCTAAGAATTCACTCAGTAGATATACTGAGGTTGCCTACAAGTTACAACCCACCCCAAAGTCTCAGTATCCTGAAGTTTGAAAATGCTATATTATTACACCCACAGCCTAATCTCTAGTATCTTGCCAGCTAGTGTATGCTATACAGAGGCCTGTGTATAAAAAAATCATAGGACCTAAAAGATCAGCACATTGCTACAGCTTTGGCTCTCCCCTCCCACAGTGGCCCTTTTACAAGTAGAGCCCTTGAGAGATTCCTGGGGCTCAGCTCCCCAAGGTCTGTTCTTCCTCAGCTCCTGCAGCTCTGTGGCCACTCAACCAGGGACCACTGGCCAGGCCTGGGGGGCATTTGCCTCCAGTGGGAGACCTTTCCACCCTGCCACGCTCTGCTCCAGTCACCTGTAATTCAAGATCTCTTGCTGTGATGTCCCAGGCCGTGCTCTCACAGGGAATCCCAAAGCCCATCCAGTCCCAAGCCCCTGCCATGGGCAGGGACACCCTCCACTAGCCCAGGCTGCCCAAAGCCCCATCCAGCCTGACCAGAACTGGACACAATACTCCAGGTGGGGCCTGACCAGGGCAGAGTAGAGGGGGAGGATCACCTCCTTAGACCTGCTGGCCACACTCCTCCTGATGCACTCCAGGATCCCATTGGCTCTCTTAGCCACCAGTGCACATTGCTGGCTCATAGCCAACCTGTCATCAGCCAGGACCCCCAGGTCCTTCTCCACAGAGCTCTTCACCAGCAGGTCATCCCCCGGCCTCTACTGATACATGCGGTTGTTCCTCCCCAGGTGCAAGACTTTACACTTGCTTTTGTTGAATTTCATCTGGTTTCTCCCTGCCCAGCTCTCCAGCCTGTCCAGGTCTGGCTGGATGGCAGCGCAGTGTTCCTGCATGTCAGCCACCCCTCCCAGCTTTGTATCATCAGGTACTTGCTGAGGGTGGATGCTATTCCCTCATCAAGGTCGTCAATGAAGATATTGAGCAGGGCTGGACCCAACACCAAGCCCTGGGGAACACTGCTAGTCACAGGCCTCCAGTCAGATTCTGCTCCACTGATCACAACTCTCTGAGATCGGCCCGACAGCCAGTTCTTGACTCACCTCACTGTCCACTCATCTATCCCATACTCTCTCAGCGAAACAGTATCTAAAGACTCCCTGAAGTCCACTGCTCACCCTCCATCCACCCAGCCAGTGATGAGATCATAGAAGGCTATGAGATTGGTTCAGCATGATCTTCCCTTGGTGAATCCATGCTGACTACTCCTCATGACCTTCTTCTCTTCCAGTTGCTTGGAGATGGCATCCAGAACAAGCTGTTCCATCACCTTTCCAGGGACAGAAGTGAGGCTGACTGGCCTATAGTTGCTCGGATCCTCCTTCTTGCCCTTTTTAAAGACTGGAGTGATATTGGCTATCCTCCAAGCCTCAGGCACTTCTCCTGTTCACCAAGACCTGTCGAAGATGATCGAGAGCGGCTCCGCAATCACTTCCACCAGCTCCCTCAGCACACGTGGGTGCATCCCATCTGGGGCCATGGATCTGTGTGTGTTAATTCCTTTGAGCCGCTCCTGGACCAACCCTACCTCAGCTACAGGGAAGCTCTTTGTTCCCCAAACACTCCTATTTTCATCCAGGATCTGTGGATCCCGAGGGGCCTTTGGAGTGTAGACCAAGGCAAAGAAGGCATTCAGTATCTCCACCTTCTCATCATCCCCCGTTACCAGGACACCCGCCTCGTTCAGTAAGGGGCCTACATTATCCCTGGTCATCCTCTTACTATTCACATACCTGAAAAAACTCGTTTTATTGTCCTTTATGTCACTTGCCAGTTTCTTTTCCAGGTTGATTTTAGCCTTCCTAGTCGCATCCCTACAGGTCCCGACAACATCCCTATATTCTTCCCAGGTGTTCAGACCCTGTTTCCACAGTTCATAAACCTTTTCCTTCCCTTTGAGCTTACTCATGAGCTCCCTGCTCATCCATGCAGGTCTTCTGCCTCTCTTTCCCGATTTCTTACTCAAAGGGATGCACCTATCCTGTGCTTGGAAGAAGCGCTGTTTGAATGCTAGCCAGCTCTCACAGGCCCCCTTTCCTTCTAACAGCATAGCCCACGGGATAGCTCCCAGTAGATTTCGGTGGAGATCAAAGTTAGCTCTTCCAAAATTCAGGGTAGCTATGCTGGTTTTTGGCTTGCTTCTTCACTCAGGATCTTGAACTCTATCATTTCGTGGTCACTTTGCCCTAAGCTGCCATGTTCACATATCCCCAGCATTCAGCAATCAACACTCTGCAACAAGACAAGCCTGAAAAAACAGGTCGGCCTTAATCTACTGCTTTGTGAATGCATGTTGAGAGACATACAGAAGAATGCTTTATCTTAGAAAAAAAAGACACATAATTTTCAACCAGTGATCTGTGGAGTGTGCATGTTTGTATGGGAATGTTTGTGTGCTTCTCAGGGGTCCTGAAATGATGCCCAAGATATCAAACTCATATGTGTTACATATTATATCTCCTTACATATCTATAAAATTTCAAAGGGGTCTGTACCCATTCAGAAAAAAAGAATCTAAAGCTCTGTGCATTGAAACAGGCTGAAATAAAGGGACTGGCTGACTTCCCATTAGGGGAAGGGTCATGAGCTGGACAGGATTTCAAGTGCCATCCCATATTCATGGCTGTGCTGTGACTTAGAATTGCTGGGCTGTAATTGGGATTGAAACTGGAAAACTTACATTCCTGGTGGCTTAACTCTATCTCAGAAAGTGTGCAGTGCAGGAAAGTGCCACTGAGTGAAAGTGGATGTCTTTTTGTTGTCCTTTGTTTTGTGTCTGGAACTGAAGTCCCTATTGGGAAGTTTACCTTTGGACTCAGCTCAATACTGAACAGTTACAAAGCACAGCCTGGGAAATGATTGCACCAGGTTAGGGCTCAACTATGTTGTTAAATATGTGCAAAGCATATCACTGCTCAGGACCTTTCTTTATTTGTTCTGGTATGTGTAAAACTTTAAACTCCAGAGGTGGCCTGTCACAGGTACTACATCTAATGGAGAAGGCATGGTTGGTGTGCGCTGGTTTTACAACTGGTTTAAAGGCATTTTGGCTTTAAATTTCTAGTCTTTAGTTTTTTAAGTTGAACCTTGTGTATTGTTTTAATCTATATGGCACATCTTCATACTATGCAGGTTGGTTGAAAAATCATTGGCATGTTTTCAGACATATCACTATGAAATAACCTCTTCTCCAGTGTTATCCATTGCTTTTTAAATGCCATTCATCCCCTTTCCCCAAAGCTTTGAGCTGAAGACACATCTATGCAATTGGATATTGCAAAGATAATGTTCCCTCTTATTTACTGAAACCTTGCTTCAGAGATCATGGTAGTGATATGAAGTCCAAATCTTTTAAAATATTGGTGTGATATTTAACCTATTTAAACATTTCACAATGAGTTCAGCCAGAGCAAGAGAAATGTGTTTTTCAAAGCAGCCTGCATAGACTATTGCAATGTTTCCTCGTTCAGGGGCACCTTCATGCAACACTGGTGCTTTATAATATATACAATTTCTTACAAACAAGAATGATCCAAAATCACAAAAATGAATTATTATTTTTTTAATTATAAAAAGATTTTAAACCTTTTCCCTCCATTCTGGGAAAATAAAAAAGGTGGGGGAGATGGGACTAAATAAACTACCAGATTCTAAAGACTTTTTGAGTCATGAGGGCATGTTGACTTTTGTAGGTCAGGATTTCTCTTTTCCACCTCAGACCTTTACAGTGACCTATTATAAACCCAGGAAAATCCTTCTTCCTCTGTCTGCTGTCTGACACATATTTTGAGTTGTGTGGGTTTTCTTTCAATTTGTATAGTTCTAATGTTCAAAGTCACACTGTTAAAAACTTGATTTACATTGTATCGATAAGGGTTACTATTTTCCTGCTTGATATTGGCGTCATTGGAAGTGAATGATGCATGCATGGCAAGTAATGTTAACCAAAATACTAACAACTATGCAGAAATTTTAGATAATGTTATTACCTACGCTAGTTCAAACAGCAACTTTTCTGTGGCAGGAATCTGGAGCTCAACAAATGTGCATGATAAATGAGGAAACTTTGTTTTTAATTTTAGCATTCCAGACTGTAAACGTTTAGAGGAAGTTGTCAGGAACAGTGATCTAATCAAATGAAATGATGTGTGCTGTCAGTTTCCTGACTCAGTTTCCTCAGCGTAAGACGGGAATATTCTTTGTCTGCTTTCACATCCTACAGAATCTACTAGATAGTCCTAGCTCCTGAGCATGATGGCACACCAGTAGCCTCTAGCTTGTGGCAGGGTACAGCCATAAGGGTCAGTCAGGGCTGATTTCTCTGTAGAATAGGGCCACAACATTTGCAAAGCCTTCAGGCAACCATCCTGACCTTACAACCTTTTTCATGTGAGAAGGAGCCACAGAATCAGATATACAAGATCACAAGTCACCATACCAGAGGAAAAGCATACCTTGGAAGGGTTCTCCAACAGAAAGCACAGACAGGGTCCACAGCTGCTCAGCTGCAGCCTGGGACAGAGCCAAGCTGTGCTCAGGGAGCAGCACTGGACCTGGCGGTGCTGGGCTCACCACATTCCCAGCATCACCACATCCCTGGGCTCAGTTCGTCCCATTGCTGAGGACAGTAGCACAGCCTCATAGCCAGACAATCAACTGAGCCCTGGGTAGGAATCTCACCTGAACTGGTTGAGAGGTGGCAATGGCTTTGGAGACAGCTGTGGGCCTTCCCTGTTCCAACAGAAGAGTTTCTATATTGGTTGCTCAGTACCAGAAATAGAAATAGCTGTTTATCTTAGATGTTAAAAATAGCAGATGCTGGGTTCACTGGGTCATGAATAGAGAAAAAGCCATGAAGATGCACAGGTTAACATGCAATGTGAAACAGATTTCCTTTTAGATTATATCTTCTTTGCATGGTCTGGGCTTTTAAGGTCATATCCATTGGGGACACTGGATAATTCAATTAGAAGATTCACTTCGACTCAAGACCTCATTTGGTTTTTGGAGGTAGTACAATAAATCACAGCTTTGAGAGCTACAGTACAAGACAGTTGCTCTGCCCTCCACCTTGCTCATTGATCAGACTGACAAGAGCACATCTGTCTCCTAGATCTAGAGTTAGTCTTTGTTCCCCTGGCAGTCTGGCTCCTGGAGTGTGAGCAAGAGCCAAGCAATTGAAGCAGAAACAACACCAAGTAGGAACCAAGTCATTTCCATGCCATTGGAAATGCATGTGCAGAGAGTAACCATGTGTAGCCTGAAACTGTGTTTGTGAATAAATATTTCAGAGTCTGAGTTTATTGCTGGCAGTGGTCCTGTGCTGAACAATGCTGTTATTGAAGCTGATCTTATTATTCAGGCTCAGTTGAAAAATGGCAGCAACGCACGTTTTCTGCCAGTTTTACTGCAAGCTTCGCAGTTGAGCGTGGCATTCTCTGCACGTACTACATGTTGGGGGTGGAGGGATTGTTTTGCAGAGCAAGTCAGGCAAGCAATATGCCAACAAGGCATCTCTATCAGCAGATTTTCTCTTACAGGGACTCCCCAAAGGACAACGCACTTGAATTTGTGCGTTTGTAAATTGCTGTGCCTGTGCTGTCTTGCCATGGCCAGGACTACCATCTTTGAGGGTGGCACAGAATTCAACATTAATATATTAGACAAACACAGTAAATACAATCCTGATTGAACTCAGAAGCCTGAAAATACGGAACTATATAAACAGGGACTGGAAAGAGGCAGATCAGAAGAGAGAATACAGCCATTGGTAGGCTCATTCATACCATGACAAGGTGTTTGGGTTATACTGTTTTCTTCTCCATAATCCAAACTAAGGACTTTTAAGTCTTTGAATGTCACACCATAGGAATTTATCAATGCAAAAACATTACATCCATTCAAGAAGCAATTAAAGAAAATCACAACTGGAAAATTGCAACAAAGAAAGCCACCATGGGCTATTGAAAAAAAACCCAAACACAACAACCAAGCAACAAAACCACTCCTTCTTAAATTGGCACTGGAATTATCCCACTCTTCATAGGTATGTACATCATATATGAGCCCAGTGTTGAACAAGGCAGCTTAATAAATTGGTGTCGAAATGGAAGAAATAGCTGTCCTGTTTATGCTATCAGTGGGAACTGTTCACACAAATGTCTTAAAACTGTCACCCAAGTGAGATATTTTTTTAAACATGTTCTGTCTCTGCCATATATGATACATTTTCTGCAAACGAGTCTGTTTACTTAGAAGGAAACAGGTCTAGACTAAGAAAGGCCTTGTCAATTTTGGAAATAATGTGACTTCAGGGGATAACTTACATTCAAATGGCATGCTCTGCTTTGTCAATTTGTGTAATGCTTAAAAATCAATATACCACTTTGTCTTGATAAAGGCTAAGTGCAGATAATGGATTAATTGGATTATTGGCCTGTAATGAAAATGGTCCCAGGAGGGCACAGATGCCCACAGTTGCATGCAAGATTTGGGACTACACAGCAACCACTGAAAATACTTTTGATCTAACTTTCTGACATAAGGGTCCAGCATACAGACTATAGTTGAGTTTTGGAGGGACAATCTGTTGGTTATTTGTTTGAATCACAAAGCTGATACAAAACTTTCCCCACTATCATTCAGTGTATGAATATTTTGGCTTTCCTGGATTATCACCTTAGCTTTACTGGTGACATGTGTGCCATGGTGAGCAGTCTTTTCCTCACTTAGAGTAATTCAGACATAGTATACTGCAGATTAAATGTCAGAAGTCATTTTAAAGTATTTTCCAATGCTGTTTCTTCTTTTTCATTTCTAATTTACAATCTGTGGACTATTTCTGTGGGATTCACAAGCAGCAACAGAAAAGCAAGCCAACTATCAGCAGGCTTAATGAACTGCACTGGAAAAGACCAGGGAGACATGCAAATCAAAAAAATCACATAGGATCGATTGTCCCATCACAGATAGAACTATACATTTTCCTGAAAAGCAGCCAAAATTTTATAAAAGGGTTAAGTGATTTACCAATTAATTCCATACTACTCTAACTGCACTGCACTGTGCTTGTGTTAAATAGGTATCTGCACACGGAAATTGATGCCTTCCCTGTGTTTTAGCTGTTAATGTTTAAAGCAGCACAAACACTCATGACCTAATGTTTGGATGAGGAACTTTCATGCTCTTTCATTTCTTTATTTCGGTTTGGAACTTGTGGGGGGTTTTGTTCAAACTACCTCAAAATACCATTAAAAAGGAGAGAAAAAAGAAAAAAAAATTTAGGCAGCCAGTGTAGTCAAAAAGATCTTTTTTTCACACCTTTTGACATGCCAGATTTATGCAGGGCCAAATTCCAAGCCTTGTTAAACATAAAGGCAGATTGAATAATATTTTTTTAAATTATGAATTATTTATATGCAGAAAAATTTACAGATTGGGCAGATTAATTACTCAAAATGAATAATTCATCCAGCTCCATTAAATAATTTTAAAACATTGAAACCTCTGTGTCAGGCTTCTCAGATATCTCTTCTAAGATACTGATCACTCTAAAATGATGTGATCATCTGTGATACTAGTTCTGAATATTTAAAACATACATTTAAAATTCAAACCCTATTTAAAGACAGAATAGACCGGTATGGAATAAAAAACTGTATGTGTATAAATGACGCTCTTTCCATTGAGATGGAATAATCTGAATTCCTAAGGAAGTGAAGAACTGTCTTAGGTTACTCCTCTTTAAATGTGGGTCCTCATTTGAATCACCAGAATTGACAGATCATAGTGTGCATTAACTTGGTCATTCAGTTCAGATGTGCACAGCTGAAAGATCAACCTTTCCTTGTTTCATCAGAGCGTCACCCTATCTATTTGCTCCTGCCTGAGCAAAATTACCCTGGGAAAAGTGTTTAATGCTCTGGCAGGTTAAGGCACATCTTGCTGAGAAGCTGAATTTAATGTAGACAGCCACAGCAGCACTAGCATCAGGCCTTTCTCTCTGTCTGGAGAGCAACCAACTCCGAAAATGACATTTCACTTTATATCACAGCAAAGCCATTAGATTAGTTTGCTAGCAAAGGAGTCTTTTCAAACTTACTCAGCATTTTGTAACAGATGCTGAATGTCTGTGGTCATAATCTCAAATTCCTGTTTATTTTCTGTGAGTCAGCTGTTTTTCTTTTTTCTTTTTTTGCCACAGTAGTTTCCCTGAGCCTCGTACTTCTCACAAAGCAACAAGGCTTCTTGTCTTCCTCAGTGCTGAGGTCATGAAAACCACTCTGACCACTCGTTACTCCCCTGTCTCCTTCACACTGAACGTCCTTGAGAGCAAGACTGGCTATTAATGGCTTACTTCAAAAATATAAAAAGTGCAAAAGCCCTTCCCTTCTTGCCTTGCAGTCGTATTCAGTGTGAAGGAAAACAGGAAGCCAAACAGTACATCAGAACACATGTATTTTGGAAAGGTTGACTAGCACAGCTCATTGAAGTAAGCTCTACATGACCATGAAGCCACTGGGATGATATATTCTCCTATCATTCTCTATCAGTTTGAGCATTTTGTCTCTGTATTTTGCTGGTGAGAACTGTCTTTTCTCCTTTTTGACAATGAGCAGAGTCCCAGCTTTATTTTATATGAGGAAACCTCCCTAGGGACTTTGTAGAACATGGGGTTATTGTTTGCTGGGACATGACAATATCAGACCAGTGGAACAAACAGCTGCCAGCCACAGGGCACTGCCATCCCTCTGTTGTAATCTCCACTGGGTTTTTGAAAAAAACCACTCTTTTCAAAGAGGCCTAAGATTTTGGAGCTTATGTATTTACTGAAACATATGGTCTAAGAACTCAAACATTGCCAGAAAAGTTATGTGAAGTGCTCCCATCCTATGCTTCACCAGCTGTGTACTGAGGGTTAGCACTGTACTGAAGCACAAGGCACACAGGTCATGCTATGGAGACCAGTGCTAATGAATTAAATAGTGCTATGGGACATGCCTAAGTGGTGGCACATGATGTTGTTAAATGGTTGGAATCATCCTCAGCAAGGTGTTGGTCCAAAACAAGAAACAGCCTTCTGAGATTTCCTAGACATGGTAATTTCCAGTTGTGGTCATCATGTTTGAGAGCAAGTAGAGTTAAAAGGCTGCTGGCTCTCCTAAGAGGATTGGCCTCTGTGCCAGAAAAAGATCTCAGTTATGCTTAATTTACCAGCACAGATGTAATCACCAAGTTGAGCTCTTACCTCAATGATTTCTGTGATTGTGATCTTCAGGGGTTATGACTACAATAGCTGGCATCTACAAATGATATTGTGACCCCTAAATCTGCTCCAGAGAATGCACAACACAGTAGGCTAGAAGCCATTGCTGTAATGTCTTGCAGTCTGCAAATCTCCTGACTTAACATGGGCTTAAATCCAACTTTTCCATCTTCCTTCTGAGGTTGACACAAATGATGTGAGACCTTCTCTCCCTACCAGCACCTTCCAGTGGAACACCAGAACTGATAACTGCAGAGGTAGGACTTGGGAGCCCCAGCACACAGCTTTCTGGACAGCTAATACAGGAAAGCAAAACTTTCCTTTGGAAAAAAGTAGAAGCACTGACAAGTTTGTGTGCTTTTGGAATGAAATTTAAAACTTATTTTTCCTGGATGGGAAGAGAGAATAAATGCAGTCAACAGCAGCTCAATACAAGGAAGCCAACAGGATTTTTGTCGTTGATATTTTTATGAGCAGACTGCATATGTGAAGTGAAACACTGTTACAAAAATTGGTTGAATGGTTTTTTTTTAAAAATATTTTGCTTTTCTCATACAATTATAACACTCTCTTAACTTGTCTTATGTCAGAATGCAGCAAAGGAGTGCAAGTTTCAGAAAATGTTAATAGCATGTAGGCAGTGCACTTTGAGAACGCCTTGTTATTTAAGCTTTTGGGCAATGATGTTTTCCACTCTTATTTTTTCCCCCCTGTGTTTCCCTTCCAGTCTTTAACCCTATGTCAGACCACAGAAAAATAAATTTGAAAAGGAGAGGTGCCCGTGGAACAAAAGGGAAAACAAAACACCATGGGTGTAGAGGACAGAGGGAATCTGCAACAGTGGATTCAGCTGTAATTTAGTGCAGTTCGTAGCCTCATCTTTCCAGACTGTCCAGCAAGAGCCCACATTGCCCAACTCGTCATGTTTCAATGAAAGAGAACCCATGACTATTGCAACCAGGAAATGTTGACATAATGGAGAAAACCTGAATGTCAGGCAGTCTCCACGTTAGACACATTGCAGGCCAGGTCATGCAACCTTTATTCACATTAATGCCACTGGGGTTTTTTTGTCTTGACAGTGTCTATTACAACCAGGAAAAATGTTTGGGTCATTTATTTTTTTTGTCAGTGCATAAAATGAAACAGCATTTTCCACAAACACATTGAAAAGAAATGTGCTGAGCTTGTAGCATGGTTTTATCCTGCAAATAGAGAACAGATAAGGAAGGGGACATCTCAGAGAACTGCCAGGACAGATTCACACATGTGAGTATCTTTCTCCTCCAGTCGCTATCAATGTTGCATTCCTAATGCCCATGAAGATACATTAATCCCATATTCAAGAATTCTCTCAACACTGAAAAAATCTGGGCAATGAGCTGTCCGTGACACTACATCAAAACTACACCACACTTTGAAAGAGTTGTTACAGGAAGTAATGACTATGGAACCCAGATAAATTCTATTAAAGTGAGTTGTCATTGTAGGTGAGGGTTCTGTGGCAAGAACCAAGGAGGAGAGAGGCAGAGTCAAATGCATAATTTGAGCAGGATGAGCAAGCCAAGGAGAGGGGAATGGACAAAGCTACGAGCTGGTGTGGGACTCTAATGCAGTTGTGGTGGTATGGGGGGGCTCTTCCTCCCATGGTGGGACAGGAGGGGATGCCACTGCAGGCCACAGGCCACCTGCCTGCTGCATGCCAGGGAAGTGACAATATGAGTTGCAAAAGCAGTAGAGCTTTTGCACCTGCCTGTGCACCCCGGTCTGCTGTGAAGTCCCTTGCAAGGAACTTAGCTTTCAGTCCAGTTTTTATTACCACTCCTAAGTTCTGTCAGCAGCAATTCACCTCCCATGATCTGCCACTTTAACAAGACTGGAATGGCTGAATTCCATTACTTTATTCAAAATAAGAATTCCAAAATACTTTAAAAAACTTTAATATATACATTTTTATGTCAGCTCAGTGAAGATGAAGAGTATTGCTCAGAGCCAAGAAATTTCAGGCAAACAGAAGATAAGGCATCAATGTTTCTTTAGCTACTGTTTTTTGCTACTTTTATTTTGAGACCCTAAGGATGTGTGCAAACAGCCCCCCACTGAAGCACTTCACCTACAGGCATTGACTAAATCAGTGCCAATTAGGATTAGAAGCCAGGATTTATAATATTTTTATGTCCATTTTTAGCTACTGCTTATTATCTATTTTCTCCTTTTCAGAGGAATGGTCACAGATGAATAAGTGAAATACACATTTTGCAACTTATGTTAAAATTGTGAAAATATTTGGGTTTATATTGAATTGATACATGAGGAGTGGAGACAAAATTTGAATTGCTTCTTTTAATGTTTCTGCATGCTGCCAAACTTTACTCCTTGAATACTCTGTGCTCTTACTTGATACTAGAACAAAGAATGTCCCTGTTGTTTAAAAAGTCATTGGTACATCAACTTCAACTGAAGCAAGTGCAAATGAAACAGAAGCTAATATTTTCCTGTGAAAGCAACAGAGCACCAGTAATCTCTGGGTAATGAAGTGGGTAGGTTTCAGGTCAGAGAGATCTCAAATAGAAGTAACCACACGTATGTGTCATTCATTATTCACTGCGAAGTTGAGAGGGGAAAGCATGTCTGCCTTTCAAACTTGAAAGCTAAGGGGCACATTCAAAATGCTTTCCAGTTTTAGTAAAACTAAGGTTCTTACATCTGTCATGACCCCCACAAAATATATAAATACTTTGCTTTGTATATGTACATCGAAATATACAGGTTTTGCCTTTGCCAATGTAATCCAAGTAATTCAGGGTGTTGAAAAACCACACCATTTGGAGTCGCTTAAACTGCAAACAGGTTTCTGCTGGGATGGTATTATCATCTAATGAATCTAAAAGCATAAAACTACTAAATTACTGAATCTAATTTAAATTTCACACAGAGAAAAGGTAGAAAACCGACTACAAATCTTGACAATTTTTTTTTGTTGTTCTTAATTTGTGATTTAAAAATTAAAAGAATTTTCTCAAACCTGACTTCGTGTTGCTGACGAATCATGCTTATTAAGACACCTTTCTATCCTGGGAAAGGCTTGCCTATTTTATTTATGTTGCAATCTAACAGTGTCCTTCCCCTGTTATTTCCCCTATTGCAATAATTTGCATGGTTTTCACCCTAACAGTTTAACTATCACAAATCAAAATACTAGCGTGAGCTTTTTAAATTAAATCAGCTTGGGTTTACTTGTATGTTATCTTATCTAATTTGACAAGTGCATCAATTTCCAAACTAAGAATCTTAGGACAGATACACAGCACCCATCATGTGGGGCACAATATTAGAAATACAGCAATACGGAAAAACTCGACACTGAAGAGTCTCACAACACTTTTTTTTGAAGTGGAGTGGTGACAGACGGGATGGACAGGAGACGACCCCCACCCAGAAACCTTCCACAGTTCAATGATCTAAAACATTTAAATTAAGCCCATTCCTTATGGAAAGGTTACTTAGACTGCATATCTTCTGGAGATTCTGGCCTCTTTACCAATTACTCTGGTAATTTCCAATGATATGGACATCTGTTCTCTGGACACAGAGTTCAGACTACCACCCTTGTCTCATTGAGGACACTGAACAGTGGCCAGATGGCTGCTTATTACAAGCCTTTTAGCCATTTGAACCTGAAGTGAG
Source organism: Laterallus jamaicensis coturniculus (assembly GCA_022605575.1). Classification (NCBI taxonomy): domain Eukaryota; kingdom Metazoa; phylum Chordata; class Aves; order Gruiformes; family Rallidae; genus Laterallus; species Laterallus jamaicensis. Next base: position 3,659,229 of record JAKCOX010000024.1, on the reverse strand, counting down.
AAACAAAGCGTGCTTTTCTCCATTTCCCATGAGTGAGAACTGCCTACATACTGCGAAAATGCAGGACAAATTGGCTGTAACATTTCCCTCCAGCAGCACAGCCATTTCCTTGCCTTACTCTTTTAAGAAGTTCATTCTGGAACAAAAGCAAGAGTTGTTTCCTTTTGAAAAGGAATATTAATTTGTTCTGTTTAGAAATGGGGAAGCACCTAAAGCACCTCCACTTCCGTGTTGTCAGAGCATGGCACTGTGGGCAGCACCCTTACCGGGCTGTGCGCTGGTAACTGCCTGCAGTCAGACAGTCACTTGACTCTTCCAATAAAAGTGTTAGCTAATAAAAGTCTAAGGAAGCCCAAGGAAACCCTTACTGCTCTTTTCTCTCCTTCTATCCCAAACCAAAGACTGCAGAAAATCAACAGCGATGACACAGACTGAGGGCCCAACAGGTATCTCCAGCGAGACTCCAGAATGCCTGGCAGGACACTTACACAGTAGGCTAATTCAAAGATGTAAAGAGCCTACTATAGCTATTTTACTATAGTATGAGAACTTTAGGCAACAGCCTGCCTGTCAGAGCAAGGTGTGAGATAGGCAAAAGGTTAATGATCATCTCACCACCTCAGAAGTCCATGTATTCAGGCAGGCAGTACCCACCATCCAGAGACTAGAGGTTATTGGGATGGGGGAAAGTAGAGGCTTGGAAGGAGATACTTCATGTGCTGTGCGGAGAAGGATCTCTGCAGACATCAAGATAGACCAACCTATCCATGTATCCTTCCCCATGGAGACGATGGTGGCTGCTGACATTCCTTTTTTACCCCATTCTTTCACTGTGGCACTTTATTGGCAAGGCTTGACTCAGTCCTTGAGTTCATAATTTTCCAGACTTTTAAGTCTGCTTAAGCCTATTGGGTTACAACGGATGTTTAAGGAAGATTTTCAGGCTTAATTTGAAGACTTCTAAATAAACAAAAGCACAATGATGTTCCCAAGCATGTTTTTGCAGTAGTTAAGCTGTGCACTTAGAAATGTTTCTTCACAGTCAGCATCAAAGTTCACTCTGCCTTTTTTTACTTGTGTTACCTGTTAACCTTGCATAGATCATCATTAATCCAGATCTTGGTCATTCTTTTTTAAAGCAAAATAATAATAGCTTATTAGTCTTTTTATAAGAGGGAGAGATTTGATTTCTTCAAATATTCCTCCACAACAAATCACACAGGTTTTGGTGCCTTTCATACCTCCATAGATGGACAACAATACTGAAAAATCTGCTGCCTTTTGCTCCCATCAGTGCAATACCGAGATAATACTTCCTTACGACACTAGAGCCAAGGATGACCCTCTTAGATCTAAAGCACTGGGTGCAGATCAGGCTGAACTGCTTTTCTACTGTCATCTGCAGTCATTTGTAGTTCCTGTTCAGTGTCACTGCTTTCTTGGAGAAGGCAAACTGCATTTTGACCCTCTTGACTTACAGTCTTGTCCCTCAGATGTAGTTGTGTGTGATTGTGGTTGGAGGTTTTCCAGAAGCACAGTATTCCATTATAAATGAAGCACGACACAGGAAAATGAGGCTCAGAAGAAAGGGGGAGGGGCAGGGCGGGGGAAAGCCCAATAACTGAGACTATCAATTACAAGGAAGAGGAGAGGGAGAAGAAACTGTAGCAGGGTGGTAGTAGCATTTACCTTTAACAGTCACAGAACATGTCTTAAAACACAATTCCTCATTCTTCCATTATCTACAAATCATCATTTTACCAGACTGCTTCTGTGTAGCCATTTCATGCGTGTCAGCCTTTCAATATATGCAATACTGAAAAACCTTTGACCGCTGGATTGCTCTTCTTTTCTATCCTGGTTTGCTGTGGGAACAGCCCCTGTGCAACTATGCCATCTGCCTGTCTGCCTCCCAACTCCAACTCCAGTGCAACAGATGTCTGGAGCCAACTTTGAAAAAGGTGTGAAGTTCTCAAAGATGCTGAGTTCTTAGAAATTCATCAAAAATTGGCAGCCAAAATGAGGAAAGAAGCCAAATTTAGTATCACTTGGTGAGTAAAAGACAGGCCAGACTCAGCATCTTCTCTGTTTGAAGAGGCAGCAGCCATCTGGCCAGTGTGTAGGTGCATTTTGGCTGGTTTGTCTGGAGACATGTAGCTTTGCATCAGCTACAGGATGCACTGGAGGTTTTCTGTGTAAGATATATGGGAAGGAGTTGAAGGTGAACTTGAGGAAGGGCAGGACTAGGGCCTGTAAAACACACATGCAAGGGAAGCTAGACTTCATCCATCTTGGTGCTCCACATCATCTTCTTTTAAAGAAATTATCACCGTTAATGAGAACGAGGAAGGGAGAACCACTGATAACTTGTGAGCTCAGTGCCAGTTCTTCAGAGGTGTTAATTAGGTATTTTACAACAATAAAGAGTATCAGCACATCTGAGACACTAGAAAAATCCATGAGATCCCACAAAATTCAATGAAGAGATGGCACACCTTTTGTGCCATTTTGTCCTAACGCATAGTCATCACCTCACACCATCCTCACCATAAGTAAAAGATGACTGTGCAGGCTGCACGAAATATTTCAGCTGATAAAATTTTATACCAGCTTTCTATTAACTATCATTTGCCTTTATATTTGACGAGGGGCCTTTCTTTGTGCTTAGCAATATTGTCCCTAACCCATTTGTAGCTTAGACAAGTGCAGCTGTCTGCATCACTTCCTAAATACAGAACTAGATCTTTAAATGCCCTGAGAAACCTGATGGCAAATCACCAGGGATTTTGAAGTTGAACCCCACAGCCTCGTGTTATTATTCCTACCCTCTTAAAAGCAATCTTTAATAAAAGTTAGTTCTGTGGCAAGTTTGGGCAGTGTTCTGTGAAAGCAGTCTCCTGCGTTTTTAAAAAGAAGCCAAAATACCTTCTTGTAAAGTGGTTCCAAAACAGCATGGGTTGTGAGAGAGAGTGTGATTGTGTTGTACACGTCTGAGGCAGAGACTCTGCCATGGTAGGTTCACATCTGCTGCCAACTGGGCTCTTTTATCAGATGTTAGATTAATAGTAGAAGCTAGAGGGGCAACAGGGAAACATCATGTCAAGACAGAGCAGACATAGATGAATAAAACTCATCAAAACTTGCAAACAAAGTACCCATTGTTGCAAATGCAATGGGAAAATGTGTTGGGTAAGTGCTGTGCGACAGTAAAATGTCAGGAAAATTGGTTTGCCTGAGTCTGCAGAGAAAGACATGATATGATTTCTGTGATGCTGTTTATCTGAGAAGAGAATACAAAATAAACAGACAAAAAGTTACAAAACAATAGGCAAAACCCCTTGTCACTAGCATCTAAGGGCAGCTCTCTGGAGAAGAAAATTTATGCAGTGCCTTTGTCCTAGAGGATTTGGATGCTTAGGCAACACCACACTGGGAGTCAGTGACTTTATATTAAAAATGTCTAAAAAAAAAAAAGAAAACAAGTGAGTTAGACACAAAATCTCATCTTCACAATACAAAGGAGCATTAGCTATCTGAAAAAGGGTTTTGTAGTAGCTAACAAAATGTGCCTGGAGCTGCTTTAGCTATCCAGAGGGAAAGGACAAAGCTGGATCACGAAAGGGATTTGGTTCCCAGCAGCAGGCTGCAGGACAGGGCCAGCCTCTGCGGAGCACACTGTCCCAGCGCTCCCCAGTCAGTGTCTTGGGGAACAGCTAAACCATGCCAGCTCTTTTCCCCAGAAAGCCTGGAGGTTTCCCTGTAAGGGAACACTTTTCCCTTCCTCTTTGCACACAGCAGTGGAGAGGGCAGAGCATTCACCTTACAAATCACGGCATTGACCCAGCGCAACTATGGGTCACAGCTTCAGGCTCTCTCCAGGGAGTGGAGGAGGATACCCTTCCCAGTCAGAGTGGAAGGAAGGTCTAAACATAGATTTCCCCAATATTATGTGCATGACCAATCACCATCCCTACCTGCCACCACCAATGCTTTCCTAGACCATCTGGGGTTTGCAAACATAGTGGCAAAGGAAAGTGTAGTTTAGTGTTATTAATCCAACCAAGGCGTAGGCTGAAGCCAGACCATTTGCTACTCTGAACTGCCAGCCCTGAACTCCATCACTCAGGAGAGCATAAAATCCAAGCAAATCCAAAGAATGGCCAGCCTTACTTGACATCTCCCAATCAAACCAGGCACTGCCCAGACTCCAGCTACTTTAAGTGATCAAGGTTTCATGTATGCTGACCTATGTTATCGACTGAGCAGGTGTAGTGATATCTGGGTCCTTGGGTTTTACCTCAGAGTGAAGGAGCTCACTAGATGTTCTTCCTTTTCATCAGTGGCTGTGGCCTACACACTGGATTTCACAAACTGAGCAACATCCTGGTGCCAACAGTGTTCACTCCCATTACTGCCTTGTGAGAGATCCCTCTGAGCTAGGTTTGAAGGAGAAAATTGGTACAGACCAGACACTTCCAACCAGCCAGGCTACATACCTACTGTCTAACTGTTCGTGCTTCCAATACTAGTGTTATTTTCAAAGGATGTAGGAGTCCAGTGTGTCTGCCCCAAAAGCAAGAGAGGCCATGCTGTTTCCTGTACCTGGGAGTCAGGCATCTCCTCCCCTCCCTCTCACATGCTTTTGTGGAAGCTCTTAGTCATCTGTGTTGTCTGTTCTAGCATGGGACAAAAAGTTGAGCTCAGTGGAGTTCTTTGGAAATATAAATACCTCCTAAGAGGGTTCCTCTATGGAAACTGTAAACAATAAAATAAAATACCTCCTCAAGATCCTCACTACATCCACCTTTTGTATTTCTTAAGCATGTGTTGTCAGTGTAACCAGTTGGATCATTTCCCCATACGGCATCCAAACCACATTCCAGCTGCAGCTGCTCTTCACTTGCTAGAAAAAGGCATTCGTAGTCTCAGTGGACTCTGCACTGGCTGCACAAACCGCCAGCCTCATCATTTTTGCTGTCTTTTCTTTCTGATATTAACCGCTAAGAGAGAAACAGGTCTGTCTCCCACATCCCCAGAAAACAGTGTGAGGAGGTAGGGTTATTTATTACCCACGTGTCACAGGGTTGGTTTGCGTTTTTCCAAAGCAGTTGAAGTTGCCAACGGCACCCATGCTATTCCTTGAAATACACCTATCAACTCCAAGAGCTCCTGAGTTACAAAGCCTTTCAACCATCTGAAGTACTAGAAACTTTCTATTCCAAGATCTATGTACTGGAACAGCATCACATCAAACTTTCCCATGAACTAAAGAAACACCTACTGGTGACTTGCGACCAGTGGGCATTAAACCGTTTAACAGTTCCGAAACAGAGTCAAACAAAGATCCACAACTGACATCAGAAACTATCACTGAGGTAATGGTTCAGACATGTATGTCCATCCTATATGGATTGTAGCTCTAATGCCTGGGAAGTGATCATAGAATCATAGAATGGCATGGGTTGGAAGGGACCCCAAGGATCATAGAGCTCCAACCCCCCTGCCACAGGCAGGGACACCAACCTCAGGCCTGGATCTACACAAGGTTGCCCAGGGCCCCATCCAACCTGGCCTTGAACACTGATGCACTGTTTACAACTAAACTATTACAATCACTGCTGGCAGAAGCTCCAATTTGTGTATGTACTTACATATTCTTGTTCTGGATTTCTGTTTCTTAAAAAACGAAAGAAAATTCATTTGTTGTTGTTTTTTTTTTTTAAGGAAGTTAAAGCTCTAAAGCAGAACATGAGTACATCCAGGTTTCTTAGCAAAGCACTGCCTTCTGCTCACAGCTGCCAGCCAGCCTCCTGAGAACTTCCCAGCAGGGTGGGAGTGGGGAACTAATGAAAGTGGAGCAGAGCTCCAGTACATGGCAGCCCCAAAGAAGGAGTTCTTTTGCAAGATGAAAGCTGAAGCAGCACAGAGAGGCTGGGCAGCATGAAGGTTCTGACCCTGTGCCTGTGCAACAGCCCATCATGACACAGAATAGGCTGCCAAATGGCCAAGGCCTGCCAGGCACAGCACATGCTGCTGCTGAGCTGCTACTTCCAGAGCTCTGGCATCACTGAGGACCATCATGAGCTCACTGTTTCAGAAACTTTCAGGCTTTCTGGGAAACTTACGAAGTGGAAATGGGTATAATGTGTCTTTCAGTATACCCTGTGGGCTCAGATTAGAGTAGGCCACAGAACAGATCAAGAGTGACCAACTGTTACCACCCCATTTGCTATTGAGGAGCATGTAAAGAAGTACATGGCTTCTGAGGGCAGATTTCATCTCAGAACCAAGGACCATCAAAGAGACAGTCTGAGGAACCCAGAAGTCAGCACAACAGGGAAGGCTAAATGAACATAAATCCTACAACCAGGAGCGAGATGATGTAAGGAAGGAAAATGGACAACTTGCCTCACTGATGGCTGTGCTGCAGCATCTGTAGCAGCATGTAGGGCTTGGGGTGGGCAATACAGATTGCTAGGAGATGCTATTAAGTAGACAGTTGTTTGTTCTTCTAGCTGATTCATCCAACTTCTGCTTACCTCTACACTTGGTATAATCTTAGAGCTGCTCTTCAATGATACTTTGTGTAGTCATGTGTGAGATCAGTCCTCAAGCTACTTTTATTTCTTTCAGGGGCCAAGCTCAGGTCCCTTTTTTCTTGTATTAGCTCAGTGCAACAGACCTCTGTTGCCTTACTTAGAAATAACTTTCAGGGTCTGCAGATGACCAGACTTACCATTAATCATTAATTGTGATTATAATCACTCAAAACCACAGGCAAGTTCACCCTGTTCCTTTCTGCACTTTGACCAAGCCACCAGGAACACTGCCACTCTATTTTTAAGGCAGGGTTCATGCCAACAGGCTTTTACATCTGAGTTACACCCTAGGCAACTCTGCTGGCCAGAACCAGTTATATAAAGAAGCCTTTTAGTGATCTGATCAGCTGAATCCCCACAACCGAACTTCATGACAGGCTGTTCCTCTGTAACTCAACATTCACAATGTTCACACCATAGGTTTACTTCTACTAAATGTCCTGTCAGCTGCAGGGGGGAAGCAGAAATAAAAAGCAGGCTGAGCTTCTAAGATTTGCCAACCCCAAGCAAAACTCTCCCCTCAAATAGGAACAGAACTCCTCATCTTGATTTTTGCTCTTCCTTTTGTCTGGCAGTGAGGTGAGCTCCCAAGCTGGTGGATCATAACTCCCTCTGCCTTTCAGACAGACTGCAGGCCTGCTTCCAAATTACCTTCCCTTGTTTCTAGAAACTCCATCTAACCCCAGAGAACTTGTCTCTGTTCCATTCTTCCTTCCCCTGCCTCTCTAAGCAACATCTTCCTCAGTACCCCCCAAGAGCAAAGCAGCTTCCTTGGTGGCTTCACATGTCTCAAACCAACTTCTATGAGCCTCTCCCTTACAGATTCAATTTCATTTGCATGTACTTGGATGTTAAATATGAACTTTTGATTCCTCCCATTATTTTTTATGCTGTCCAGAATTTCCTCATCCATGTGCTCTCATGCACCACACATGAGAGCGGCTACGCTAGACAAAGTTGGACAGCACATTAGCTGGAGCAAACCACTGTCATCAGTCACACGCCACGAACTGGATGCATTTATTCTGAATTACTGCCTGTGATCCTGCAGGACGCTCTGACACTTACCACCACCCCATACCCACGCTCACTCTTCATTTTTCCACCAGCAAAACTACAAGACCCGACACCCACTGTGATGCCACACAGAGGTTTCACAGCTAACACCCGTCGGTGAACAATTTCATCTTTAAGCAGCAGTTACCAGCACGTAAAAAGCATTACCACAAAAATAACCACGCAGCAAAACTGGAAATGAGGAAGCAATCACACAACGCAAGCATTTTACCATACAGTCTCCCTACAAACAGATGTGAAGCTATGGATTTCATGGGTTGCAATGAAAGAACATTTTGTTCTGGGACTGCATTTGGGAAATGCAAGCTCCGTCAGGAATTATTTAGCTTGAATCAAGGGAAGATAAATTAATAGAGTTTCCATTGAATATGCCAGGACAATTATTTTCAGCCCGTATAAAAATATTCACAGAATGTGCTTCAACATAACATCACAAGGACTGACTTGGAGGAGATCACGCGAGCAGGACGGCGGCCTGTAGCTCACGACACGTAAGTAGAATCACTGCTGAACTTGGCCCTGCAGGTAGCGACAGGCTACGGCAGCCAAGGCTATAGCTGGCCCTTACCCCTCCTTTAACACAAGGGAAAAACATGTAAGATTTATGACCATCCTGTCCCATTTCCCTTTTATCCTCAAAATGACATTTTCTGAGTCGCAGGAGGGCTGGGAGAGGGGGGCAGGGCCCCGAGATGGAGCACTGCTACTGCTGACACAGACCTCTGCGAGCCACAGCGCAAGGGAAGCAGCTCCACCAGGCCACCGGTATTTCTGGTGTCTCAAGTTACAGGAACAGCTACAACTCAGCTAAGTTCTGATGAGCAAAAAATCAAAATCAGGTCAAACAGCGCATTTGGTGTGAGGCTGGAGCGAGTGTGTGGGTTTGACTGAGAAAAGATAACCTGACAAACTTCAGACATGGGGAAAAACCCAAAGAAATTATTTTTTATGACAAAACAGAACTCGTATTAATGTTTAAGAATTTGAAACTTCATAATACTCTAAGCACGTGCAGTTAAATAACAGTAAAGCTCACTAAAATAAACCCAGTGCAATCCTGTTAGAGCCAAGTTCACATACTTAGATGTGATGTCCATCCAGATGCTGCAGATGGCCAGGTAGAGGAATGACGAGGTGTCTCTACTCTTCCAGCCATCTGCGTTAGTGAGAGACACAACGGCAGCCACAGCACCACAGCGACCTCAGCACATGAGCAGTCTGAAAAATAAACATCAGAAAACCTGGAAGAATGCTGCTCCTGGCAACAGCATCCTGTTGTGTTTCTGCACTGCCAGCAGTACTTCACAGGTCTTTAAAGAAGGCACAAAACACGTGTGGATTATAAACAAAACAGTTTATTGATTTTATATATGTTTTCAAGGCACTTTTATGCTGTAGTTTAGAACTCCGTTTGGTAAGAAAGGGAATCCTTCATAAAGCCATTTTCACTAAATAAAATACACAGCTTTAAGGTTACATAAAACAACCAAAAAAATCCAATCAGATCCTGACCATAAATTACGCTTGTTCCTGGAATCACAAGAAACAAATCCCTAAGTACAAAACTTTTATACTGGGGATTTTCTAGATTACTATTTAGGAAACCCAGGATGAGATTCATCCCAGCAAGTTTTTCCCACCTCAAAGACAGGCTCAAGCTAAGCCAGTGAACTCAGCTCATCCAGAGTTGACTCCTGTCACCTATAATAAATACGTATCTAAGAGCAAGAGTCTCTGTCAGAGACTCTTCTGTTAATTGCCCACGTGGAAAGCTTGCATTAACGCCATCAGATTTTATTATTTTTTTTTACTCAGGATTCAGTGTAGGATATTAAAACAAAATCCATATGTAGTTATCAGTTACAGTATTACATTTTGTCTGAAACCCAGTAATGGCTGATACAATACACTTACATCCATAAAAAGGCTCATCAAAACATTCCATAATGTGGCAGACATTTTGGCACAGTTGTTTCACCAACAGAGGGAGAAAACTGGATGCTGGCACACTTCACTGATGAATTAGGTATTTAGGCTGGTCTTATTTAAAAACAAAATAAAAACACCTCAGTGCTTTAAAAATTGAGCCCAGTATTCAAAATACAATTCCTGGTCTACCTGAAATTAGTGTATGTTGTCAGCCAAAAGCATTCTGGAAACAGAAAACAAGAGTTCAGTCCACTAGGCTGATGCCAAAAAGCCAGCACAAATTCTACTGCCTTTTCTGTATTTTTCACATTATGATTTCTTGCTCTGAGCATACAAATGCTGGGACTGGAGAATGCCCATTGAACTGTGGAGTTGTGACTTCACTGCCACTTTACTGACTCACTCTCATCCCAATTTTTACCATCAGCAGCACTACAGCATACCCATGTTCCATCTCCAGTGCAGACTGTGCAGCTCCACAGCTCTGGGCACTCCTGGCTTTACAATGACAGCAGAATCTCACTAAGCACTATTTCACTCTGACTGTTCTGCCTACCACAGGCCCGCAGCGTGGGCTCTGCCATCAGACCAGCAGCTCTGAGCATTGCAGGATTTTAGTACCAAACTGGGAGGTGCATCGCGTGGTCTCCTGATAGGAACTGGGGTGTGATGCCTCTTTTGCTGCTGACAGGAAGATCTCAGTGGTAGAAAAATGTGGAACAGGTTTCTTTAAGCATCATGGAAGTGTTGGATTTTAATCCTTTACTCTTCCTTGCAGTGTGGCCTAGGAGGAGATGTAAATTGATTAGGTTCCTGCTATCACCTAGAAGGCATCGGAGGCAGATTGTATAGCAGATGCTCTGCTGACAGCTGGGATCTGAAAGAAGCTGCTGTCTGCCTGCTGCTAGCAGCAAAGGGCTCAGCAAAAGGTGAGAGATGCACACCTGCACCTCCACAAAGGATGCTGAGGTGTCTCTGTGATGGCTGGCAGCATCACCTCTCTTGGCCAGTTTCTAAAACAGTCCCAAAGCTTCTCCTTGGAAAGGCAGAAAAGGTCTAGATGCAGATCTGCAGCAGGACACCTGAACACCCCAGCCTTGTACACTAACTGCACAGCTTGAATTCAAACCTGCTCACACTGGCATCAGGGGGCAGGTGTTTATTTCTCTATCATTACCACTGCATAACAAGGTTCAAAAAGATTTGTTTCCACATGTAAGGGTTCATGTCCTTACTCTGCAAGGACCAGCTGAAGATGTGCCTTGCATATGTTCCACTGACACAGGCTACTCTCCGTGAAGTGGGCTCTGAAAAATACATTGCTTCAAAATACACCACAGTCAGGGCTGAGCATGGCAGTGGTGACACAGATGAGAAAGACTGCTCCCTCTGCTCTTGTGTTTAGGACCCAGAGCACAGCAGTATGTGGAGAATTAGTCTGTCTCTCCTCATGGGTGAATCCAACATTTGAAACACAAAAATGACAGGAAAATGGCTAAAAATCAACAATAACAGCAAGAACAACAACAAAAAAATCATCCGCAGCAAAGTAGCATGAAATTAATAGCACCAAGGATGTTGAGGGCCATACATCTGTAGTATAAAAGCAAAAACTGCAGCAGCACCTACACTCAAACAGAAGTATTATTCCAGTGTTAACTGAGTGCAGTGCTGAGGCTGCACCCTGGCACTCAGCATGGTGTTTTCACAGAGAAGATAACTGGGAGCTGTAACAGTACAAAACCACAAAAACAGATGAGAAGTTCAGTGGGAAGAGACTGGTTATCTCCACAGAACCACTGCCTTGAAGTCAGTCCTCTAAAGTCAACAATAATTTTGCTGTAATCTTCAGTGGAAGAAAGATTGGGCCTTAACCAGAGACTGCACACCAGTATTGAACTTGGACTTACAAAAACACAAGAATACTCCCTTTGCAAAGAAATTATTGCACATCTTAGCACCAGAGCAAAATTAGTGTAGGTAGTATGTGTCATACAGTGTGTAAGGCACGTGTGTTTGGTGTTCTGGGAGATGAAGGGTACATTGTGAAACTTCAGAAGGGGATACACACTTCCCCTGCTGGTCTGTTTCTGTCAGTCCCTCCACCACACAGGACAGTCTGCAGCAAGAGGACTTGATTCTGTCATCTGCCTGAACACCCAGAATTTAGCCCTCTGTCAGGCACAGGAGTTTGATATGCACTTTCATATGTAATCTAAGTCTAAAGACAATTCAGCAGACAGACTGAGAAACACAGTTTTTGCTACATGGATTAGAGGTATTGCATTTTACCAGTCTGCAGACATTTTAAAGGCTAGAATTCAGTATCAAAATGAAGAAAACCAAAAGAACAGCCAACATCTCACAGTACAGAGTATTTTACTAGAATCCTTATATACTATCACTGCTGCACTATTGTTGTTGACTTGAATTCTAGATTTCCAGTTCTGCAACCCAGATAAATGCCTGTCAAAATAATCACAGCTTGTTTTTTTTTTAGTACTGGCCTCTAAACAGCCTTCAGGTCAAATGGCATTATTGAGATTAGCACCTTGGCAATTATTTATAGAAACAGCTGAAAGTTCCTCAAACAGAAGAGGTGGTTCAGGGAAGAATGCAAGACCTTTATAGCAAACTTGGTTGTTCAAAAAGTAATTATGCATTTTAAATGTATAGTCCATGACAGAACATTCATGGTAAATAAAAAATATTGCATACAGAGGGTGCACTCAAAACCCATGTGGTCAAATTCTGCACTGAATTAAGTGGGAATTTTGCTGAAGTACCAACTGGAAATCCTATTTTATGGTCACTGTAATCAGCAAGATTTTTACTATCACTATTATTTCACAGGTATTTGGAATTCACCTAACAAACAGTGCAGAATTTGATCTATAATAAGTAAGTGTCTTAAAGAACAAATTGTGTGTTGACAGTGTACCATCTCTTTCCATACTACACCAGTTTGCATGACCAAAACTGGCCAGTATTATACCCAGTACTGATTGCGTTTCAAAGTTGGGTTTGTTTTCCGACAATACTGGATCATTTCGGGATCAAGGTTTAACCAGCTGTTTTGCAGAGACCGTTCTACAGCTGGAGAACCCACTGCAGGGAGCAGCTCTTCATGTCTTACTGTACTGAAAGCTGAGGCCGTATTTCTCTCAACTCCCTTCAGCAGAGGAGTCACCGTAACACTAGGTACAGTCAGGCTCCGTTCCAGACATCTGGAATGATCTGGACTAGTGATGACTGCATCTGTTTGATTTTTGACAAGTGGTTTTGTCTTCTTTTTCTTCTGACACATTAGCAAAACGCACACAGTAAAAACAGCAGCAGTAAGTACCACAGACACCAGGACCAGGGGAATTATGATGTACCAAGGGTTGCTGCTTTCAGCTGCCTGCTCTCTGGCACTCCTGCCATCAACCTGGGTTATGGTCTTAGTCCCCACAGATCCACTAGTTCCCATTGCCAGATTTTGCAACGGACCTTCTTCATGAAGGTTTTCCCAGCGATTCCGGTCTGGCCACATGGTTGGCCCGGTCTTCAGTGGAGCTACTGCAGAGTCTTTATTCTGAGAGGTGGCTGGTGCCTCATCCTTTGAGGTAGAGTGAATCTTCAAAGTGGTAGTGCTGGCTACAGGAGGCACTTCGGTTGGAAAACCCTGGTCAAGCAAAGGACTGCGTGGTGTCACAGAATACTGGAAACAGCCTACAGCCGGCTGCACACCATCGGCCCGGAGTACAAAGGTGAACGAGTCATTCAACAGATCAAGGCCTGTCATATTTGTATCTACGTGGAGAAGCACACCACCACTGTCAATGTCAGACTGGGTGAATGTCTGAATATCTTCCAACACTATGTCATTCACAAACCTCCTCTTCACAATCCTTCCCTGAGACGGAGGCACTATCACTTCAAATCTAGGATTACTATTTGTCAAATTACCTAGCTCAGAAGCATCCAGATCACTGCTTCTGAACTTATAAACTGCTTGATTTGGAATCTGCACATCATCTGCAACTTGTACTAAAGGCTTCACTGTGATGTTCAGCACTTTTCCTGTCAGATTGCCTTCTGCAGTGAAGAGCATGAACTCCAGCACTTCTTTGGATGCACTGAGATTTGTCAGGTGGTAAGAGAGCCTTCCTGAGTACAAATCTGCCTGCTCAAACTTGGTAACCTTCTCATTTCCAATCATCAAGTGCCCATATTTGAGTGGCTTAGTTATTTCATACATGATAGTAGTGCTTTTTCCATTTGTGACAGCTGAAAGCTGGACGTTAGTAATAGTGACAGATGTCTGTCCCTGTGGAAGTACAACATTGGTAAAGTTGACCAGGACAAGAGAGATTGGTATGACCTCAAGACTGAATAGTTTGTATAAAGGGCGATGTTTACCATCAGTCACGCTGAAATAAAACACCCCAGAAGATGAACTCCCATCCTGTACAAACCAAATTTTATCACCATCAACATCAGCTTGCGTGAAATCCTTCACAGAGACACTAAGATTGCTTTTCATTGCTAAATAACCATTATTGGGGTTGCTAACAATGGTGTACTTGAGCTCATCTGGACTGTTATCTAGGTCTTCGACTTTCAGATTCTTTGACCCCAGCACTGACATGTCTCCCTGCAGAACTTTCAAGTGCAGCATTTTAGTCTTCAGTTCTGGAGGCTGGTCATTCACTGGAACAATAGTGATATTAAACATCTCCTCTAAAACTTCACTGTGGGGCTTTGTTGCAGACTTGCTCTTTAGGTTCAACCAAACAGCAAAAGTGAAATTGTCAATAAGCGATTCAGAGTTATCATGTACATACACAATTCCAAATTTGTTCAGTATGTATTGGGAAAAGTTAGGTTTTTCTTTGGTAACATTTCTTTCTCCAACAACAATCATGCCATGTTGAGGTAAAGACACAACTTGATACCAGACTTCATACATGGAACGCTGAATCTCAGGTAGCTTAAAGAATAGATTTGAAGCATCTAAATTTGTTTTGTTGATTAATACTCTACCTCCTTCCTGGACTACAGCACCTAGTGGAAAGGGAAAAAAGAATCTTAGAAATTTACTATTTTAATGTTTCAGAAATTAGATCTCGACACTGATGATGCTCAGGAATGTTCCTCCCTCAGGGTATCTTTGATTTCCGTATGTTATGGCTAAAAATGTATTACCACTGTTTTTAAAATACGGTCACATATAAGAGACAAGAATTTTTTGTTGTTGCTGTTCTTACCTATGATTACAGCAAAACAGAGAATACCCACTACAGCATTAAGAAGGATCAAACACAGGTAGTAAATCTTGGTTTTAAGGATGCAGTGATACAGTTTTCCAAGCTACTATCTACATTACAGTCTGTGACAAAAGCACTCTGATGATTTGTTACTGAAGAGAAAGTAGCCTATTTGTTTTTCACATTTGCTTATTTGGAATCCTGACAGAGCCAAACCAATTTAGAGTGCAAACAGTGCAGAGTGTTTACCTGTATTTGCCAGAAGACAGCTGTTCCGATCGTGCCTGGTAACCCCGTATGAAATGACAACATGGAACAGCTGGGGGTCCAGAGCTGATGGTGGGGAGAAGACAGTGAACGTAAAGAAATCTTCCGCACTCCAGCCAACCGATGCGCCTTGTAGGTGCTCATACATGACCACACCTTCATCCACCTGTGCAGCATAAAGAAAAGACATAGGTGTAAGAATAACTTTAAACACAGAACTATAAAGAGAGAAAAAAAAATCTTAAGAACACAAGAGGCCTTTGCACTTTAGTCCATGCACAGGATAGATATAACTTACATTATCTTGCATTTCTCTTTCTCTGAAGACAGACTCTGTGTTGCCAGACAAGCATACTTGAAGGTAGATGAAACATTAGTGGGCATGAATGCTTAAGTAAAGGCCTTATGTGAGGAATAGAGAGACAAAACACTGCCTCAAACTAGCAATGGTAATGGTGACAGGAGCTCAGGTGGACTGTATCTTTAGAGAATCAGAGTATCGTATGTCTAGGGGTTTTTTTTCTTTGTAGGGTGACCAGCAGGGCACTGCCCCAAAAATGCAAATAAAAGACTGAAGGCTTGATAAGGACTTTGGTAAGCTTCATGGTGAATGGCAGAATATACCAGACCTGGTAAGAGGCTATGGAAAACAGAAGGAGATACAATGGCTACTTAAATATACTCCTGTTTATACAACCATTTATCTCTTTCAGTCCCACAACAAAAGGCAGTGTTTTCAGACCAGGATTCTCAGCAGTTCAAACTACACCTGAACTTTAAAATCAACACCATAATACACTGAAATGACAACAGGCTACCTATAATAACCACAAGACTAGAACACTCACTAAATCTCATCTAGTAGATTCAGTGTCTGGTCTGCTTGATAATTCATTCACTGTCCTGGAGAGAGGACAGCTATACCTACCAAGTGCTTGGCAACTTCCCAGGCAACACTGACCCGACCTGCATGTATTGCCTTATAATTCCCAAAGAGATCCCTATCAGAGCTGGTGCTGGTACTAAGTTTACTGTCTGTAACACAGCCTACACAGCCTGTGAACACCCTGAAGGATCTCCTTAACACACATTCCTATCACGTATGCTTGAAAGGTGTGGAAGAAAAAGGAAACAAAAAAAGTCTCTGCTGCTATCATGGTGAAGCACGTTATCACCAGAGAATCTGAGCGGTGACTGCAGAGTTCACGAATCAAGAAACTACTGAACACCCCCTACTGAGGTCACAAGGGGAACAGGGCATTCGGGTCACCTTTTTCATCAATCTCAAAATCTTTACATCCTGTTGTCTAAAAAATTCAGACTGATATGATAAAATCCTGTATGCACATCTCCAAGTTTAATTCTTAGTGGCTGTTATAAGGCAAAATAACATCAATAATAAAAGGATACATTGGTTCAGGGTAACTTTCCAACGCATACTGCTAGGACTTCCAAGATGGAGAGAGCAAATTTTTCTAACAAAGCAGGCACAGTATACATCTTTTAAACCAAACAGCATGTAGTATAAATCTACATAGGGTTATCCTTTTTTAATTGCAAGCCTATGCTAAAATCTGAATTAAGAAGATAATGGAATTAGTGAGGACTCCTACGATTACCTCTGTAGCGACTTTAAATATAATGAAGAAATTGTGGCTTGCTGCAAGGTGAAAATATTTCTAAGACACCACAGAAAGCATTTTCAGAGAAAAAAACCTAAACATCATCTTGTAAGCCACTGTGTTATTCAAGTGTGTTTAATACACACTTTTCTTATAGAGGCTGAACCAATGTACATGAAAAAATTCTTGGAATGCAATAGCGCTTTCAGTTCTTTTTTAATTGTTTATTCCCTCTGGCAATGAAGCAACAAACCACAGGGTATAGGGAAGAGTTCAGCACCATAGCAAAAGTGCTAACTGCTTTTCTAAGCCAGCTGCATAGTACTCTTTTGGAAGCAAAATTTCAAGTTCCATAATACAGAATGAAGTCAATGAAAACCCAAAGAACTAAAACCCACAAAATATTTAGAACTTCAGATTTACAACTTTCTTATTAACAAATGGAAACTGAATGCCTTTTTCTCCACTACAGGAAGAATATACAATGTTTGTAATATCAACGTTACTTTCTTACTGAAATTTTTTCATGTGGCTAGAACACACTGGACAGTGAAAGTTTATTTAAGATCTCTTTTCTCTCCCCTGTACCTCACACCCTACCAGAGCAAATATTGAGTTGGATCAGATACGTCAGTTTTACCTGCAATAAGTCACTTAGCTCTACTTGTTTGAAGTAAAAACAGCCAATACAAATACCTCTCACAGAGAAGAAAAGCATATGTGCTATTACAGCTCAAATCCTTACATAATTTATGAAGTTCGAATGACTGTAAGCTACACATTACTAAGCTCTAAAGCTAGAGAGAGTAAGTGGCATGTTCTGACATGGCACTGAGAAATAGCTGAAGATCCTATCCATTGGCAAAACCAGTAAAACTGCAAAACCTTAGCTGAAAAATTTTCTGTCTGACATGTATAACTGTTTCATCTAATGCTCATGAAAATCACAGGCGACAGGAATAGAAAGGAACAGGGTCATTATACAGTTCATCTCACACACAATGCAAGACAAAACTCGGGGACCAGTGCAAAGACCATCAATAACATAATGTGATTATGACAGTTTTGCTAAGAGCAACATTCTCTGTTCATTGTGATTTATAAAGTTCAAGTGGAGACCCATTCCACCACAGTCCTTAGTCCTGTTTCAAAGTTTGATGGTAGCTAATAAAAATGTCAACTTTTCTTCCAGGTTCCATTGGTCAAGTTTTAATTTCTGGCCAATAGATTTTGTCACTCCTCCATCCGTTAAATCAAACGCCCACTTTTAGAATCTGTAAATGTAAATTAAGATCCAATTATCTCTCAATTTTTCTTCCAGCAAAGTCAGGAGATTGAGCTCCCTTTATCTGCTCTGCCTAGATTTTTCTAAGAATAACTTACTGCATGCAGAGCACACAGTTATACTCAGATTCTCCACGCAGACGTAAGTCATCTCAGTTGCAAAACAATGTTTTCCATCAAGTTACATGAACTGCCACGTTTAGTCATTCAAGTATGAGACCCTGGGTCACAGTTAAGATTCTCTTAACATTTAACATCACAGCTGATCAAGCCAATAGAAGTCCTCTTGGGGACACCCGTGAGGACTGTGCACAGCTGAAATGAATCTCAATACTTGGACTTCTCACAGAGCAAAAGGCTAGTCCTTCTGCCAAAAACTAAAGGCTTCCAACCTCGGACTGCTGGTTAATGGCACCAGAACAGCTCTTCTTGAAAAATACTGTTACAAGCAAAACAGTAGAAATTGCCAAGACCCTGCTAATATGCAAACAGAGATGAACAAAGGCTCCTCTTGCATTCGTTACTAGATGCCAGATACTCAATGACACAGCAAATCTGGGTGATTGCACTGATGGGTCACATATGCCTGGTTACTTAACAGATACAAATAGGTAAGACAAAAAGCAAGCAACTGAGATACCCTCTGAAGTAACAATCTACCTAAACTACTTACTATGAGGTAAACACTTACCATAGACTGTGTAAAACTGGTGATTTCCTGAGTGGTATTATCAGAATTTACTCTGATCAGCCTTCCACGTTCTGGGGGAGTTACAATCATAAAAGTTATAGTTCTGTTTCCTGCACTGGTCACATCATTAGTTACAGCTTTCAGATCGTGGTATGAAATATGTTTCCTGGAACCTAAAAAATGGTAATTATAAGTCACATAGATTTGCAACAGAACCTTTTCCCAAGCAGTAAGCTTTAATCATGTTTTAGATCAGTAGGATGGGCCTTTGTTTTAAGTGCAGTTCTCTTCCCACATGTAATGCCTAAAGACTAGCTCCTGCAAAAACAGCCCAAAGTAAGGAGTAAAGTATGTGTAGTCTAGAACTGAAACCAAACTCTAACTAAAAGTCACCACTGTTACTGCTTTTGGTAATCCCAGTGCCCACAGAAGGCAGGGTAATTTGGCAGCGAGAAACCTTAACACAGCAAAGTTTCTAGTCAACACACAAACCAAAATCAATTATTACCAGAAGCTTGAACCATTCATCAATATGAAAGATTATTTTTTTCATTAAATTAGATTTTAAAATAAATACTGAATTAAACAAATTAGGAAGAACTTCATACAACAGAAATGATGGCCTGAGTTGAAATAATGCATTATTAAGACAGATGGAGCCTGAGGGTTAACAACATCATTTTATACGTTATCACTACACTACCCAGTACCTTCTGGCTCAAAGATTATAAAGAACTTTCATCAAACCAAGAAAAATCTTTACATAGCTGTGACAAAACCAAACCTAGTGATTTCCTAAGAGAAAAAAGTCTTATTTGGCTTCTTTTGATGTGCTGTATCATGGTACACACTCAGCAAACAAAATCTCATGTTTAATGATACTTTTGGAACAGCAATAGATTCCCTTACTCCTATTTCCCCCACTCCCACTTCTGCCTCCATTTTTATATATTCTTTTTTGTTGAGCAACAAGCTTTTACAGGTACCAACAACCTAAATTTAGATGCCAGCCATATTTATCCTTGATTGTCTGAGTTATCAATCCAACTTCAATAAAGCATAATGCTTATACACGAATAACACAAAATAGCATGTTCCTACTATAATATTCAGAAGAAAAGATATGGTAAGCAAACTGAAGAATGGGAACATTTTGCAAGCCATTAAGAATGTCAAGATTCTGCCTATTTATATGTAGCTGTACCCCGGCTCAAACCACATGAACTTCGAAACAAACTTGTTATAATTAGATCTCTGGTGCTGCCAGTTTTATCCTTTCTACCTTCCCATGCTTGTCTGTCTCCATACTGCTTTGAAAAGTTAAGCAGTTCCCTCAGTTCTAGAAGAATTCTCCAAACTACATCTAATTCAAGAAGTCTCCCTCCTCTTCCTCTCTTTCCCCTTTGTTGCATGACAGGGAGAGGGAAGCAGTACCTTCTGTTATGCATACAGCAGATGTGGTCAGGAATGCACAACTTGAGAGCTACAGTTAATCAGACCACATGTATCTGGAAACACAGTTATTTCTCAATAACCTCCTACTTATGCAAACCAGGCGTCATTGCACTGACAATTTAAGACACAGTAACTCTCTGTGGTGGTTTGACCCTGGCTAGAGGCCAGATGCCCACCAAAGTCACTCTGTCATTCCCCCTTTCAGCTGGACAGGGCAGAAAATACGTATTGAGAGGCTTAGGAGTCAAGATAAGGACAGAGAGAGATCATTCCACAATCAGCGTCACGGGCAGAACAGACTCAACAGGGAACAAAAAAAATCTGGTTTAGTACAATACACCCACACACACACAGCAAACAGAGTAGGAAAATGAAAAACAAAATAAAATCTGAAACACCTCCCCCCACCCCTCCCTTCTTTGTGGACTCAACTTTATTCACGGTTTCTCTCCCTTCCTCCCCACAGGTGTCACAGGGGGACGGGGAATGGGGGTTTAGGCCAGTTCTTCACGAGTTTTTTCCTTCCAGGGGGAGGTGGGGGCAGGGAGGGCATTCCTCTCACCCTTCCCTGGCTCCAGTGTGGGGTCCCACCCACGGGAGACAGTCCTACATGGGGCTTCAGCTCTTCACCAACTGCCCCAGTGACAGTGCGGGTCACTTCTACGGGGTACAGTCTCTCAGGCCCAGACTGCTCCAGCCTAGTCCTCCACAGGCTGCAGGTGGAATCTGCTCACCATCATCTTCCATGGGCTGCAGCAGGACAACCTGCTCCACCATGGTCTCCCCCACTGGCTGAAAACCCACAACACTCTCAAACATGGTAACACCACAGTAATTGAAATGACTGCTTCAATTTTTCATAAGCATAGCAGAGTATCCCTCCAGCACAGTGTGTGCCACAAAGACCCTGTTTATTCCTAATAGACCTCATCTCACTCACTAGAGCACACAGGTCAAAATACAGTTCAGGGTCACTAAGTCTCTCATGCTTTCCTGTAAAATGGGATCCTTCCCCAAACACAACCTTCTCCTTCACCTACTTCTGTACTGAGACTTGAGACACCTACTTCTGTTCTGGTCTGACAGCTCAACAGAGAGAGGAAGGTTATCTGCCAGGCAACAGACTAGGATAGGAAAGGGAAGTGAGAAAAGCTTGTACCCAAACATGGGAGCACAAAACCAGCCGCACCCTAACACAAGTGTAAGGAACAGAGAGAGGGCAGGAGGACACACAACAACGATGCGAAGTAGGACAAGCTGATGCATCAAAGTAGAATGCAACAGCCTAAGGTCATTATCAGTACCTGGTAATTTTGGTATCCATTTTTACTGTCTATATTTAAGATTTCCAAAGTGCTTAGCACAAGCACTCTGCCTGTTAAACAATCATGAATCATCTCAGCTACTGACTGCTTAGACATTTCTGCTTCCAAGTACCTACAAGTCAGGCTGTCTCTCCTTCTCAAATAGCAACTCAGCTCATTCTTTCTTAGAGGAACTGCTACTCTGAAGACAGCAAATCCTCACCTTGCAGAAACCTAGCATACGTAAGAAAAAACTCATGTATCTAGAAGTCAATATACTGAGCACACTGAATAAAACAAGCTTCTGTTGAATAGAAAACATTCCATAAATCATATAAACAAATTTGGTATATCCAGCACCAAAAGAGACAGCAACATATTTTCTTTCAAAACTGGAGAACAACATGTTTGAGAGAATAGCTTATACGCCAGCAATGAAGACATGTCAAATTCTTCACAATATATTCCATTTTTACTTCCCTAGAGAGAAGATTCTTGAAGCTGTCTAAAATAAACTTTTCCTGCAGTGCTACAAAATGTAACAGGACACTGGCTATTGTTTTTATATGTATTAACCATTTGGCACCATCATGATAATAGTCATTTCATAAAAAGCAAGTACAGCTGAAACACATACAGCCCTGGAACATCTTTAAAAGTATCATGAAGAGAACAGGTGAAAAAGCAAATAATACTCTTTAACACCAAAAAGGAGTTTTATTAACCCAAAGAAAGTGAGAATTCAGGAAAAACTGCAGGCTTAGATTAATACATCTTGCCGTGCTGAAAGAAATACTGTGGTTTGCAATCTGGAGAACTGATAGACAGTCAAGAGACTTTGTCTTCTATGGAAGTATCAGGCTTACTTTCCTTAGAATCTTTGTCTTAAGATAGAATTCCTGTAAATCCCTGTGCCTGAGGCAACCTTACACCCAAAATCACAGATTAATAAGCTTTGTAAGTGGATTTATGTGAATCCCATTTATATCAACTGAATGAGAAGATCATGCTGCTGCAATCTTATTTTTTGTTGCCTGCATTTAAGTGGCTTTTGTTGCAAGCCTTTGTTTATGCAGCTCATATTCAGGAAGTTTAAGAAACTAAAGTGATCCCCTTGTATCAAAATAATAAATCAATGAACAGATTAACACCTATAGAGCTTTACTGATTCTCAGTCTCTCATTGTGCAGATCACGTTCAGAGCAAAAAGAATGTAGTACAAACAAAAGTGTGATGCAAGACATTGTTGAGAGAAGACTAATCATTTCTCCTTTAATCTTCAAATTTATGTTAGATTACTAACTCAAGGAGGGATTACTCTTGCCAATGCAAAACAGTATATGGCTCTGGTGAGACATCAACTCCTCCTGCAGGAGTTGGATTTCATTTACAAAACACATAGCTCCAGATCCAACTGGTTACAAAAGCATAGATAAAAAAGTTTTCGGTCCTTCTGATTCATCAGACAGTCTGTGCTGCTCTCTGAAACTCAGCCTAAACAATAAGAATTGCTGGTAAGCTTTCATCTGCTGTTCAGAATCCTATAGACACAAGCATCACTTCACTTTTACCAGGTAAAATAACAAACAATTAAGACACTTCTAAATATATGAGTATAACCTGGAGCTTTTAAACAAATCTGAATGCTAACAGTTCAGAGCTCAGACAGAGCCTCTTTTGCTGCCAGTTTCCATGACTGCAAGCACAGTACCAAAAGCACGTACCAAAACGTTAATGGCTGTAAAACAACAGAGCAATATGCTGTCTGAGAAAACTTAACTGTCCTCATAAAAATCCCATAGATGTTTTCAGGTAGTTTTCTACAGGTTAGCCACCTAGCTATGTGACAACCAGCTATGCTTCTGCCCCCTACCCCACCCTGAGTGGAGTAAATCATGATGATCTTTAAAAACAGACCTGGAAAGACTCTGAGTCCTTTGTTCACCTCAAGGCTAATGACTAGCATCCGAGCTGTGACACTAAAAATCTGCCGAGGTGCAAAGTTCAAACCATCTGTTACCTGAAAGTTGAAGCCTCCAGACATTGCTCCTATAAAAAGAGGAAAAAGTTAATTTATTTTTCAGTTATTCTATTTGTCATCCAAAACATACAAACACACTGGACACCTTTTAGCCTTGGTTACAGTGAAACATATCCAAAGTCATCCCAAAACAATTTTTGATCAGTAATTTTGTCTCTTAATTAGAATGAAATAAATTAATTATACAGAAAAAACCCTCCCAATTAAGAATTACTAGCTGTTGCTTGCACTAAAGGCCAGATATCCCTTAGTTGTAAATTAGCACAGTGTCCCTTCCTTTCCTTCTTCACTGACCCCAGTGGAGCTGAAGAAGACAAAACTTGCAGAGACAATGACTCCCAAATTTCCTACTCCTTTTATCTCAGAAGGAACCAAAGCACTTAAGCAGTTATATTTTGGCAAAGAAGGCATTTTGAGATAAAAACAACTAGAATGTTCTTTGATTTACACTTAAAGGACTGAATCAACTCTCAGGCTATTTCTTTTCCCTCTCTGCTCCATTTCAGCAGCATATGTTGTCACAGCTTAAACTACTTCAGAAGTTATGTGTACTCATAATAAATGCATGTTTTTTTCTTTAATCTTAAGACCTGCATGTACTTTGGCACAAGTGACAGCAAAATACCTCCAGGAGTCTGAGTGGATTCCTGTAAAAATACATCTCTTGGAACTGACTTGCTGAGGTGCACAGAGCTTCCTAAATCTAGCTTTAACTATAAGGTTCTTCAGATGGTTTTATTAGGTAGAAAGAGAATGAAAAAATGAAACATTAACTGTTGCAAATAGTTCTTTGCTCTTCTGTGCGTTTTCTCAATTTAACCATGAGATCTTGCTGCATGAATATAAATCCTGAAAGTGAGAGGGTCCACGTTCACTTAAAAATCAGCATTCCTTACTGAACTATAAATTAACATATCAGAAGAATAAAATGTGGGATTCTAAAATTATAGTTAACAACCACCCTAGGCAATACTCTTATACCCAGCCTGGCACCAAAGCGCTCTACATCAGGTCATAAGGTTTTATTCTCTGATGTTTTCACTTTACAAAAATGCACAAGCAGCTGTACATTTTAAAAACATACTGAGGAGTCTACTATTTACCTCAGCCTGGGAAAAAAAAAGGCTTACTTAGCCTCACTTGTTTTTTTTGCTAATGCAGGTCAACTGCCCAATTGGAACAGACATTTTGTCACTGGCAGAGTCAGGGACAGAACTAAATCCTGAGGTGCTGCTTGGGTGGAGCCAGTATTACTTTATCACCATCAATTTTTGAAGGAACAGGTGATAAGAAGGACAGCAGAAAGAGGATTGTGAAAACTGCACTGAAAAGACATAGAGACTTCAGAACCAAATTAGAATTCAATTCAGTGCTGCCCTAAGGAAAATACTAGAAGGGGGTAAGGGTAGACCCCATACTGCGACAGCAGGATGGGACCACCCTGTAATGAAGTGAGGGTGGAAGAGGCAGGGAAGACATTCTCACACTGAAAAAGGAGTACAGAAAAGCGTGTTCTGGTTCTGTGTTTATACTGGTGACAGAACAACTGGGAATTACAGAGGAAACATACATAAAATTAAGGGGAAAACATGAGTACAAAGAGGGAGAGTTGTAACTCAGCACAGAACAAGCAGCATAATGTATCTCGCAAGACTGAGCAAAGATGAAGGGGAAGTTTTATGAAATCCAATGTGAGACACATAAAAGTACAGTAGTACTTCTGTTGGGAGTAAAAAAGATCCTGAGGATGGAGAGTCACTGCCACGTGTAGATGTAAAAGACCTGCTGAGGAGCAGCCAGGGGATGAACTGCTGCCCCAGAGAAGAAGACGCTGTTCTTCCACTTGGAAAGGGTCAGAGTGAGTAAGAAGAGTAAATGCCCAGCTGTGGAGAACATGAAGTGGGGCACATCCCAGGAGGATCCAAAGAAGCTAGCACACACCAGAAGACTGAAGATGAGGGATGGATCAGCTCAATAGAGAAGGGCTAAAAAGCCAAATCACAGCAAACAGGTAAGGAAAAGCCTCACGACATGACTGGGAGCAACAAGATGAGAGTAACGAGTACCCTCTTAGCAACAGTCTGAAATGAAGGAGGAAACACAATCATGGATTGAGAAAGGAAAAGAAGAAAAATGGACAAAGTACTTTCTGAAACACTGGAGGCTATGAGGCTGAGCAGATGGCAGAACCAGAGCAGCTGCAAGGCCTGACATGTGACCTGGACAATTTTACATTTCAAACTTACTGTACAACCCAATTTGGTGTTCTTTTTACTTTCATTAACCAACATTCACTTCCGAAACTACAGATGTGCATTTGCCCTTTCTGGAACACAGGGTAGATTCATTTCCTCACACTGAGACTACCACCATAGGGGTTTTTACATGTCAAAGTCTCCCTCAGAACAGTTTAAATAGGTTGGCCATGCTCTTGATCTTTCATTTTCTGACCAGCAGGATACTTACAGCTCTCTAGCAGCTGCTTGTAAAGCAATTTCAGCAACACATATGCACTGTGCAAGACAGTGCATCACAAGTCAAAGCACTTTAACCTGCACCAAGCTTCATGAAGACACAGCACAGATCTGGAGTGACTGCTGCACCCAAATGAGCCCTGGATATAATTCTATTCTGCCTCCACACTAATAAGAGACCACTATACCTCTTCCATCTCCTTCCCCAAAACTGGTTCATTTCTCCTTTCTTCTTTCAGCTGCGGTAACACAGTAATACAGCTGGAACAAGAGGAAAGCAGCTACTGCACTGTACAAACCCCGTTTCTGGCACTGCTGGAAGCCCGCTGGGATCTTCATTCCTGCAGATTCCCAGCACTGCCACTCGAGGATGAATCAAGCTGCCCTGACTTCTTTTTTTTTTTAATTGCCCACTTATTCTCTCTGTAGCAAACAACCCAACCTCTAGCTCTGGCAGGAAAGCTGAATTCCTGGAAGAGGTTGACATCACCCAGATGACCCATAGCTTCCTTGGCCAGAGCTGTTCAAGAATACAACTACACTGTGGCAGTTATCTAAGAGATTGCTGGTCCGTGAATAGATCTGCACTGCAAGACAGAAAGGCTTCAGGAGATTTGCAATTACAGAGATCAAAAAAAAAGGATTTCAAAGGCAATGTTCCCCTACTACAAACCTACATTCAGAAAGAAGGCTGCTACCAACCAAACTGCTAATACACCAAGGTTTCTCGGCAAGCACATATTTAAACAGTCATCAAACCCTTTCCTGTTTAGTTTGTGAGATCATGTATCCCATAACTGGTGCCGAGATTTTTGTGACATTACAGGGAGATCTTCAAAGGACTACAGACACAAATATACTGAATAGGAACCTATTTTGGTAACAGAGATGGTATTTTGAAACCACATACCCTTGTGTACAAAGACCAGTTGCCCTTCGATTATATGACCCTGGGTAAAACTAAGGATGCTCTGATTTAGAGAAGACTTCAGAGCCAAGTGCCCATTGCTGGGTGGAGTAATGGAATATATCAGTTCTGATGGTGAGGAGTCCTTGTCTTCTGCACAGAGGTCATCAACAGTTATTTCTGTGACTGAACCCACCCAGACCTAGAAAAGCAAAAACAGAAAAATTAGTAATAATAAAGAAAAAATAGTAATAATAAAGAAAAATATAGTAATAATAAAGAAAATGAATACAGAAGAAAATTGGAGGAAGCAAAATTCAAAGAGAAAGAAAGAACAGAGAGTTGTGCTGTGCAATATGAGAGCTATGACAGGTTTCCTTACTGTCCATCCAAATTTCTCATTGTGGACTGGAATAGTTAATGTTGGCAAATGGTTTTTAAAAAACAAGACCACAAAATAATATAAGCAAACACACCCTGCACCAGTTTGAGTTTTAGATAGCTGCGGCATGAGTGCTCTGCTTGTCAGGCACTATCCAAATTCTTACAAACATAACAAAACTGTATTTTGATAACTGAGTCAAGGAGCTCCTTTCCAATACATACACATGAGTATTAGTGTCATGTACTTCACAGCAGGCAAGGCATCCAGTATGCTCTCCTTTCACCAGCAGCAAAGAGAACACAAAACCATCCTGGAGACAGCAGACAAATGGAACACTTCTTGTAGCTGCATTATTTCCCTCTAACAACATGCACCAAAGGCCCTTTTCCTAGTGCAGCAAACAACCCGCAAAGGTGCTCACTCCAGTGGGAGATGACGGAATCAACAGTTCCAGCAGCTGCTTAGCACTTTGCAAGGTCATGCTTCCAGACAACACAGCTAATTAGTATTTGGAAACCTGGTATAAAACCCATTACCTAAGCCTAGTAAATCTAAATGCTTTGGGGGTTTGGTTTCAGGTTTTTTTGGGGGGGGGGGGAGGAAGGTTTTTGGTTTTTTTTAAAATAGCTTAAGATATACACAAACAGCAAGACCCTTCCTTCAAGCAGAAAGGACTATTATCAGAGCTTTATTCATACCTCACCAGATAATTTCTTGTTTGGAAATATGCAACAGCCCATTTTACTTTTCATCTCTGCTGTATTTATTTGGAATTACAGACAAAAGTACTAACAAAGAACTATATATATCTATATGTATCACCTCAACATAGAGCTGAATTCCTAAATATTCAATGCATCAATATCAATTCTTTCCAAGCAGAGTTTTTTTTTTATGTAGTCCACAATCTTAATGGCCTGAGCCTTTAAAAGCTTCAAAACACAAACTGCATCAGCTCTTCCTGTCCTCCTAGGGTCTTGGCACACTTAACAAGTATCTGGTAAGAACATCGTACCAAATGGTTGAAGAGGAAACATGGTCCTTGACAAAGGGCATTTTACCTCTGCCACAACAAAAGATCAGCAATCACAGATTTTTCCCTGAGTATTAGGGCACTGAGTATTATTTATTTTTAAATAAAAAAGATGGAAGAAAATCTTTTAAAGCCACTTGGAATTTTGGCATGACAAACAGAGGAAAGTTTTCTGACTACACTGTTATAAAATATGTGCCATGGGAAAAATGGCACTAAAATGAAATTATATGTATTTTCTAATTAGAAAAAAAAAATTGAAAAAGAAATTGTGGCAAACTTTGTAACAGAAAATGTACTACAACCAGGAAGCAGCAATTTTCTCCCTTGAAATATGTATTTCTCTGTAATATATGTGCTGCTATCAATGTGTGATAAAAGATGCCATGTGCGAAAACACAGGATGAAAACTAACAGCAAAGGCTGACTTACTAAACAACAAGAAATAAGACCCCCAGCACCACTGATTTTGTACTGAGACACAGTAACTCATCTCAGTAGCACTGTGTAGGTAATTCTCCAAAGGAAAAAAAGAAAGATCACATACAGAATATGCAAAAAATAAGAAAGGATAATGCAAAATCTTATTAGAAATTATTCACTAAATGTCCAAAAGTTTAATTTTTTTCTCTTACTAAAGGGATGTATTTTTTCCTATAAAGCCAGTATTTATTCCTATTGTCACAGCACACTAACAGACAATGCTTTTTAAAATGTTGGACATGCCAAGGTGCTCCACAACCTGCAACATGATCCCTGAGAAACAAAAGAGGATCCAAGAGCTGAAAAGGGCCATTGGGAAGCAGACACTCAGAACAGTGAAAATACCGTACAAGTGGCTTATTTTCCACATCTGGGATCAAGTCCTCCTTGAAGAGCACCATGAAAACTGTACCGGAATTTCCATGATGTAGCTTTACACAAATTTTTCATGTGTCTGACACATTCCTCAGCCATGGTCTAGAAAAACATTCATGACCCTGCCTGCTGGGAAATAATCCATTCTGTTCTACTTACAACATTCACCTTATCAGTATGTCCTTGCAAGCTACATATCCTAACAGATACTCTATATTCATGGCTATTTTAGTACTCTGGTGAGTGATTTAAGGAAAAAAAAAATTTTAAAAAAATCAGTGTTTGAATTTGGTTTTAAAAAAATCTAATTCTAGGAAAATACGGCCCTCTAGTGACAACAGCAGGATACAACCACTTCACAGTATTACATTTTAACACACGTAGATGCAGCAAATAATGCCAGGATAGTGTGTTTCTCCAAAGTATCCTATTCTCCTTCCCCATCCTCATCCCAGAAAAGAAAATCACCACAGAACCTGTGGAGATTAAAGAAATTATACCCAAAATGCTGTATAGTTTCTAAACAAACATATCCCTAAAGCAAGGACTACTAGCATACATTACAGAAGCTCCTAGGACAGTAGAATTTTCTGTATCTCATGCATTAAGACTTAAGCATGTCATAAATTTGAAGCACAGAGAAAGCACAAAAAACTCAGAAATCCCTAAAAACTTCCCTTACTTTCATTTCCTAGTCAAAAATCAGAAACAATACTTGATTGTCCTCCTGAAACTCCTCACACAGTGCTCATAACCTTGATAACAACCGCCAAGGTTGTTTGAAGAACAGATGTTACAGAATCCTCAATGGATCCTTCAGAAGTGAGGCAGACAGAGTTGAAGGACAGTTTCTTGCATAGGGCCAGAAGCCACACACCAAAGGCCAAAGTTAACTTTCATGTATCCACACCAACATCACTGGCCACATAATGCAGCTCTTCACAGACACTATTTATCAACAGCAGCAGCCAAAAGCTAACCTACTTCTTAAGTGTTCATCAGTTCTTCCTAACTCTTAATACTGAGATACATAAAATTTCTGAGGTGGTAAACTTCACTCAACTCAAATGGTCCTACTGGATGACTGTTTTCACAGTACTCTTCCCTCATGTCATACTTCTGTACATGTACTTTTCAAACCTTTCAAAATTCATAAAATAGCCACTGTCTTTTTAAAAGCAACACAAAGTTTATTACTCAGCATTCACCACTATCAATCTCCTTGAGGAGTACAGACTGCTTGGCTAGATTATAGGGCCAGCAAGCACCACCCTACACAGCAATGCCCAGCTCATATCAATACTCAGCAAGACTAAGAAAAATCCATTTTCTCCCACCTACTTGGATATGCAAGTTTGCTTTGAAGATGGGTCACTTCAGAGTATTCCTCCCAGTAAACAACTCAACTTCCACCTTTGTTTTAGTCTGCACACGAATCCAACATATGTGTGCATATTAGTACCCACTCAGGACAAAAATAAAGGTTATTTCTCAGCAGTAGCTTATACATGACTACCAAAATCACTGTCACAAAAGCAGCATCTTGATTTTGGGTATGCAAACTGCCTCCTCAGCAGAAAGGACCAACTCTTGTCTAGCTTAAGCTGTGTCATCATTGTTCTTGGGAAGCCTATACTTACAAGTATTTTTAGAACAATCTATATGCTGCACTGCCGTGCACTGCATGGCCTCAGCTCTGCAATTCAATACCAGCAATGCACCAGAAGGGAGACATTGAAAAATTTCTGACTAGACCTATCTCCCTCCTGCCTGCAAGCAAACATTACTGCATGCTCTCCTCATGTCTGTAGAGTACAACTGTAATTTCTTTAATCAGGGAAGGTTTTACTCTGCACTACTCGAATGCTTATTAAATGAGTCTGCCCTTCCTGCCAGCTGGCTCTGTACAGGGCAGGGTGTGTCCTATGTTGGGGGCATCTACAGATTACCACAGATTACCTCCTCTCATTGCCAAAATATATAGTACTACCACTATCACTTTTCAAAAATGATGTATTTTTCTCACATGAAAAGGCTAAACACACAACACAGGGTTATGATCATCTTTACAGTAAACCTCTGCAACACAACAAAGTATGTAAAATTAAATGCATGGTTTAGGTACCACCCATTTGACAACTATGCTGTATTGCACTGGGGATGATGTAGCCTCAAAATACCCAGTTTAGCTTCTTTTCTAACCTATTCCTGCCCTGATGCTTCTCAGCTGGTTTACTGTGACCACAGGTTCATTACGTGACCCACGTTGGTTTCATTCTGCTTTTCAGCCTCACCGGGTTTGGTTTTACTCATCAGATCTCAGACAGGAAGCCTTTACACGGGGGGAGGGGGTGGTATACATGGGCACAGTGTCTGTAATAAAGCAGTTTATTAAGCTACCCCTCCACTGCACAAGCCCTGTGTCAGTCCCAGAGACCACATATATCTTTAAAAGAAAGCTGAGTCAGCCTGTTAGATAACTTTACAACAGCAGAAAATGTTCTTCATTACTAGAACCTGCCTAACATCCACATACTACCTCCCCTAACACTAATTTGTTTAAATCCCAGGACCACCATTTATTATATTGACTATCCCACCACATACAATCATAATACTCTGTTAATCACAGTGCATAAAGAGTATCAGGTTAGAAATAACTTTAACATTTCAAAATGTTGACAAACATACCTGAAGAATTCTGTTAACTTTTATAACAGGAGGTTCATCATTTACTGCCATAACTGTTATAAACACAGTTTGGGGCAAGCTTTGTTTCCACAATTCTGTGTTATTTACTATCACAGTAAAGTTGTCCATCAGCTCCTCGCTGTCATCATGAACATAGTAGATTAATTCTTGTTCCACCTGAAAAATATAAAAACTGGAAAAATTAAAGAGGCCAAAAGAAAAGAATGCCACATTAAAAACATAAAAATATTCAGGTCTAGTCATGGCCCCATTTGGTTCAACTTTTTATGACTTCTAAGACTTTATTTATGCCCACATCTGATCTATACCTCTATCTTTATTCTGTCAACAGAAGCAAATTTTACAGTTCATCTGTCCTTTCCTGTAGCCAGAGTACTTCAACTTGCCAGTTTTGGCATTCCTCCTTCCCCCTGAAGGGAAAATGGAAAATCCAATCGCACTGTATTTACCACAATGTTTCCTGGAATCCATTAGCTGAACATAGTAGATGGTGATTTATGACTAAATCTTGCTTCATAGAGCTAAAAGACTGAATATTAGCTTATTATGCATATACTGGCTCTCTGTAAGCAAAGACAGGAACTAAAAAAAATTTTTTTCCACCTCCCTCCTTGTTCAATCTCCACAGCATTTTCTATGGTCTTTTCAAAACGTACCCTCAGTCTGTCTTAGGTTTTCAGAGTATCAACTGCTCTGCCTGAGTATTACTGGCCCATCAGTCCACTGTGATTACAACACACTTGTCTCTGAGCTCACATGCAAGTGAAGTGGTTCATCATAGTAAGGCGCTCTCTCTCCCCAGCCCAAACAACCAGCTAGCAACCACAGAAGCATCTTCAATACAAGGCCAGAATCAAGCTAAAACTCATGCATCTCACCACCTCCCACCAAATCATTCCACTGCAGCAACAATTATCTTTTAGCAATACAAAAGTTGTAATCATGACTACAACATAGCAAACCTAAATGCATTACCTGTTTTCTGGTAAATGTGGTTAACTTCATTCCAGGAACATGAGAGCTTTCAATATACCCATGTTTTGGCTGTTCAATTAAAATAAATTCACAGCTGAGTCCTGCGAAGTGTCTACTAGAAATTTTTAGATAGTCTTCCACAAGGGCTTTTGAGCCCCCTTCAATTACTGTGAAGTTATGTACTTCCAGAGGAATCATTCTGGGGATGATATCTACAGAGATCTCTATTCCGTTCACTGTTTGGACACCGTTGGTCACATCCAGAGAAAAATGGTCATCTAGTTGGTCAGAAACTGTCTGCATATACTGAACTTTGCCCTCATCAACATCTTGCTGTGTGAAGCTCAAAGCTGGACTTTGGTCAGCACCAAGATAATCTTCATCTGAGGAAAACTTCCGAATGTATCCATGTACTGGAAGCTGTCTTACTGTGAACACAATCTCAGATGGAGAACTGTTTTCATGAACAACCTTAAATTTAAAAACATATCCCACAATTATTTAACAGAAATGGGAGAACATCTTTAGCTCCTCTGTGAATTTCTCAGTTTTAACCCCTGGATTGTCTGACGAATTCACTGGCATTCCTTGTTGGGTTAAAAGCTGAATCTGCAAATTCCTAATACAATGCAATAGTAGTTTAAGTGGACTTGTTAAATAATGTGGCATGGGAGTGTTTTGTAAATTTTGAAAAGGAATAGAGTGAAGAATTAACTAATAGCCTAAGCACTGCAGACCTCTGCCTGAAACAAGGACTTCAGGCAGCACAGCCAAGCTGTCAGAGTACCCTCGTGATGGTTACTGAACGGCTACACAAAACAATGGAGAGGAAAATATTAACCAAAGAGAAAGGACCTCAGGTTTCTGGCTTGTTTTTAAATTTTTGGATGCAATAATCAGACAGTGTTAATTGGGCTACCTCCCACCTTTCTGCTTCGGCATTTTCCATCAGCTCAACCAAGAATGATAGCTGAGCAATAAGTACAAACAATAGTCACAACAACAAAACAACATACAAGTGCAGTATCTCCAAACCTCCACTTTCTCAAGCACCAATATGTAATGCAGTCAGACTGTGGGCAGACATCTTTAGCATGGCCCATTTTCTTTCTAGAAATGGAAGCTTGCTAGTGCTAGCGTCTCCAGAACCAATCACCCACAAAGCAGTCATGTTAGTGAAAACCAAAAGGACTTAGAGAAGAGAGAAACTAAAGACACTGAAATGGTTGAAAACAGTGAAGAAAATTTGCTACAAGATTGGAGAAATTGACAACAACATTAACTTACTTGCAGTTTTCCTTTACTGATTTTAACTGGTTTTCCTTCTTCAACTAAGAGATTGTTTTTGTTCACAATCTTTGGTGGCCACTGATGACTTTCCAAATATATACGAACGTGCACTGCAGCATCCAGACAAGTATCTCTAGCACGGACCGTAAAGTTAAAAGTGTCAATAATGTTGTTGCTGTCATCATGTCTGTATGTCACATACCCCCTTATCAGATCAAGCTGAGTGAAGGAATCCATAGGCAGATTATTTACATATATTCCTCCGGATTTTGGGAAAGAGAGTATCTCATATGTAATCTCACGATCACTTCTGATGTCTTGGTTTGTAACAGCACTTAGGTTAGCTGTTGTAACAGTTTCTTCTCTTCCTTTTTGAACCAACAAACCTGTATTATTTGCCAACCTAATATAAGGATCAGTGGCACTAACTTCTAGAAGCAAAGAGGTGTAGTGCTTGCCATCTGTCACAAAGAGTACAAAACGCCCAAAATCTGCACCATGGTGTACAAACAGGACTTGCTTCTGCTCCAGGTCTGCTTGTTTGAATTGGTAGAGTCTGTGTGACGTATCATTTGCTAGTACCAAGTCCCCATTGGAAATGCCACGTCTAGTATATAGCAACTGTCCATCATCAAAATCAGAATCAGGATCATGGTAGCAAAGATCCGCCAAAGTTAATAATCGCTGCCCACCTCTCACTATGTTAAATATCTTATCAATTACACGTACTGGTTTCTCATCATTCTTCAACTGGACAGAAATGTTGAATCTAATTTCTACTGACAAAGGCTCTACTTCTGGATCAAAGTTTTCCCACTTTCTTGACTCTTCACTGGAGGCTCTGACAAGAAATCCATCACATGTTGTCTCAGAATCATCATGCACATACATAAGTCGCTTATCAGTTATATCTTTGTTAGTGAAAGTGGTGAGATTGTCATTACTTTCAAATGAGCCTGAAAAATTGATGAGTTTTAATTTTCCATGTTTAGGAAACTGTATAACTTTATATTGGAAGGGTTTATCATCTGGTGTTTGCACAAACAGTTTTGTTCTTGTTATTAATTCTCCTTCACCTTCAGTAACAGTTAGGCCATTGTTAGTCAAAATAATGTTTCTGAAATCTGATTTGATGTACACTTTAAAGTCATAAAAATTTGATTCCAGGTACTTTGTAGAAATTAAGAATCTAAATGAATCATGGTTGTCTTCATGGTATTTGCTAATTAATTCATATGCCACTTTTTGATCAGTAATATCTTTCTGGCTAAAGAACGAATGTATTTTCAAAGGCTGGTCATTGAGCAGTATTTGTCCATACTTAGGTAGGGACAGCAATTTAAAATGAAGCTCATCTTCCGGTATCTCTAGATCTGCTATCACAGCAAGAAGATTATCTGAAGTCAAATTCTTCTTTTTTGATTTTTCAATCTCTAGAGGAGCATGTTTCAATAAACTGTACCTTAACCATTTCACTTTGATTGGAAATATGTGCTCTTCACTGATGCTGTTTCCTATGCTAACTTTGAATTTAAATTGGTCAGTAACATTTTCCAGCTGAATTTCTTTAAAAGTGCTACAGTATCTCACACGGCTACGCTGAACAGAGCGTTGAGAAAAAGAGGAGACTTGCTTCCATTCCCCCTTTGAGTGTTGCCTTTGAACTTCCCCAAACTGGGGAAGCTCAGTGATCTCATACCGTATCTCCAGCTCCTGGAGTTTGGCACTTGTTTCAACTGTCAGATGCCCAGGTGTGATCAGAGCTGTAACACCTTGAAATAGTTCTACTCCTGAGTTTCTGACAACTCTGAAATCCAAAGGAACTGCCATGACACGTAGCACAACAGTGTTGCTCACTTTCTCACCATCACTCGCCCTCAAAACAATCCTTGAGTTCTTGACACCTGTGTGAACAAAGAAAACAGTGCCTTCTCTTAAATCCTTGTTAGAAAAAGTTGTAATAGTTTTTCCAGGATGCTTTGAATTTTCTAAAAATCCCGCATCTGCATTCAGATTCCCAAGCACTGAAAGACTGAGATCCCCAGGATCCGTATCTTTATCCAGAACTTTTATCAGATCACTAGTCAAACGTTTCTTTGAGTTCTCAAAGAGAAGCAACAGGTTTCCCATGGGAAGTGTGATCTCAGGTGCATCATTTACTGGAGTGACAGTAATGCTAAACATATGCTGCTCATTTCCTTGCAAATATGGAGGCACAATCTTCTCACTGCTGGTAGAAATGGAGAAATTAAAATAATCGTAAGTGTTCTCAGAGCCATCATGGGCGTAAAGAATCTTCCCTTGCAACACATCCTGCATAGTAAAAGTATTTACCTCTTGCTCTGGTTCAACATCTAGTTTCAAGTCTCCGTGAGAAGGTGGTCGCTTTATTTCAAAAAGAATTTGTGATTGATGAATCCCTAATTTCTGAAAGTCTAAGTTGACTTTAATATGTTTAGATTGAAGCGCAGCTTTTCCACCCTCCAGCACAATCAAGTTACTCAGAACTAAAAGGTGGCTTCTGTCTTCCTTGCCCAGAGAGACAGAGCTTTCAGGGAAAATGGCAGATGTTGGCACAGCTTTCACGGTAGGGTTCTTTACAGTTGCCTCTGAAGCGAGATTTGTATTAAAAGCACTCTCCGTTTCACATCCAGCTGAAATGTCCTTTGTTACCAGAACATTCTTCAGCGATTTCTTTTCTGAATTGACTTTCAGATCTCTTAAGCAACCTTTGAAGGACCCTCCTCTGGCATACTTCCCAGACACTGAAGCAAGCTCTAACTTAATCACTTCTGATCGTGTGCTACCATCTACACCACCTACAAAGAAAGGCCCCTTCAGAAGTGGCAGCTTGCTGTGGGAAGGCAATGATTTTTTCACAGTTTCTTCATCCAATGTCAGCTGCAAATATTCTGCAGTAAATTTCAGTTCAATAGAGTGCCAATGACTATCATTGATGGACCTACGAGAGGACAGCTGGGTTCTACTTCTATGGTTTCCAACACAAGCTTTAACTAATCCGTCTTCCATTTCCATTGCAATGAAGTCTCCTGCTTGCCCAGGATGGAAAAGCAGTAAGCCACGTGGAGCTGAGGTTTGCAATGTATACTCCAAGATTCCCTCATCATCAACATTCCATGATGGGAAAGAAACATAAGATCTGGAACTGAAGAAACTAATGGATTCATCTTCACTTGCGAAGAATTCATCGCTGCACCCCACCGAAACTTCATGGATGTTTTTAAAGCCAGGAGAAGGTCTCAGAGGCATCAGAATGTCTAGCTGATTGAATGACACATCATCAATACATCCTCGGAAACCAGGCAGTGCTCCAAGAAGGTAGGGAGCGTCAAGTTTATTAGTACCACCTATGTAGAATCCATAATCAATATTTAATTCATAGAGAATTCCAGGCATTTTTGCACTACTTCTATCATGTTTATCGATTACCAATGTGACATTATCATGGTCATGATGTAGTTCAACCAGGTGCCAAGCTAAATCATTCAGCTGAGACCTTTGCTGAGAATGCAGTACTTGTTCCCCCACACCAAAGTTGATTCTCAGCTGCAAAAGACAGAATTTTAACTATGAAAATCCAAAGTGGTATTCTGCACAATCATCTATTTAATATATTAACATATAAATTTTTGTAATAAGTAAGCAATTTACAAAATACAATTGAAAAAAATAAAATTCCATTAAAATTTCATGCCATCACAAGTATGACTTGAATAACTGCATTAGAGGAAACAGACTCCTCCACATTTCTGCAAGGACCAACCAGCCCCAGGAACCCAAGTGACCCAATCTTTAAGGAACTTACCTTGCAGAAAAGCTATCTGTTATCCAAACATACCCTGTAATGCTAATGCTAACATACTCAAATCTCAAATTTTGCCTTTACTGAACCTCATGCTTTGAGCACCATGATCTTAAGATCTAGATCTCAAAGGCTTTTAGAGGCAAATTTTAATAACTATCATTGTAGAAATAAACACCATATTTTGAAATTATCAGGAATATTGCATGATTTTCCATTTTCTTTAAACATTAACTTTGAGAATTGTTGCAGACAACAACTTGATAAAAAAACTAAACAACACAAGCTACACTTATTAACTGTAGATAGAAACAATACCTGTAAATTCCCTGAGCATAGCTCTATTAAACAATAATCCTTCTTCCCAGCTGCAAGAAACAGCAGTCCCTGTGGCTTGCTTGTTCGAAACCGCAACCGTAAGGATGTGTGAGAGGATGCTTCCGCCTTGTTCACTCCCACAAAGCTATCCCCATAAAACGATGCTGAAACAAAGAAACAGAAGATTTAGCCACACACCAAATAATCTTTTTCTTATCTACAGCTAAATATATGTATTAAAAAACAATTTTGACAATGCCAAAGGATTTCTCTCTGAAGTACTCCTCTAGTTTCTCGTCAAAAACATCTTCATCTACAGTTTGCTTTTACAACTCTATCGGAAACATCCACTGTCATCTCACCCACAGGTGTCCTGCCTGCCATGTGTGATTCTTTCATATGTTCTCATCCACCTCTTTTCCAGGCTGAAGCGTCTTTGTTTCATGTCTGCAGCCTCCTACTCTGCCAGCTGCCCTGCTGCCCAGTCACTCAGTTCTGTACAGTGCTACTGCAATCCTTCACTCTCTTCTCCCCTCTTTACTGCCAGTAAACAGTAACACCAGCAAACTCATTTGACTACTCACTGCTTTTACAATTCCTGTTATTACTATACTGAATACAACACATCCCAAGACCTCAAAAACTCTTCTAGTAACTTCCCTGCTACACAAAAAGAGAGAAAAAAGAAAGAAAAATTTAAAAAAAGAAAAAATAAAAAAGAAAGAAGCACAACCATTAACCCATCCTCCAATATTTAGATCTATTACTTTATATACATTCCTAGCCAACGGCTGCTCAAAAGCATCTGATGTCAAACTTGACCAAAAGCCTCTTGGTAATCTAAATTTTAGCCAATTTTCTCAAGAAAACTCCAGGAGGTCTGTAAAGCAGAACTGATCTCCAAAGAAACCTTACTCACTCTTCCCAAGTTGATGCTACTTACTTCTGTGACTTTCATCCTTTGCTACAGTATCTATAAATTTGAATGGTAAGGATGTCAGGCTTAAAGTCCTCTGGTCATCCTTGTTTTAAACGTTGGCATAAAATTTCCAAGCCTCCAGGCTTCAGGTACCCAGGGAGTTTAAAGCATGAGACCAGATATTACCCTAAGCAATTAAGTTATTTCATCTCTGGTAGTTTTTTAGGTCAATTTCTCTCGTGAATCTTCAAAATTAGCAGTAAACACCTTTTTGTTTTCTCTGCAATAGCCATGCCCTTTCTGAGTCCTTCTTTTATAGTGATAACTGTCCCTCTGCAGTGTTTTTGATGATGATGTATTTAAAAACGATTCAGTGGAAGCTTTGATTCCTTCAGATAGCTGATCCTTGACTTCCCTGCTCTACCAGGCCTGGCTTTTTCCACATTACATCTGCCAAGGTTTATGATGCTTTCTGCTCAGCTGTATTTGGATACAACTCTTTAAGGACACCACCAGTTAAACATGTATTTTGCAGCTTTTAGCTCCACTCTGAGACACCTTGCTCACTTTAACACAGTCTGTTTCAAAATTATGCATGACCACAACGGACTTCTGAGGCTTAATAGTTCTTGTCTCTACATTAGCTGTCCTTCTGCTGACTGACACATTCTGATGTCTCTTACAAAGTGTGGCTTTAACTCAGACTCTGAACTGGGTTCTGCACATTAGAGAATACCACATCAAAGATCTTATTACCCAACTGCTTCATGAAACAATCACTAAGAGTACCTACGATTTTATTACAATGTACATAAAAGTTGTAGGTGGCTTTCCCAAGAATAAGATTTCATTAAAACCCATAGTCAAAAGCTATGTAATAGTGTTACAGTAAGTACCTAAAAAAATGCAGGAAACCACTCTAGATTAGAGAGTATATATATTTCTTGCAAAGGAAGTCACCACTGTACAAGGCAAAATTGGTTCCAAGTTGAGCGAAGAGGAATTCTTCCCCACCAGTTCATTTCTAGTACAGAAGAAGCTTTCACCAGATCTTTCCAGTACCTGAAGGGGCCTATAGAAAAGCTGGAGAAGGGCTGTTTAGGAGGGACTGTAGTGACAGGACAAGGGGTAATGGGTTTTCACTGAAAGAGGGTAGATTTAGATTAGCCATTAGGAAGAAATTCTTCCCTGTGAGGGTGGTGAGGCCCTGGAACAGGCTGCCCAGAGAAGCTGTGGCTGCCCCTTCCCTGGCAGTGCTCAAGGCCAGGCTGGATGGGGCTTTGGGCAGCCTGAGCTAGTGGAGGGTGCCTCTGCCCATGGCAGAGGGTGAGACTGGATAGGCTTTGAGGTCCCTTCCAGCCCAAACCAGTCTGTGATTCTGTGATAGTTCTAATATACCTTACAGGTATGCCATAAAATCTATACAGTAAGATAACCAAAGCCATCTGTTGTATGTAGAGATGCTACTACTGTGGGGTTAATAAAGGCTGACCTCCCTTATAAAGCAAGTACTGGAATAACAGAACTAGAGACAAACCTCCAATGTGAGGACTAAATGTTACTAATAAACCAGGAACAGTTTAAATTTTTATATTATAGTAAGTTCATATTATGGCAGTGGGTAGGACTGTCACTGTTCTATCTAGAGTACAGATGGACTACAGAGGATTGTACTAATCCTACAGTGTTTTGGACACAGTAACACAGGTGAGGGGAATCCCCTGACCTCCATCTCAGCAATGAAGCACTGAGATAACCACCTTCCAGAAGGTCACAGGTAGCATAACCTAGCTATCTGAGATGTCTTCATCAAAGATGACTCCACTTCCTTCCACCATTGTAGAAATATCAAAACATCAGTATAAGGTTACAGGTACAAGGAGGCTCCACCTTGAGAAGGCAGACCCTTCTCCTCACTCTGCTGAGACTCCATGAAGCAATTCCATTTCTTTTGCTACATTACATCCTAGCACCCCTACAGAACTGGCAAGTAAGAGATTTCATTATCATTTTATCAGTTATTCTGAAATTAACAAATGAAATCCAAAGCTTTCACAGACACTAGTGTCCTGAAAGTTTCATTATGATCAGTGTAATACATTCCCCAAATTTCGTTGCTGAATTTCTTAATCAAAACTAATGATGGAACCTGAAAGCAACTTTTAGCTTGGCAGGAAGCTACAACAACCACAAAGTCTTGTTTGCTCCCACCCCTGCAGTGGTATGCATGAGAGAATCAGGGGAAAAAAATGTTAAATTTTATGTTGAGATAAAGATAGTTTAATAAATCAGAAGAGATTAATAATAATTGCATTAGAATATACAAAACAAGGGATGCACAGCACAACAGCTTACCACCTGAAGCCTATGCTCAGCTAGATCTCTAACCAAACCCCCTCCTGGCCAACACATAATTATATATGGACCATGACATCATGGCTGCCCCAGCTGTGCCATTCCCAGCTTCTTGGGTGCCCTCACCTTCTCACTGGCAGGCCAGTATGAGAAGCTGGGAAGTCTCTGACTGCTTGGCAACACTAAAACCATCAATGTGTTATCAACATTTTTCTCATCCCAAATGCCAAACTCAGCACTATACAAGCTGCCAGAAATAAGATTAACTCTATCTCAGCTGAAACCCGGGTATCAAGACATCATATTCTCATTAGACGCAAGTATGTGGGGAAAAAACACTGGATTTTGGGTAAGCAATTGAACTGAAAGATAAACATATCCATGGATTACTAAGAGCAACTTAGAATAACTAGAAATGAAGTTGCAGAGTCAGTATTTTGTGGTATCCCACTGGGAAAGTGGTGTTTGTACTAAACATTAATTTCCTGGAAAAGAAAAAAGGAACGTTAAGTTAAATCTTTCACCTTCCATAAAACACTGCAGAGTCAAAATCCATCACTGAAAGTGGGGCAGGAAAATCAACATCAGCCTAGGCACTGATCCAGCACATGAAGAGATCTTGGGCCAAGACCACCAACAGTGCTTTGGCATGATTTCTGCTTCAGGACCCACCAAGCCAAGAAGTATGTTATTGTAACATAAGAATCAAGTTGTTCTAGAGCAGACACTTAGAATTATTTCTGGCTGAAATTGTGTCCTAAGTGACCTCAAAATTAACCTGTTGCCACTACTTTTGAAAAACGGACATGCCAATCCAACCATTGTATGTAAGTGGAGTTCAGCAAACAGTATCAGCCTTGAAGCTCCCTTGCTACTGGAACGGGTGAATTCAGCATATCATAGACATATCAATGGTGAATGGTCTTGTTTGTAAGGGACCCTTTAGATCACCAAGTTCAACCATCACCCTAACATGCATCTA
This sequence comes from Laterallus jamaicensis coturniculus, assembly GCA_022605575.1. Taxonomy (NCBI): domain Eukaryota; kingdom Metazoa; phylum Chordata; class Aves; order Gruiformes; family Rallidae; genus Laterallus; species Laterallus jamaicensis. Next base: position 3,616,677 of record JAKCOX010000024.1, on the reverse strand, counting down.
CTACTAAACAATGTCCCTCAGCACTACATCTAATCATCTCCTCAATTCCTTCTGGTTTCCACTGTGGACAGGAAACAGCCAAAGATCCACATCCTCACCCTTCCTTTCTTTGGATCCCTGTTACAGCTTTGTCCTCAAAGGATGTCACATGGAAAAGCTTACCTGAACCAGTAACCCAGACTTTTAAAATCATGTAATCCACACAAGTTTTTGCATTTACACCAGATTAAAAAGAGTGGCATTCACTTCCCTGCCCCTAAAGTCCACCCTTTTATACAAAAACATCTAAATACATATTTTGACCTTCAAGCAGAAAGAAAAAATCATATAGTTCACATGTAAGAGAGTATTTCAACAATGTTTTACAGCAGTGTTTTATAGCAGCCTCACAGTACGTAAAGGGGGCCTACAGGAGAGCTGGAGGGACTGTTTAGAAGGACATGCAGTAACAGGACAAGGAGTAATGACTTGAAAACTAAAAGAGGACAGATTTAGGTTAGACATAAGGAAAAAAATTTTCCCTGTGAGGGCAGTGAGTCCCTGGCACAGCCTGCCCGGAGAAGCTGTGGCTGCCCCTCCCTGGCAGTGTTCAAGGCCAGGCTTGGATGAAGCTTTGGGCAGCCTGGGCTAGTGAAGGGTGTCCCTGCCCATGGCAATGTTCTGGAACGAGATGGCCTTTGAGGTCACTTCCAACTCAAACCATTCCATGAATGCCTTCAAAATGGTTAAGAGATACCAGTGCCAGGGCCCTTTAGAGATAAAGCTTTGGCCAGAAGCCTATGGTATAAGGAAAAACAAGGTAGATAACATTTAAAAGCATAGTTAGACATCCCAAATCCTTCAGATTATTTCCTTTTATAGGGAAAGGCTGAGAGCTGGGCCTGCTTAGCCTAGAGAAGACTGAAGGGGAATCTCATCAACCCTTATAAATACCTAAAGGTCCGGTGTCAAGAGGCTAGGGCCAGACTCTTTTCAGTGGTGCCCAGTGACAGGACAAGGGGCAATGGGCACAAACTGGAAGAGGAAGGGAAGCTCTATCTCAATATGACGAAAAACTTCTTCACTCTAAGGGTGGCAGAGCACTGGGACAGGCTCCCCAGAGAGGTGGCGGAGTTTCGTTCTGGAGAGATTCAAGACCTGCTTGGACACAATCCTGTGCAACCTGCTCTAGGTGATCCTGCTCTAGCAGGGTGGTTGGACAACATGATCTTCAGAGGTCCCTTCCAACCCCTAACATACTGTGAATCTGTGATGTAGACAAAAAACAGTTGTCTACTTTTACTACCTAAGATATTGATTTACGGTTTTCAACACCGCCATACATGTCACAATTAGACCACAAAAGTAATGTTGCTCAAACTGTTTCCATGTAGCCTGCTAATTTTCTGTGAAAACAACTATATATGACTTCTTTTATGTAAGCAAGGGCAAGGGGGGAAGTCATGCAATCTATTACACTACCTAGTCATTAAAGATACAATCAAGACTAGCATCAACCATGTATTTTCAGTCAGGATCCTCTCCAAACTCTAGAACTGCCACACTGGATGATGTCTTTGGCTTGTTTGCTGTCCGCTGCAAAGAGAAGAGTCGCTTCTGTGCCACAGTAACGTCTCTGCTCAGGCCACAGTCCTTGCAGCAGCCTCACTAATAACCAATACCAGCTAGCTCTACAGGCTAGCTGTATAAAAAAGAATTAAAAGAAGAAAAGGAGGGGAAGAATCACATTCACTGATTTTGGAACTGCTATCATACTACTGTTGTCATGTGCTGCACTGGTATTTGGGAGACCCAAACACAGAGCATGTCCTTATCTGCTCTATAATTGATGCACGTATCTCCCAAGATACTCCAACTACAAAATGTCCCATCAAGAAAATAAAGTTACTTGTATTTCTGTGGGAAAAAATCCAAGTCAAAATAAAGGCTCTATAACCTGTCCTAAGAGCACACTCAGATAAAGTGCAGAAAGCACATAAAGCACATGTGACTGGTCAGTCTCTGGCTACATCACCTCTAGTACATCTAGGTGCAACACCCATTTTAATTATTTGCATGAATAACTTTCCTGTTGCCCAGCTGAAATTTGCACCTTGAAGATCTCCTGCCGCTCATTCACAAAAGTGTAACATGAACAGAATTCAGATGGCACAGGCAGCTCAGATAAAAATTAATCTCCCAGATTACAGCAGTTTTCTATCTGTCAGTTGACAAATCCAGGTCTGTTTTTAACTCGCCACTATTTGGGATGTTCAAGTAGAAGCTCTGGCTAAGATGCAGCCTGTTTCTCCCTGTGGTTAGTGAAAAAGGTGTGACCTCTCCCTGTTGTAGACCAAGACTTTTCACACAAATACGAGACTACTAAACACATTCTGTGAGTTCTCACTTCAGGGCTGAAGGGAAACCAAAATGGTCTAACTCCATCCCCCTCTCTGTTTTTCTCCACCCTCAAAACAGAGCAGTTGTTTTTCATTACGACACATTTCTTCTGCACTATTGAGTCTTTTAAGGTCCTCCAGAGAAAGGTGGAGGGTAGAGATGAAAGCAGGTTTCCACACACTAGAAGTATTTCAGTACGAAAGTACAGCTTGGAGACTCATGAAGTGCCCTCATGCACTAGATTCTAGGCAAACAATGAGACGCCTTGAGTTGAGCTTCTGCTGCAACTAAGACAAAATATGCAGGGCCCAACATTTGAAGATACAGGTTTCAACTCTGCTCCCCTAAACGGCACACAACCTCCAACATAACTGGAATACTCTCCCTTGGGAAAGGATCTGAGTGACAGAAACAAGTGTTCAGAGCCTATTAATACCAAATATAAGTAAGCTGTTGTGATACCAGTAACTTTTGAACGCCGTGTTTAGTCTGGTTGTACAGTAGGAGTAGAGACAGATTAGAAAGGAGAAAACATTTATGCAAGAGTACCAAATTGCAGGTACTCAATGTAACAAGATTTTAACAGCCCTTTACCAGATAAAGGCAGAATGGGCAATTAAAGAATACATCTGCAATTATCACAGGCTCACCTCCTGGACTATGAACATGCTTAGAGCTGTCCTCCAGAACCAAACCATTTCTCTAGCTCCTTCCAGCTAACAGAGCTTGGCAGCCAGGCCCAAGACTTCACCAAGCTCAGGTGAAGAGCAGGCAGTCCTCTTCAAAGTAAATTTCCTACTGTGCTCTACAAACACTGACTCCATGTCTACAAAATTTTGTAGCTTTAGCATGTCTCAGTTCTGTGCTGAGGAACTTATCTGGAACCATTTATCCGAACTGCACCACAGTGATTCTTCCACATGCTGCATGTATCTGTTCCAAAATTTTGTGATTTGTATGTATCTTTCCTTATCTAGTTGCTCCTTCCTTTATACTGTCAGTAATATGGCAGTTTGAAATTTCTATGACTATGGAGAATCCCAACTTTAGAGCATATAAAAATATTTTTGAGAAATAGATACTGGGTCCTAGCACTCAAACAATTACTCTAGAAGTGATTTATACTAAAGCTTCTGAAATAACTTCTCCAACTGGTGTGAAAAAGATGCTGTGAAGACAGGATTAGAAGAAGAATTAATTGTATGAAGCTGTCCTAATTGAAAAAAAATAATCTGTCAGGCAAAGTATCTTACATGGCTAACATTTTGTCTGAACTTTGGAAAGGTCTGCCTAAGTATATGCACTGATGCAGCACACCAATGATAAAAATCACTGCTTCTTAAATTGTAACAAAAGTAGTAAAAAAATTGCCATAGGCTTCACAGAGTTGTCAAGAGCCGCATATTCCAGAAATGATCAGTTCTGATGATTAAAAAAAAAAAAACAAACAAAAAAGAAAAAAAAAATTGACAGCCACTACTTTCTAAAAGCAATTTCATCTTTCCCTTTTTGCTTCTGGACAGCAATGAAGAATTAGATTGGTAGTTGATTTTTTGAGTTGGTAATTTGACCTCATGTTAGAAAACCTTAGTTTGTGTGCCCATTGAAAGTAGACTGAATGGACTTTAAAGTACTAACTAGAATTTCATTAGCATGACGAAATGAAGACTGCTCTTTCACAGGTGTAAGCTGATGCTGGCGACAGTCCTGTCTTTTACAGTTTATCTCAGTGCCTCTGGCTTTTGCTGGGGGAAGGGTGCAGTGGGGGTGTGTGTGTGGAAATGGGCCTCCTTCCTGTCTGAGTCAGCAATAATAACTCAATCATCTGGGGGGGAAAAATCCTTCAGAAAACTTTATAACTAAACATGCATTCGTGCTTAATTTTCTCTTACAGTTTTATGGTATCTTTTTTTGTTCTAAGTACTTGCTGCATCGCACCTATCATTAAATCCAACTGCCAAGACTGTGAAGCACTACCAGTTTCACAGAGTATCTTAGGTAACAGGGCTTTCTTAGCACTCATACAGTCACAAAAACACAGTCCTGAAACTTCACAGAACAGAGAGTTTGGTTACTGAAGCTTTGCTACCAGGACAAAGGGCAGAAAGATGCAACAGAATAACAGAAGGAAAATGAAGAACCAAAATAGGACACTTCATAATGAAAAAAATACTACTTCCATCTTTGTCTTCTTATCTAAGCTGGCAGCAGATGACATCAACAGCACATAATAGGCACAGGAAAAAATGGAAAAGCAAAAGGAAGTTGCCAGGTTCACTGGGAATGCCCATTAAGGCTCATGTTAATCATTATACAAAAGTAAAATGAATTCTCAGGGTTGATAAATACTTTCTCACTGTTGGACTTATGGTGAGATTCTGTGCGTAAATCAAATACTCTAGAGTCTACAAGCCTTTTACGCTCATCTAAAATGTACACGTGTTGCATCTACAAATGCTTTACACACCAGGTCAGATGATGTTTAACTGTCCCTTCCAACCCAAAATATTCTATGATTCTGTGATTTCCAGATAAAAGGCGGTCCTGCAGTTAAAGCACTGAATATGACATGAACAGGGCTGGTGTTAAGTTCTGATTCTATCACAGAAATATACTGAAAAGTTGGGAAAACCGCTTAAAGCCTCATCTCAGTTCACTGACTACAAGAAACTGTTAGTGCTTTTTTTTTTAACCTTTCAGCCTTTGGCTGGTTTTCCATTTCACTCTATGATTTTTTGGGGGGAGCAGGATCTGTATCTCTGGGTACAGTTACAGCATTACAGTAGCTGTAGTAAGAGGAGAGCTGGAATTTAGCAAGCACATCTGGCAGTGATACCTGTCGACATGGCACAGCAAGGTTTAGCTTGAAGGCAGCTCACCTGGAGCATCTGCACTACTGCATCTGGATAGCCCAAGCAGCAGGCTGCACTGTTGATGCCCCTACCTGCTGTTTGGAAATGTACCCTAGAGCTCTAGCTTTGCCTTGCACTACCTGTAACACCCGGGACGGAGGTTGCCATTGCAATAGCAAGGCATAAAGTGTTTAGTCAGCTTCATGTTTTGAAAGTAGTACAGGCTGGCCTAAACTACTGCCCGCAACATCAATGGCAAAATCCTCTGTCATGAGATTTAAGACAAAGCCACTGTTACTAGAGAAATTTCAGGGGCAGTAAGATATTCCTGGCATCCTTGACAGCCCTGAGACATCTTTATGAGCAATAAAAAAATCCCTTCCTGCCCTGCACACTGTTCTTTTGTTCACAAAACAGTGAACACCACCACTAAGAGATTCAGAGACTGGAATTCTCTCCTGGAAAGTCAGACCCATTGAAATATACGAAATTAATTCTGTAAAGAAAACTACCAATTTGACCTTCATTAATCTCTGAAAAACGGAAAATTATTTTTTTAATTACAATATTTGGAGTTCCTGTCTAACTAGTCTTCTGATCTAGTGAAAACAGCCACCCTACAATCACAGAAAGTGACAAGACACTTGACATTTCTAAAGGATGGGCAATTGCTTTGTGTCACATGGGACTGCAGAGTACAAAAAAAAGCACACTTCATCTGCCTGCTGGTCCATTATTTTAAAAATGTGTTTTAATAAGAAACTTGCAGTCTTTGGTGTTCTAATTGAAGATACCTCACAAAAACTAATTTTCACTTCAAGTTTTTGGCTACTCCCATGGTTTTACCAACTGCCCAAGACCTGCCCCATAACATGCATCACCATCAGCAGTAGTGGCAGGTCCCTGGAACGTCTGAAAAGCCAAATGTAAGACAGCTGAATCCAGATGCTAAAGATGCCCCCAAAAAAAGCCAAAAAACCCAAAGACACCCAAAGTCAGGACTGGTCGTTCACATACACAGCAAAGCGGGGAAAGGCATCACGGGCAGTACTCCTGCACATGCCTTAGGACTCTCCTCGTGTGTGATTGTTAAAAAAAAACCAAACCAAAGAGGCAAAGAGGGAGCGGAGGGGGGTGTTCATCCACACTGCTTTGGCTTTGTTTTTATTACAGTTGAGCTTTCCCAAGTCACAGAATCTCTGCTGCAGGAGGGAAATCGGGGATCACCACAGGCTCAAACCCGAGCTAACAGGCTCGGCCTTCACTCCCAAGGAAGGGGTCACCTATCCCTTCACAGAAATGCCCGCTGTCCCCAACACCTGCGAGGCAGCTGGCAGCAAACCGTAAAGCACCAACCCCGAGTTGCCCGCCACCTGCCCTGCTCCGTCGCGCAGCCCGGCGCCTCCCGCCCCACGCCGAGGGCCCGCGGCCACTGCCCTGCCTCACCCGCCGGGGACCGGGCCTAGGGGCTGCCCCGCCACACCGCCCTCCGCTGGACCGGAGCAGCGGGGCACCCTCGGGGCCGGCTGCTCCCTCTCGCGGGGCCGCTGGCGAAGAGCTCGCTCCAGCGCTCAGGCAAGCGCCACCGGAGCGCGCCAGCGAGAGCCCCGCGCCGGGCGCCTCACCTCACCTCAAGGCCAGGCCGCCCTTTCCCCCGCCCGGCGCAGGTGCCTTCCGGCCACCCGGTCCCCAGGCCAGCGCCGTCTCCCGCTATGGCGGCGCCCCGCGGGCAGCCCTACCTGCGACAGCCGGCCGGCTGGCGGGCAGCAGCAGCGCCAGCAGCAGCAGCAGAGCGGCAGGCACGCTGGCCCCCCGCCTGCCCGCCATGCCGCTGCCGCGACGGGGCCGGAGCCGCGACCCGACCGGCCACCACTGCCACCGGCGGCAGGGCCGGCGGCGTCCCTGGGAACCGGCGGGAGCGGGTCACCGCCCCGGACCCGCTGGCGACTCCCCCGGGAGCCCCGAGCCAGCGCCTCTCGCCGCCGCCCCGGGACGGCCTCCTCCCTCCCTTCCTCCTCACGGCGCAGCTGTTCCTGCGTCCCGCCCCCCGCTCCAGAAACAGCGGGCTGGCAGCGCGCCTCCCCACAGCCCCGGGCCGCCGCTCCGTGGCGGGTCCCTCCGGGGCCCCAGGCCTCGTACACAGTGGTTGGTCACGCTAGCAGTAAGCGACGCAGTGCGGCCAGGCGGCCTGCTCGGGCGCCAGTGTCTCACGTCTGAAAAACCTGCCGGGGGCTCCAGGGAGGCTGGGGGCCACCTGCCCCAGGGACAGGTTGACTTTCCTCAGGGCTCTGGTTTCGCCTTTGCGCCAGGGCCCAAATGCCGCTGATAGCTGTTGTCGGTGATTCACCCTCTGTACGCATCTCTGCATCCTGACAGCAGGACGGGGCTGCACCCAGGTGCCCCCAAAGCCTCCCGTTCTGGACAGAGCAGCCCTGGCCCTCATCGTGTCTGCATATTGTACATAAAGAAATACATCCTGCAGCTTTATGTATGACACACGTAACAGGTAGGCAAAGCCTTAGGAGCAGAAACAGCCGATTGTAACCAGTAGGGGACAAAGTTTAGGCAAAGTTCTGCATTTCACGTCTCATCATTGGTGTCCTGTGCTCAAAAGCGCAAGGTTTCAGTTTAGTAAACGTTTTAAAGAGCACACTTGAACTACACGTGTATAAGCCGCTACCATACTTGATTCAAATACGCAGACATGCCTTGGGTTACATGCATCATCTGTGCCAGGAATAGCCTTGCAGCCATACAATTTTCTCTTGATGTTATCAGCTGGCAAGGGTGCATTGCAATGTGTCTCAACAGGCCGGTTATTATTCTTAACTTGTTACTCCCTTACATACAGGACTGGAATTTGTGACCTGAAATCTGACACTGAGCAAGCAGAGTAAGTAATGAAGAATATTCCAAAACTGCAGAAAAAAGAAAAATGGTGATGGCATGAATCTCTTTTCTGGGTCAGCCGTCTGGTTCTTCTCTTCCTTTGAGGTTTCCAGTCATCATTTAGTCTACATTTTCCTTAGCATTTTTTGGCAGACTTTGCTGTCTTTGGGGTTTTAGAATAATGTATATGCTAGGAGGATCTGTGCCCAGAGGGAAATTACAGGGTGTAATCTTCACCCAGATATCACTTAACAGCTTTATTAAAGATGGCAGAGGCCTAATAAATTTAACTCTCTTCAGACTAGCACTCAAAGATTTGTGAAAACCTAGAGAAGGGACTGGAAAAAACCATCAGTCTCAGGATTGAACAAGAAGGGTGAAAAGAGGATTTAGAGTGGAATAATGATCAATAACATGACTGAGGCTGGAAAAGAAGACCTACAGGTATGCAGCAATGGAACTGTTGGAGCAAAGAAACCTAGAGAAAAATGTTGCCTTTGTACCATCCTTGTGTTGTACAGGTCTGACTTAACATGTCCCCTAGGAGTATTTGGCTTCCCTAACCCTGCACAGAGAAGTCTGCCTTGAGAAATCTTGGATATTGTTCAAAAGAGACAGCACCACTTGCACTGTAGGTCTTGGGGAGTAATATTCAAAGTCACATTGGGAAAAAAAATTGTGCAGCAAGATGCTTAGATAAGAGGCAAGAGGTGGGTGAGTGTGAGTGCCCCATGTATATGAGGTGTTTTGGGGCTAAATGCAGAGGTAGTGGGACAGGCAGCGGAAGAGCCCCAGTATCACACGCTGGGTTGGTGATGTCCCATGTTGAACACTCTGCAACACAGGGGCACCTCCATGCTGTACCAGATCACTAGCTGGAGGTCTGAGTTCAAATCAGGGATGCTGTTGGGAGTATTGGACTGGATACACAGCTACCAAATTTTGTGAAAAAGAAGACTTCTTTTCTGTGTGTTTTAAATACTTTGTGAATTGTGGTACAGCATGAAATTTGGGAATATGATGCATATATATTTATATATGTGAAACTTAAAATCTGTTCCATACTGGAGCTACACTGATAGAGCCACAAAAATGTAATCAGTCAATTAATATGTTATGTGAAACCCTAGTGAGTAACTCGGCAGTCACTGAACTAATATTTCCCTTAAACAACGTAATCTTTTTTTTAGTAGATTCATTTCAAAATTGCCTCACATCCAAAGAAAGGCAACCCCCTTTGACAGATGAGAAGAGATGTAGAATTCTAACTGGGATTATTCAGCCTAGAGAAGAGAAGGCTCAGGAGGAATTCATCAGCGAGAACATGTGAGGAAGAGCAAGCGGGACTTACTAGAGGTATCCAGTGAAAGGGCAAGAGCTAATGGGCACAAACTGAAATACAGGAAATTTCATTTAAGCCCAGAAATCTTCTTCACATTGGAAATGGTGAAGCACTGGAACAGGTTCCCAGGCAGGCTGTGGGGTCTTCATCCTTATTAATATTAAAAACTTGACAGCACACAGGCCTGAGCAACCTGTTGTAGGTGAGCCTACTTTGAGCTGAGGGGTTGGACTGGGCAATCCCCAGATGTGCCTTCCCACCTCAGCTTTTCTGTTATGCTGTGGCTCAGACTGAAATCTCTGATGTCATTTAAAACAAACATTAAGACAATTCTGAGACTAGAAAGGCCACATCTTGAGAAACGCCTTAATGGCCTATAGCTGTAAGCCACATTTTCATAAATCATTCAGGACTTCCCAACCCTGAGTCCTAGTTTCTTTCAGCAGAATTTACATTTCTTAAGAAATTTAAATCTGAGTTTTAATTTGTTTCAGCAGATCCTGGGGGTTGAGATTTTTTTATCGTCATTGACTTTTATTACCCAAGGATATCTTATGTCTTGAAAGCATGACAGGACATGTTTCTTGAAAAAAAAAATCCTGGTTATGTGGTCAGACGGGCAGAAATCTAGTATGTAAAATGTGGTTGGTGTTCTTTCTTCCTCCCCAGTTCCTCTATGTTAGCTGTGTATCCAGTAGTCATCCTCAGCTTCTGTGCAAATATGAAAAATCATCAGGTCAAGTGAAGCATTTGTACAGTCAGCTCTAGTCAGGTCTGGGCACTTTATCCGTGTTTTCTAACAATGACCAGTGAATGATGGGAAGCATCATGTCAGGAGTTAATGCAGACAAGGCTTTCAGTACCATGGAAAACCAGTGTTCCAAGGGAGAATGAAGAGTGAGGGAAAATGACAGCAGGAAGATGTAGAGCTAGGTGAAGGATTCATTTCAACGGAATTAAATCTTCTTGTTTGGACGTGTTTCAACATTTGCAAGAAGACGGAACAAGTTCTCAATTTCAAGTCACACAAGAGATTCATAACTAATAATTCAGATAAGCTATGGTTCAAGGAATTGATCTCTAACCAGACTGTCAGTCTTAGCAAACTAAAGGCAATTTGGGGAGATTGATGTGTTTTTGTGTGCAGCATTTGAAGTCCAGCATTTAATCCTCAGTCAAAGATGATTCAGGCCTTGGAGCATGTCCCCTGTGAGGAAAGGCTGAGTGAGCTGGGGCTGTTCAGCCTTGAGAGAAGAAGACTGAGAGGGGATCTGATCAACGTTCAAAAATATGAGCAGGGGCATCTTTCCCTCTGGCACCTGGGGTGCCTCCTCCCTCTCCTCCCCAGTGTTGGTGTCTGCACAGCTCCTTACATCTTCTCTCTCCCTTCTCCAGTGGCAAAATGCAGATGCTTGCGAATTTTTTTCTCCTCACTGTGATTCCCAGAGACCCTGTGACCGTCGCCGACTGGCTTGCCCCTGGTCAGCAGCAACTCTGGCCTTGAATCGGCCAATGTTACCTCTCTGGGGCCTGCAGAGAATTCCAGCAGCTCCTTACAGGAGCCATCTGGGCAGCCCCCGTTCTCTCCCTGGCATTTGTACAGTCAGCTCTGTGACAGGTTGTTTGGGATGGGATTTTTCCTCCCGTCCCTCCCCCCTTGTTTTGCCAACAGGAAGGGAAAACTCTTTGCCCAAGGTGAGGTGACCCCAACGACATCGCCATGTGTTCTGACCCTTAAATGCAAAGTGGGTTCAAGATGGTTTGGCCCAAAAAGCACATGAGTGTTGAATGCCAGGACAAGGTCAGGGATAGATCCAGGGCCCAGGAATTCTCCTCCTGTTCCCCAGATGGCCTTGTCTCCTCATCCCGCTACCCCAACACTCATCAGACATCAGCCATGGTGGAGAAAATTCATTGCTTTCTTGGAAGGCTTTGAGATTGCCCCAGCCTGTCTCTTTACACCACCACCCCGACCTGCCTCGCCACATGTGATATCACGTGTGTTCCTGTCCCTATAGCAACGGGCCTGCCCAGTGTGGCCAGTATCTTCCCAGCATCCTGTGCAGGTAGCAGCCAGCAGTGTCAGTGCGGGTGCAGTTGGATACATTTCCCAACGTGGGGGTTTGCTCCCTCCAGCTCCTCTTTGGGAGCTTCTCTGGGTTCATTAGCCCATCCTCACTGGACCGATACAGGTCAGACATTTACGGATCCTGCAGCTAACAGACAGCTTCCCAAACCAGGTCCTACAATCCTTGGACTCCGGCCCGGGGAAGCTATTTGTTGGACGGCGAGCTTCTCCTTGTCATCTGCCCAGGTAGCCAACTTCTTCTCTGTTTTTTTCCTTTTTCACTCCTGTTATTGCTCTCCTCCTCCCAATTTTCATTCCCCAACTCTCCTTGTGGAGTCACGAACCACCAAACCCTGCCAGGGTCTGACTGGGAGCTGAGGAAAAACGGGGAAGCCCCAAACCAAGCCCTCCCCGGCTTCCCCCTCCGAGCTCCCTCTGCGTCCCTGCCCTGCCCCATGACACATCTCAGGTTTATCGGCAGAAAACTCCTCAATTCCAAATCTCTTCCTGATCCCTTGCGCCGCAGCAGAGCTTTAGGAACAAAAATGGCTTAATCGGGACAGTTTTAAACCGGACTTGGCTTTCTGGCAGCCGTTTGACGTCCCCCTTGACTGGTAGCCATTTAACGTCCCCCATGACTGGCAGCCATTTAACGTCCCCCTTGACTGGCAGCCATTTAACGTCCCCCTTGACCAGTGGGTGTCCATCCCCACCACCATCATCATCCTTGCTGGGGAACAAAACAAAGTGCTGCGCTTGGGGGCTCCCAGCCCCTCTGCTCCCCTGACCGTAACCCTCCCCCTTTTTCTTTGCAGTTGACATGGATGATGAGGATGCCCGGTGCCTGCTAGATGTCATTTGGTAAGGGAAACGCCATGGTTTCAGGAAGGCGGGAGGGTGGGAAGGAGCTTCTGCCGCTTCCCCAGTGCAGCGTTAGGTCTCCCGGAGCCAGAAATCCTACGAGGCGCGTTCCAAAGGGGTCCCAGCCCTACAAACCCTTCCTGATTGATGGCTGGCATCCCTCAGAGGGCTCCGGGCTGTCCCAGAGGAGGTTTGGCACTTGTTGCCTACCCTGTTGCCGCGTCATTTTCATTCAGCATTGATGGCCAGAGCTCACTGGGAAGGGGGAGGCGATGGCGGTGTTGGGAAGAGCATTTACCTTCCCCGACATGCCTCAGGCCTGTGACAGAGCCGCTGGCTTCCCGACCTGCCTACGCCCTTGGGTTCCATTAGCTAAGGGAGCTTAATTGGAACCGGGCGCGACACTGCCGGCGTGGCGTGCGTCTCGTGTCCCCCCTCAACCTTTTTCCTCCCGCTTTTGTGTCTTGCAGTGACCCTCAGGCCTTGAATGACTTCCTACATGGATCCCAAAAGGTGAGTGGTGGCTTGGTTCTCTGCGCCAAGACCCTTTTTTCCTTTATTCCACCTCTTTTCTTCTCAACGAATGAGGGGGGGTGCGGGGCTGGGTTTTTCCTTCCCTCCCCACCAAAACCCCAAGCTCAGAGCCGTGAGGTCAGAGCGGCGAGCCAGAGCTCAGCTACCCGGCAGCACTGTGCAGAGGGGCTCTTCCCCTGCCCTCCCCTTTGAGTGGGGTTTTTTTTTGCTTTCCCATTTTTAGATCTGGAGTTTTCCCGCATATTTTTGGGCTCTATTCTCTCAGAGGATAGTAAATCTCATCTTTTTAACTACAGATCGACAGCGATGATCTCCTGGACAGCATAGGAGATGCAGCCAGTGCCTTTCTGGAAGATGCCGGGGTATGTATTTTTAATTGATACTCAAGGAATGACGGGGTCAGGCTCCCCTGGGAATGCCAAAGCGCTTTCAGGTATGGGGGCAAGGGCGCCCATGGCGTCCTCCCCTCCCCTCCGAGGTGACTAGCAAAATGTGTCGGGTGAGTTGACTGGAAGTCCTCTTTGCACCTGAGCTCAATTCCTTCTCCTCTCTTCTTCCTCCTTCCTCCTCCTCCTCCCCACGCCGCTGACCATCTGTCTCCCCAGCTCCACATGCAAGAGCACTCCGGCAACCTGCTGAGCACTGGGCAGAGTCCACCTGCCACCAGCCCGGACTTTGATTTTTTGGAGGAGATCTTGGGGTCCCCCTTGGGCGGCAGGACCAACCTGGAGAACTGGGACCAGCCGTGTGACATCCTCCAGCAAAGCCTGCTAGAAGCCAACATCACTGAGCAGATGTTGAAAGCAGAAGCTGAGCTGGATCCGGGCCCCCTGCAGGTTCCCACCCTTCAGCCTGTGGTACACATGGCCACCAATGGTACCCCGCAGACCTGCACCGGCCCGTGCTCCTCCACCCTGGTGAACGGCCAAGGTCAAGTGGTGACGGTAACGCCAAGTCCTGCACCAGGCCAGGCGCCCGTCGCCCTCCCGCCTTCCACCACAGGTTGGTACCCAAGCCAGGGAGGGTATCCCAAACAGCGTGCATTCACTGTGAGCTCGGGGCAGTGGGGCAAAGCCTGTCACGCCCGTGTGCGGTCAAATGGCCACTCATTTCCTTTTCATAAACCTCCGGGATTTTTGGAGAGGTGGGGAGGGGAGAAGGGGTGAATTCCGGGATGTTGTTATTTATTATGTAGGTTTTGGGTAAGGGGGTGAGCGGGAAAGCAGCAGTTTGAAACTAAAGGGTGAAAGGTTGAGGAGTGAACATGGCATCGCGCTGGTTTGGTTAATGACGGTGGACAGCGTTGGAAAGCGGGGAAGGGGGCAGGGGGGTGTGCATCCAAAAGACTGACATGGTGTTTCCCTTGCAGACCAGTTCATCTCCTCCTTGACCTGCTCACAGGGCTTCTCCTCCGCTTCTTTCTCATGGCCATCATCCTTCTCCTCCTCCTCTTCCTCGGCTATTGCAGCCTCTTCCAGCATCCTGATGCCCTCACCAAGCCGGAAACGTCCGTTGCCGCAGCCACCTACCCCCACCCACCCAACCAAACTGCGGGTGAAAGACAGTGGGGGTTCACCATCCCTCACTGGGGACAAAGCTGCTCCGGCGCCCGGCAGCGGGGATGAGGGTGCTTTTCCATCACAGAGCAAACGTCCCAGCAAGACCCCCGATGAGGCACAGAGGTGCATCCGCCTCCTCCTGAAGGTCAGGGAAGAAGCAGGGCGCATCAAGGTGGTGCACAGCACCGTGGTGTACCCTGTGTACCAGCGCCCTGCCAGACGCCACGTCAAGAAGGGATCCAGCCCCACGGCACAGGCACCGGCGGGAAGATGAAGGGCACAGTGGATCACCTTGCTCCATCTCCCCCCCAGACACAACCTTTACTGCCGCCTCCTGCTTTGCCTAACCTTCCTCAAAAAACCTGGATGTGTTGCTGGACGCCCTTCTACACACACCCCCACCTCCCACCTCCAAGTCTTCTTCACACCCCCGGAGCATTTGTGGGATCCATTAATCCCATCTCCTTTAATCCCGGATTGATTAATCCCAGATTCTTTAACCCCTCGTTCAATAAATCCTGGATCCTGAAATCCCAGGTTGATAAATCCCAGAACGTTTTAATCCCAGATTGCTTCAGTCCCACATCTCTTAATCCCAGATCACTTTATCCCAGGTTGTTTAATCCCAGATTGGTGATTTGTTTTTTCTCTGCCACCCAGGGGCGTTCCTGAGACCCCCCCGATCCCTCTAAAACCCCTCTGGAACCTGCACTGATGTGTCCCGGGGCGGGGGGGAGGTTGGCTGTAGGAACCCCCACCATTGAAGGAGGGGGATGGAGAAACATGGTGGGGGGAAAAGGGAGGTATGTGGGCGAGGTGCTGTGATTCAGGGCTGGTTTGGGACCAAATTCCTCTCTGTGTGGTCCCCACTGAGGTATGTACAGGGGAGTTGGGGGGGCAGGGTGAAGGGGGTAACAAGGGGGGTTTGCGGGTCAAGGTCAAGGGGTTCACAGTGCTCCGGAAGCCCCTGCTTGGGTTCTGGTAGCCCCCAGCGATGGGGTGGTGGGAAGAGGGGAATGGGGGGAGGGAAGGCCTAGGGGATTTGAAGGGTGGGGTGAGGTTTCAAGCAGGACACTTCTCAGGGCTGGGATTAAGGGCGGAAGGTTGGGATTAGGGCGGGATTAGTGTTGAAGGTGGGAATTGGGGATAGGACGGGGATTGAGGTAGGGACTTGGGCTGGGATTCAGGGGTGGAATTTGGGATTTGGGTCTTGGATTTCTTGTTTGGACTGGGATTGAGACTGGGATTTGGGGTAGGGATTGAGATTTGGGGTTGGGATTTGGGATAGGCTTGAGGTTGGAACCGAGAGTAGGCTTGGGTTTGGGTTTTGGGGTCAGGTTTGAGATGAGAGTTCGGTTTGGGATTAGGTTTGGGATTGGGATTGGGGACTGAGATTAGGAGTAGGTCACCACAGCACAGGACACGGGCCTGCATCAATCGAAGAGGCTGGGGACCAACACTGCAGGGGACCGTGACAGCCAGGCAGGGGGGCTGTGACCCATGACAGGGACTGATTTACAGCCTTGCCAACAGCCCCCGGTGCTGCTGGGAGAAGGTGGAAGCAGAGGGAAGACATAGAGATGGAGCAGAGATTGACACCACAGGGCTGGAGCTGAAAGACACTGAGCTGCAGCTGTAGTAAAGTCAGTAGGGCTGCAATAAACAAGGGGTTGAGGGCAAGGGGCTGGAAGAAAGGGGGGGGGGGGGGAAGACTGCTGTGTG